>CM049853.1:25930076-27130076 GCA_027422415.1 Schizothorax lantsangensis | reverse complement strand
ATGTGATGGAGATGTGACTGTTTGGCTGTCAGGTGATTTAGGAGACCATTAAGGGCGTAAACCATCAGCTAATTTTACCACCACAGTCTATTACATTCATTAAACTACATCAGGATAATTCAATCAAATGCATCAAACGGGTCCATCTGTGGAGACGAGTGTGTGTGTTTTCTCTTCCCTCCCGCTGCTGTGGTTTTTCACGAGGGTATCAGGTAATAGTATACTCTAAACTAACAGCGACCTGCGCTCTTCCCCTGATCTGATCGTCTGTAATGGCAGACACACACTCCCAGCTCTCAAAGATGGCCGCCACGAGGATGACAGTGCGTTTGTTGTTCTCGCTCCGAGGAGATTGGAATGTCAGGATACGTGAGCCGAGCGAGAGAGAGAGAGAGACGGCTGTGTTTTCTCTCGCTCTGTATCTCTGCAGGCTGTCTTCCTGGTTGTGAGTGAGGCGTGTAGGATGTGTGCTGCCCCTCCCCTCCTTCCCCTCCTCTTCCTCCCGCCCCGCACTCGTCTGATTGGCTAAAGGGACAGAAATGGAAACATTATTCGATTCCGTCTCCTCAGAGGTCAGCGACCTCTCTGAACGCTCTAAAGACTGAGCTCAGCATTTGGCTGTGGGATGGCTCAATGTTAATGAATGTTTAAAGAATAGCTAAAAAGCTCAGAGAGAGAGAGAGAGCTAGAGGGAGACAACAGAGTCCATGTTAAGTAAAGTGCAAAGAACCCTGGCTGTGTACAGAATGGAACGCAACCTTGCTGCTTACTAGATAATGCACAGCATATACTGTCTAATAACATTTAAAAAATATACGTAATATTTATGAGAAGTAAATAGCTCTGCTTGACTTGGGGAGGGGGGGGGGGACAAATTGCAAATTTTCCTGATTTTTTTATATTTAGTAAATAAATAAATACATAATATTTGCTAAATAAAAATATTAAACAAAGACATTACTACTGTAATATTTCACTGTAAAATAAAAGAATCAGTAGCAAGCATGTTTAATCCCTAGTATATAACACGGGAGCAGAAAAGCCAGAGTCCTGCTCTGTGGCCGTTTTACCCTTCAGCAAGGATCTTAACCCCAGGTTTCTCCAGTGGGACTGTGGCTGTAATTAGTGTACTGTAAGTCACTTTGGATAAAATAAGTCTGCTAAATACAACAATTTGGTATTTTATGCTTGCCCTTCAGGTTTGCTTCCATACCTCATTGGGGTGATGTGGAGTATAGGTTAAAGATCTGGGCTAGTAACCGAATGGTCGTAGGTTTGAACTCCTCGAGAGGCGATTCATGAGATATTTCCAGTGTATAGCACTGGTGCTTAACCTCAGGTTTCTCCAGCGGGACTGCCCTTGTAATATGACTCATGTCAACATTACCAACTCTACACTCTTTTAAGGTACTTTATTGGCATCTGTGGTTCAGTGGAGAAACTTTAACCTCCATGGAACCTTTTCATTGCACAAAACATTCTTTATTGTGGAAAAAGGTTCTTTAGATTTTTAAATGTTCTTCACTCTAAGAAATATTGTTGTTTAGGAACTGTTCTTTAGGGCAGAGGACTTCAACCCTGTTCCTGGGGACCCACTATCCTGAAGAGTTTGCCTGCATCCCAATGTGCATACTATCCATCCTAAATTCTATGTAATAGTAGTAATTTTCAATACTATTTAGGGCAGATAGGGTGGATAGTATTCACATTGGGACGCAGGGTTTAGCTACAACCCTAATCAAACACACCTGAAGCGGCCAATCAAGCTCCCCAAGACTGCTTGAAAATTGCAGTCAGGTGTGCTGAAGCCGGTTGGAAATAAACTTTCCAGGAGAGTGGGTCCCCAGGAGCAGGGTTGAAGACCTCTGCTTTAGGGAACCAAAAGTGGATCTCTGTGGCATCACTGGGAAACCCTTCTTTTGGAACATTTATTTTTCAGAATGTATGGGGTGGTGCCAGTGCAAAATTGAAGAGAAATGATGTGCTGTTTTCCATATAAATAGGAAGATCTGTCATTTGACTTCCATTTTGTCATCTGCTGGGCATGTCTTTAAGCTATAGGAAAAAATAAAACAATAATAGCCTAAATAAAGAGTTTCACTAATGTTCCTACGTCATTTTTATTGTGTATGACAATCAGAAATTTTTACCCATTCATAATTCTTTGTTGTGAACTAGACTGACTCACATGGTGAACTAATCAAACATCGTCAATCAGTCAGTCAGCAGATCCTCGTTCACAAACGAAACGTCCCAGTTCATTCAGTCTTGTTCAGTGCCGCTCCGAGACAGAATGAAAACAGTGAAGTGGGCATATTTGTTTAGTGGGTCTAACCAATAAAATGTGCCTTCACAGTAGGGCTGCACGATTATGACAAAAATCATAATTGTCGATTATTCTCTTGAGATTGTAATTGCGATTATTAATAACGATTATTTTGAACAGATTTATGCCATTGTTTGAAGCTGCGTGCCATATTTTTATATAATATATATATATATATATATATTAGATATATATATATATATATATATATATATATATATAAAAAGGCACTTTTCCTGAAAACACTTTTCCTGAACTTTTATTGCTTTTCTATAGAGAGCCTCAAATGTCAACTATACATTGGTTTGGTTTCTTCTTTAAACAAAAAAGGTAAAATTATGCATGGTATAATAATGTTATACTAAAACTAAAAAAAGAAAAAAATGGTTTACTAAAGCTATACATTTCATTTACAATTAAACAGAACATTTTACAGTACAATCTATATGATCAGGACTCCAGACATTGGAGAGCAGTGGCACCAGCACCTTATTTGGTAGCACTGAACATGTAATATTACACGTTTTGTCTCTTAGAAATGCACATTAGAACAGGAGCTTGAGTTCAGAGTAGCAGGAGCTTGAGGAGCAGATGTACATTTGACAGTACCATTGTGAAAACTGTAACATCCTCATCTTTTATACATAACCAAAAGTACAGCACCTCATTTCCATGGTAAAAAATAGCCTAACTATATGGTTTCTATGGTGTTTGCATTGAAAAACAGAAGCCTAAAGACATTCAGTCAATTACAAATCCACATCAACTGATAGAATAATTAACAAAATAATAATGTAATTATATTCCATTACTCCTTTAACATATTTAGTATATTAATAATATAATAATACTCAATATGAATATCCTACTTTTCTGCCACAGTAAAACTATGGTAAATGTGGGTGATTTGTGAATTGAAACGTCTTCTAACTGAATCGTTGTTACACTGTTTCTGCTGCTTTCTGCATCAGTGTTGATGAGAATAACAGCTCCGATTTATTTGGCTTTAATCTAGTTTAAATGAAAGAGACGAGCTTTGTACTGGAGAACTCTGCGCTGAACTCTGTGCTTCTTACTGGATTTCACAGCGTTGTTTAGCGCGTGATCGCGGGTCACTGTAATAAACGCATTCGCTCTAAGCTCGCGCTGCGCTGTTTTCTTTTGAGGCATGCAGATAAAAGGTCCGTGTGGCGCGCAGTTCAAACGAGTTCCGCTATTTTGTTCCTTGACACGTTTGGCTTTTAACATATCTATCATGCACAACAGACTGACAACGACTATCAGTTAGACAAAATGTCTTTTATCCAGTGTGTTTGAGTTTGTTAAACCCCGCGCTGCAAACACCCCTTAAGCACACAGAATAATGTGTTTTAATTATTTATTTTTGTAATCGCGGCTTTGGACGATTATGTAATCGTGGCATCCATAATCGTAATCGCGATTAGAAATTCGATTAATTGTGCAGCCCTACTTCACAGCCTGTTTGCTGAAGTCAGCCTACATAGGCAAGAACGCAGGGAGTGAACTAGGATGAACTGTTCACTTAAAAAAAAATGTGCAGAAACACTTATTTGTATGCTGTATAATATATTTTTGCACGTTAGATGTTCTATGTAAATTAATAAATAAGAAAATGACCCTTCGATGTCCAAAACTTTTCATGTGGAGGGAAAAGTGGGGTATGATCTGAGGTGCGTTGGTGTCTTAGACACTGTGGATTATAGCATCTCCTAAATGGCTACTTGCCTGCAATGTGCCATATTCTGAGCACATAAGAAAGCAGTTCTGAATATGGCCGGATGTATTTATTTATTTTTTGACAAAAAAGGTTTAGAGCTCCTTATAGTCACCTCACATCACCAAGGATTGATTGTGAGCAGGATTTGTTTGGGGCAGGATTCGGTTTAGATTGGATTCATTCATTTGGAAACAGATAAAACAGACCAATAGTAAGTGCTTGTGGTGCAGTCCACAGCAGAGAACGTCTGTTATTCCTCAAACTGAATTCTAAGTGTCTTGCTATCTCACAGAGAGGAGCTTATCAAAACTGTGTAGATGGACACAATGTATGAACACTGTGTGTGTGTGTGTGTGTGTGTGTGTGTGTGTGTGTGTGTGTGTGTGTGAGGGACGACAATGTGTGTTTTAAAGAGTGTATTGAGCATTTTAGCTATTTGTTGTTTCTATTGTCACACGCAGCTGCTTCAAGGTTTATTCTCTCGTTTTCTCTCTCTCTCTCAAGCTTGAATTGGGTTCAGCGTCCACATCTGTGTGTGGCAGCTGTGAGGGACCTTGATTGGATGAAATGATCAGATGAGAGGGGGAGGACAGGGAAAGAGTATATAGAAGGAGGGATGAGGAGTAATCAGAGGAAACTCTGTCTGTTTCTTTTGATTTGTCTGTCTCTCACTGTTTCTCCCTTCAGATAAAGCTCAGTGAAAAATCATTTTTAGATTATATTGACCTCAGCCTGATTTTCCCTGCCGGTTTGTATTTGGCTCCGAAGGCGATTTAAGTGATTCTTCGAAAGAGAGAAATATTGTCAGAGCCATGGCCTGGCAGTTAGCGCACATAGGCATTTATCGGCTTGCATTTCTTGAATCTGTTGCACCTTTAGAGGCCATTTACACATTTTCAACACAAAAATGCATAATGTGAGCAGTGGAATGAAAAAAATGCAGAAAAAGACGTGAGATGTGAACACAGTGGTCAAATATGTCCATCTACTGCATGCTTATATAGAAATAATGGAAATGTAATGCAGTGGAATGCATTATCTGTGTAAATGGCCCTTTATTCACCTTAGGGATGTCAGAAGTACCAGTACTTCTGTATTTTGTCCCAGGCCATGCGATGAGGGTCTTAAAGGACCAGGGAAGAGGAGGCTGACCCTCAATAGCTTTTCCCATGTATATTAGTGACAGCTATACCAGATAAACTCAATAAACATGACAAAACTATATTTGTAAAAAATACAAGTAAAGAGTGCTTCTGTAATTCAGAAGTTGCCGAGTCTGATTTGACAGATATGTGTAGGTTAAAGGTTACCAGTTAAAGTGTCACTCCCTCCGTTGGTTGTTTTGTAACGAAATAAACTCGATAAACTTCACAACCGAGTCACACAGTCCGCTGTTTGAGCAAGAGTTCCCTGAGGACAATCTCTCTCCCAAGAGAGAGATAGACGGTCGGATTTCCGCTCGAGTTTGTTCAGATGCAGACCTTCACTTGTTAACTCTCTCGTATTTGAGCAGAAACAGCTTTCATGTCATCCCGCGCTGTGGTTTTTAGCTCTCGCAGGAGGACGCGGTGGATGCGAGCAGTGTGTTGCGCGGCCTAGATTTAGCGTGTTTGTGTGTTTACCTCATCTGTGTGTGTTGTCTTACCTCTCCGTGTTATTGTTGGGGGCTGTGAGTCACTGGATGTTAATCATTTCCCACACGGGCAAAGTACACACACACGATCACAAACACACACGCTCACACGAGCAAACTGGCAGGATCAGCCGTGATTACTCACTGCTACACAGGGCTAGTTTTATTAAGAGCATGTTTACAGCCTGACTTTTAGTCATTAGGCTCTGCCTGTAAACACTTCAAAATCTCATAAACAAACAAAGAGTGATTGAACGGGCGTAAATTGTTAAAGTAGAAAATCTTTTTTGGAGGAAGATTTGTAATCGGTCCAGGATTATTTTTAGCTACCATTAAACCAATGAAACAGCGTAATGCTAATGCTACCGTGTTTACATTTGTTTAACAAACGTGTACAGGCAAAGAGCAGGTGCCAATGAACCGGTGAGGGGCGCCCGAAGATCTCTCTCCTCCACGGCCCTCCGAGGGTTTCACACCGGAGGAGCTCCTGGTAATTAAAAGACAATTTTGTGAAATTGATTAGATTATGCTAATCAGGGGAGATAATATCTAGAGAAGACTGCGAGTGTGTTAGTGTGTGTATGAGTGGGTGGATAAGTGTGTGTGTGTGTGTGTGTGTGTGTGTGGATTTGAGTGATTATGAAGAGATGGCAGTCCGGTCGCCATTTCAAACCCCTGAATCCACCACACTTGTGTGTATGTGTGTGTCTGGAGATCACGCTCACGCCGCCATTTCACACAGCTCCGCTCGGCTGTCTCTGCCGCTCCTGAAATGTCAGAGCGATGTTCCCTGGACTAGGCGTGAGGATATGACAGCTGGCTGCTCACCTGCTGCGTGTGTGTCTGCATGCTGGCTGCTTTCAACTGATCCGGTGCCTTTAATGCATTCCATCGCTGATAGATAATCTCTGTCTTGAATAAAAAATAAACAGAATCTGTGTCCAGGACAAATTGTTTGAGATGAGGCAGGTCATTGTTACAGAATGACAATGGAAAGGCCAATCAGATTCAAGCTCCCCAAGCTGACTGTCAGTGACCTTTGACCTACTGGATTTGGAAGAGGAACAGGCATTTTTTTTGCAGCAGCGGTCTTGATCAAAAAGTATTCATAGTTTTAGAGTTGTGTATAAGTAAACAACAAATAAATAAATAAGCAACATACATCTCATTAGATGCACCATGGGTGTCTTTATAACTTCACACACTCATACACACACACACACACACACACACACATATTATGACTCATGCATGTTATCATCAGAGATGAACGGTCTTGCCTATATTTGGCTGGCAAAGCCACATAAACTTCACATAATTGGCTTTCTGTTGGGAAGGAACGAGCCGTGTGGAAGGCGCTCGGAGAGAATGCATAAAGCTAAATGAAGACTATCTCTTTAAACGAACGCCTAATTATGCCATTACGTTAACTAAAGAAAGAAGCTCTGTTCTAAAAAGAACAAGGAAAAACAAAGACAGCATTTTAGGTGGAGAGAGAGGTGGATGGAAAAGTCCGAGACAGAGAAAGTGAGAGAGATGGTGCCTTCAGGCTTTATTTAGCTGGGACAACAGAACATGAGCTCATTACACACAAATACACTGCGACTACTACACCTCCAGCGCACAACTACACATTTAATATGATCTCTCTGTCTAGGCTTTTAGACCCTCTCCTTTAGTGTGATCTCTCCATCCAGATCAGCACATCTTCGATGGAGCCATGCAGTAACTGATCACCGTAGCTCAGTTTTTAAAACCCTTTCTGCCTTGCTATCTAATGTCTAAATAGGCAGCTGCATTCTAACAGAAATGGAACCTCGTAAGTGGCTGATTTGGACAAGTCTGTTCTCTTGGCTGTCATACACTCTAAGGGAAAAATGTGTAAAAATTGTACCTTAAGGGCATAGCAGCTTGTCACCGGGGCAGTACCCTCTGAAGAACATCTTTGTACCATATTTATCCCTGAAAGGTTCGTCATGGTAGTAATTTAATACTACTAATATGCACCTTTTAGGGGTAGATAAGGTACAAAGTTGTCCCTTTAAGTGTACTGCATCAGTGATAAGCTGTTGTACTCCTAAAGATACAATTTTTTGCATTTTTTTTCTGACAGTGTGAATGGATAGCGCACCTCGGCATACAAATACAGCTAATATCTACTTGAATGGGGTAAGACTGAAATCTCCAAAACTCTGTCAAATTTACTTTTCTAGAATTTTATATCGGCGATAAAATCATTTAACTGAATCACAAATTTAGATTCTCCAGTTCAAGCACACACAAATATTGGGTAAAAAGTCATGAAATGATTATCTATAATCAAAATTTCTGTTGTCTTATCTGCCATCTTTTTAGTGAGCTTATCACAATCCATCAGTTACACACGTTGGTATCTCGGCGGAAATGGTATGTTATCAGGTTAGGCTTTCCTTTTCACCTCCTGTCTTTTGAATACTATGAGTTTAAAAATACTACTCATTTCACATAGCATTTTTCACCTACTATATGGAAGTAGGTGCATTTGCACGCAAGTCTGTCAGGGCTGCATCTTTAATGCCTTAACATGCTGTCTAGGTAGGCAGCTTACTAGGTTTTGGAACAAAGCCTGTGTGTGTTTGTCAGTGTTTAGGATTGAAGGATTTGGGCCAGTCCAGTCTGCTTTACCTCAACTCACTCCTGCTGTCCCACTCAAACCCCGCAGCCCACAGAAAAATCACGCAAGGAGCTATTCTCATCTTCTCTCGCTATGTTTCTGTCCTTTCCGCCCCTTCTTGCTCCTCTTTCTTTCCTTGTCAGCTTCTCTTTCTTTCTCTGGAGGGAGAAAGGCTGATGCAAACGGGTGGGCTGTGGTGTAATCCAGGGTCTGGGAAGGTCTGCGGATCAAAATCCATGTTCCATATCCTCCGCGTGTCCCTCGGCCTTGACGCCCCCCAACCCACCCGCTTGCCTGCAGTCCTTGACGATGCCATCATACCCTCATAAATTCCGACTGCATCCTCCCTGACCCCGCGGCTGACTCCTCCCACACGCCGGATGATTGACAGCTCGCGGCAGACCCACTGATTCCATTTAGTCCTCCCAGATTAGTCGCACGTTCGTCTCATGCGTACACGTTTTGTACATGCGTGTGGGATTCCTCACAGTTTCCACGGCTTAGCCCACCTTTGTTTTAAAGATCAGGCACAGTAACGGCGTAATCCAACGCCTGATTGTCGCCAGAGCTCTCAGTAATCGTAATCGCCTTGAAATATTGTTGCGGTTGTCACCATGTGTTCATCCTGGCACTTGGAGAATTCTCTGGAAGGCTGCCGGTACAGTCGAACAGGCCCAGACTCAGAGATGGGCAGCAGGGAGTGTGTTTGGGTGCGCAGATGTGGGCCGTTTTTTAGACTGGTCTGTCTGAGGAGGTCACGGCTGAATAAAAGGATCATATGACAGGGGTGTGATGCACAGAGCGGAGGAGGAAACTTCAGTGTGCGTTTTAAGCTAAAATTAGGCAGATGGTTAGACAGCTCTGGATTAAGTCTGGAGGCCGGAGAGAGCGAACGAGAGAGACAGGGTGTGAAAGAGAGAATGACAATATTTAAAACAAAAATTGCTCAAGCAGCCATAGTTCTTGTTTAATTTGCAACTCTGTCTGCCTGTCTCTGAGACTGTATTCCTCACCACACACACACCCACACACACACACCCTAGAACAACACAAATGTCTTGAGTATATTGAACTTGACTGGTATTTAATTATGTGAAGTGTCACTGTTTGTTTGTGTGTGTGTGGTTTGATTTATAGACTAGGGGTTGTACTGAAAGATTCTAGTTCACCTCTAGTTGACACTTTGAGCCTGTGTTAACTAGTCAGGGCCACATGACCTCGGTTTCAGTTGTTTTTTATGGTGACAGCAGGAGGAAAATTCCCCTGCATGCAAACTTTGTCCCAGTGTTTTTGTGTTTTTATCTTTGTATGGTTACCTGTCCAAAGGTCTGGGACCATATTGAAAATCCAGGATTTTTTTCCCCCCTTGCATTTGTCCCCCAATATCTAGATGAAATATTTTAGTATTTTGGAAAAAAGAAAAAAAAGATTTTGCACTAATCAGATTTGTGACATTGAGCATATGAACTTGTATGGAAGGTCTGATTTTCTTTTATTCAGCAGGTAATTTTTTATTCAAATTTTTACTCATTGTTACTCTAATATTATAATTTGTAATAACTTTTTAAAATTAAATTAGAAAAATGCTAAATAGTGTTTTCACTGGTGGTCTGACTGTTGGACATGTGGCAAATGTGACAAAGACGTGGAACTACAGCAATTCTCTTTCACAAAGCATGTTATATGTCAACAACACAGCAGACTTCTGAGATGGAACAGAGGTTATTTGGTATGTTCACATACAAACAAAAACTATAGAGAACTGCTCTGAGATCCCTAACATAAACAAACATGTCATGCAAAGAAGCTGTTTTTAGCATTGTCTGCATTAATTGTACAATACAAATATATGCAAGCTTTCATGGTTCACCTTTCCAACTTTTCTGGATGACTATTGGACTAGTAAAGTCCCACTATTTTGCTCTGTTTTTCATTAATAACTTTGCTCTTTTTAAAATGCGTATTTTATTTTGTTAATGATACAAACATGGGATTTTATTATTATTATATAATTATTATGTGTAGTCTACAGAAAAACTTAAGGTACCCTAGATCAGTGGTTCTCTTTATGGGCCCACAGCAAACTTCCAAGGGGGCTGCAGAATGACTTAAATTCTAAAAATAATATAATATAATAATATTTATTATTAGTATTATTATTAATATTATTATTAGTTTTATATTAAAACTAAGTCAAACTTAATTAAAATACTAAAAAACATACAATTGAGATGTAAAATGAACTAATATTGTGACCCTCCCAGCTTCTGTTAATAAGATACTATAGTTAATTATATCCTAGACAGATAAACTTACAAGATGCTAGGAGATGTGAAGGATTTGAATTGCTCACATCACTCATTCCTTAGAAAGCTTCCAAATAACACTTTTCTTTCTTTTTTTTTTTTTTTTTTTACTTGCTTTTGGCACTTGGCGTTTGTTAATGTTGGACCCTGAGTGTGTAAGTGTGTAGTTTGCAAGGACTGGAACGTTTGGGTGTAGTAGGACTGGCGTCTCAATGCATCACCTCATACACTCTCTCCCCTCTGTCTTTCTCTCTCTCTCTTTAGCTGAAAATGAATCTCTAATTTCACAGTTATCATCATAACCCCACAATGAATAATGCAAAGTTATTCAAAGAACCAATCTATAACTTATTAATTGCTGCCTTTTCTCATTCAGTCTCTCTCTTTTTACTCCTCCCGCTCTCTCCTTTTGCACACTTTTATTTGAGATGCCACTTCCATCACCCTTTCCATGTAGAAATATGATGACTCTTGTGTTATAGCACTGACACGCTGATTTTACTCCCTTTTGAATGTTTAAATCATCCCTAGAGCTAGACACTGTCTCTCACACACACACACACACACACACACACACACATTACAGAGTCTACGGGGAGAGTGGTGCGGAACTGCACGCCTGTCTTGCCAATCATGGCTGTTTTCTTAGCTGATGGTTGTTTTGCAGTGATCAATAGAAGATATTTCTGCTCTGTCCGATCTGAAACAGGAGATGGATTTTCTCATCAGGTTTATGCTTTTGTCAATGTAAACACACACACACATACACACGTACAAACAGAGAACATGAGGGGAGGGCAGGATGTGTGTTCCTCTTTTGCGGAGCTGTAAATCATGTTTATGACTGTAATACAGGTATAGATCAGTGTGTTGATGGAGAGAAGAATTGAAGTGATGAAACTGTACGTAGTGTAATTATGTTTCTGTCTGTTGCGTATGTGCGTATGCGTTTTGTAATGTCAACGCAAATGCATATATGAATGCGTTTTTGTGTGTGAAGACGCTTTGGATGGAACATGTGTAACTTACTGTGTGTCCGTGTTTGTGCATTTGTGTAGATTTTCAGAATGTGTTTGTGTGGACGTTAATGGAGATGGTACAGGGACATTGAGCATGTCACACACACACACACACACACACACACACACAGTTCTCTCTGTAATGGAGTGTCTAAATATATCCGGTTTTTGCCGGATCCGCTGCCTCCGGAGTGAATAAGAAATGGGCTTCAGTAAAGGACAGAATATCTCTCTCTCACTCACACACACACACATTCACACTCTTTCTCGTCTTTCCCTCTAACGCTGTGTCGTCAGTGTATCGCCGCTCACTTGCAGTGTGTGACAAACCTAGATCAGTAGTTTTTGTGAAAACTATAACGATCTAGTTTTGTTGGATCGCTTGCTTGTAGATGGGATGTAAGACACCTGCGCACACACTTATATTACAGCACAAACATATACACATACACACATTGAACATGCTGTGGCAAGCTAAACATCTAATGATCCTCAATGGTCCCACTGGGATCTTGCGGAGGTCAAAGAATGCCGGTGAATCCTGTGAGACACTTTACGCTCCTCTGAACTGACCAATCAGCATGCACGTCTCATTGGTGGTCAGCCAGCTGATTATCTGTGCGTCAGACTCATGTTTTGTAACAAGAGGTCATGCAGTCATCATTAAGTAGACAGGAATGGAGCTCATAAATTAACATTGATCTTTTAGTTCATCGCAGACTGTAAATACTTTTTTGTGTGGTTCCTAAACTTTGACTATTGTCAAATTACTTAGTATAGAGAGAACAGGAAATGATGAGGTGAAGAGGGGCAGATGGCATAGCTGGCTTTTTCAGTGCATCCGTGCAAGTGAGAAAGCGATTATGTACAAGCTCCAGACATTTGATAAAGCCTGTATCAAGTAGCTGCAAGAGGAAATCGATTGCCTGAAATTGTTTAACATATTTATTTACACACAAATCTAAATTGGGCACTTTCTTTGCATGTGTTATTATAAAAATACATAATTTATTATAAAATAAATGTATAAACTATATTTATTATAGTGTATATTAAAATATAAGCTGTATACTTTTAAAATAATAAAATGTATAATTATAAATAATTTTTATTTAACTTTTTAATTAGACTAATTAAAATTTAAAGTTGACATATGTTCTCAAAGTCTTGTTCTGCATAGATTTGTAATAAAATACATTATTTATTAGAAAATTACTTATTTTCATAAATTTACTTTATATTAAAAGTTAATGTATATAATTTTTCATAAAAATATAATTTATAAATAATACAAAAACTAAAATTGAAAGTTTATATATTTTTCTGAAAGCCTCTCATATTAATATTATTATTAGTAGTAGTATTAGTATATGTGCAGCATATTATATGTAATAAAAACATTTAAACATATACATTTTTCATTAAATTGTATTTATTTTAGTTTAATTAATTTAAAATATAATGTATATAATGATTTCTAATTTTTGTAATTAATTCTTGTTAATAATATATTTCAAAGCTTTTGTTTGCACAGCTGGCAGTAGAAATGGCATAGAATTAAACTGAATTTAAACTTAAGTCATTCTTATGAGTACCACAGTTCTGTGTGACAGACCATATGTACCACAACAAAATAGAACCTGTTTATTTGATAGATTTATAAGTTCTTAGACTCATAAATATATTGTTTTACAAGGAAGAGGGCAGTGCTGTTATAGAAGTTATGTGTGTGTTTGTGAAAAAAGTTTCGAGAGATTGTGTGTGTGTGTGTGTGTGTGTGTGTGTGTGTGTGTGAATGGATCCCTCCCTGGCTTAGGGCTAAATGTTGTTGCTTTATATGCACTACAACAACTACAAGTGTGGGCGTGACCAGCAGCTTGTGTTTTGTGTGTGTGTGTGTGTGTCAGCACCAGCCGGCCTAAAGGAATGTGTGTGTTATGCTTTCCAGTTGACTTTAAGAAGACTGAGAGATCATGAGATCAGAACAAAAGCATCCGCCATTTCACTGCACGACCGCTATGCTTATGAAGACAAGTTAATTCTTCCTTTAACATACACTTCAGAGTGCGAAATTTTAGGAGATGTTCGCTTGTAGGACAGCGGTGTGCATGCGTGTGTGTCTGTGTGTGGACATCATGTCTCATTTTGCATTGTGTGGCATTGTTTGGGCAGACGATCTGCTCGGTATATCTGCTGATCTGTGTTGCTGTGGAAGCGGATCTGGTAACTCCTCATTGGACCACAGAACAGCTCACGGACGAAAGGCCGAAGTATCCCAGCATGCAGCTTTCCACCATCTGTCACGGGCCCTTTGTTTGGGTGTGGGTTGAGCTGCTGGTCTCTGGTTACTCATAACACGCAAAGACACACACACACACACACACACACACACATACACATATTACAGCTTTAAATCACGTTCCCATCCTTTGAATTTCAAGTCTATGATACTGTGTAGCACAAGAGTGATGTTTCTGTTACGGTGGAAAGGAGCATTGACGTGATCAATGGCATCCGTCTCCTTGCGTTAGGATAAACCGGACGGTTCGGCTCACGATCAGAGTTGTAGAATTTCCCATTTTGCTCGAACGGACACGGACGCACGGAGCCGTGGAGAAACTCGTAGCTTTTAGCGCTCGGAAATCAATTTTATCAGTCCGACCCTGCTGTCCTGCTTTTCTTAAAGACCTCTAGATTATTCATCCATGTGGCAGGACACACACACACATAAAATCTAATACCCTCTCACTCACAACTGAGACGGCTGAAGAAAGAAAGGTGAATCCCACACCTCTTTGTACAGGCCACCGCCCACATATCATTTCTCCTCACCATCCGCCCTCCCCTCCTTGATTTAGAGACTGGTGTTTTTAACACGACGCCACACATGCTCTCTTTCTCTCTCTCTCTGTGCATCCTGGGACGCTGACGGTGGTGTGACTGCCAGTGTCACCAAGCAACCGTGTCTTGCGACAGGCGAAGCCATCTCACGCTTCAGGAAAGCTGCTCCAGCCAATGGCGACGCAGCGCTGTGACCAATCAATGAGTCATAAGGGCCGGGGAGATGGATGCATTTGGACACTCATTAACCACAATCTCACGCCCTTGTGAAAATAGCATGTATTCCGCGTGCTGTGTACTTACCGGTTGTTGGAATGAGCGTTTATGCCACTGCAGCTGGGAATAAGCAGCGATATGAGGTCAAAGGTCGCTGTTCCCCTGCCGCAGGTCACCGGGAAGGTGACGGGCCTGTGCTGAGCATTCTCTGGTTGAGGAAAATGGAGTCTTTGTGTCGGTGTGGTTGCCGGCGCGCTCTGATTAGCACTGATCCATGCTGACGACTCTGTTGGCAGATTAGCGTGGCTAGCATTGGCCATCTGTTACCACGGGCCATAACAAGTGAGAAGTGTGGGTCATGTGCGCATTTGGAGACAGATACGAGGCATTATGAGTAACACACACACACATAGAAACTTAAATTACACTCACACACTCTCCCAAACACAGCAACCTCAGCAGTATATTTCACTGCCTCAGGAGTGTATGATTGATTTTCAGGTTAAATTAAATAACACACAGCTTTATGTAGTGTCTCTCTCTGGAAGCACGTTCATGGGAATCGAGTTCGCATTTCTCCCGGCTGGCTCAAGAACCGAAGGTGTCGTCCATATTGCATGGACTAAACGTATCCCACAAAGCACCCGGATCGCGATTAGCATATGATTCACTCATTCGCAGGATCCGGGACCTGCTGTTTTTTCCAACAATCTCATTGGCCGCGTGCACCAAGTCAAATTAATTACGCAGCTCACGGAGATTATGATGCCTGCCTTCCAGTGCCACAGTGGAAGATGGCTAATTAGCTATAAAATCAGACTAATTCTGATGCTAAAGCGGTTTTAATTTCTGATAATTAAGTCAGGATTGGATCCTTAAATACTCTGGCATAACATTACTGCAGTAATCATGGTTGTTATGAATTATTTTGAGACCCTCGTCTGTTAACGTTGATGTTTAAGGTAATCACGCTAAGTGAATAGCTGTAGAGAGGTAGATGATATAACCTATATACAGTGCCATTCAAAAGTTTGGGGTCTGTAAGATTTTTTTTAAGAACTTGATGTATTTATACATTGAATTGATCAAAAGTGACCGTAAAGACATTTATAATGCTACAAATAATTGATTCTTTTAAATTGCTGTTTTGTTCAAACTTTCTATTAATCAAAGAATCCTGAAAAAATTCAACATGGTTTCCATAAAGATATTAAAAATCACAACTGTCTTCAGCAATGATGATAATAAGAAATACTTGAGCAGCAAATCAACATATTAGAATATTTTTTGAAGAATCATGAGATGCTGAAGACTGAAGTAATGTCTGCTGAAAATTCTACTTTGCAGCAAAAATAATAAATTCCATTTAAAAAAAATATCATAAATAAATAAATAATTACATTAATTAATTAAAATATATATGAACAAATATTTTAAATTGCAAAGATTTTTCGCAATATTACTACTTTCTGCTGAAAATTCTGCTAAGAATTCTGCCATCACAGGAATAAATTAGTTTACAATATATTAAAATAGAAAATATTTTTAATTGTAATGTTATTTCATTATTGTTTTACTGTATTTTTGATCAAATAAATGCAGCCTTGATGAGCATAAGATACGTTCAAAAACATTACAAACTCTATACTTTTTAACAGTAGCGTACATCATTATAAATGTAACATTATATAATTCAGACATATTACACTCTATTGAATTATATGATTTATTTTAAACATATATTTTAAAATGTATTTATATTTTATATCTTATGTGTGAGACATGGTTGTGCATTTTAGAAAACCTGCCCTTAGTCTTTCACATTTTCTGTAGGTGTTTCTGTAAATGAAGTGACTTGCAATATTTCTTTTCACTATTTTATTACTGTGTCTGTGTTAGAATGTGTTATCTGATTGAACGTTCATTACTTCTCAGCAATTTCACCAAGATATATTCAAGCACTGTGTATAATTCAATCATTGTTTTCCACTGAGCAGTGTTTGGGCGGTTATTTAGGGCTGAATTTCAAGCTAGCATTCATTTAGAGTAACCTGCCATGAACTTGAATCGGCAGGGTCATGACCTGGTGACCTTTGACCTTTGGAGACAGGGTATGAGTGAGGGGAAAATGGTTAGAAAGCGGAGATAGAGGGATGATATGAAAGACGAGGAAGCAAAGGACAGGTGGAGCGAAAGAAAGGGGGGATAGCAACTGCAGTGGCAGATTGTGGCCTCTGCTGCTGTTTACGCCAATATTAAGACACTTTCAGTGTGTGTGTGTGTGTGTGTGTGTGTGTTAGTTTCGGCATTGCTCTCAGGCGAGGGCTGTTAGTTGATATTCTGTGGATGCTTCCATCTCTGAGATCTAATCACTGTGTGTATGCATGTGTGTGTGTGTGTGGCAGAGACATACAAGAAGGAGAGCTGCTCAGGGGACAAGCCACGAGTGTTTATATATAATGACAGAATAACAAAGCCATATGTGCTACACCGTGGCGCTCTCTGCCACTTCCCCCATCGAAATCTCCTCATGACATTAGCATCCATGCGGACGTGCGACCAAGCTCAAGATTTCCAAACACATAAAACGTTTAACTTGTCTTCAGCAGTCAGGTTTTTCTGCTTGAATCACACGCTAACGGCTGCTAATTGTATTTTCATGCATTTAAAGTATGTGCAGATATGGTATGTTTTGAGGAGGGAAAAAGAAATTCAAGAAGGCTTGTGGGGTTTTGTGTGTGTATATGTTGGCTGCGTGTGACTGTCTTTAATATGCGTCTCTCCAAACTGTGAAATCTCCACAGAAACAGTTAAAGGCATAATTTGCCTGTTAAGCACATCAAGTGTGAGAACGCTTGTTTTACGCTGTGTAAAAATGGCTGTGAATAGTCTTGTAAATCAGTGCGCTGCTCACTTTGTGTGTGTGTGTGTGTGCGAAAGTGTGTGAGCCCGTGTCAGTCTCTCTTGTATCCTATTGAAGGGGGTCTCGACAGGGAATGAATGGTTAACGTGACAAGCCGAACAAACCCTCTGACCAAATGGGACGTTAATGTGTGGTCCTGTAGAAATATGCTCGTGGGGTTGGTTCGTCTTGCGAGCAGACGTGTGTGTGTGTGTGAAGGAGACTGACTGGTGTTAAATATAAATATTGTTCATGGCAAGTGAAATGTGAAAGGAAGAGTGGCAGGCCGTGTGTGCATGCAAGAGCTTGCTCTAATTATCGATTGGATTGTGCTTGACAGATATGGAGTCTGGAGAACGGCTGGCCTCGCCTTCCACCACCCCGGCCTCCGTCCACACCACCACCTCTGCGTCAACATCTTCCTACTCTTCCTCTTCCTCATCCACAGCAGCCTCAAATGCCAAGAGCAGCCTGAACCACGGAGCCACGGCCTCGCTCGGCACATGCGGTAAGAACTCGTGCGCACACACACATGCTCTTTCATGCCCTGATGCAAGGGTTGCTTATTGTTACAGTGTGAAAAGTGCTCAGTCAAAACTCACGCACAATCACACGCCAGCACATTTCCACACACACACACACCGCCGAGTGTCGCACAGGCACGCTTTGAGCCCGTCTCCAAGTTTAGACTGCGTGGTTGGCGGCAGATTGGAGACTGATGTCATCAGGGACCTCTCTTCCTGTCTGATGAAGCATCTTTTTTTTTCTTCCTCTGAGTGACATGTGATAAAGCGCAAATCTTCTCTGCTGATTGAGTCTTGTCTGATAAGGCACAAGTGTTCACTTTCTCAGATTCTGTTCTGTTAAAGGGATAGTTCTGCCAAAAATGAAAGTTCTGTCATCATTTACTGTTCCTCATGTCATTCCAAACTCAAATTTATTTATTTTTTCTGGGGAACACAAAAGGAGAGTTTTGCAGAGAGTCCAGACGGTTCTTTTTTTTGTAATTAGAACTGGGGCTGTCAAGAGCCAAACAATAAATAAATAAAAACATAAAAGCACCATAAAGGTAGTACATATGACTCTATATTAAAAGGTTTGCTTGATGTGTAATCTCAAGCAAGTACGGTTGAGTTTACATTTACCATATGTGATGTGCTCTATGTGTGTTATATATGAATAAAATCCTAAATTAAATCTATTCATTATTAAACCACTTCATTCATATGGATTACTTTTATGATGTCTTTATGAACTTTTTGATGAGTGAAAGTTATAGTTGTGTGAAATTTAAAGGGATGGACAAAAAAAATTATGAGAAAATATCAAAAATATAATCTGAAGATGAACTGAAGCCTCATGGGTTTTGATTGACATGAGGGAGAGTAAATGACAGAATTTCATTTTTTAGTGAGCTATCCCTTTAAGTCATTTAAAGCCATACAATAGCTTTATGTGAGCAAGATGTGTGTTGATTTGACATCAGTGATATATTTGATGTAATTATGTAATCATATTTAAATTTGATGTAATCATGAATGAGATTTGAGAGTTATTGCGGTGGGGAAGATTTTCAGCAGTTAATGACTTTAAAATATTTTTTGTCCTTTACTTGTATTAAGTTAGGTAACTTTTCCTTTTGTGTTCCAGAGTGGAATGAAAGTTATACAGGTTTGGAAATACAGTGTGATTCAATGATGAACTACCCGTTGAACGTTAGTGTTACGCAGTAGCATCACTGCAAATAGCGAAGCTATTAGTTTAACAACATTTCTTAGTAACAGAGTTATACTACTTTTTAAATCATTTTGCTTTGCATTAGAAGAACTGTTTTAGCAAGCTAGAAAAACTACCGCGTTACATTTTATTCCTGACAATATTTAAGAAATGAAGTCACATATCTGGTGGCTGTTTTTAATCAGAACTAGCGATGGCTAATTTTCAAATGAATCACTCTTTTAAATGAATCGTTGAACAGCTTAAGAAAATCGATTCACATTTCAGTCTGCATTGTTCAGCTCTTTCACCCACTGAACTGAAAGGCTTCTCACTAAATAAACCAGTACTAGGATACAAAAAAAACAACAACAAGAGTGCTGATGTCAAATTAAATGTTTACCCAGAATCAGTTAAAGCCTTTTTTTTGGGTTACTTGTGGAGCTTGAAGCCCTTGTGTTTCACCGAAGAAAGAAAACACAGGTAGGTAAATAAATGATGACAGAATTTTCATTTTTGGATGAACTTGTATATTAATCGCTTTTCCAACTGTCCATAGTCTTTCTATCTGATAAAGCATCTCTTCTCCCTCCCTCTTGTGTTTTGTTCATTCTGTGGCGCAGTCAGGGCTGAAGAAAGCCACAGACTTGCTCCTGTCGTAATTACCGACTTATTGTTCAGTATGTGAAAACACCGTCCAGGATTTAGCACTCACAGTTTTGGCTGCAAATTGAAAAGCTGCTGCATTAATGAATCTCAACCAATTAACTAGGCCTTTGTTAATACTGCTGTCATCTCACTCTCCACCCCTTCACATAAACACACGCACACACGTGAACGCACAGGCACAATAACACAGCTTTCCCTCCATCCTTCCTGACACTCTTAAATATCCTCCTCTCCTCTATAAACTGTGAAGTTTGTAAGGCTCCACTGACTCTTTCCTGTTTGTAATTCGCTCTGTCTGCTCTGGTTTAGTTTTTGGCCCCGTGTCGTTTTCTGACGAGACTCTCATTAACAGTTGATATTCTACATGGCTTTCCATTCTTCTGCTCCGTCACCAGCCCGACAAGAGGAGTAGCGGTGAAGGGAGACCCGTTGTTTTTGCTATTTTTCCCTTCAGAGTTTTGGATTTTTGAATATGTAATTCCAGCTCCGGCTCGTCTCTCTTGAAATTCAAGTACCCAGCAAAATTCAGGTTCAAGTACTCACCAACTCTTTGTTGTTCTGTTTTCACAGAAATAAAATATAAAGCTCCGGTTTTAGTCAGAGCCGTGGCTTGGTTACTGCAGATACTTCTGACAAGTTGAGCCATGGTGCTCATGTGGATAATGCAGGTTAAATTCTGGCTTCTAACATGTACTAAATCCATTCCAATTTTCACTATATCTCTCTATTGTACAGTAATTAGCTTCAGTCAAATATGATAAGAAAAAGTGCCATTCCATGTAGGGATTGGTCATGATGCAGTTGACTAGTCATCTAATGGCTGACTATTCAATTGGTGGTGCTGACGTTATATACAGTGGCATGCGAAAGTTTGGGAACCCCTTTCTTGTGAAAATGTGAATAATTGAGAGATCATACAAAATGCATGTTAATTAGTAATGTCAGTAATAACCATATAGTCCACTAGCTGAAATTATTCAAATAACCCCCTTCAAAAGTTTGGGAACCCTTGGTTCTTAATACTGTGTGAGGTTACCTGGATGATCCACGACTGTTCTTTTGTTTTGTGTTGGTTGTTCATGAGTCCCTTGTTTGTTCTGAACAGTTGAACTGAGCACTGTTCTTCAGACAAATCCTCCACGTTCTGTAGATTCTGCAGTTTTCCAGCATTTTTGCATATTTGAACCCTTTCCAGCAGTGACTGTATGATTTTGAGATCCATCTTTTCACACTGAGGACAATTGATGGACTCAAACACAACTATTAAAAAAGGTTCAAACATTCACTGATGCTCCAGAAGGAAACACGATGCATTAAGAGCTGGCTGTTGAAAACTTTTGAACAGGATGAAGATTTCCAACTTTTTTCTTTTGTTGAAATATATATTTTTTTCCATTTATTACTGCCCTTCGGAAGCAACAGAAGATACTTGCATGTTTCCCGGAAGACAAATTAAGTACAATTTACCTTGATCTTCAAATTCAAAAAGTGTTCTCCCTTCCGGCTCTTAATGCATCGTGTTTCCTTCTGGAGCATCAGTGAATGTTTGAACCTTTTTTAATAGTTGTGTTTGAGTCCATCAATTGTCCTCAGTGTGAAAAGATGGATCTCAAAATCATACAGTCACTGCTGGAAAGGGTTCAAATATGCAAAAATGCTGGAAAACTGCAGAATCTACAGAACGTGGAGGATTTGTCTGAAGAACAGTGCTCAGTTCAACTGTTCAGAACAAACAAGGGACTCATGAACAACCAACACAAAACAAAAGAACAGTCGTGGATCATCCAGGTAACCTCACACAGTATTAAGAACCAAGGGTTCCCAAACTTTTGAAGGGGGTTATTTGAATAATTTCAGCAATTTTTTTGTCTTGTGGACTATATGTAAACATATTTTATGTAAAATATCTTACTCAGGACATTACTAAATAAAAAATAACATGCATTTTGTATGATCTCTCTTATTTTGTTAAAACTATTCACATTTTCACAGATTCTGCAAGGGGTTCCCAAACTTTTGCATGCCACTGTATATATCATTTTTAAATTTCTATATTTTTAGTACTAACAATGCTTTAAACCATTCTATAAAACTATTTTCTTTTAGATGTTTAGTCTTTAAAGCATCACTGCTGAAGCCAAACATGGATTCAAATATTTTTGTTGATATTTGTGATCATCTTGCAGTATTCTCATTGCGTTTTTTTTTTTTAAGTGTGTATTGACAAAAATAATTAAATGTTTTATTTTCTTTCTGCTTCACTGATGAACCTGAAACCAGCATGATTATTCTGGCCATTATGAAGACCATTTAGCCAGCTAGTTTTTCCAGCAACCCACTAAATAGTTAATTTTGAAAACATGGAAGTTTTCAATTCCAAGGGTGCTGAGTTTCATAAAATAGGACTGGGACAGTTTGCATCACTCCACTTGTCTGTGATTGCTACATAGTATTCCATCACTTGATCCTGCTTTGTCCTCTTTTGGGACTATTTTTGTTGGCTGTGCAAAAATAAAATAGCTGGCCATATTGTGTCTGGTACTTATTGTTTATAGAACAGTTTTATATAAAACAGTATTTAAGAAGCAAAAGTGCTGTATTACTGAATATCACCATGGCTGTGATTACCTGTAATGTCCTGTACAATAAGCATTCCTGCTCATGTGATATAAAACTGGAAGAAATCCAAAAACAAAGAATGATCCATTAAAAAAAAAAGTGATTTACTTGGGTTAAACAGACAAGAGGACCTCGGTAATTCAGTCCTAGTTGAGCTGATTAACGTTCAGAATGAGACTATCCCTCGACAGGTTCTCACAGCGCTATCATTACCGCTTTAAATGCAATTAACACTTTGTCCCACTAAATCACCGGCCCACAAGCGTGCCAGAGCGATAGATGATGTTCAGGTCGAGAACGAGGTGCATCTGGGCTTAAATAGAGAATATTTTAACCTCTCGCAGAACAAACGGCGGCCACATGTTCGCACTTTTTCTCGCCGTCCCCCTCAGACACACAGACAATTAAGTCGGCTGTCAGATCTGTCTGTAGAAATGTGATTGATGCAAACGGAGGGCACATTAATCGGCTTCCGCCGCATCCCACATAAGAGAGCGAACGAGGAGACAGGTGGGGGAGGACAGTGCCGCTTTTCAAGATGGCTCGGTTTGTCAGAAGATGGAGAACATGGGAAGGTGTGTTGGTGGGGGGGTGGGGGACTAGTGAAGAAAGAGAGAGACGGTGAGAGAGAACGAAGGAGAAAGATAAAATAAGAAGGATATCAGGTAATCCGGTAATTCTGCTCTGCTCCTCTCAGAGGCTGATTTAATTATTGCCGGCTGAAAGCGCATTAATATGAAACTGGCGTTTCTGCCACTGTGTGTGTTTGTGTGTGTGTGCCAGCAGGAGCGGATGATGGTCTTTGGGGGAATATTTCCTCTCATTTATCTTCACATCCGCCTCTCTCCTTCTCAAGCTCCTTCTTTTCGTCCTTTTTTCCTTCTTTCGTCGCCACTATATCAGGACAAACCCACGAAACATACAGGCTGTACGCTGTACTGGATTTGTGTGTGTGAGAATTAAAAAGGACAAGCCTTAAGCTTGGGAACTGAAAGCTGTCTGTCGTATTCTTTCTTCTCTTTTCTGTTCTAGAGCCTAATTAAAAGAAGACATGCAAAACAGGATTTTCCTGCTCTTTTGAAATAAGAGTTAACTGTCTGCGTGCAAAAACAAAAATACAGTGTGACCAGTGTGGTCCGATTCAATAACAAACAACTCTTTGAACCAGTTCTTTTAATGAATCTGGCAAAAAAGAATCACAGACTAACAAGTTGCTTTAATAAATACCAATGTGATCAATAAAACATTAAAATGTGTCTCAAACACAGTGGGGATTGTACTGATTTCTCTAGGACACACTGAATCACAGTCGAGAGCACCAGCTACTCACATGCAGGACAACTTTAGAAAGACCTTCATCACTTGCAAATAATAGAATACATTTGTAGTTTTCAGTTGATTCTGGGTGAATATTGCACATCATCCAGAATTGAAACATGCCCTTGCTGTTTTACTGAATGAGAAACTGCTCACTGTTCAATGGGTAAGTGAGCTGTCTGGATGATTCAGATGGAATCACAAATTCAACTTAACACGTTCAAACCCATTATTCACAAAACTAGCATCACTAGTTTTGATTCTAAATGGCTGTCAGAAAATAGCAGACGTGTGATGTGCATAAATATAATCAGTGAAATGTAACACACTCTCTGTTAATATTTGTACCTTGCTTCAAAATCAATAAAATAACGTCACTATGTTTTTTGGTGGCAACGCTACTGCGCAACTCTGGCTTTTCAAGGAATAGTAACCCAAACTGTCATTGTTTTACCCTCATGTCTTTTTTCTTCTGTGGAAGATAAATGGAGAAGTTTTGAGAAATGCTTACACTGGTGACCAGCATGAAATGATGACAAAGAATCATAAATGCAGTTGATATGACTGTGGGTGCACTATATTCCAAGTCTTACGGTGCCATCGCAAAACTTTGCGGGCAAGAAATGGTCCATTTGTCTGTTGTCAATAGTGTGTTATGAAGCACAACTCACACAGAAGTTACTTTCAAAACTAAGCAGCTTTCTGTTGATCACTCAAAATTCCCAATTGCGTGAATTCCTAATGAAATGACTGGATTTCATCCCCGAATATTTGCAGAACAACAGTAAATATGACTGAAGGAACAGATTGAATATGGGTTTTGACAGACAAGAAAGTAGTTTTTTAAAGGCACAGTAACAAAAACAGATAGTTTTTAAGGGTCAGAGAGAGTGGAAAATAGCCATGTACGACTAAATTATGACTGTTTTCTTGGACTTTTTAAATGGACAAACATTCTAAGTGGACTCCAGGGAAAAATGCTGCAAGAAATCTGCATGCAGCAGACAGTTCCTACAGTCTTCAAACATAAACAACAGCAAAGGGAAGTCAAGGCCCTCTCCTCCTCTCTGTCCCTCCTGGAGTTATAGCTATCTGCAAAAATCCTGCGTTTCCCATCATCACTTTTCTCTGTGTGTGTGTGTGTGTGCGCGAGAGAGAGCTGGCGCGGTGCTGCGCTGGCGGAACGGTGCGCTCAAGCCTTTCTTCTCTGTGCTCCCTAATGGAAATTGAATTTGCATGAAATATGCGGCTTAGAAATTACATGTGACTCCTGAAGGAGACAATGGGCAGCATCAGCGCTGCCAGAGGAGATCGATCCCAGAAAGGATGCAATCTGGATGATGATGACGACGACGATGATTAATATGAAGAGCTCTGTGTTTACATGTATACCGAGAGCCTATACAATGTCAAACAAGAGATTGAAGTGATTTATCGAACTCAAGAGAGGGTGTTGTGATATCTTGTAGAATATTGTGGAGATGCAGGAGCGCTTTGGGCGTCTTCTCTCCCACTTCTTCCTTGTTCTATCACGCGGAGACTTCATTTGGTCTGATCATAGTTATTAATCAAATACTGTCAGAAAGCCTGTGATTACATTAACATTAACAGCCATCAAACTGTCTCTCATTGAGTCTCTCACACACATTTACTTAGCGGCCTAAATGAAGACATAACATAGACTGTTGTGTTTTTTTATAAATAATTATATAATTTAAATGTATTATTTAATTATAAATACAATAGACTATCTCTACCCCTAACAGAAAACTTTCAGTATTTTAGCTTAAAAAAAGAGAATGACTCATTTTAAAAGATGTCCCCAAATTAACCCAAGGGGAGGTTTCGTCATGTTTAGCTAACTTCTGGGGACACGCAGGGGAACCCCTCAATGTCGGCTCTCGTGTATATTACAGACAAACGATGCAAATCAGAAATTGCTCATGCTGTCTCCTTTATTGGACGTGCAAACATAAACGTCTCAGGCCTTTGTGGCTGAAAATGCAGCTTCATGAGCATTGCTCATAGTCATTTCCAGATATGTGGCTTCAGGGGCTGATACAGCGCTACGAGTCTATAGGCACACACACAGAAAGCCATACAACATCCTGAACCTCTCTTTGATACACACACACACAAGCCCACACACCTTGACAAAATGCTTTAAACACTCAGAACACATAGAAGCTCTCACTGAACTCTGAATCACTCAACACTCACTCTCGTTCATTTTATTTTACCAGTTTATTTTAGAAGCAAACCTGGGTGCGATATTAATACTTACTGTAGGTTATATAGAATAGAATTTGTTTCCCCCCCCCACAATGTGCCAAATTATTTTGTTTGTTTTAAACATTAACTTTTAAAAATATTCTGGTTTGTATGATTACCTAATGCTAAATGTGTAATGGTTTTGTGTGTGTTTGATGGGGCAGGTCCTCTGTTTGGGATGACGAGCAGTGACCAGCCCTTCAGTGTCAGCTCGGTGACCTCTGTGCCCAGTGCGTATCCACTCATGGCCCACCCAGCCTTTGGTCTGCTATCACCAGCGATGGCCCGCCCAGAGTTTGGGGGTCTAGGAGGACTGGGGGTCTCTGCTGCCCTCGCAGCTCACCCACATCTAGGAGCCTTCACAGGTATGTGTGTGAACGAAAGCCTGATGACGCAAAGTCTTATGTAACCAAATGACACAAGTATAAAATTCATAAAACAATATAATATAATATAACATAATATAAAACAGTATAACCATAATTCTGTAATCGCAACAACAACAATAAACCATAGTATAACCATAATACATAATTGTATTATTATTAATAATAACAACAATGTTTGTTGCTGTTTATTAATGACTGAAGCCCTGATGATGCCAAGTCTTATGTACCTAAATGACATAAAAGTATAATTTTCATAAACAAATATTAAGTAAAATATTATATAATAATAATAAGAATAATGAAATAATTAAGAATTAGAATAATGCTTACAATGTTTGTGGGTGTTTATTCATGACTGAAGGCCTAATAACACCAAGTCCTATGTAACTAAATGACACAAAAGTATAATATACATACATCAGTATTAAAGGGATAGTTCACCCAAAAATGAAAATTCTGTCATCATTTACTTACCCTCATGTTGTTCCAAACCTGTTAGAGTTTCATGTGTTACGCAGCACATTTGAGCTTCTGTGGTTCTCGCGTGTCAAGCAAGTAAGGTTGAGCTTCTGTTTATGTTCACTGATCAGTGTAAATATGTGAATACAAGCCTAAATTAAATCTTTTCATCATATAAAGCTATCAAGCCTTTTCAGAAAATTTTAACTAAACCGCTCAATACATATGGATTAGTTTTACGGTCTGTTTATGAACTTTTTGATACGTCAAAGTGGTAGTTGCATACACTGAAGATGGAGGGACAGAAATTTCTCAGATTTCATTAAAATATCTTCATTTGTCTATCCATTTAACTATAAAACTATCCCTTTAAGTAATAGTGTTTTATTATAATACTGTATAACAGTATAACCATAATTCTATAATAATAAGAATATCATCAAATATTTATTTCAGTTCTGTCTCATTTAGATTGTCTGCCGTAAAATTATGAGGTAATTTACTCTTTCCTTTCTCAGAATGGTGGAGAGCAGCAGAAGCACATGGACTGAATCCTCCAGCCTTCTTCCCGCCTTTTCTAGGTCTGCCGCCTATGTTTGCCCCGCTGCACAACCACGAGGCCAATCCTTACACATCCAAAACACCCAGCAAGAGCAGTCAGGCCTCCAAAGGTATTACTGTGTAAAACCCTAGTCTGTATCTCCTGGAAATGTATGCTATCCCTTGGAGGCAGACTTAAAGTAATGCAGCAGTAATGTAGCCTTCAGGCTGGTGTACTCACAGTAATCATCGCCTTGAGCAGTCGCCTCCAGTGCTGAATTCATAAGGAGATCTTCAGCAGCTTAAACTCCAGAAATCCATGACAAAGGCTATTTGACATAGTGTATATGTTGATGGAAATCTTTATTTGTTTCTGTAACTTGTTGCAATAATTTGCATCATTTAAAAGCATCTGATTGGTTCATGTGAACTCTTTTGTGCGCAGGTGTGAACGGAGCTGTGAATGGTCGTTCACTGTCTCCATCTGCAGCTAAAGGAACGGTTTCGGCTTCTGCCTCCCCCTCCCCCACACTCCGGCCCCCTGAACACAGCCGGACACTCAACGCCAAAGCCCGCGACCGCAAGGCCAGTCACCATAGCAACAGCACAGGGGAGCTTCAGGAGAAACCCTCACAGAAACCTAAAGAGAAGGTATAACATCATGACATACGATGGACAGGCATGCAGTTTGCAGTCTAAACACACAAACACTTCTTATACATGAGCACATATTTAACTGTTTGTTGAATTCAATAAAATTGACTCGTGATTGACATCTGTGCCAACCCATGCAGAAAGCCCGAAAGAAGCAGGTAGAGGGGTCTGGCGTAAGCGAGAGTGAATCTGGATCATCGCTGGATACTGACAGCGACGGCGTGAGCAGCAGCGATATTGATGATCTTGGAGAGGAAGAAGATGATGATGATGAAGACGAAGATGATCAGAGTAAAGACAGTGAGGAGTCGGACTCAGAAAAGGAACGGCAGAAAAAAAAGAAAATGAAAGTAAGATGCTGCTCATATTATCTTATTACTGTTTCTTGGCAGGAAACCAAAAGGCTGCAGGTTCGAACCTTACCATTGCACCACTGAACCACTGAGTAAACCACTTAACCCCAGATTGCTCCAGTGCATTGAAAGTCACTTTCGGAAAAAGTAACATAACAGAGGTCACTCAAAAATATTTAGGCCTAAATTTAAGGTTTGTGGATTTGAATTGAATGTAAAATTTGAATTACATGATTTTAACATAAACTCAATTAACATAATGTAATGCATATTGGTCAGCAGTGTTGGGTTAGTTACTCAAAGAATGTAATATATTACTCATTACTAATTACTCCTTTCAAAAGTAATATTGTTACTTTACTTATTACTTTCTGGCAACAGTAATTAGTTACACTACTAGTTACATTACTTTTACTTCACGCCCCACAGAAGTTGTAACTGTGTGTCTTCCACATTAAATTCTTCTAGAATGTTACTAACAACATATTTCTGCCTCATCATTTGACCAAAATCCACATTGGATCGCAGTCAGAAGTTATTACAAACTCTCAATAGTGATTGATAGTGACATTCAAGAAACTGTTTAATTTTCGAAAAAGATGTTTAATTATAGTAATATAATGTGAATATAATGTAATAGTACCACATGCTGATCAGAGGGATGAGGATGGGATGTAATACCAGAGTAAAGTAAAGCCACAACTTACACAAGTGTTCAGATCATCTTTTTTCCTGACAAAATCAATATAATGCAATATTTCCATTTGCTAAATGTAAGCTTTTCCATATTCCAAGCTTGCCTGCTGCACTGGGGACATCACATGTATGTGCGAGTCCTGAAAATTATGAAAATAAATCTACAAATTATTTGATTGTTGGATTTTAAATCAGCGGGGGAGAGGCATCAAAAGTAACTAAGTAACTAAGCTGTTTTATGGATGGTAACTGTAATATTATTACTGAAATCTTATAAGTAATTAGTTACACTACTAGTTACTGCAAAAAGTAATATTATTACAGTAACTAAATTACTAGTAACTAGTTACTGCCCAACACTGTTGGTCAGTCATGCATAAATAAAATGGTTAAAAAAAACAGGGAACATTTCTATAATATTACTAACAAACAGAATGAGTTTTACATAATAACCAGGTTTATATATTTATCATCAATAAATCAAATTTGTTTCAATCTCAAACATTTTAACTAAATGAAATGGCCCATATTTTAACCATGTTAATATTTTAACCACAGTTAATAATTATTATAATAATTTGACTAAATAATATATTTAATTGTTTTCACAGTGGACAGGTTTATGCTTATTCTAAGCAAATTGAATAAATGCATTTAAAATAAAATTAATAAATGTATTTAAATAAATTGTCATGATTTTATTTGAGTGCAGAAATCTTACTTTGTTTCTTACTCATTTAATTTATGTATGACTGACAAATATGCATCACATTATGTTTATTTCTTTTTTGAATTTCAATGGAATTAAAATGCATGAATCTTAAAATAAGGCCTACATATTTTTTGAGAGGGTCTTAAAGTTAGAGTAACAAAAACAAACTGTTTAATGCTGAGGTTCAGTGAGAGTGATTGTTGACTGTTTTTAGTGTAAAAAAAACAACACCACAAAAACCTTACTCAACAAATGGACTTCTCTATGTCTTGTTTGCTCAGATTGTGACGCCAAACTCTGGGCTCAGTAAGAAGGAAAAGACCAGACTGTTGGCAGCCAAAGACTTCCACAGAGGCCTGCCGGGCAGTGCACCTTTAGAGCCCTCTCCTCCAGTGCACCTGCATCGCTCTCCACCTCCTCCAGGCCTGTCTCAACCCCCTCTGCTGTCTCTATCGGGCAGCAGAGCCAGGGAAAGACCCCTCCACACCAGCGTCATCCAGTCCACAGGCCTGGCTGCAGCCGCTAAACCTGTAGCGCTAATCGCACAGTCACGTCGAGACGTTTCTCCTAAACATTCTCCACAGCATCGCACCTCCTCTCCAAAAACCACATCAGCCACTACCAAGCCCCTCACTTCCTCACCTCAGCCCCTCCCACTCTCGTTATGCTCCTCCCCCAAACCACTCTCAGTCCCCTCCCCTCCAAAACCCCTCCCCCTGTCTTCTTCCCCCAAACCGCCCCCTCTCACCCCTTCCCTCAAAGCGCAATCTCAAGCTTCCTCCCAGAAGTCCCAATATCCAGCGCTGGACGCTCTGACCAGCAGGAAGTTTCTGGAAAGTTCTCTGGCACAAGTCACTGCTGACTACAGACTGAAACAGGTGAGTAGACAGTCTGCCACGGTCTGGCAGGAGAAATGTGAGACTGTTCATCCTTCAAGTCCATACATTAATCCCGCTTTTCCCTCAAGGCCGGTGTCCACATTTTCATTTTCCAGAAAAGCAAACCAGCTAAAGCAAATTCTCCACAGTTTGTGTCTGTATCTTTTAAGCCAATTTAGGATTATCGCTTTTAGGGTGCTTTTGGTATTCAGGACGTGTCTCTCCTTATTGACCAGCCTATTTGAAAAGGTCAGAGTAACGGAGAGGGAGAATGTGAGGGGGAGAGAGAATTATTTGTGTGTGTGTGTGTGTGTGTTTGTGAGTGTGTTGAAGACAGAAATGCAGAGAGAAGGACAGAAAGGACAGCTCCATTCTCTTATCAGTAGGACTAGCTTCCATACTGTGTGGCTTAGTTGGTAAATGAAAGTGACAATGTGCATCGCTTTATTAGAATTACTGAAGCAAAACCAACAGGCAATTAACTCCATGACTTCTTAAGGGTCCAGATTTCAGCAAATGAGTGTAATAAATGTGCCTTTTCCTCACCTCTTCTTTTGTTGCCTTGAAATTACTGTTGAAGAGGTTAATATAGTTTTTCTTCTACTTGTAATTAACCAGAGTGGTTTTATTATTATGTTACCGTGAGGAACAGTTTCATAATATTTAGATTTTATTAGTGGTGCTTACTAAGGCAACTAACAATGTTACTCTTGCTCATACATGAGGATGTGGTGTTTGTGTTGTCTGAATGCTTCCTGAAAACATGTGGCTTGTTGTGGTGCTATTACTTTCCTAAGTGATCAGATTTCCATCTAACGGTTAATAAAACGGCATGAAATGAAAGTTTACCAAATCTTTTTTTCTAAATACATGATTTTATAATTCAAAATTTACTAGGAATGATTCATCCATGTATACATTATTTTTATTTTTTTACTTCAAAATTTAACAAAAGGTCACACGACAAATCTTCTGTGAAATTGCAGACTTCTCTCTGTCAACTGCTAGCTTGTATTGATATCTGCCTCCATCCAATCAACAACCGATGGATAGAACCAACCAAGTTCCCGGCCTACTTTTTTCTTTTGAAAATGTGTTTCACTTTGAGTCCACAATATGGAATACAACTTGATCTGTTGTTGCTCCTGTTACATACTTACAATGCTTAAGAACTTCATAGACACCTGGAGGTGCATACTCCCATGTGGAATGCTTCTTGGCAACACCATCTAGAATTCCCTAGCAACCTCATAAAACAGCAATTTTCTGAAGAAAATGCAAAAATGAAGTTTCAGTTTATTATTCCAATACATTCATGTTCATGAGTCTGGAAACTATAATGGTACTATGAAGATTTCAAGCGTTTGTGCTGAGCGGTTGAAGGCAGGCAGTGTTTGAGCATTCCTTCTTTCTTAATGAATGTTGTGGAGCTGATAGAGTCATGGCCGCGCTGTTGTTCTCTGTTTCAGTGAGTCAGTGCAGCATTATGCTCACTCACACTCTTTCTCCACCAGCACTTAAGCCACATGACAACCAGCGCAATTACCACATCTCCACCTCTCCCTCTCTGCTGTTTTTCCCCTCTCTCTTTGTTTATCAGTCAATGTGTTGTTTCTTGCTCCTCTCGTCTTTGCTCTCAGTATACATATCTCACTTTCTCTGAAGATGTGCTTTGTTCAAGGAAATCATGTCCCAAAGTTTCACTTTGTTTCAAAAACAGTGCAGCTGTAATATTGATTGTGAGAAATAGATAAATAGATTAATAGTATAAATAGATATAAAAATAAATAAATATAAAATAAATAAAAAAGTGTTTTATTCACTTATATATCAGATGTACACATACTCCCATTTGGAATGTTGATTTAAAAAGTTTTAAAAGTGATTCCAACGATATTGTTCCTCTTTGTTGTTATCGTTATAGCTGAGGTGTGCAGTTCATTATTCTCATAAAATTATAAGTGCTAAAATTTTATATTTATAGCTATCATTAAAGTCCTTACTGTGAACGGCACTTTAAAATAGAGGCATTTCAGCATCATTACTCCAGTCTTCAGTGTCACTTGATTCGTCAGAAATCATTGTAATATGCTGATGTTGAAATTTGTGCAAAGTTGTGCTTCTTAATATTTTTGTGGAAACTGTGATGCTCTACCGTTTGCAGTAAGAAAGATTAAACAAGTAATTCATACTTTTAATCAGCAAGAATGCAATAATTTGATCAAAAGTGACAACAAAGACATTTATAATATTACAAAAGATTTCTATTCTATTCTTTTTGAACTTCCTATTCATCAAAGAAACTAAAATATTATCCAGCAAAAACTTTTTCAGCTTTGATAATAATAACCATTATTAATAATTGAGCAGCAATAATCACTGAGCATCAAATCTGTATATTTGAAGGATTTCTGTGACACTGCAGATGAAGTAATGGCAGCTGAATATTCAGCTTTGCCATCACAGGCATGATTTACATTTTAAAAATCTAAAGTATTTTAAATTAAAATAGAAAGTTCTTTTAAACTGTAATATTTAACTTTTTTCACTTTAATATTTTTTTTATCATATAACTGAAAAAAGAACAAATATATGTGCAGATTCACCTGTTGTCCAGTGAAAATATTGCTCTTGAACCGTTTCTATTAATGTAACTTTGAAACTTGTGCGCAGCTTTTTAGTAAATGAGACTGGATGTGAGATAGACTTGTTTTAGTTTCTTTCCATCGTCATTCTCTTTGTTTTTCCTTCTGCAGTCTTTCCTGTCCCAGGACCAGACGTTTCCTCTCCAGTTAAAGAAACAGCAGGACCTATATAAGATAAAAAAGAAGGCGGAGGCACTCACGTCCTCTTCCTCATCTTCATCCTCCTCCGCGCTCCCTCTTAAGCTCAGCTCTGAAGCGTCAGGTAGGACCAAGCCCCCTGCAGCGCAAGGTGTGTCCTCCTCCAGTCTGCCTTTCTCTCATGGCCTGCTGGGTCTGGGCCAGCCTAACGGAGTCATTCTGAGCACCCAGGATGTGCCGTTGGCCCTCACCACCAAACCTCGCTCAGACGTGCCCGTCAACCTCAGTACAGGAGGCCGTAAGAGCCCCGCCTCTGCATCTCCCACTCCTAACCGCACCCGTGAGCCCCGGAAGAGCAAGACTCCCAAAGCGTTAGAAGCCTGGAGGGGTTTATCCCAGAACCACCTGGTGCAGTCTCTGGTGGACCTGTTTCAACACAGCGGAGCTGAACAAAAGCTGCCCAGCAGCAAAGACTCAGATGACTCTGCTGAGGACGAAGACGATGAGGATGATGATGTGGAGGATGAAGAGGATGATGATGAAGAGGATTCAGATGACAGTCTCTCAGGTGAGATGCTTAAGGAGAGAGGTTTTATAAGTGGTTTAAAGAAATAGATTGTTCAGAAATTAAAATTTGTTAATTATTTACTCACTCCAAACACTGACATCCATGGAACACAAAAGATAATTGTTTTAAGAATATGCTGGCTGCTCTTTTCCATATGATTAAAGAGAATGAAAATTTAGACATTTAAAAAAAATATATTTCATCTGAAATCCTGATCCAATTTAACATGCCTTACATTATTTCTTACTGAATATCATTGCGTTTTCACTAGGAAATGCATCAAGTTATGGAAGGATTGTTTTAAAGAATATCCTGCCACTCTTTTCCATATGATTAAATAGAATGAAAATGTATCAAAAATTACCAAAAAAAAACAACAACCTCTCCATGAAGTTCTGAGGAAATCGTTCACGGTATATAGCAGTGGATAATAAGATTTTTAGTTAATAATCCTCATAGTCAGAGAAATTTTATTTTTTATTTTATTTTATTTTAACCTGATCCAAAGAAATATTCCTTAAATTATTTATTACTGAATATCATTTCATTTTTATTTCAAAATGCATCACATTATGAAAATTAAATATGTTGCTATTGTGCTATTTCAGTTTCTCTTTAAAGGAACGGTCCACCTAAAAATGAAAATTCTGTCACCATTTACTCAACTTCCAAAAACTGTATGACTTTCATTTTTCTGCGAAACACAAAACAAGATATTCTGAAGATTGTTTGTAACAAAACATTTTGGTTCCCGTTGACTGACTTTGTATTTTTGTCCTTACAATGTCAACTCAATACAAACCACTCAAGGTGAGTAAATGATGACAGAATTTTCATTCTTGCGTGAAATATTCCTTTAATTTGGTTCATTGGTGCAACCAATGACACAAGACATGTTATAATGATCAATTCCATAAACACAGTCTCATGTCTTCTCCTGTCGCCTTTTCTTTCTCAGAGTCAGACAGTAATTCAGACAGCGAGATGAACGGCTCAGAGGGTGGTAAAAAGAAGCGCAAGGATGGAGTCACGGAGATGGACACCGATGGAGAGAAGACTCCTCAGAAACTCAGCAAGGGGTTTTCCCATCTGAACTCCTCCACCAATCACGGCCTGTCTGACTGTCTGCCACTAAACCTCCAAGTCATTAAGCCCTCCAGTGTGGCCACGCCCACCATTGTGAGCAGCTCCGGTGCCTTGACCTATCACAGCTCTCCCTCCTCATCGTACTCTGTTGGCACCTCTCCAGGTAACCACAGGCAACGTCATTACTAAGCTAAAACTGGATATGCTTGACACCTTCCTTTGGAGCTCTGTCTGTGTCAAAGTGTGCATGGGGTTGAATATGTGTCGTGTGTACGCGTATGCCTTTTTGTTTGTGTATTTGTCTGTGTGCAAGCTGTCACACTCAGATGACTGAGTGTCTATTTTTAGAAAGATAAATGGTGGCGTCTGGCATCACTCGGCTCCCTTTGTGCCCGTCTATTTGGGTGTGCGTCCTTGGACCTAGCCGTTGTGTCTGAGCTCTGTTTGGCCTGTATTCCAGGAAAAAACCTAAACAGAATTAATATTAAACTCTTTCCATTAATTGTGTGTTTGGTTTATACAGGGTCAGGTTTAGGGTTAGGTAAATGTAGCTGGTAACAAGAGCTCTTTGTGTGGTGTCTGGGTTAACCCTGGTACCCGTGTTTGCCTTAACCTGTTAGCTGAGGCACATCAACCTCCTCTGTTTGGCTGACTTAATCTGTTTTTCCTTCTGAAGCTAACAGAGACATTTGTTAAACAAAACACTCACAAATCCAGCAAACATGGCACACAAGTGCATCTGCTCTTGGACGGCGTTCAGCATCCCTCACCGAGATGGAATGAACCGCTTTTTCTAATGAAGCCGAAGTGTGTCCGTTGAAAAGCGTGAGGAATCTCTAATAAGCTGAGAGGTGTTAGTGTGATGATTTGTTTTTGGAGCATTATTTGAGCTGCTGAGAGATTCGTTTAACTCCTGTTTTGTTTGCAGACTTCACTTCTCGAAAGGAGAGAGATGAGAGTGATAATTTTGTTAGTTTCTTCCTGTGGTTTTTGTTAGTGTCACTATTGCTATTACTCATATTTTGAACAACACCCTATCCCTAAGTGTTAAATTTGAGCGTGTAGCTTGTCTTGCATCGCTTGTGCTACAGACATGAATGATACCTCAAATCACGCGGCTTGTTTAGGAGAGCTATTAGTTTGCTATTATTTGATCAGATGTGTACCTGCCTAAAAATCAGGCTAAATCCCCCATAAATTTACTCTATAAGAGGTTCCGAAGTCAAATCTAAGTACCAAAATACCATATTTGAGAATTAGAAGTGGGTTCTTTTGACGCATAAACTAGGTATACATAATATGCAGGTACCATGTCAATTATTGGCTGTTCTCTTTTTTTATTTTTTTATTAATGGTACTGGTTTTGCATGCACTACTGTTCAAAAGTTTGGGGTTGGTAAGATTTTTATTATATGGTTTTGTCTCTTATGCTCACCAAGACTGCATTTATTTAATCAAAATACAGAAACATAATATTGTGAAGTATCATTACAAATTAAAATAACTGTTTAATAACTACTAATCTTTTTTTAAATTTAAATTTATTCCTAAAGCTGAAAAGTAATTATTTTTTTTTAAAGAAAAACCCAAACTTTTGAACAGAAGTTTATGTATCGGTCAATATTGTATATCTATTTGTTGTTGCTCATTTGTCCTATTTCTTTACATGCAATTTCTTTTACTTAATTTATTTTTACTCTTTAAAAACAATAATTTAATTACCATATTAAGCAAATCTTAGAATTATTATCCATTTTTCATACTGTACATTAGAATGATGACTAAGTTTACTTGATTTTAGTTTTTAAGTGTTTAATTTTTCATTTATTTGAAAATGCTTTATAATTTAAATCATTGCAATTTTTAAAAATCTTCCATTAGCATATGAAAACAATTTGCTTTTTCAGTATCTGCCAGAATTTTAATATCACTGAACCCCTAGTAACCACATTTCAGGATGCCTTAGCTACCGTATTGAAATGCCCTGGCATTTTAGAGGCAAGATTTATGCATGCAGGCACCATCAAAAGCAGAACAAATAAAAATCGACGTTATATTTGATGTTGTTTGCTCATTATGTGAGTTGTAATTTGTAAGAGATGATGAAATGGTTTGCTTAAAGTGTGTGTGTGTGTGTTATAATGTGTTTTGTCTGGCTGTTGTCTTGTCTCAGGCTCTGCGAAGAGAAAGCGAGTGATGAATGAAGATGATTTACGGATTCCGCTGGAAATGGGGTACGTTTAAATATGACACACGCTGGTGGCTGCATGACTCAACACCTGTTAACTGCAGCTCTGCATTCTGTGCTTCTAAAGCAGCAGAGCACACAGTCTCATACAAACATCGCATTAAAACTGCAGATGTTTAAATACTCTACTCAAATCAGTATTCCTTGCTCTATTATTACAAACCTGGTCAAATAGTAAAGTAGCGGCAGCATTGCACAGTGATGGTGTAATGGCATTGTACTTAGATACTTTGAATGATTGTCATATTCACATTCATAATTCATATTCAACATATTTGCATGATATCATGGTATTATCAAGGTACATGTGAATGCCACAGCAAAAAGTTATATTAAATAAATTCTAGAAAAAAGTTTTTTAGTCATTTCAAATCTACATTTACAATTAACATTTACACATTATTGAAACTTGATGAACCAACATCATGCCTTCCAATGACTTTTAAACATATTTTACTTATTATTTTTTTTGTGATTTTTATTATTCAGTTTGTTCTTGCCTGGAAAATAGGCTTCCTGCCTACATGCCTTTAAATAATCAATCAATCAATCAAAGTACATGTATTACCATGCCCACTATCATATAAAATAAAATTAGTATTAAAAATGGCATAAAAATGAAATTATATTGCATAAAAATAAATGTTTTAGTTTATCAAGCAGTTTTTAAAAGTTTGTGCGAGTGTGTTGTATTATGCACTTCTTCTTCAATGTGTATGTTGTTGTTCTAGCTGGCAAAGAGAGACCAGGATGAAAACAGTGGGCGGTCGACTGCAGGGAGACGTTGCGTATTACACCCCATGTGGCAAGCGACTGCGACAGTACCCGGATGTCGTAAAGGTAACCTTTACCCGTCTTCCCCGCTGCCTCATGCTTAGACCCCCCAAAATGCTCAGGAAGCCCCACTCCCCACCCCTTTCCTCTCCCAGTGCACCATTAACAGTTATTGGTGTAAGATCCAGCAGTTTATTTAGGTGATCTGGTCACTCTTAGCTAGCTGTGCACTGTTATGGCAAGTGTGCTAGGCTGCTTTCAGTTTGGTACCATTATATTGCTAATGGCTCTCTGAATGTCCTGTCTGACAAAATCACTATTATTCTCTCTTCTGTAGTATCTGTCCAGATACGGAATAACTGACATCACACGTGATAATTTTAGCTTCAGTGCAAAAATAAGGGTTGGTGACTTCTATGAAGCCAGAGAAGGACCCCAGGTGAATGCCTTTCATCTCTTTCATCATTTTCTTTTTGTTTTGTTCTTTATGTTCTTTTTTTTCTCTCGCTCATATTCTTTCGCTCTCGCTGTATCTCTCTTTCATCTTGAACAGGGCAGGGAATTTGATTGAACCCCGATAGCCTGAATTTCCCCTTTTAAACTGTAGGAAGTCTGTGCAATAATCAGCGCTCGTTGTTTCCACAGGGTGTTACTTCATGTTTTGTCTGTCATGTGTGTTGAAAGAGATTCTTTAGATTAAAGATACAGTGGAGCAAACGTTGGGACAGTTCATTGATTAAAATTTAAAATTGACTCTCTTGTTTTTTAATTTACTTCATTTCATGCTTTTTAATTTGTTTGCTTAAATTGGATCCACATTGAGAATATCATTTCAGAATATTACCAAGTAAAAATTATAGTGATTATAGACTCGCATGATCATTAGTGATATGACGCTCCTCTAGGGAACCAGACTAAAATAGGAAAATTTGTGTTTCTACCATCATCTTCATAAGTGTGACCCTCCTCTGTCCCCTGCTTCCCTCAGGGTCTGCAGTGGACTCTTCTGAAAGAGGAAGAGGTCATCCCCCATATCTTGGCCATGGAAGGTCGGCGAGGTCGTGCACCCAACTCTGAGCGGCAGTCGAGGGGCGGCAGCGAGGTTTCAGGCAGCCGACGGCGAAAGGGCCGCCTCCCGAATCTAGGAGAGAGCGAATTCCCAAGTCCCTCCGAGGCCAAACTGCTGCGCAAGCTGGAGGCTCAGGGTAAAGTGCTTCTTTTTGACTTATTCACCTCATTCATAGATAATAACGCATGTATTGATGGAAGAGATTTGTCCGTTTTCCTAACAGAAATCGCCCGACAGGCGGCTCAGATGAAGCTCATGAGGAAACTAGAAAAACAGGCTCTCGCACGGGCTGCCAAGGAGGCCCGCAAACAGCAAGGTACTCCAGGCTTATGAATACCACTCTATTACTCACAATGGCATTCAGACATCTCGCTTAAGCCTCGTTCTATCTCTCATTCAGCTATTATGGCTGCAGAAGAGAGGAGGAAGCAGAAGGAACAGTTGAAGATTCTCAAACAGCAGGTGAGTTTGAGAAGGAAACCGGCTTTCGGTCAGTCTGAGGGTCACTTGGTATGAGATTATAAGCGTTAATTCAGAACGGAGACTGCCGGTGCTTCTACGGCTGCCAGTCGACTTTTTTAAATGCACAGCAGCACTTTCAATTAACAGACTTCCTCCTCCTCTCCTACCAGGAAAAGATAAAGCGCATTCAGCAAATCCGTATGGAGAAGGAACTCCGCGCACAGCATATTCTCGAGGTACAGAGTGACTGCGGAAAGAAAATAATAAATTAAAAGAGTTGAAATAGGCTTAACATTCTTAAAATACACGCCACCCCCTTCAGTTCCTGTTTAACATGGAGTCCGGACCACAGCAGAATCACTCACCAGCATTTTGGGGCTCTGAGTTCTGCATAATTTTCGTCAGGACTAATGCTAAATTGGTTTTGGTGGACAGTTTTTGAATATTAAATTTGCTGCCTCCTGTGTTTCAAACCAGAGGTAAATTAGACATAAAAGATTTTTTTCCATCAGACAATGGCAGTTCTTGCATAAGTAGCAGGAGGAAGACACTGTTTACTTTACTCACCCAATTATAGAGGCTTCAAAAGTGTTTTAGCCGGGCAAAATCAAATTGGAGCTGACACGCTTGGCAAGCCATTCTGAACAGGATTTCTTGCTGTTTGTAATTACGTATTTAAATTTTCAGCTAATTCGCCTTTGCTTTCTTTTTATATTGCCGTTGTCAGAGCCCGAGGAATATTGAATAGTTTTGAAGATCTCGGGGCTGATTCTGACACGGACTTGAAGAGAAAACATTCTCAATCACTGACTCCATGATCTGTAGCTAGAGAAATCGCAACAATGGCAAGACGTGAGACAGAAGGGCTTTCCTGGGTGTGTGTGTGTGTGTGTGTGTGTGTGTGTGTGTGTGTGAATGTGTTGATGCCAGCTCTCGCTTTTCCTCTCCCAGACACATCAATCAAAGTGTTAGTATAAGTTATAAATAAAACAGATGTTGGTTTAGCATGTTTAATTTAGGTTTATACCAGCACGGTAGCACTGGTCTGACCCAGACCTGTTTTGCATTGGCAGGCAAAGCGGAAAAAGAGAGAGGAGGCTGCCAGTGCCAAAATGTTGGAGGCGGAAAAGCGAATAAAGGTCAGTTTGTGAGTGAGAAGAGATGCTACACACCTACTCTTGCGCACTATGAATCATTGCCGTGGAAACCCCCACCCCCCCGCCCGAGAAAACTTCCCTTGCTCTCACCTACCCCGGCAAACCATTAACATTCCTCGGCCACAACAAAGGAGCAGAGCCTCTGTTTGACTGATGTCTGCCGGCCTATGGGGGAAAATTAGCTTGACATCTGGATTTTTGCTGTTGTTGTTTATAATGAAAAATGCACAGTGCATCTTTTTATGTCTTGTACACATGGGGCCCTTACTAGAATACACAGCCTGCTCTAAATAGCCTCCTTTATTTAAATAAAGTTTTTGTCGAGTATTATGGCTTTTAGTCACGTCCGTTAGCTTTGTAGCAATCTTGTATCAAACGTGAAATGCATTATGATGAAAGAGTTGTACGGTATAAATAATTTGATGTCACAATAACAGTATACCATGATCTAGTTATTTTGTGGAAAATTCCATGTAAAATTGTCAATGTATGGGCATTGCATTCTTTAAAAGGTACAGTACAGTACAGACAGTACAGACTTTTACATTTATACAAGAAATTTAAATAAATCCTTTTATTTTGAACTTTCTATTTATAAAAGTGTATCCTTTTTCTACAAAATATTAAGCACATAATAAGACTATTAATAAGAAAACCGTTATATTAAATTGTACTAATATTTCCTATTACCATTTTTACAATTTTCGTATTTTTAATCAAATAAATATGAGCATATAAGACTTAAAAAAAAATTCTACTGACCCTTTTTAAACAGTAGTGTATTAAATCAGGAATTTTTCACCTGTGATCTATTTATGAAATGTCTTTAATTTTCAATTAAAATTTATTTGGTAAAATAACAAGGTTTCCTTAATAAAGTAAAAATATAATTTTGTTGTCTTTACAACATCCCACATAATTTTTCCCTTACAAGGAGATCATCATATTTAGGGATCCATGGTATAAAAAAAAAAAAAAAAACAATTTTTGTCTCTTTTTCGATCAATTGTATTTAGTATTGTAGAGTACTATGGGCCAGTTTTACTAACAGGCTAAACCGTCTTTTGGCGTTAAAATAGTACTCTCAGGTTTTACTAAAGATGCGCAGTGACGATTTAGCGCTGAAAAGGCATGGACACAGTCATTTTTGATCTTATTGAATATGCATTTCTAGGAGTTTCCCTTTCAGACGCCAAATTTATGGGAGGAGAGTATTCAAATGAATCACACAATGAGATTTACTAACGTTTGCGCTCGTCAAATTACTTAGCATGTCTTAAACTATTTTGCGCTAGAAATGGATACAATTTGTTGCTAGGAGGAGGCACCTCAGAGAACAGAGAGTGTGTGGTAGAAGGGAGAGGATTTTTCCACACATATTAATTTATTTGGAAAGAACACATTATCTGAACATATCGTTTGCCAAGCCATGTTATTTTTAATTTGCTTCAGGAAATAAAAGACGACTTGGAACCCTCATCTAGGAGTCACGCAATACCAGGTCTATCAAAACTGTTGCAACCCTTCATTTTTTGGCCTCCGGTTCTTTTCAACGTACTGTGGCTTATTTATTTCTTTATTGTTTAGTCGCGACTACGCTAATTTGCGCTGCGCTTGGTATATTGCGTTGGTCGATATGTAAATGAGATGTGTTCTTTAATTTTCGCGTTGTTAGTAAATCACCCGCAGAAATTTCCCCTCCCATCGGCGCTGTTTTGGAATTGCGCTCTCGCGCTAATTTGCCCTGTTTAGTAAAACTGGCCCTAAATATTTTATTTATTTATTGCCAAACAACATAATTGTCTGGAATTTCTTGGTGAGCTCAAACACAAACACATTTGTACATACATGCATAAATTATTCCAACCATTATAAAGAATGAAATACAGATGCATAAGTGCCAGAAGAGTTTAAAACATGGACCATCCTACAACTACTGTTCAAAAAGCGTGCAGACTTAGTCGTCTGCCTGAGGGTAAAGGAATAAAAAAATGTCTGGCCGGGTGTGTGGAATCTCTAAGAATTGTTAAGCCTTTTTTCTGCAAACGTGAGACACAAATGTCATCAATGGTGGGCAGATCACAGCCTATAATATTTGAGGCAGTCCACACTATATTACGAATCTGACTTTTTTGTTGAACTGTGGAGCTGCCAAACCACACTATTATTGAGAAAGTCAGCACACTTTCTGTGACAGCTCTATAAAACCTGATCATACCAGCTTTAGATACTCCAAATTTTTATGCCACAATACCACTCGGCACTAGTCTTTCTCTTAAGGGAAAATGAAACCAAAGTTGATGACTCATCTTGTTTGCAGGGGCATGTACGATTGTGTAGATGGTTGACTTGTTCTGTAAAACTCTTCATTTGCTGATTGCATGTTTAGGTAAAATATTACATATATCTCGCATGATTTGAGTTACCATTTATATACAGATTACTGCATTCTTAGGCCTCATGGTTATGACAGAAGGCCCAGACAGGATTCTGATTGATGGTTTCATTTTAGACTGTGTCATAATGAGTGTTTTGGTATAGCATTGAATCGTTTTTATGTTTTGTGTTTGTAGGAGAAGGAGATGAGACGCCAACAGGCTGTTATTCTCAAGCACCAGGTCAGTCACCACTCTCATAAATAATAGGTCTCATAATGGCCATTTATATAGTTGTAGTAATTTTTTGCTACAAAATGCAGGAGAAAGGGAGGCAAAGAGCATGTTTATCTAGTCTAGTTCACAGTCACCATGTGAAATGCAGTGCATTATGGGTTAAAAAGTGTCCTTAAATAGATTTGTTCAGTCTTTGCCCATGTAAGAAGTGGCGAGTCTCATGTGGTTGTCTTTAACTTTCTTCTGTTTCTCTCTGGGTAATTTCAATGCTTTTTGGGAGTGGGATCTGTCTCTTTGGGGTTACAGGCTGAAGTTTTGAGTTTGTTTATTTTTTCTTTTCTTTTTAAATGACGCTGTGATTTTTTTCTGTCTCATAATACTCTGCCAACTCTCTCTCTCAGGAGATGGAGAGGCATAGACTAGATATGGTATGGGTATGTTTCATCTTCTGTACATCTAACACTCGCATCGTGAATCCTGGTTGTCATATGATGTCATAGCAGCACATTTTTAAATGTAGCACTGGCTGCTGTCAAAACTACATTTTCCTTCTGCATGGCTTTTCAAGCAAAAAAAGAGAACAAAAGAAAAAAACTGCATCGCCTACATCTGCTATGTGTGTCAATGAGAGAAAACTGGCTTTGATGCAGCAGGCCTGTGCCTTGTTTGTGTATGTGTATGTGTGTGTGTGTAAGCGTGAGTGTGTGTCTATGGAGCCTGTTGAGTACATACTCTCATTGGTGGAAAGTGCCACACACCCTCATTCCACGTGTAAAGTCACCCCAATATTGTGTAGTGTCATTATCGTTGTGAAAATGTGTGTGTGTGTGTGTGTGTGTGTGTGCGTGCGTGTATGTATGTTGTGGCAGACGCTTTGTCAAGATGTTGCATTTGCACTGTGCTGACTGTCCTGCCTGTGAGGTCATCAGTACAGGTCAAAGTTCATAATGCCTGACCAATGAGAGAATTTGAGGAAACTCACACTTCTCTCTGTTGTACATTCCATGCCATCTGTGGGTCAGATATGAAAATTTCACACTAATTGGCTTTGTCCTTAAAGTCAACATGAGACTGCATTCACAACCCATTTTGCTTTCTTGATGTGATGTTTTTCAGAGTAAAATATTTAGCAAATTTGTGCAGCACTTAATTTTCCACTTCATTCCATTAGGAATTGATTGGATTGTAAAAAGTGGACATTCCATACCAGAATGGAGCCAAACCTGAATGCAAGTTTGCTTAAAAAATATATATAAATATTTTGACTATTAGTTAGAGGTGCACTCTGTAATTTTTAGGATTTACATCTAAATAAATTAATAATACGTTTGATAAATATATATTTAAAAAATAATTTACACTCACATAAGATAAAGACTCTAGTCATATCAGTAGTGCAATAAAACTTAAGATCATCACACATAATGAGCCAAATACTGCTCTTGGTTAAAGGGATAGTTCACCCAAAAATGAACATTCTGTCATTAATTACTCACCCTCATGTCGTTCCAAACCTGTAAGACCCGTAAGAAGATATTTTTGATGAAATCCGAGAGCTTTCTGACCCTGCATAGACAGCAACGCAACTGACACGTTCAAGGCCCAGAAAGGTAGTAAATACATTGTTAAAATAGTCCATGTGACATCAGTGGTTCAACTGTAATTTTGACTGACAAGGAAGAGAAGAAATTGTTGAATAAAGTAGTTATTTCTGTTTTCATTGCTCAAAAAAAGTATTATTGTACCTTCATTAAATTAAGCTTGAACCACTGCTGTCACGTGGAATATTTTAACGATGTTCTTACTACCTTTCTAGGCTTTAAACATATCAGTTGCATTGTTGTCTATGCAAGGTCAGAAAGCTCTCAAATTTCATCAAAAATATCTTAATTTGTGTTCTGAAGATGAACAAAGTTTTTACTTTTGGGAGAATTATCTCTTTAACACCCTTGTTTTAAAACAATTTAATTTGTAGATCTTTTAAGTTTGACTGCAAAGTGGTATCAGTAACTGAAACTCACGTGATGCTACATCCACACCACTAGATGTCAGTATGAATCCAAGACATTGGTAGCGCAAAATAAACAACAAATTACCGAGTGCACATTTAACATTATCCAACAGTCTGTGAGTTCTAGGTAATCTCAGCCATAAATGAGTTATTTGCCAGTTTTACATTTTAAAGAAAGATACTCCGTAAGACCTGAAAGGTGTATTAAGAAAGTAAATAGGGTCAATTATGATTTCATGTTGACTTTAAATTCATAATAACAGTGACATAACAACGTGCTTCACTGTAAGGACAGGACATTGAGGCTAAAGGGAAATCTGATGTATTTTCCCTTGTTAGCTTGTAACAGTAGCTACGCTAATCTAACTCAAGATGCACCGACAGCTTTCCTCCTCTGACCTGCCCATTACATCTGTGGCTTTTCTTTTCGCTCTTTTGTTCCCGTCTGATCAGCTGTAACACGTTTTTGTGGCTGCCTCATCTTGGCCAAAGCAATGTGTCCGTTCTACACCTACTTTTTTTCTTTCTCTCTCTCTCTTTCTGTGCAACATGCTAAATCACGCTGATCAGTTTTATCGTCTGTCTCTGGCTTTTATATTTTGTTTGTTTTCTCTGTGTGGATCTGTATGCTCTGCTTTCCTCCTCTGAACGATGGAATCATTCTGTCTTTTCAGGAGAGGGAGAGGAGGAGACAGCACGTTATGCTAATGAAAGCTGTGGAGGCTCGCAAAAAAGCTGAGGTGTGCAAAACGAAATAAATAAATAAAAGAACACTGTCCTTCACCACTCCGCTCTCCTCTCTGCACCTCAAGGCTTTCTCACATGTCACGTCTATCTGCTCTGCTACATTCCCTGAATGTGCTTCACCAAATAATTTTGATGTAGTTTGATAAAGTTCCCTAAACATTCCTCGTTCTCCAAAACAAAGTTTTCTTGTAGAACATAATACCCTAATGTCAAACACGCCTGATGTGGCATCCAACTGGTTAGTAAAGTCTTTCTTCCACCCCGCAGGAGCGTGAACGCCTCAGGCAAGAGAAACGTGATGAGAAACGCCTCAACAAGGAGCGGAAAATGGAGCTCCGGAGGCTGGAGCTGGAGATGATCCGTGAGATGAAGAAACCCAATGAAGACATGTGTTTGACAGATCACAAGGTAATAGAACTGGATATTCTATTGGTTTAGCATTGTTTAAAAATCTACTTTAATGATCATTTATGAACCCTTTATTTAGAATGCTTGTTTTTGTAAGATTATCTTTTCATTAATGATCCATTAACATAAAGACTCATCTAATAAGATCTCTCAGAGGTATGATGTCATACACGTATTGTAATCTTACCAAAGCACTTCACAGTTAATTCACCTGAGACAGAATACTGCCACCTAGTGGTGATAAAGATAGCATTATGATGAAAGGTAGCAGCCTTGAATCTTAGACCAGGAGTTTTCAAACTTTTTGATGCTAATGAACTTAAATTTTGTGAAAGACCTCATTCTTAAATATATAAAGACTGCTGCATAATTTCATGTATTAGAATTTTTACAGTGTGAAAAAATAATTATTGTCATACTGTAAAGACAACATGTTGGTTACATAAGTAAGTGGCTTTTATATTATAACTGTACTAAAGACAAAACAAATTATTAAATAATTATCTAAAGCAGGGGTTTGTGAGGGAACTGCTGGGGGTTCATGAGTTGATGAAAAGCTTAATTATATCTTATGAAAAATTAAAATAAATAAATGGGGCTGCACAATAATTGCGAAATAAATAATCAAGTCAAAGGCTGCAATTTACTTAAATAACTGATTGTAATAAACTGATGTGCTGCGTGTTTCAGAGTAAACCATGCAGTGCATTTAATTATAATTATGAAGTTCATTTTTGATTTTACAGTACAATTGTAATTTACAGCAGTAAAATATTTATGTCATCTTTTTTATAATAAGAATTTATAAAAAACAGACTTCTTTATATAAGCAGACATGATACTATTCTCTCAGATTTCATTGCTCATTTGAAACATGACGTTTACAAACATTTCTCTGTCCTTCAATAGCCCCTTCCTGAGATCCCTCGTATCCATGGTCTGGTTCTTCCCGGGAGTGTGTTTGCGGAATGCCTGATGGTGGTGCAGTTCCTGCGGAGCTTCGGGAAGGTCCTGGGCTTGGATCCCTCAGAACTGCCCACTCTGGGTATACTGCAGGAGGGACTGCTCAACCTGGGCAACAGCATGGGGCAAGTGCAGGACTTATTGGTCCGCCTACTCTCATCTGCTGTGTCCGACCCAGGATTGCCTCAAGGACACAGGGTGAGGAGGAAATGCCTGGAGGTTACTTCAGTGTGATTGCCAATGTAATAAGTGTACTTTCAGGCCTGTTTACACCTGTTATTAACATCTGTCTCAAGTGACCCGCTCAAAAGTGCTCAACAGAGACACATTTCTGTTTATATCTGGTATAAACATGCGTCTCCTGTGAGTGCTTGTGATCAAATTTAATCGAGGAAAGGGTCTCTGGTTTAATAACCACATAAATCACTTACTAAGTCAGTGTGTCACTGCATATGAATTATCTTTCTATATTTGGTTAAAAGGGTTAGCAAAATTGCAACAGTTCCCTTTTCTCCATCAGGCTAAGTCTATCTTGGGTGACCACCTGACCAATGTGGGTCTGAATCGGGACAATGTGTCTGAGGTTTTGCAGCTGTACATGGAGGCTCACTGCTCTCAGACTGAGCTAGCTGATCTTACTCTGAGTCTGAGGACCAAAGCCTTTCAGGCCCACACACCGGCTCAGAAAGCCACTGTCCTGACCTTCCTGGTACATGAGCTGTCCTGCAGTAAAAGCGTGGTCAGGTAAGAACCAATAGATTCCACTTATGTTTTCAGAGTTCAGCTGTAGTGATTCTTGATGACTTGATTTATATTTACATTGGAACAGAGCACAACTGTTAAACAAGCTTTTTTTTAACAATAATGGAATAACATTAAAAAATATAAATGGTTGATTGAAATATTTAAACTTAATAAAAACTGGAAATGAAACACTTTAGTTAAAGCACTAAAATTAGTAACTGGGAATAAAAACTAAAAAAAGAAAAATTAAACCTTAATAGTAATATATTTTTAATATATAGTTTTTGTAGTATAAAAAATAAAAAAGCACATAAACGTAATAAAAATAAAACTTCAATTTTTCAATTATTAATTAAACTATAATAAGTTAATTAAACTAAATAATTAAATTAATAGTTAATTAAACATAAATAATACTAAAATAACACCGGTATCTACAGCAGTACGAAACTGTTTGTGTGTTTTTGCAGCGAGATTGACAAAAGCCTGGAGCACATGAACGTGCTGAGGAAGGACGAGTGTATTGTGGAGGGCAAATTGAAGAAGTGAGTATCAACATTTATGCCTGATTTATACAAATATAATGGCTGTATTTCAGGACTTCTCTACATAGAGACAGCATTTTCAGCTATACTAGATGTATTCAACCATTTGAATCTTACTAGGCATTAAACAACCAATGTTTCCCTTTACTGACTGTAATAGCTGTGCATTAAATGCACATATCGTAGTTTTGTCACTAATCAGTATTTATGCATATGTTCATGCAGAATGAAAACAATCTACGCTAAACGGACAGGGAAACGTGAAGCAATCACTGGAGGGGAGGAGCCTCAGGCTGCGGGCGGCTCCGCCATTGGTCACAAGCGCAAAAGGAAGGCTGGGGATAGTGATGACGACGATGATGAAGATGAGGACAGTGATGATGCAGGGGATGAGGATGAAGATGAGGAGGAGGAAGAGGCTAAAAAGGGAAAAAAAGTGGAGATTTGTGATGAGGTAAAAGGCGTTCATTTCGGGTACAGTTTCAAACAGTAATTACTTTAACTGTCTTTAGCAGATCCTTTTATATTGATTGAGCCTGTATATATATATGTGTGTGTGTGTGTGTGTGTCAGGATGAAGGAGACCCAGCCACAAGTGTTGAAGAGCTCGAGAAACAGATTGAGAAGTTATCAAAGGTAAATTCAGATGTCATAATTTATGGCTGCATAAAAATACAAATAAAAATCTGATAAAATTTGTGATCTTTGGTTGTTATTCTATTTTATTTTATTTCCATTTTTATTATTTTTATTATATTTTTTTCCATAAAATATATATTTTTAATTATATATCAATTTTGTAATTATATATCAATATAACTATAAAATATAAATATTATAAATTTGATTTATTATAATAATTGTATAATTAGTAATAGTACTAAATAAAAATATGAAAATATAAAAATAAAAAATACTATTGTTGTATTTTACTGTAAAAAAATAAAGTATTTAGGAAAAATAATAATAATAATAATTACAAATACAACTGTTAAACTAATGTTTATATTTTAATTTTCAAACAACCATCATCAAGTTTTTATTTTGGCGAAAAAATGCAGGAAGCCCTTAAAGCTTCTCTTTTGTTTATAATATGATTGGTGCATGTTGCAACCCAAATAAGCATTATAAATGACCAAACTGAGAGCAGATAAGGAAATGTGCTGCTTTGAGACACTGAAAACACCAGATTATGAGCTGCTTGCGTGTAAATGAACACAGAGCCACACTTCACTCTGAAACACGCAGTGCATATATTTATTTAAATAAACTGCAGCCTTTGTGATTTTGTAATTGCACTAATATATATCTCCGTTTTGGTTTAATTTCAATTACTTTTTCAGCGCTATCATAATTACTTATATAGTCTCACAAAAATGTGTATTTCTCTGTGAGTACAGCAGCAAAACCTGATCCGTCGGAAGCTGTTTGAGTCGTCTCACGCCCTGCGGTCCATGTCGTACGGGCAGGACCGGTACCGCCGCAGATACTGGGTCCTCCCGCAGTGTGGAGGAGTTTACATAGAGGGGTTAGAGAGTGGAGAAGGTGAGTCTGTTGGCCCATCCCTCCATCCATAAATGCATTTGCAAACAACCACACCAATAATTTTGCTCTAATTATGTTTTCCTTCTGTCTCTCATTAAGGGGTCGAGGTGCTGGAGAAAGAGCGTGAGAGGTTGAGAAACTTTCCAGTGCAGGTCAAAGAGGAGCCTAAGGAGGAAGTTCTGCAGCATCATCAGCATGAGGAGACACAGGGGGCTGTGAAGGAGGTGAAACAGGAGGAGGACAAGCCCATCGATCCTGATCAGGAGGCAAATAAAGAGATGCGCTCCTCCCCACTAAAAGAACAGCAGGAAACAAGGGTTGTGACCACGCCCCCTCAACCACCAGAGCTCCGCCCCTCACAAAGCCCTCAGTGTCAGGAACTGCCTCGCACACCTGTCGGGGCCAAGGGACTCTGCCACACCCACAACGGCTGCCCAGCAACAGTCGCTATGGAAACTACATCAGCATCATCTCCAGCTCACTCTCCAACTACCTCCAAGCTGACTGAGGCCAGCAGCCCGAGCGAAGAGCACACAATCCCTCCTCCTCTGCAGCTGGGCATCCCTGCGCACATCCTGCAGCCACAGCAGCTGGCGCAGGCTCAGCTCCTGGCCAACGACCAGCTGCTCAAGGTCCTCAGCGAGCGCAGTGGACACTGGTTTAGCCTGCTGCCTCGCTCGCCCTGCGACGACACCTCCCTCATCCAGCCGTCTGCACACCCGCAGTCCTCGCCTAGCAGCAACACCCCCGGCACACGGCCAAAAACGCCACCTCCAACATCTACCTCCTCTCCGCACCATCACCTGCTTCCTCTTTCTGCGTCTGAAAGCCCTCTGAACCCTTCACCTGGTGGGATCAGCAACCTCAGTTTGCAGGTAATTAACCTTCCTACTTGAAATATATATTTCATAATTACAGTGTCCAACATGATAAAGTGACAAGCAATAAATCTCTTTCATGTTAATTAGCACTTTTGTCCTAACCAAGATATTTTGTAGTTGTTTAGATTCCATTTCTTTCACGTTACTTTAGGTTGCTCCGCCCACAGTGATGTCTCATTGGTTCAAAGTCTTGCTTCACATGGCCATATGCCTAAGTGTTGTGATGATGTGAATGTTCGAACATGTTCTAATTGGTTGTGATTTTTTTAAATGTTCACTGAATTGAAAATCTGAAACCAAAAATTCTGAAACTAAAATACAATATATTTAAAATAGCTATGAAATTGATGTTATATTAACATGGAGTTAACTGATTGATGTTCTTTCTTTGTGTGACTTTTTATAACATATAGACAAAAATGTAATGTTGTTTAAATTAATTGACTGTATTATAAAAAGTTATGCTTGTGTCACTGATCAATGTACTGTAGCTTTAAACAAACTCAAGTCAGAAATAAATTAGAAATTATTAGATATTGAAATCATTATGCACCTGGAGGTTAAAAAAAGTCTACTATTTCTTCTAAATTGTGTGGCTCAAATCTAAATCAATGGCTCTCACCTTTATGAAGGCCCTCCATTGTCCACAACAATATTCAAAGGCCCCTTGACTGTTCCAGTTATTCATGATTTACTGGATAAAGATTAAGTATAAGTATTGAAAAATATATATCATTATAAATTAGAAAAAATATCATTATTAACATTATAAGAATTCTCATGTCGTTTCACGATGTTGTAAGTTTACGTGACTTTTCCGGGTCTAGAAATCACACATTTAAAATTAGGCTTCTTCATATATACAGGTTTGTCCAGTTGTACAGTGAGTAAATTAAAATAAGAAATATCTTGATTTTAATGTTTTCTTTCTCTTATTTTAAATAAAAGTCATTTTGACACCCCCTTGGAGGTTTGTTGAGGCCCCCTAATGGGCCCCAGACCCTCAGTTGAGAAGCACTGATCTAAATGATATGGATGCTCATCACAATCTCATGTATTCTCATTATCTCCTACCAGGTAAAGCCAGGTGGAGCTCTGATTGGTTTGCCTTTGGGCAACTGGTCCGGTGGGGTCATCAGCCCCAATCTCCCCCTGTGCAGCAGCCCCCTGCACATGTACCCCTCAGTGGAGGGCAGCGCCAGCCCCCTGCTGGCACCCAGCGTCTCAACCAGCAAAAGTGGTTCTCCTGTTCCCACTGGGGAGAAGCTTACATCTGCTCCTTCTCCAATGGGACTGGACCTTCCTAGGAATCACGACCACCCTGAACCCCTGCCCATACCAGAGGGTGAGTGCAGTACCATCAACTAATTCACTCAGAAATAACGCAAACAAATGCTACTCCACCTAGCTGTTAAATACTAATGTTGCACTTTTAGTTTTTACTTTTCTCAACCACGAGTTTTGTTTGCGGTTTTTGATGGAAATGGTTTTGCTGATTGGCAGACATGCTGCTGGGCTGGTGGAAGGTGACAGACATGGAGGAGCTGAAAGCGCTAGTGAATGCTCTCCACAGCAGAGGCATCCGAGAGAGAGCCCTGCAGAAACAGCTGCAGAAATCCATGGAGCTCATAGCGCAGACCTGTAACAAGAACCGAGAGGGTGAGCTGAATCACTATGAAATAACACAATGTGTCTGTGTGTTTTATCTTACAGATTTAGCCATGGAAACAGTTCAAGCAGACCAAAGGCTGCCAGAGATTGTTTATTGATCATTGTTAACCCATTTTAACATATTACCACATCTACCTAAATTGTCATAAAAAGACGGAAGAAGACCTTCATACTGCATATTTCTTTTTAGAAAAAATACGAGGAAGATATTATAAAGAAACTAAATTTTCATTTATTTTTATGTAATTTTTTTATTGTTGATTTCTTCCATAAAAGAGGTACTGAATGTATTAAAACTGAAGGATATGGTTACACTTAATTTAAAGGAATAGTTCACCCAAAAATGAACATTTACCGTCAACTCCTTGGTTAATCATTTTAGTAAATGCTGACAGAACTTGCAGGTTACTTGTTACAGCATAATTATACATTTAAGTACTGAGTAATATTAATTAACAACATGTACTTGGTTTTGGGTGAGTTGCATGTAATTATGCATAAATTACTGAAGTATATGGTTACACTTTATTTTAAAAGGATGGTTCCCCCTAAAATGAAAATTGTCGTAATTTGCTTGCCTTTTATTTGTTCCAAACCTGAATGAGTTCTTCTATTAAACACGAAAAAAGATATTTTGAAAAATGTTGTTAACCAAACAGTTGACTGTAGCCATTGACTTCCATAGTATGGAAAAAAATACTATGGAACTCAATGGCTACTGTCAACTGTTAATAATTAATAGTAAATAATTTTAGTAAATTATGACAGAACTTGCAGTGTTACAGCATACTTATACATTAAGTACTGAGTGGTATTTATTAACAACATATACTTGGTTTAGGGTTAGTTGCATGTAATTATGCATAAATTACTGTTAAAACTGATGTAAGAACATGTATCAAGCGTACTGTAAAATAAAGTGTTTCCCAGTATATTTTTTAAAGAAAAGAAATGTGATCACATTTTGGCAAATTCAGATTGGAGGTTAACTGATTTAGAATGCAAATAAAATAAATCAGAATAACCACAATTTACTATCTGACTTGTTTGCAGTCGTAAATAATATTCATAAAACACTGTCTAACTGACTCAGCCGAGCATGGAGTTGTCAGAACGAGCTGAATTGTGCTGTGCTGTGCTTTACGGGTGTGATTTCTCCTGGGGTCTTATGGCTGTCTTATTTTTTGTTTGCAGTGGCAGTTATGGAGGTCTCAGAGCTCGACGAGGGCCAGGTTTCCGTGGAGACGCTGCAGGAGTGGTGTGTGGAGGAGCAGGCCATGGAGACTGATATCGCTCTGCTGCAACAGGTGGAGGAGCTGGAGCGCAAAGTCACGTCCGCCAGCCTGCAGGTCAAGGTGAGCGTTTGTACAGCTTCCAGAAATATCAAATTGTTGCAATTTCTTCTACTAACCTATACCCCACAATTCTTTGCTTTTCAGGGCTGGACCTATCCTGAACCACAGTCTGAAAGAGAAGACCTGGTCTATTATGAGCACAAGCTCCTCCCCAAGCCCCGCCCTGGGGCGGAGTCTCAGGAGGAGCGAAGCTCAGAGAAGGGCCTGATCCGTCGACCCAGCAATCCGCTGGACATCGCAGTGACGCGATTGGCAGAGCTGGAGCGTCACATCGAGAGAAGGTACCTGCGGAGCCCCTTAGGGACCACCATCCAGATCAAACTGGATAACGTGGGTACAGTCACTGTCCCCGCACCTGCTCCATCCACTAGCGCTGGAGGGGAAGGGTAGGTCATCCAGAATGCCAGCCTTCGTCTCTGCTCCTCCTTATCCTCCCCCTCCCCCTCTCTCTGCTGGCTGGGGCTTCTCTGCTCGTCCGCCCATCCGTTCTCACCCTGGCTCCGGTTTCGGATTTTGGTTCTCGTGCTGTGTTTAATTTTATTTTTCTTCCTCTCGCTCTCTTGCCTGCACCTTTCCTGTTTTTGGCTGCATGGTTTTAATCAGCAGTGCACAGACGGAGTTCAAAAACATCACAACTTGATTTGTTTTCTAATACTTCTAAGTGCATGGTACACACAGCTCTCCGTCTTCATGTATGGCTGTGAAGTCATGCCACAGAATTGTATCACACTATATAGTCTGTGTTTGTGTGTTTATGTGTGTGCTGTTGAAAGCTCAGAGTCTCAGCCACTCAATTTGAAATAGACATTAAGGACAAATTACAGGTTTGAAATAAACCTCCTGTCTGATCTGTGCGCTGTGTTTTTGTGTGTCGCAGGGGAGAGGAAGAGATTGCTCCGGGGATGAAGCTGTGGCGGAAGGCGCTGAGCGAGGTACGCAGCTCCTCTCAGCTGGCCATGTGTCTGCAGCAGCTCCAGAAATCCATTGCCTGGGAGAGGTCCATCATGAAAGTGGTAAGTCATGTTATGCACAAACCACAGGGTTCACTTATTTTGTTATGCATCTACAATATTTGTTGCAGTTCATATGCTTATATGCCTGTTTGTGTTTTCAGTACTGTCAGATGTGCCGAAAGGGTGATAATGAAGACCTGCTTTTGCTGTGTGATGGCTGTGATAAGGGGTGTCACACCTATTGCCACAAACCCAAGATAACCAACATCCCAGAGGGAGACTGGTACTGCCCTGCTTGCATCTCCAAGGTAACCGCCTCCAGTTCACATCATCACGAGTACAAGTGCTCATTTGCTGAGGGGCATGTTTTCAGAGCTATGTCTCTGAGATGATTTTAAGATTTTGCAGATGCTTTCTGTTTATATGTATGCCTGTTATTTATATATTAAGATTTTTTTTTTATTATTTTTTTTATTTGATTAAAAATACAGGACAAACAGTGATATTGTTAAATATTTTTATAATTTAAAATAACACTTTTCTATTTTAATATATTTTAGCATTTTATTGATTTCTGTGATGCAAAGCTGAATTTTCAGCATCATTACTCTAGTCTTTAGTGTCACATGATCCTTCAGAAATCATTCTAATATGCTGATTTGGTGCTCAAAGTATTTCTTATTATCAGTGTTGAATACATTTGAGGTGCTTATAATATATTGTTTTTGTGGAAACTGTGATACATTTTGTTCAGTGTTCTTGATGAATAGAAAGTTCAAAAGAATAGCATTTATTAAAAAAAAAAAACTATTAAAACACTGGCCTATTAAAAGGATTTTTAATGCATACCTCTTTTTGCATTAATAATAATAATAATATATATTTTTTTCTTATTCTTCTCATTATTTTATCAGTGGAAATTATGTAAAGTGACAGCAAGTGCTAATGAGTTCTAATTATTTACTCTAGCACAGTGAGCAGTTATGTGTACTGTGTTCATTGACTTATTTGGAGTGTTATTAAGTGTATTCATATATGTTAATGTGTTGTAAACATGTAGCATTATGAACCTGTAAATCTGAACTAGTCCTGAACACTCTTTCAGGCAAGTGGTCAGTCACCTAAATCGAAGAAGACTCCCAATCGTGCATCACCAGCCACTGGAGGAAAAAAAGCGACAGAAGCAGCCAAGAAAAGCAAGAAGCAGACTGAGACGGGTGAGGAAGAAGAAGCCACCAGCAGCAACAACAGCACCCCAAAGAAAGCAGCCTCCACCTCCACCCAGGCCAAGAAGAACACCTCCACCCCCCCAGCACCCAAACCAGACAGCCCTGTCTGTGTAAAAAGAGCCAAAACAGCCAGAGACAACAACCGGGACCTGGGCCTCTGCAGGTACCGCCCACATTCTGTTACTTTCTGTGTGAATTCCTGGATTTAAATGTTTGTTTTAATGCAGCTCTCATGTATGTTTGTATTTTTCAGGATTCTGTTGGCTGAACTGGAACGTCATCAGGACGCCTGGCCCTTCCTCACACCGGTTAACCTCAAATCTGTCCCAGGGTACCGTAAAGTCATTAAAAAACCCATGGACTTCTCCACTATCCGTGAGAAACTCGTCAGCAGCCAGTAAGTGTCTCTCACTCGGTTTTGAAAAATGTGAAAACGTAAAAGCTGGGAAGGTGGCATGAAATACTGGAAGATGAAAATTAATCTAAATTAAATTTGATTTTTTTTTTTTTATTATTATTAAAATAAATACTTTTATAAATTGTATAAAACAAATAGGTATAGTTAAAAGCATTTTATTTGAGCATTTTATTTTAAAAAAAATTATGTATTAAGATTTTTATTAATGCTACACAAACATATAAACTTAAATATCCATGTCAATAAAATCACAATAAATATAGGTTATGCTCTATATATCCTCAAATAAAATACTTTTAACTTTAAAATAAAAAAATATTCATAACTTATTTCCCTAAATAAACTATTTTCCTCTTTAACAATAATAATAAAATATAGATAGCACTATCTTCCATCTGTATTTTGATTGTTTTATGATTCTTTAAAAATGAGATTTAGCCGCAGTAACTGATTTTTTTTCCTCTCTGTTCTTTAGGTATCAGAATTTAGAAACGTTTATCATCGATGTCAACCTGGTGTTCGACAACTGTGAGAAGTTCAACGAGGACAACTCTGACATCGGCCGGGCCGGGCACAACATGAGGAAGTTCTTTGAGAAGCGGTGGACTGAGCTGCTGAAGCAGACTAACTGAGGTGGTCTCGGACCACCACGGGCTGTCATTTCAAACCTGCGACCGGGGCTCAAAAGCGAAGGAGTCGCAGCTCTCTCTGCGACACAGAGCCTTCAGGACCGACCAATCCCACATCAACACCCAAAGAGACACAAGACAGCGGGTGTCTTTGTGCAATACCATTTCCTTCTAGAAAAGAGAAATCGCACTGAAATTTCAACCATCAGAGCTGTACTAAGGAGAAAAATCCCTTTCCACTACTTGTAAATATCTTTTTATTTTGATTTTGTATTTTTACTTTATCGTTAATATTATAGTGAATGTATTTAATTTTTTTTAAATGATTATTTATGACTAAATAAAAGAAAGGTCCACTCTTCATTTTCTATGAAAAGGAAGAAACTGCAAAACTGCTTTAAATCTAATGGAATGTTTATTTGTTTGTGTTTTTCCTCTCCAAATATGAAACAAAGCCAAGAAAAAAAAAGAAACTGTTTACACTGTTCTGTGCCATGTGGCATCAGAGTATTCAACCCTCTGAACGTGAACTAACGGCATCACTGTACACGCGCACACACACACACACACACACACGCGCGCACACACACACACACGCAGACAAGCAGGAGGCACCCATGTGTACATACTGTCTATTAATGTCAATATATTGAGTCTTGTTTGGAATGATGTGTACATATTGTTTCAGACATTGGATATTGTTTATGCCTTAGAACGTTTGTAGCAATTAATTTTAGTCTTAAAGTGATTAATAATATACATTTATTGTTTGTACAGTATATACATATCCTCTACAAAACACTGTGGTCTCCTTAATCTTAGTAGTGCCTGCCCTTCAGAACAGGGTATAGGGAAGATAATTTGTTCTTTTTTGTTTGGTTTCGTTTTTTCCCTTTTTTGTAACGTTATTGTTTTCTTATTTACAACACAGCAAGGCCTCCGCTCAAAGGCATACTGTACGAAACTCATATCTGAACCCATATGAAAGCTGTCGGAGTATTCTTCAGTATCCCTGGCCCCAGAGGCGCTCAGAGATGGACAGCAGCGTTCTGTAAGCACCCGCGTGCGTCGTGGCCCACTGGCGGCAGCTAGAACAGAGTTTTTTTGTACCTGCGTCAGAGTACTTGAAGTTATTTTATTTAAAGATATTGTGGGAAACAAATGGTAGCTTTCTTTTTGTAGGAGCATTATTTTTCACTAGTGTGTGCTTGTGTGTGTGTGTGTGTGTGTGTGTGTGTGTGTGTGTGTGAGAGTGCGAGCGTGTGTTTGTGCGAGTGTGTGGATGTTTGGCACGGACTTATTAAAAGGATGTTTTTAAATCCAGATAGTGTCTAATGTGTTATTTTATTCCTTTTCCCATGGGCAGTGTTCTCATTTTCTTTCATTTTACGGGTTGTTATTAGTGAAAAATGCATTTTTAAATTAATATTTTACTAAATTAATGCCTTTATTCACCATTTTTATTCAAGTGTTTAACCCATATCTAGGCAGCAAGAATAACAAAAAAAGGTTGAAAACAAATTGCCATTTTCCACCACATTAGGACTTAAATATTTAAATATTAAATATATAAGATTAAGATTCCTCTAAATATTTTTTCTTTCTTTCTCTTTTTTTTATTCTGTTTGTATCTTTTCATGAAAATAACTTGTGAAAGATATCAGATTTATTTAAAGGTCCTTATCAAAAGCTACTTTCAGATAAAGATAGTGAGTTGATGCTAGTCGGTGAGTTATTTATTTATATATATATATATATACACACAGGTTCATCTCAATAAATTAAATGTTGTGTGAACATTTAAAAAGTTGTTTGTTTTAATCTGATGATTAGAGCTTACAGTCTCATGAACATCAAAAATCTTATTCAGCATTAGGCTTTGCTGTTCTCAATAAACCCATCCATACAGTATCTGGGTATCTCTTGTTCTTTGAAGATAATGGGGAAGACTGGACTTAAATGATCCACTCTTTCCTCTTGAAGGCAATAAGGAATCACACTTCATCACACAGGCTGTTCACAGAGTGCTGTATCAAAGCATGAATGCATTTAAAAAGTTTTTTTGTTTTAATTTTGATGATTAGAGCTTACAGCTCATGAAAGGTATCTCAAAATATTAGAATATTTACATTTGAGTTTCAATAAATGACCATCCATACAGGGGTATCTCTTGTTCTTTGAAACCACAATAATGGGGAAGACTGCTGACTTGGCAATGATCCAGAAGACGAACATTGACACCCTCCACAAAGAGGGTAAGTCACAGAAGGTCATTACTGAAAGGGGTGGCTGTTCACAGAGTGCTGTATCAAAGCATATTAAATGCAAAGTTGACTGGAAGGAAGAATTTGGGTAGGAAAAGGTGCACAAGCAACAGGGATGACCGCAAGCTTGAGCATACAGTCAAGCAAAGCTGATTCAAACACTTGTGAGAGCTTCACAAGGAGTGGACTGAAGCTGGAGTCAGTGCATCAAGAGTCACCACGCTCAGACGTCTTCAGGAAAAGGGCTACCAAGCCACTTCTGAAACAGAGACAACGTCAGAAGCATCTTACCTGAGCTGTGGAGAAAAAGAACTGGACTGTTGCTCAGTGGTCCAAAGTCCTCTTTTCAGATGAAAGTAAATTTTGCATTTCATTTGGAAACAAGGTCCCAGAGTATGGAGGAAGAGTGGAGAGGCACAGAATCCATGTTGCTTGAAGTGCAGTGTGAAGTTTCCACAGTCAGTGATGATTTGGGCTGCCATGTCATCTGCTGGTGTTGGTCCACTGTGTTTTCTGAAGTCCACAGTCAACGCAGCCATCTACCAGGAAATTTTAGAGCACTTCATGCTTCCTTCTGCTGACAAGCTTTATGGAGATGCTGATTTCATTTTCCAGCAGGACTTGGCACCTGCCCACACTGCCAAAGGTACCAAAAGCTGGTTCAATGACCATGGTGTTACTGTGCTTGATTGGCCAGCAAACTCGCCTGACCTGAACCCCATAGAGAATCTATGGGGTATTGTCAAGAGGAAGATGAGAGACACCAGACCCAACAATGCAGATGAGCTGAAGGCCACTGTCAAAGAAACCTGGGCTTACATACCACCTCAGCAATGCCACAAACTGATCACCTCCATGCCACGCCGAATTGAGGCAGTAATTAAAGCAAAAGGAGCCCCTACCAAGTATTGAGTACATATACAGTAAATTAACATACTTTCCAGAAGGCCAACAATTCACTAAAAATGTTTTTTTAATTGGTCTTATGAAGTATTCTAATTTGTTGAGATAGTGAATTGGTGGGTTTTTGTTAAATGTGAGCCTAAATCATCACAATTAAAAGAACCAAAGACTTAAACTACTTCAGTCTGTGTGCATTGAATTTATTTAATACACGAGTTTCACAATTTGAGTTGAATTACTGAAATAAATGAACTTTTCCACGACATTCTAATTTATTGAGATGCACCTGTATATATATATATATATATATATATATATATATATAGAGTTATGATATATATATATATATTTTTTAAGAAAGAAAATACAAGAAACAGAACTGCATTCAAGTATAACAACATAAGTCAGTCAGTCAGTCATATTTATTTATAAAGCACATTTAAAAACAACAGCTGTTGGCCAAAGTGCTGTACAAAATTAAAACGTATACCAAAATACAAAAGTAAACAAAACACAGCAACAGATAGTACACTACAGTTATGCCACTGTGCTTACTTGTGACCATATGCAATAGTAAATAAGTATACGTTTTAAGAAAAGACTTAAAATCAGCGTATGTTGGAGCAGATCTTATATAAGATGGCAAATTGTTCCAAAGCTGTGGAGCAGCCACTGAAAAGGCACGATCACCTTTCAATTTCAGGCGTGTCCTTGGAACAATGAACTGAAGACTACTGGTTGATCGAAGTTCCCTGGAAGCATTACAGTGAAACAGGAGATCGGAGATGACGGAGCCAGTCCATGCAAACCCTTATAAACAAACAGCAATGTTTTAAAATGGATACGATATTTAACTGGGAGCCAGTGAAGAGAGATCAGCACTGGTGAAATATGTTCCGTCTTCCTTGTTCCAGTTAACAATCTAGTGTCAATTTTGAATTTGAAGATGTGACAATAGGGACTGTGAAACACCTAAATACAATCCATTACAATAATATAATCTGGATTAGATAAAAGCATGTATTACAGACTCCATGTCTCTTAATGTTAAAAATGACTTCATCTTTGCAATATTCTTTAGCTGATAAAAACAACTTCTAACCACAGCATTGATCTGTTTATCAAAAGTCAAAGCAGAGTCAAAAGTAACGCCTACGTTTCTGACATGTGAATGAAGATTACCAGATGGAGGTCCCAGTTTACTGGCCACAACCTCTGTAGAAGCAGGGGAGCCAAAGAGTAAGACCCCAGTCTTAGACTCATTTAACTGGAGGAAGTTGGCAGACATCCACTGTTTAACATCACTCAGACAATCAAACAAACACTGTAGACTGGAGACATCCTTTGGGTGCAAGGGAACATAACACTGAGTATCATCTGCGTAACAGTGGTACGAGACATTGTGCTTCTTAAATATAGCATACTAAGGAAGCATGTACAAAGAAAATAGAACAGGACCCAAAATTGAGCCCTGTGGAACCCCATACAAAACTGGTGCACAAGATGAAGAATATTTGCCAGTCTCTACCGAGAAGGTTCGATCCTTTAAATAGGATACAAACCAACTTAAAACACAACCTTGAATCCCGATTTGCTGTAAGTGATTTAAAAGAATGCCATGATCGAGAGTGTCAAATGCCGCACTGAGATCCAGCAAAATTAAAACAGCACAATTGCCAGAATCGGCAATCAACAACAAGTCAATTTAATACTTTTAGCAATGCAGATTCTGTACTGTGTTGAGGTCTGAAACCAGACTGATATTTATCAAAATTACCATTTTCCTGTAGGAAAGAGGAAAGCTGATTAAACACACCTTCTCCAAAACCTTTGATAAAAACAGTAATTTAGAGATGGGACGGTAATTATTAAAAACTGTTGGATCAAGATTAGATTTATTTGAGTAGCGGTTGCACAGTGGCATGCTTAAAATAAGATGGGACTATTCCACTGATTAAACTGTTATTAATTATTGACAGTAAACTAGGACTAATAGTGTCAAGTGTCTCTAATAAGAGACGAGGAGGGACGACATCCAAAGAAAAAAAAGTGGGCTTCATTTTATGAATAATTTGCACCAAGTAACTGTGAGACACTGGAGTAAATTCAGATAAATATGTAGAAAGGGAGGGAGGGGGAAAAAACACCTCAACCAGTAAGGTAAATACCATCTTAAGCCTTAAGAAACTTGTTATTGTTATTGTTATCAATTAGTTTAAGAGATTTAACAATAAGCAAAATCTCAGCAAGAAAGACTTCAAATCTAGGTAACATCTTAAGAAATGTGATTGAATTCATAATGATTGAATTATAATGTTAATTTGTACATACAAATGAATATGGCTGCACACAATATATAAGCAAATACACATTTATGGCAGTCTGATAAAGTGACAAAACAAATACAGCGCAGTAAACAAAAACCACGTGGACAAACTGGAAGTCACGTGACAGAACCAGGAAGTGTTCGTGAAAGGTACGTCAAGTCTTCGAACGCCGCTTACATTTGACATAAACAATAAAAATACGTAAAATATATTGCAATGTAGTACTAGATTATTAAACATGGTACTGTATAATTTCATAATGCTGTCTAGGAGTGACCAAAGGTATTACAACACGTTCATTCGTCAGCTTAAACAACTTGCGAAGCATGTTTGTAATATCAAGTGGTTTGTTTTGAATAATGTGTCAAACTCCAGCTTTTAGCGTTAGACAGACTAAACGTGAATTCTGTTGTTTTGTCCGTTATGTAAGACACTTCCTCTTCCTGTGTATTTAAAGGGACCAGTCAGAAAACAAGACATAACACAAACATGGTGTCTCTGATCTGCACCTTACAAAGTCATCGAGACGATGTGAACTGCTGCGCGTTCTCCGGCGCTCTGCTGGCCACCTGCTCCGCCGATAAGAGCGTCTGCGTTTACTCCGTACGAGACTTCAGCGAGCTGCCCTTCTCCCCGCTGTCCGGACACGGCTACGGGGTGCACTGCTGCTGCTTCAGCGCCTGCGGTCAGTACCTGGCCTCCTGCTCCACCGATGCCACCACCGTGGTGTGGTCGATGGACACCGGAGAGATCGAGGCCGTCCTGGAGCATCCGGGCCGGAGTCCGGTGAGGGTGTGCGCCTTCTCTCCAGACTCATCTTACCTGGTGTCTGGAGGCTCCGATGGGACCATCGCACTGTGGGACTTTACCTCCAGGACCCTGCGCAGGTGCATCAGATTTCCATTACTGATCTAGACATGCAATGAGCAGTGCATCACTCGATTTGTTTATGAATAAATAAAAATGTTGCAACAAATAAATGTCAAGTCAGGTCAACATTTTAAGTGCTATAATATATAATGTTTCAAAACAGCTTCATAATAATTAGACAGAAAAATCAATGATGCAAACTCAAATTCAAGTTCTGCTCTAAAGCAGCTCTTTAAAATAAGACAATAGTGTCATTCAGCTCAAGTCAGTTCAGTGTAAAGTTCATGAATTATGAATCCAGTTCAATTCAGCTATAAGCAGCTGAATTACAAGAAAGCAACAAGAAAACGGTGTCATTATTCAGCTCAAGTCAGTTCAGTGTTGATTTAGTTCAGTTCAGTAACAATGTTAATGTTGCAAAATTCGTCAATTATTAAACAAATTTGGTTCAGTTATCAAGCAATTCTACAGAAGACAACATCATCAGCAGTGTTGGGAGTAACGCACTGCAAAAGTACTTCTGTGGTTATTTTGGTGAAAGTAACTCAAAAGTAACACAAAAGTAGTGTAACATTACAATTCAGAGACAGTAATATTGTAATATAAATAATTACTTTCAATTACAGTAACTAATAATATGTATTACATATACATAATGCAACTTGCCCACCACTGATCATCAGTGTCATCATCCAGCTCAATTCAGTTCAAGTTTTGTTTTCCAATATAACATCAGTGTAGTCAAATCAATATTTGTCAGTTCAGTATTTATTTATAAATGTGGCAGTATTTAAATATGGAAATAAATGCTTGTGGGAATAAATAAAGTAAAATAAATAAAAAATTAAATGAATCTAAATAAATACATACAGAAAAGACTAAATACAGAAAATAAATAAATGAAGGGGAAAATAATATAAAAAATACAATCAGAGTGGAATTTATTTAAAAATTAGTTGTTAATTACCAGGTTAATTATTATTGTGTTTCATCAAGTCATTTCTTTCTTTCTCTAATTTCTGGTTCAGGTTTGGGCCATTAAATGTTGTTGAAAATGATGATGTTAAATAGTGAATCAAGCCATTCTTTTTGTATGATAGTGTTAGATGTAAATTAGATTTATTTTGCACTGCACCAGATCAAACTTTTTGACCGACTCTTGTGTATGTTGATGATTAGGACGGGCGCAGTGACTGACACCAGTATAGTGGCCTGCTCTTTCACTCCCTGCGGTCAGCTGTTCATCACCGGCTCCACATATGGTGACCTGCGGCTGTGGGACCTGAATATGAACCATCTCCATGCGGAGAAGAACGCCCATGACCTCGGGGTCTCCTGCTGTCAGTTTGCTCCCCAGATAATGAAGGGTATGATTCCTGGATTTCAATTATTCCAACAAGTTACAAAGCACTACCTTGCTGTTTCTGATTAAGCTTAAGTAATATTGAGACGCACTCTCCTAAATGTAAATTCATGTAAAGTCAGATGCATTTTAGTGAACTGATTTGTTTGCACAGTTCATAAATAAACAGATTCACTGATCAAAAATGTCTTTATTTTAGCAAAATATTCAGTTGCTGCTGTTCATCATTTGTTTTTGACTGAACAATATTAATTATCATGTTTTTAGTTTAATTTATTATACATTTTATATGTATATTTGGTTTAAGGCTGTGCTGTCACCCTAATTTAGATAAATGTATGTAAAAATAAAAATAAATATTATCTAATGGTTATACATATATTATACAAGATATAGTCACAAATGGTTAAATGTACACTATCAAAAAAGTTATTTTTAATGAATCATTTTAATTAACAAGGGGCGTATTGGGGACCAAAAGTGAAGACATTTATAATGTTACAAAGATTACTATTTAAATTATTTTGAATTAAATAATCCTGAAAAAAATGGTAAAATAAATTAGCATTATGTTTTCCACAAAAATATTAAGCAGCACAACTGCTGAAAATTCAATTTTGCCATCGCATGAATAAATGACATTTTAAAATATATTAAAATAGAAAACAGTTCTTTAAAATTGTAATATTTCACAATATTAGGTTTTACTGTATTTGTGATCTAATAAATAAAGCCTTGCTGAGCATAAGAAACTTCTTTTAAAAACATCAATCAATCAATAAAACCTCACTAACCGCAAACCTTTGCATGGTAGTAGCTACTTCAAAAGTGTAGCTTGACTGCTTCAAATTATGATCTTGTAGCTTTGGCAACCTGCAAAATAGTTGTAACATTTCCTCTAATGTCTTCTTAGGATGAATCGCTTGTTAAATGAACAAAAGTAAACTCTTAACTCTCTCTGTTTCTCTTTCACAGGCACAGACGGCTGTGTTCAGTTTCGGCTGGCCTCATGTGGACAGGACAGTCTGGTGAAGATATGGATTGTTTCTCTTTTGTCTGCTGCAGGTAGCTTCATCTGATACCTGTCCACCTGTGTCTTCTGTGTGTTTGTGATTAATGATGTTTGTTGATCCACAGGCATTAAGATGCAGCTCGCTCACACTCTGACGGGTCAGTCTGCTCCCGTTCTGTCCTGTGCTTACTCTGCTGATGGACAGATGTTGGTGTCAGGGTCAGTAATGCACACACATACCTGCATAATTCTTTAATTCAAAAAGTATTTTATCAACATCGAAAATGACAAACTTTAAGTTAAGTTAAAATGATCTAGCCTTACTTTGGTCTTAATGGCACTAAAAATGCGAAGATCGTGGGTTCGATTCCATGGGAATGTTTAAATTGAATAAAATGTACAAGCTGCTTTGGATAAAAGCATCTGCCAAATGTGTAAATGTAAATATATGTAAATGCATTTTGATCCATTCCTTGCAGTGCCATTGTTGTCCACTGGGTGGTGCTGTGTAATCACAGACATCTGCAGTGTGAAGTGATCGATGAGAGCTGGTTTGCTAATAATCTCTGCTGAAACTGATTCTTCATCCACAGTGTGTCAGCAGACAGACAGGCTCAGTTTTACTGCACATAAAGGCCATAGAGGCTCGTCTGACTCATGCCTTTTAAATGTCACTCTCTCTTTTCCCACAGATCGGTGGATAAGACCGTGACTGTGTATCAAGCTGTGAGTCTCATTCATATTCATCATATATTTCTGTCTAACCAATAAAAAAAATCATAGATGATTGACAGCTTGGATGTCTTTAGTATAACGTTTGCATTTATAATAACTCGTTGTTCTTTGCAGAACGAAGGTGTCTTACTCTACACACTTAACCAGCATGACAGGTGAGTTGTGAGTCATGATTTCTGAGGTCTGAACTCTCAGTGTAAGTCATTGAACACTGTCGATCGGTCTCTTCCGGTTGGGCAGGTATGTGACGGCCTGTGCCTTTTCCCCCACGGCCCCTCTCATCGCCACCGGCTCCATGGACAAAACTGTCAATATCTGGAGGGTAGAGGACGGCAGCGGTGCTCAGGGTGGGTTCCTATTCAAACTGCATTACAAAGTAACATTTACAATGAATATGGGTCATTCCTGCTATAACCTTTTAAACTCTAACCCCCCTCAAAAATGTTTCTATAAAAGGGCAACTCATTTGTTTTTTTAAATATGCTCTGGTCAAGCTCAGGCATATAAGGGTGTCAACTTAATTTTCGTAGTTTACAAAATTGTCTAGATTTATATAATTATATGAAACAGAATGGAATGTTGCTAATTCTTTCTTCAAAATAATGTCACTTCCTGGAGGATGATGTCATTAAGGACCGGTCTTTTGTTAAAGGGACATTGTCAGAAGACTAACAGGGTGCTAAATACAATTGAGGACAAAGAGGAAACTTATAAAATCATTACCTATTAAAATATGTGTTTTTGATCAGAAAAATGGAATAAAATAAAGAAAAAACCTGGAATATTTCTTAATAAATTGCCAGTGTATTATGTTAAAAGGGACATGGCAAAAACGGCAACATCTGCTCAAAACAAAATAGTAAAATACTTTCAAATTAATTCCATGTTCAATTAATTGCAATTGATGTTTTTAATAAAAAACGAATTAATGATTCCCACTATTTAAAGGGATAGTTCACCCTAAAATCAAAATTCTGTCATCATATACTCGCCCTCACTTTGTTCCAAACCTGTTTGTATTTCTTTCTTTCTTCTAAAAAAAAAAACATATCAATGGGAACTGAAGCTATTTAGACACCAACATTCTTTTAAATATCTTCTTTTATGTTCCACATAATTTATGTTCTCATTAGTAAATGATGAGAATCTTCGTTTTGGGGAGGACTGTCCCTTTAATGATCTTAAAAAAAAACTGAGTTTAATATTTTATATAGTATATTAAATCATATATGATGGGAGTAAAAAAAAAAACTACTGCAGAGAAGGAATGACTCGCAGACAGGAAGTGCAAACTCCTATTTGCTTTGGAAAATTATTTTTCTGTTTTATTTGTTCTAAGAACGATAATGATTGTTTGTTCAACAAAATGATTTTGTTTTTCCTCTTTTGTCATTTTCTCCTGTTTGATTCCTGAAACTGAAGGCAAATCTCTGCCTGGTGAGTGTATATTACAAGTTTTTATCGTTTGTTTTTGCTGTAACTAACAAACAGTATGCAAAAACTGGCTCAGAGCACACACAAAAAAAACACTCAAACAAACACTTGACAACAAAAATACAAACTGAGCAGTGTTTGCATTGTTCTGTTACACTGCTAAAGCTTGTGTTTACTGCTGTTATGGAGCTCAAGAGATACAAATAGTATAATTTATTATAAACAAACCATAACCTAACTATGAGGTCTGCTTGGAACCTGAAAACTGTCCCTGACTTCATGTTCAGTTATGCTTGTTCCTGTCTTCCTCTTTTCAGATGAAGCTGCTTCGGTTTCAAGCAGTGGAGGTAAGAGAAATCCAGACCATGCAGTACATTGGTGGTGGGTAAAGCATTACACAACAACACCAAGGTCATGGATATGATCCGCAGGGAACATATGTACTGATAAAAAATACATACCTTGAATAGTAGCTTTAAATAAAAGTGTCTGCAAAATGAATAAATGAAACTTCTGGGGGCCGTTTTGTTAAGTAAATCACGTGCTATTGTTATCTGCTTGTAATACTGCTGAACATGTTCAGTAATTACTCACCATTACTCAAAGACACAGGAGAGGTGTAGTATCCACCGAATACACAAAGAAGAAGAAGAATGAGATGTATTCTTCTCACGGCCTTCAGAAGTTTCTCTGGGGTGATGGATCACAGCTGCAGACTTCAGTCCACACACAGTGAGCTCTAGTGGGCTTTACATACTCTGACTGGTTTAACTGCATGTGTGTGGAGGACAGCTGATGAGATCTGCATTATGAATAGCAAAATAACAGCTCTCACACACGAGGAAGTCAAAGTACTGCAAATGATCTGACTGCATCCTGAGCGGATACATGCTGTAGAACATTCCACCTCATGATTTATGCATTAGATGCAGTGTGAGAAGTGTTGGCCTGCAGTCTCATTAAGAATTCACTCTTCATCTTCGGATTAATTCATATTAGTTTTGCTGATACATTTCACATGAGATGTTAGATTGTTCATGATAAAAAAATTTTTTTTTTTAATTGGTCTTTTTGTTTTTCAAGTGGAAAAGTTTTAGTACTAGTGCTGGGCAAAGATTAATCGTGATTAATCACATCCAAAATAAAAGTTTTTGTCTACATAATATATGTGTGTACTGTGTATATTTATGTATACAGTGGTGTGAAAAAGTGTTGGCCCCCTTCCTGATTTTTTATTTTTTTGCATGTTTGCCACACTTTAATATTTCAGATCATCAAACAAATTTAAATATTAATCAAAGATAACACAAGTAAACACAACATGCAGTTTTTAAATGAAGGGTTTTTTTTTATGAAGGGAAAACAAAATCCAAACCCACATGGCCCTGTGTGAAAAAGTGTTTGCCCCCCACCCCTTGTTAAAACATAACTGTGGTTTATCACACCTGAGTTCAGTTTCTCTAGCCACATACAGGCCTGATTATTGCCACACCTGTTCGCAATCAAGAAATCACTTAAATAGGACCTGCCTGACAAAGTGAAGTAGACCAAAAGATCCTCAAAAGCTACACATCATGTTGAGATCCAAAGAAATTCAGGAACAAATGAGAAAGAAAGTAATTAAGATCTACCAGTCTGGAAAAGGTTATAAATCCATTTCTAAAGCTTTGGGACTCCAGCGAACCACAGTGAGAGCCATTATCCACAAATGGAGAAAACATGGAACAGTGGTGAACCTTCCCAGGAGTGGCCGGCCGACCAAAATTACCCCAAGAGGGCAGCGACGACTCATCCAAGAGGTCACAAAAGACCCCACAACAACATCTAAAGAACTGCAGGCCTCACTTGCCTCAGTTAAGGTCAGTGTTCATGACTCCACCATAAGAAAGAGACTGGGCAAAAATGGCCTGCTTGGGGATCTTGATGATCCCCAAGACTTTTGGGAAAATACTCTGTGGACTGACGAGACAAAAGTTGAACTTTTTGGAAGGTGTGTGTCCCATTACATCTGGCGTAAAAGTAACACAGCATTTCAGAAAAAGAACATCATACCAACAGTAAAATATGGTGGTGGTAGTGTGATGGTCTGGGGCTGCTTCAGGACCTGGAAGACTTGCTGTGATAAATGGAACCATGAATTCTGCTGTCTACCAAAAAATCCTGAAGGACAATGTCCGGCCATCTGTTCGTGACCTCAAGCTGAAGCGAACTTGGGTTCTGCAGCAGGACAATGATCCAAAACACACCAGCAAATCCACCTCTGAATGGCTGAAGAAAAACAAAATGAAGACTTTGGAGTGGCCTAGTCAAAGTCCTGACCTGAATCCTATGGAGATGCTGTGGCATGACCTTAAAAAGGCGGTTCATGCTCGAAAACCCTCCAATGTGGCTGAATTACAACAATTCTGCCAAGATGAGTGGGCCAAAATTCCTCCACAGCGCTGTAACAGACTCATTGCAAGTTATCGCAAACGCTTGATGGCAGCTGTTGCCCAACCAGTTATTAGGTTTAGGGGGCAAGCACTTTTTCACACAGGGCCATGTGGGTTTGGATTTTGTTTTCCCTTCATAATAAAAAACTTCATTCAAAAACTGCATGTTGTGCTTACTTGTGTTATCTTTGATTAATATTTAAATTTGTTTGATGATCTGAAACAAAGTGTGGCAAACATGCAAAAAAATCATGAAGGGGGCCAACACTTTTTCACACCACTGTATATATATAAATACACACACGCATGTATATATTTAAGAAAAATATGCTGTTTATATATTAAATATATTTATATATAAATTAAATAAATATATACATGTCAATATTTTCTAAATATATACTGTCTTTACATATACATAATAAATATACACCGTACACACACACACATTATGTTCACAAAAACTTTTTTGAATGCGATTAATCGTTGCCCAGCACTATTTAGTAAAATGTCCAAGAATGCTTTTTATATAATTACTCTAAAAATGTCAAATAACAAGTAAAATGTAATAATTTTTTCATACAGCAATTTTTCAGTAATCGGTTGTTTTTTTATTATTATTATTATTGCAAATGTCATGAATTATTATTCATATAATTCAGAGATTTATCGGGAGTGTCAAAACATGAAAAGGTAGCATTATCTGATATTTTAAGATATTTGCACACAATCACGAGGGGTCCTCTGTCATTTGCTAGCGCATGTTTTTGATTTGCTGGGAAAAAAATATATAAAACCTTATGCTTAATTATTTAATACAATTTTCCTTTTAAGATATACATTTTCTCTCATTATATCATTAGGACAGTCCCAAACATCCCAAAAAATTCAAAATTAATTTTAGTTCAGAAATTAAGAACATGTTCATCACAGAATAGGTGTATTCCCATCATTATATGTATGAATTGCATTTTTTAAGTTATATTTTTTGGCCTTTTATGCCTTTGTTAGAGAGGACAGTCTAGATGAGACAGGAAACAACAGAGAGAGAGAGACAGACTCTGCTTGCCTGAGGTGCAGCTGCATTATATGTCAAAGGCTATTGCTTCAAATCAAATTACATTTTATTCATGTATTTTTACTAAATTAATAGATGGGACAAAAAAAGTGCATGTCATTGACCATATCCAGGTAACATACGTCTTTTTGCTGTCTGTCAGGCAGGAAGTCGAGTGGACACTCCAGACTGATGGTGAGTGAGTGGTCTGAAGAGGATGTGTTGGCATGGTTACGTGAGGAGGGGCTAGAGGCTGTGATTGACGTGTTTAAATCCAATAACATCGATGGAGAGGAGCTGCTCTCTCTCACCAAGGAAACCCTCAGCTCTGAGCTGCACATCGGTAAAATTACAGCACACATTACTCCAGATCTGTATTCATCTCTCATAACATGCTGTAGACTCTGGATGTACTCTACATATAAATTATGTGTCTCTCTCTATGTATATATTACAAAGGAGTGTGTATATGTATGTATATATCTATATCTATATGTATATATACAGGTGAATCTAAAAAAAAAAAAGTAACTTATTTCAAAAAGCGAAACTTTCATATATTCTAGATTCATTACATATAAAGTAAAACATTTCAAAAGTTTTTTTGTTTTAATTTTGATGATTGGAGCTTACAGCTCATGAAAGTCAAAAATCCAGTATCTCAAAATATTAGATTATTTCCTAAGAGATCAATCAAAAAAAGGATTTGCAAAACAGAAAAGTTCAAGTTCTTTAAAGTATGTTCATTTATGCACTCAATACTTGGTCGGGGCTCCTTTAACACAAATTCCAGCATCAGTGATGTGTGGCATGGAAGCGATCAGCCTGTGGCTCTGCTGAGGCACTATTGAGCCTTCAGCTCGTCTGTATTGTTGTATCGACTGTTTCTCATCTTTCTCTTGAAAATATCCCATAAATTCCATATGGGGTTCAGGTCAGGCATGTCGGCTGGCCAATCAAGCACAGTAATATCATGGTCAGCAAAGCACTTGGAAGTGGTTTTGGCAGTGTGGACAGGTGCTAAAGTCCTGCTGGAAAAGGAAATCAGCATCTCCATAAAGCTGGTCAGCAGATAGAAGCATAAAGTGCTCCAAAATCTCCTGGTAGACGGCTGCATTGACTTTGGACTTTTTACTTTTTCCCGATATTCATTTTTTAGATGATCCTGTATGTGTGTATATACACACACTATAGTGCTGGACTTGGTAGAAATCATATCATAGTGTAGTAATGACCTTAACCTCTAAAGGTTACCTCAGCTGATGTTGTGTCATGTCATGAGGAGTTATATAAAATTAACATGGATTTTCCCATGTCTTTTATGCATTACTTAACAGGAAGTCTTGATTGAGTTTTTTTTTTTTTTTTTAAACATGGAAAAAGTGGCCAACATAATGCGTAATCCTAGAGATTGTAGAGAATGTAAACATGGGATTTGTTGAGTTATGTAAAGCACTTGCCTGTGTGGCATCCAGAGAAGAGTTTGTGTGCATTAAAGCTGATTATTTCCGCTTTAGTCCTAAAACCAGCAGCTATTTACATAAGAAATCCAGTCCTAAATGTGCACTTCTGAAAATAAAATCCCTGTCCAATTCACCATGACAGTAAAATCACCCCATTTCATTTAGCATGACATTTGAACAGACTTTACTTTGTTTTCTCTGCTGCCCACTGTGACATCAGGCCATTGTGTCTGCTTTTCTCAGTGCAGTCAGATACAGATAAAGCAGTGACATGTGGTGGGCTGCAATAATGAGAAGGCAAAGTCCACTCTCTGAGTTTGAGTTTGTTATTTAGTCCTATGGAAGGTCTTGTGCATGCACACAAAAGTAACTGTAGCTAAGCACACAGTAATTAGGTAATTTACTGGTTTACAGGTAATTAGTAATTTATAAGTACTTATATGTTTAACAGTAGTAAAGTCATTCTGAGTCTCTGCATGGTGGATTTGAACTATCACCAACAAGTGAAGCACTGTCAAGTAAATAGTTCACACAAATAGTAACAGGGACTAATGAATCTTTACATTTAATTATTATATTATAATTATATTGTTTTTATATTATAGAAATGTTTCATTTTCTGTGCAATTTGATGCAGTTTGCTGCAGAAATAAATAGTGCATCAGTGTCAGCCTCACTATTTGCTAAACCTCATAATTCCTGCTATTTGGTTTTATTGAACTCAGTGTAAAATGCATATTTCATGTAGCTTTATTTGCGAGTTATAATTGTTACATTTACTATTAAAATTTAATATGCATTTGACCAATATTTTCAAAGTCCCACTTTGAGTCTTATTTAATAAATCTACAGTCTACACCAAAAAATGTAATAACTGTCGCAGACAAAAAGCTGCATGTTTAATTTAACTGAGCTGTTAAATTTAAGTGTTTGTTGAACAGCATTTCAAATTATACATTAATTATACATAATTTTGATGTTAAATTTGATTAATATGTGACAGAATTTTGTAATGGTATAGTTTTATTATAATAGTTTTTTTTGTCTATTTTCACCAGTTATGTCCATTCAAGTTGATTTGCAGAGTGCTTGGCTGTTATCATAGTCCTATGAGGACACTTGCTCTTGGCCTTTATTTTACTGTTACCCATCACATTCATGCTACACTTTAGGTGCTCAACACTAAGCAAGCTTGTTTCTGCCACAGGATAAAAAATATTGTTACAATTCTGCCTTTTTTTTTTTTTACACTTAGAACTGCAAAATGTGAACTCAATTCCTGAGAACAAAGGTCAAACTTGCAAGATGTATACTCAGAATTCAGCTAAATTGCTTTTGTTTTAAACTCGTGATCATTTATTTGATTTATTTTTGCCTCCTTTGCCTGCTTACACTAATATTATAGTGCATTGCTGTTTGTGCTGCACATTATGTCTACATTAGTTCCAGTTTCTGCCCAGCATTTACAGAAAGAGTGGGACACTCCTGAAATTGGAGGTCAAACCACCGCTCTTCTGTTAGCACAGATGTATTGATACCTGTACTCGAGGGTCCCACTTCTCTGTGATTGGGTGGTGCTGAAGTGTTCTTGTGCTCTCTCAGAGTCTCTGGGCCTGCGGAGTAAAGTCATGAAGAAGATTGAGGAGTTAAAAATGGCACCTGTCTCTAACGGCATTCCCGACGAGTACCTCTGTCCAATCACACGCGAGATCATGAAGGAGCCAGTGATCGCTGCCGGTGAGTGTCTGAGAGTCTGTGTACCTGCTTGACTGGGGATTTTGTTTTGAGTTGAAACATTTTCTTCTTGTTTTCCGCCTGCAGATGGCTACTCGTATGAACGGGAGGCCATTGAGAGCTGGATCAACACGAAGAGCCGCACCAGTCCTATGACCAACCTGCCCCTGCAGACCACTCTTCTGACACCCAACCGTACACTCAAAATGGCAATTTTTCGATGGACCACTTGTCAGTGATTTCAGATAATAATGAGCCCAGAACAGAAGTCTCTCTAGAACTGGATCACCATGGCACTGATTTGAGATCAGACTGGCTTTAGACATTAGCACGCTGTACATTTTAGCGCTTTCGCTTTTAACAAAGTGATGTCTCAGCTCTTGACTTGAGCTCAAGTTCAGCCTTAATCCTGAGAGTGAGAGAGGTGTTCCATTAGATGTGATGGGAGCTTCATGAGATCCTCCATCCACAAAGTGATGGTAGTTATGTCACAGGAAGCCTTCAAGAGCAAGTGGTCCATAATCAGGCTAAAACTACTAAATGCTTCTCCAGCATAACACCGCAGTGTTGAGTGGCCTTAAACATCATAATAAATGTTTATCATCCCCTTTCTGCTCTATAGCGGACAGTTTGCTGGCATAATTATACTGTTTCTAGCACATAATTATGATTCCTCCTGCAGCTGTTCTCTATCTCTCATCGTGACTCACAGGTCTGAATATAGGTGAAATTCCTCAAGTGATTTAGTCTTATTTCATTAAATGATTTTTAGGATGAGCTATTAATCATTTAAAAGGGGTTATGCGTGTCAAATGATGTTGCTCATACGAAGTAGTTTACATGCTTAAAATCAGGTATACATTTATTAGTGGATGATCATTGTTGCAGTTCAGTGACTGAATTTAAAGCTTCACTGTGTAACGTATGTATATGACTGCACTGATGACAGCCTGGACCTTTACCTACATGAGCTGGTGGGTGGTTCATGCTCGGATAAACCTGCTGTGAGGCTGAAAGCCATGCAGAAATAAAATCAACCTGTTTGTACAGCTGACTTTTGGCTTGTGTGATTCATTTTAATATTAACTGATGGTGATACATTGTTGTTCATAAGTTGTATGACATGTAACTTGTCCCACACAATTGTGCAACTGTATGATAAATCATGCATTTTATTGAAGAAGAGTGTTATTTTAAGTAATCAGATTTAAAAATGAATGGGAAAAAAAAAAATCTCAGACTTTGGGATAGGCATTTGGCAAACCACTAAGCAACCATCTGTTGTAAGTACATACAATAACCAAGCAACCACATAATACATTAAGAACTAAGTAAAGGTGCATTCAATAGTTCTTTAGTTAGCATGAGACACATTTGTCCGTGTTTCACTCCGTCTTGAATCGCGCTTGCGGAAAGCGCTTGAGAAACAGTAGGGCCATTCCACCGAATGGGTGCCATTTGCTTCCAAAACTCTTCAAAAAAAAAAAAAAAATTCTACCTTTTTTAAAGACTGAATCTAGTAATACACATATTTAACTATTCAAAATCTATATTGGTCCATCTCAAGTAACTTTATTTAATTTTTTACACAATTTTTAAGTGGAAGATGGATGTATTTTTCTCAGTCCTGTTACCAAAACTCTAATGTCTTTTAAAAAGCATGTTTAAAAATATGTCAACAAATTCCTTCATTTTCCCCTCAGGCAGGTGTTTATTTTAAAGAAATTGTTGGTTTCATGCTCAAAAAATATCTTTTATCATAAAAATCACTATTTATCTACACAAGGTGTATTTTTCTGAAGTACACAAACTCATTTTTTTCATTTTAATGGCGACTCAAACCTCAAGCTTATCAATTTTCTGTGATGCAATTTATTAAATAATGGGATAAATTATGGATCAAACTTAATTAAAAAAATAATGGTTTAACTTTATTTTTTAAAGAAAAAACTATTTAGTAACAGGAATGAAATGGGTAACAGGAGTGAGTATCCATTATATTAGTATACAGGTTTGACTACACACATGAGGTATTAATGCCCGCACTGATATAGTGAAAGTGTTGAACATTGACTAGTGAGATGACCTCACTGCTAAAAAAGGCCAAATCATGTTTCTATTTAAATCTAGTGGTCTGCAGAGGTTTTTGTTAGGGTTATGTTTAGGGGTAGAGGACGGGTTATAAGATAAGATATACATAATGAAAAAAAATATAAATATTAAATAAAAATTGATATTAAAAATAATAAACTTAAATAATATATTTTTAGATTTTCTTTGAATATTGTTTTCTTATAGCGCAGCCCACAAATGCCATTCCATAAATGAGTCTAATACATAATTGCCACAGGACAGAAATTTCAAGTACATTTTCTGTCATACTTGCAGGAATGCAATATAAAACAATAATGCAGGAACAACCATAGGTTTTCTCTGGGCAAAAGCATTGTCTCAGTGTGGATAGAAGGCCAAAACTTTGAGAAAAAGATGCATTTTCAAATGTATATGTTAGTATGGATGTAGCCTAATATTTACATTAATAAATCAGATGACACTACTCATTCCTGTTACTATTACTCAGTTTCTATATATAAGTATAGGATATATGAGTGTATGAGTAACAGGACTGAAAGTAACAGGATTGAGATTTTAGGATAAAATTAGCAAATACATATAATTTAGCCACATGGAGTACATGCTAATATTATGAGAATACTCAGCAAATTATAGTGATTCACCACAGATTTGTATTTTTAAAATAAACAAGTAACATCTAAGAAATAATTTAGGTAACAGGACAGTATATTTATAATGACGCACCCAGCCAGCGTTACAATATCATCAAATATACAGAAAAGAAAATAAGACCACATGCTTCCGATCATTTCATTGCCTTCAGAAGATCCAGATGTTGCAATATTATGTTGAAAATGTGTCTTGTGGAATTTTCTCAGTTTTTTAGAGGGAGAATGTGTTAGGGTAACAGGACTGAGTGAAAACCTGGGGACACGACTAAAATGTGTATTTTATCCAAAATAGTATAAATTTATTTTGAAATAAATGTATTTAAAGCACAGATGGGATATGGAGGTACACAAAAATGCAAAATAAAAATGATTTCTGAAGCATTTTAATGTTAAAATGTAGCGTTAGACACTGGGGACATGCACAAATGCTATATTTTCAGTGTTTTAGGTAGTTTTTAATAATTTGTTTAATTATATATTTTAAATTTGCAGTTAGATTAATGTGCAGGTCACTTTGCTTAATAATAAAATGTATTTTATAGTTAATTTTTATGCATGTTTGTACCTATAATGTCCTGGGGACACAAATGGCACCCATTCGGTGGAATGGCCCAGTATCTCTTCTGCGGCTCGTATAAGCTCTTGTTTTTTTTTAAGTAAGAGCAAGAGACTGGACGACATTCACGTTACATGATTTGGCTGATTTGTAAGTAGAGAGGGTGACAGCGCATCACATTAAAAGAAACGATCATTCATGTTTTCAGAACTGCTGGCCAAAATTAAAAACGAAACTAAAATTAAAACATCTTTGAGAGCAAGGGGGCCCCTGATCCACATCTAGGGGGTATGGAGATGGGTACAAGGGAGGTAGGAGGGGGTAGGCGGGGTTGGTAAGGGGGTGGAGATGGTAGGTTTAAGGGTGGAGACGGTAGGTTTAGGGGTGGAGACGGGTAGGTTTAGGGGTGGAGACGGGTAGGTTTAGGTATATGTAAGGTAGGAGGAGTTGGATCTGGATCCAACCTCATCCCCTGGATCTTGTGTTCTGCAGTGAGGACCATCTCCTAATTTTTGCTCATCACCAAACAACAATTATGCTACTAGCTTACAGAGGTGGCAGCCAATGAGCATGAGGATTCTCTTTGACGTTTACTTAAAGGGATAATTCACCCCAAAAAAATCAAATTACCCCATGATTTACTCACCCTCAAGCCATACTAGGTGTATGACTTTCTTCTTTCAGAATACAATCAGAGATTTATCAAAAAATGTCCAGGCTCCTCCAAGTTTTATAGTGGAAGTGAATGGGGGTTGACGATGTTTTGTTTTGGTCTCTCCTCTGCGCTTCCATGTTCGTCACTTTTCACTGGAGCTTAATATCAGAAATATTGTGACAATTAATTTATTTTATCACTTTAAACAACAGAGTGTGATAAGATAGAGATTCCAACAGAAAAACGAAGCTACACGAAGCTACAATCCAAACCACTCAGCAGCGGCAGACAGGAACCGGAAAGAGTATATATGTATTTATAACTCCGAACAGTATTTATAATATAACTACAATTGTATTCGTCTGAAAGAAGAAAGTCAACTTAGGGTGGCTTGAGGGTGAGTAAATCTTTAAACCTTTAAATCTTTTGATTAATTTCCTATCCTTTTAACTCTTTATGATTAATGGTACCATTAAACGTTAACTGGCTCTCATAGTATTTTTTTCTATAGTTGTGCAGTAACAGTCACTTTATGACTTTATATAAATTTAATAAACTAATAACTAAACGGAAGTCTTAAACTGGGGTTTATTGTATATGTTGCTGAAATATTCAAATACAATACGTAACAGCCCTATACATGAAATTAATTGCAAATAATGTACATACGAAATAACATCTATGTCCTCATAGACACCTGAATATGGTTCACCAAAACATGCATGTAAACCTGGTCTCCTTTATACAGTTCATATCAATCTCACAATCATAGTGGTATTTCATAATATATAGCTGTGCAAAAATAACTAATATATAAAATATAATATTGTTTTAATCAGACAACCAAGCCATAAATAAATTAGTTCAAACAGTGAGTAGTTCATGAAGAAATACGACACGCTTCTCCTCAAACACACACACAAACACACACAGACTCACCACCATTCAAACAGGAAATGCTTTTGAATACACACAGGACCGGTCCACAATCCTACTGTAAGAGACAGTGTTTCATCTTGGTAGACGTCCTATGTCCTTACTGAAGTCTAAAGTCAGGTCAGGTATCTTAATACATTATTAATAAATCATCTGTATCATATCTCAGCTCTCTTTTAATGTGCAGATGCAGCGTTGCGCATTTAAAATGTGCTTAAATACCTCGGAAGCTGTAGTTGTAAACAAAAATGCAAGGCAATCTTTTACTTGTGTGCACTTTCCTGGAGCACACACACAAAATGCTTTAAATGTAGTCTTCAAAACGACTCAAATAACATTGGTTTGTTGATGAAAACCGCAGCTCCTATACTAAAGACTGTAAATAACTTGTGCTTAACGTAAAGTATGAGTTTGTAGCTACACGTTGGACTCAATAAAGGAGCGTTTAGGTTTGATGGAGCTGATCAGGATGGGGTTGTCCCGGGCCAGGCTGGCCTGCTTGTGTTTGGTGTCGTTGTAGTGCTGCTGGATGGGGTTACTGTCCTTGTATCCAGATCCAGGATGAAACTTGTCTGGGTGAAACTCGGGTGTATGTGTGCTGTTATGGATGGGCTCCTGATAAGCGCTCATTTTAGCGTATTGGAGGTCACTTGCTCAGTCCCTGCGAGTGCGTGTTCATGACAACACCTACATTGTGACCTACAAACCCTTCTGGCACAAGTCCTTGCCAGCCGTAACTGGACACCAAGTTGCCATGATGACCTTGCTGCTGCTGGAAACGTGCAGTCTTGTCAATGACGCCCATAAATGGGCGTGGCTTAGTCTCTGATTGCCTCGTGCCGCTGTCGGCACTCGCCACAGAATTGCGCATGCGGCTGGTTTCTGCCAGGTTTCCGCTGGAGGAGCTGGACACTCTCACGCTGCTGCTCCTGCAGAATTCCCCCCTTGGCTCGACGTTGCCTTCGGCCTTCTCTGCATGACCCAAACTGAGAGCTTCCCTCTCTGGTACCACCGAGCGGACCCCTCTCAACACTGCCAATGTCAATGCAGGGCCCTGCTCGCAGTGAGGCGGGCCGGTGGCGGCTGGGCATGGGGCTGGACCCGGCGCTCTGGAGTGTCCTGCCCTCGGCGTGAAGCGAGCTGCTGTACTCTCGGTTTTTCATGCTTTGAGCCTGTCTGGATGGAAGACGCCTGTGGGCGGCCCGTCCGGGGGCAGCTGTGGAGACGGCGGACTGGGCATCCGCTATCGCCAGGCCTAGAGAATCAGGCAAGGTGCGGCTTTGATGCCAGCTCTCCTTCCTCTTCTCCTGCCTAGAGGATTCTTGCTCACGCCGCTCCTCCTCCTCATCTGCCTGCAACATGTTTATGCTGAGACTGTCTGGGCTTTTCTCCAAACTCTCAATGTCCTGGTCATCATCGTCGTCGTCATCTTCGTCTTCTTCCTCGTCGTTGTCTTCCTCATGGAGTGAGGGGTTGCTGTGAGAGGTAGGGTGTAGAGAACCCTGTCGCTGCAGGTGTTGGCACTCTTCCTCCACACGTGTCAGCAGACGTCTGATCTCTCTGTTACTGGGGCACAGACGCGACGCTTCATAAAGATCAGCCAGCGCGGCTGCAAACTGCCTGAAAGAGTGAAAAACAGAGGAACTGGTAAATAATTAATCACTATTATAAACTATATGCAGTAGATGTATAGATATATGCTCGCTCTCTCTCTCTTTGAACCTAGTAAGCTGCCTCACTGTCTACTTCCTACACAGGAAGCAGCCTACATAAACAGGATCTGGAACCACAATGGAACCTTATAAATGACTAATGTAAGACTCTCTTCATAGGCAGCAGCTTTGAAACGACTGGTTAACATTCACATTTGATTGACAATTATACATTGGCACGTGGACAGGTTAACACTGGCCTATGAGCATTAGTTTAATGGTCTGTTAACACACATCAAGTAAACTTTTTAAATGGTCATGACTCATCCCGACCCTAACCCAGGATAAAAAAGTGCAATTTAATACAAGTTCAACAGAACACCATAGACAGAGCCCTCTTTATTAATTCACTTAATGTTGAGAAGGTAGCTGTTACAGAAGTAGGTGTTCAGTGCAACTTCAGTAACTACATGATAATTCAATCTTTGAGTGATAAGAAGATACTGTATAGCCTGGGGACATAGTCATGTGTTCCTTATGTGCCATATAAATCGTAGGATCCTGGGAACATGGGAATCACTCTGTCATGCGGGCTGTTTTAATAAGTTTTGAAGCTATAAATAGTATAAAAGTGTGATTGACCGTGATAGTCCATGAAGCACACGGCTCAAATAAACCATCTGCATGACCGCTGTGCATTACAAAGTAGATTTAAGGCAGTAGTGCAGTACTTGAGTGAATTCTGTTCCACTGTGCGACTAAGTGCATGACGGTTCCCAATTTGTTCTGCTGTATTTGTTGCTCTTAGCTTTCAGAAAAATGTTACAGCTGTAAGTGTTGGATGTTTGCAAAAATATGCAAAAAATTGTAAAGTGTACATTGATTAACTAAAAATAAAAAATACCACCTCATAACAAATAGGTTATAACCCTGGTACTATAATAAACCTCAAAAATACTTCAAAAAACAAACAAAAAAAAACACGTTTTAAATACAATAAACTACTATAATACACTGAAAAATAGTGTTATGCATCTAAACATGGCTTATGAACAGTCAGCTAATTAGGCCAGCCTAAAGGGATAGTTCACCCAAAAATGAAAATTCTGTCATTAATGACTCACCCTCATGTCGTTCCAAACCCGTAATGCAGAGTTCACACTGCACGATTTTAGCCTGATTTTTCACTCGCCGACAGGTTTTGATAAATCGCCGACAAATGCCCGAAATCGGAGGAAAATCGGTGCTCGTTCACACGAGTGACAATCGCGCAGTGTGAATGATCAAAGACGCGATCTGAGGGAATCGCCGATGCGTCGCCGACGCCCGTGAAATATTTGGCATGCTAAATATCTGGAGCTGTCGGCGATTCACAATCCTGCTGTGTGAATGAGTTCTGACTGAAAAATACATCGGCGATGACATACAGCCAATGAGAGAGCACGATACAGGGCAGCGGGAAGTTCGGGGAGGACTTTTTTTTTTTTTTTTTTTTTTTAAGCGATTAACGTTGTTTAGCCATTTACAAACAACGTGCCTACATTTTTGCATTAGAATATACAGAACAGGTAGGCTACATGAAGATGAAGGGGCTAGGTTTTTTCCTGTAAATAATATTCTTCTATAAGGACAAAAGATTTATTGCAGTTTTCTTTTTCATCACTTTGAGGGCTTTAATAGGCTATAAGAAATAAACTCATTATAAAATGCACAACACGTTGGTTTCACTTTCAAGTAGGCTACTTAGATTTGTGTATATAAAAATTTCCCAGCAGAAGTATGTTTAACAAGTCATCGTTATTAATTATTGTGTGTTCGGGGAGGACTTATAGACCATAATATCAGCGTGATCTTGCGTTACCTTATCACTTCTCGTGTGCGTTTGGCTGTAGTTTGCGGATCAGACAGAGTTGTCGGCGATTCTTCCTATTGTAAAGTCGTGCAGTGTGTAACCTCCTGTCGCCGATCTATCGTGCAATGTGAACAGCAGCGACTGAATGCTACCCTAGATAGTCGTGCAGTGTGAAAACAACGGTGATCCGATGACTTTGAAAATCGTGCAGTGTGAACTCGGCATAAGACATTTGGTCATCTTCAGAACACAAATTAAGATATTTTTGATGCAATCCGAGAGCTTTCTGACCCTGCATAGACAACAATGCAACTACCACGTTCAAGGCCCAGAAAAGTAGTAAAGACATTGTTAAAATAGTCCATGTGCCATCAGTGGTTCAAGCGCATTGTTATAAAGCTATGAGAATATTTTTTTGTGCACAAAGAAAACAAAAATAATGACTTTATTCAACAATTGCTTCTCTTCCGTGTCAGTCTTCGATGTGCGTTCATGACAACGCATGTGTGCAATGTTCCTGAGGCAGGAGCCGGCATTCAGCAGCATTGCATGCATGCATTATGGTACTCTTGTGAACGCACGTCAAAGACTGACATGGAAGAGAAGAAATTGTTGAATAAAGTTATTTTTGTTTTCTTTGCGCACAAAAGTATTCTTGTACAGTAGCTTCGTAACATTACGGTTGGACCACTGATGTCACATGGGAATATTTTAACGATGTCCTTACTATCTTTCTGGGCCTTGAATGTGGTAGTTGCGTTGCTGTCTATGGAGCATCAGAAAGCTCTCGGATTTCATCAAAAATATCTTAATGTGTGTTCTGAAGATGAATGAAGGTCTTAGGAGTTTGGAACGACATGAGGATGAGTAATTAACAACAGAATTTTCATTTTTGGGTGAACTATCCCTTTAATGTTAGACTAACCTACTGTACAAACTAGCTTTTTAAAACATATTTTTATTATTATTATTACTTGGTAATCAGAGATGTCTAAAGTCAGCACATGAATCAGACCAGTGACTCCTGTATTGCATTTTGTCCAATTTGCCAATTGGGTCAAACTGATTGATTAAAAAGAACTACACAAATGGAGAATTTTGTTGTGCTATATGTTTGGTTTTGACAAGTCAGCACAAACAACCGAAGTAATTCTCTCTTATAAGAAACAATTCAAAATGTTCCAAACCAGCATGAAGGTTCTTTACCTGCTGCTCCTTTTGGCTCTGGCACGTGCATAAAATGCCTCATAGGACTTAGGCTTGAGCTCGAGAGCCTTGGTGGCAAACTCCTCAGCCATGCCAAAATCCTGTCAAGAACAATTATGAAAGGAAGAAGAGAGAGAATTTGAGTGACAGGAAAAAGGAACGGGGGAAAAAATGAAGACCAAATATCAATCACGCAAGTTTTAAGGCTTTGTCTTAACTAGACCCATGAGAGCAGTTAGTGCACTCATGGCAGCACTGCTGCATTCTGGTAGTGATTTGTGCATACCAAGGGGCTGAATTTACTTGCTCACATTCTACCTCAGTCATTCATTCTGCTCTGGTGCATGAATCTGAAATCAGGAGACTCTCGTTTAAATTCTGTCCTTGAGTCTGAGGTCAGAGTTTCAATGAAGAGCCATAACTGTCAGCCCTAATGATGCACTTTAAATGTTTAATAGTGGCCGATCCTATTAAAATAACCATTAGAACTTCAGGTTGCCTGAGTAATTAGGAAACACGTAGCAGGACACATAGTGACTCTCTCTTTATCTCTCTCTCACATTCATGTAATCTGCTGCCTAATTGCACTCAAAACACTTCTACGAACAGCCTGTGAGGCTCATCTCCGGAACCTAGACAAACCATTACAATTATCCTGGAGGAGAAAATGAGTGTGCATGTGATCAATATAAAATGCCTATAGCCTATAGTTTGTTAATGCACATACTGTAGAGATGTATTGTCATCTAACAATTGTTAGGGATGTTATTGAAGCCTTTAACCTCTATCCACTGAAGTTATGCATATACTTTGGTTGACATACATTGGTTTTGCGGCGGCAGCGGGACAGGTTGAGATACAGGGAAACCCGGAGCTCCCTGAATGCCTTCAGGTCTTCCCCGAAACCTTCCCTCGGAAACTTCCTCAGTGCATACTGATACCTCTGAGCGGCTTCCTTCATCTTCCCTTTCTGAGAAAGAAGGAGAGAAGGAATACATGAAAAAAGGAAAAAATTGAAGGGTTTCAGAAAGTCTCAGAGAACCTTCATTGAAATTTACTGATCATAGTTTAAATGTGGTATTTCCAAGAACACCCTATAGTAACTACAGGTAAAACCATATATGGCTCTTCAATACCATGGCTAGATCAATTCAATTGTGGTTTATGTAAAGTAAATCTAACATTTGTTATTAAAAATAATAGCCTAAACATTTCAGACATTTTAAAAATTATATATGTACATTTTCAAAAAAGAACTATTTTTAGATCTACAGACCTTATAAAGCAGGTTTCCCTCCTCCATGAGTCTCTGCAGAAGTATGATGAGGATGTCGGGTTTGGAGGTGGCCATGGCCCAGGCAGCATTACCTTCAAGAGAGAAAGAGAGACGTCAGTCCTGACAGTCAATAACACAGACTGACTCAGAGTATGACTTTCCTAATGCTTGTACCTGATCGTTCATAAGGAGATGTTCTGTAGCCTTTACCAGTGATAGTGACAGCAGAACAGAAAGAAAGAAAAAGAAAAAAAGAGAAATAAAGCATAAAGAACAAATGCAAGGAAAACTCAGGAAGAATAGATGTGTATTGGAAATTGGATCAAATATAAACTACCATTAAAAATTTGGGGTTGGTACAATGTTTTTGAAAGAAGTCTGTTATGCTGAATTTATTTGATTAAAAATACAGTAAAAACAGTAATACTCTGAAATATTTTTGCAAACTGTTTAAAATATATTTATTCCTGTGATGGCAAAGCTGAATTTTTAGCAGACATTACTCCAGTCTTCAGTGTCACATGATCCTTCAGAAATAATTATTATGCTGATTTAGTTCTCAGGAAACATTACTTATTACTATAAGCACTAAAAGAGTTGTGCTGCTTAATATTTTATTGGAAAAAGTGATTTTTTTTAAAAGATTCTTTGATGACTAGTTCAGAAACTTTTCATTAATGTAAATATTCACGTATTTTTATTTTATTTTACTGACCCCAAACCTTTTAATAGTAGTGTATATACTGAAGGAATTAAGTTAAGCGATAAGGTATGAGAAACTGTGACTATATTCACAATATACAGTACCACAGCTTCGAGTGCAGTTATAAAACAATTACTACATAAAACCAGTTTCAAAAAAACTATACAAAGCAGTTTCAGAAAGAATATCCATCATGTGCCATCCTTCCACTAGACTATATAATTCATAATGTGTAATCTATGGCTAATAGTTACACAGCTATTAGGCAAACTGGTGGTTTGCATAACAGTTCTGACTATATCAAGTATTTAGAACAGCTGAAATGTTCAACCAATCAACATCCAGGACTGGAATTGTCTGTTTATAATAATGAAATAAATATTAAAATTGCAGAAGTGTCACTTCAGGCTTACTTTAGGACAACTACAGTAACTAAAGTATAAAAGTATTCATTGGCAGACTTTCTAAAACAGAAAACCTCTTGAGATGGTTTGGATGAGAGTTTGACAAAAAAATGGAAACTAGATATTTTTGCTTGTTCTGCAGTATTATTTGTATAGCAAGGGGAAATGAGCAAGCAAAAAATTGCTAACCTCTACATTGCTCCTTTCTAGTGGCTAACTGGAAATATCAGCTAATGCTAGTTTAAAACATGGGTCATTTTTCAGTGGTTATGGAGCTTGCTCACAAAAGTGGGAGATTTTTTTTTCCCCAATCCACACAGGAGCTTTTCTGAACAATGTCTAATATGTAGACAAGACAAATCGCACCACAACGTCATTAAAATGCGTCTGGCAAAGTCATTGCCATCATCAACCCCAGACTGGCAGAGACGGTCTCCGTTTCAGATGTAATTAGACGTTTTTAAACTGGAGGGGGAATATGCTCTCCTAAGGTTTGCACTCTGTGACTTTGAGTAGAAAGCTGAGTGGACTTTGCTATAAAAGTCTTTGCCCTGATGCAGAGTGTGAATGACAGTCCCATACATCACCAGCGTCCTACTTAACTGGGCTAACAGTCCTGCACGGCTCTTCTGCGAATATGGCCTGGTTTCAATTGCATTTAGGACTCAGCAAAGGAACGCTGTGCTTTTACTCTCCGAGAAAAGGGGAGAACAAATGGAACTCGCTACATTCTAGATTTAGAATGGACAAGCCCCTCCTGAGAACCTGACTGTGGCGATCTAGATTCTAGAGGACGGCACATGAACCCAGGAGATATAAAAGAATGTGTGTCATGATGTTCTGAGGTGAGACTCACCAAGTTTAGCCCCTTTCTTCAGCAGAGTGACCACGACTGAGGTGTTTCTGCTACCAATGGCCCGGTCCAGAGGTCTCATGCCGCTGTAGTCCATGTGTTCAATTGCCGCTCCGCACTCGACCAGGTAATGCACCTGAAAACAGATTGCTCAGATATGGACCTGGTATAATACGGAGATAAAAGTGTCTATGTGTGTTTGTGTGTCCACACAGAGAAAGGTTATCTCGGCTTACTATGTCCGCGTCTCCGTAGAAAGCAGCCAGGTCCAGCGGGGTGCGCCCGTGCTTATCTGTGTGGTCAATCTGAGCTCCCCTCTCCACCAGAAACTCAACCACTTTCTTCTGCCCTTTCAAACATGCCCACCCGAGCGGGGTTAGACCTTCTTTATCCACTGCTGTCATACATGCTCCTATAATAAAAACACAATCCTTATAGACTTTATTTGATAAAACAAAAAAACTTGAGACACACAGTGGAATGGGGAAAACAACACAAAGCCTCAAGATGCATTTTTTTAAATGTTGAATTTCTTTTAACTTGCACCACTTTTTTACAACGCCGTCATGGGTGAGATGCTGCAAAAGATGCAAGACGAAAGTGAAACAGTCAAAGATGTCCATCTAGCATGTATTTACATAGAAAAACATTTGAAAAGTAGTGCAGTAGAATAAAAAAAAAAAAAACACATTCTATGTGAACCAGCCCTTAAATTTACAAAAAAATATCAGAAAAGATACAGCAAAAACACATGTACCATGACTTAAAGGTGGATATTTTACAGTTATACTAAAAGGAAATTAGATGAAAGAAGGCAAATAGTAGATTCTGTACAATATTTTCAGCAAATTTTTGATCATGTTGATAATTGAATAGCCTTAGAAATTTGCATATCAAATATGATACAGCAGGCTTTATAAGGCTAAGCTAAATAAGGACATCTGAGTCACGATTACTGACCCTGTGAGAGCAAGAAGTCCACGGTCTCCAGGTGTCCCTCGCTTGCAGCCACCATCAGTAGAGAGCGACCATGTTTATCACTGCAATTCACATCTGCACCACGCTGCAGAAACAACTCTGCTATCTAGAAAAGAGAGAAGAGAGAAGGAAAGAAAATAAGAGAGATGTCAATGTAAAATTACTTTTTTCTAAATAAAATGTTTTCTGTGTAATAATGGGTCTTACCTGTGTGTGTCCATGTCGAACTGCATTAAAGATGGGTGCCACCCCTCTGCGGTTAGTCTGTGCTACACTGGCACTTTGGTCCAGCAGGAACACACACCCCTCTAGTTTGCCCCGTCCAGCAGCAGCGGTTAGAGCTGGAGAAGACGTGCATGCTCAAAATGATGATCTAAACAGCACAGCAGACTCTATCACTGGGAAACTATCACTGTGTCCGAATAGGAATACTTCCCTATTATACAGACTGTGAACAGTATGCTAAAACTGTGGTATGTCCGAATTCATAGTATTCGAAAAACAGTAGGCCAAAAGTAGATGACCTACAACTTCCGCTGATTCTGGAGTTTGCACTCGATGGACACTTTACTATCCCATGAAGCCACGGGAGAGGAGTTGTGAATAGCAACGAAGTGATGCAACTGACGCTGGGCGGTCATGTGACAGCAACAATATGGCGGATAGTAGTAGCATGTCCGAATTTTATTTATAGTACTCACATTCATACTATAGAACATACTCTTTTAACGAATGTGAAGTAAGTTTTAACCCAAACGTAGTACGTACTAGACAGTATGCGATTACGGACACAGCTTATGTCTGTGTGTTTTTAAATCTTTCAATGCTGCATTAAATGACAACTTTTACATGTCAATTATCTAATAGAATAATGACTCTATTTTTACACTAAGACGTTAATTGTATTTTAACTACAGTAAAAGTAAGATGACAATAATAAATGCAGTGTAATGTGGTGTATTTACAAACCTGTTTCACCCCACAAAGTATCATGACCGTCAATCTGCACCGAAAATTCTTCATTGTTCAATGCAAGCATCCTTTTTACCACCTGTAAATACAAATTAATGTGTGATGTACAAATTAATATAGTGATGATTCAAGATAGTATGTATTCAATATCTGGGTGTTGAGTGTGTTTGGGTTTAGTACTTGTTTCTAACTTAGCTTTACTTAAGGAAAATGCTGAATAGTGCAATAGTCTATGGTATATGCCTATTTTGATAGCTAAACAAGGGTGTGTGTGTTTGGTAACTGTTTACCGTGTGTATGTGTGGTGTGGGGTATCCTGTGTGTAGAGAGTGTGTCTTCAATACCTGTGTGTGTCCCATGCTGGAGGCAGCGATCAGTGCCTGCTGCAAAGCCTTGTTTTTGAGGTCTGAACTCCACTCCTGCTCCAGCAGATACTGCACAATCTCAGCATGACCCCGCAGAGCAGCGTGAACCAGTGCACACTGACCGCTCTTATCAGCATGATCCACCTAATGCACATAACAAACACATTGTATGTACACAGTTTTACTTATAAACCTGCACTGAACACATTAATGATAATAAAAATAAATGTATTTCCTAATTACTTTAAGCTTTTTGAGCAGTAATCAGCTAGTTTGTCATACTGCATTGTTAAAGCTGTCTTCTTATTGACAAGCTCCTGTTAATAAATAAGTCAAAGTCAAAGTCAGTCAAAAGTGTTAAAGTTCCTGGAGTTCATCTGTAATACTTGCAGAAGGTAAAACTGAGGAACACCTTGTACACTATACAGTACACTGTGTGCAAAAACGATTTAAAAATGTAATAATATAAACTTTTCAGTTTGAAAACAGCAGAATTGTTTATATAACCAAAGTTACCAAACCACAAAATAACTGCACTCTATTTTTGTTGAGTTCAGTTTGATAGACATTTACATGCACACTCTATGAAGTATTTAAAGTTAATGAGGACAGCAGCATTTAATGACTGTCTTACTGTTAGAACATTTTCCCTCATTATAACAAAACAATAAAATATTTTTTTTTTCCCCCATAAAAATGCATTTCCCATTACTATATGGGGGTTTTCACAGTACAGTTTTTGATGTGCATCCAGTTGTATTTGACATCAGAATTAAGTTTGATTGGATAATGTGAACACTGTTTTCTGAACTTGAGTTTGCACCTGTGCCTAAAAAGGGTGCTCTATTCTTCCACTTATATGCAGTAGCTATATTGCTTGTTTTATTAAAAGTGTACATAAGGTGCATTTTGTATGTCTATTTTATTCTGTTTCCTTTTCTAGCAAATATAGAATACTGTGACAAAATTGTCAATTTTTTTAATTATGCTTTTTTGCCTCCCAATTTAACCCCTGAATATCTTTTACTGAAAAACAGTGGTTTAGGTTTGAGTCTGGTGAATTGTTTGAATCATTTATAGCCAGTTTGTGTATTAAAAGGGGGATCAACTGACCTTTGCCCCTTTTTTGCATAGTAAGGTGACAAGTGGCAGATGTCCAGCAGCTGAGGCGTAGCAGAGAGAGGTCATGCCGTTCTCCGACTGCCCATCCACTGGTGCCCCACACTCCAGGAGCAAAGCAGCCATCTCCAGGTGGCCCAGGTGAGACTGCACACACAGCACTGGTGCACTGTTCAACACCTCAGTACGGTAACACACACTCGCCCCTCCCAGAATCAGCAACCGGGACACCTGGGGACAAAGGTAAGACTGGTTTTAACACTGGTTCAATTTTGAAGGTTCAGTTATTAATTATTCAAACTGTTCAATTATTATCATGCTTTAAAAATCATTGTCACAATGTATAGGCTCAGTTACAGTTATTCACTTGCAATTTACAATAACTTTGATTTCAGCACTCAAACCTCAATTTACAATCTACAGATTCAGTCTACAGAATCAATCTACATATTCCATCTATATCAATTTACATATTCAATCTATAGCCTCAATCTAGATGCAATCTCAATTTACAGTCTACATCTTCAATCTATAGCCTCAATCTACAATTTCTAGGTTAAATCTACAGCCTATCTACATCTACAATCTTAATATTGAGGCTGTAGATTTTAGATTAAGGCTGTAGTCAATTATAAATACATGTAAAACAACAGCTTCAATCTACAGCCTCAATCTATATCTTATATATAATCTATAACCCAAATCTATAATCTACAGCTTTAATTTGCATGTTTGATTTATAGCTTCATTGTATAGCTTCAGTAAACATTCTTGATCTATAATCTACAGTTAATTCAACAGATTTAATCTATAGCCTCAATCTACAGCATTAATATACATGTGCAGTCTACATACCAAAATGTGTATCTTCAATCCACAGCCTATATCTACAATTTACAGATGCAAGCAAATCAACAGCCAATCCATGCCTTCATCTACAGTACATATTCAATATACAGCTTCAATCTATAATCTACAGTATGCAATCTACATATGCACTATAGCCTCAATGTATAGCCTCAATATACAGCCTACTGTATACAGTATGTACAATATACAGTTTTAAATCAATATCTATCTATAGCCTCAGTCCATTTCTTCAATATATAGCCTCAATCTCAATCCCTCTAACACAGTTTCCTGCCCAGAATTTAAATATTAATTTTAATTTGCTCAGTAAGGATTTGTCATTTCTAATCACAAAACCAAACCACAAAATAGGTATATAATGCGCACATACATCTTCATTTTGTGAATGGGTGGTTGGGGGAATTCATCCAAAATGTTATAAAAAATATAAATGTTTAGCCTTCTGTGAAAATGACTTTACTGATTAACCGAACTCAGTCTACAATAGGCAATGAAGGACACAGGTATGAAGGATTTCAAAGAAAAGCCTCAGATTCACAAAATGTGCTGTCAAAAGCTGATAAGATAAGATGCAGTTAAGGTCTAATATTCTTAATATTTTGGAATAGCAACAGTAAATCCATTAATAGTGTATGTTCTCACTTCAATAATTCATATCAAGTATATAAATGGATATAAAGACATTGCAATAATTTTTTAAGTGAAAGCTTAAGTAAAGTTTTATTATACTTAATAATAGATATTTTTATTTGGGGTTTGTGGTTTTTTGTTACTTAATGTGTGACGCTCCTGCAAGAACTCATAGTCGGCAGTTGGGGCGAAATGAACGCAACCTGGCATTATTTCTTTTTTGTGGACATGGGCAGTGTGGTAATGGTTAAGATGTTGGATGAAACGAGAACACTTTAAAAGCAAAGGAAGCAGAATCGCATTTATTTATACAAACACAGCAGGAATTAATGAGCAGCTCTCCAGCCAAATGGCTGTCAAGGACGCTGGCGTGCACACACGGACTCAGAGTGACGCTCATTTCATTAAAACTCCGTAGGAAAGGAAATTACAGGGAGAGCGGAGTCTAGACTGCAATTAACATATAATAGATTTAATAAATAAATGTAGTCATTACGTAAGGCATTTTTCAGTAAGCCTCAGTGCTAATTACTATGTTCTATGTGACTTATGAAATCTCGTTCATTGTGGATGACTCAGAACTCTGTAAGGCTATAGCTCTTCTTGTGCGGTTGAATGCATCAGCCACGGTAATTGTTGGAGCCGTGTTCTACAATTCAGGAGTGCAACGCAGTTGTTCATTTTTATTCTTTACTCAAGATTGACGCTGCTTTTTATAAGTGATGGTCTCATTGGCACATTGAGGATGAGTATGTGTTTGTTTTTTGTGTGTGCATATCCTCAAACCTTGACATTCGGTGTGTAGAGGTTTCTGAGGGAGGAAAGAGCAGCAGAGAGGCTGTCTGTACTGTAGCTGATCCACAATGGTTGCAGAATACTTGACGAAACCCCAGTTTTCTTACCATGACCCTGAGGACAGAGGAGGAGAAGCAGGAAGAGTTAAAATGCAGGTCACATCACTCAAACAAACAGAGAGAAGGATTTTGAGCATCTGAGTTTCCTACCTTGAATATGTGAGCTTTAAGAATGTGGTGGCCAAGCTCCATGGTTTGCTGGCGGTTGAGTTTTCCTTCTTGACGAGAAAGCATGAAGGCCATCAGAGCGTGGCCATTTCTGTTCACCAACATCAATAACAATTCATTAGAAATCACAATCATAATGAACACCATCCAGATTCATCATAAAAGCGCCTCTCTTGAAAGGTCTCTCGAGTAGAGAATGGTTCCTTAAAGGTGGACATATTTCCTTTCTTCCATTCTGATTAACAGTCTAATTCAATGCAGTAACCATGTCGTGAATATTTCAAAGGGGACTTTTTTTTTGGTATGCTCTTTTTATCCAAAGGAATTATGTGAATAGAGGATTTAAATGAATTTAAGATAAGACAGAAGAACAGAGAAAGAACAAGAATGATTTGTTTTGGTAATTAATTTTAATTATTTGCAAATAACATTTTTATTCACTCTTATCTGTAAGCTAAATATGTGAAAATTTCAAAACATAAAAATGTTTCTTGTCTTGTCACATTAATTTATGCATTACATGAAGAGAGTAAATGATTTAGATAAATATACTATATAAATATATTTACTATAATATTTTAGTAAATGTTTTTATCAAGAATGTGAAATTTCACCAAAAAAAAAAATCACTGGATATTACTATATCATTTCTATTATATGTTTAGCTACTTACATCGTACCATCTTGCACTCTTTCACTGTTAAAAACTAAAGCATCATGCTGGAATTCATGTTTGGTATCTGTGTACATTAAAGCCTGCCATCTTTGATTTGATTGGCCATCTCAGTCATTTTGACATTGAGCGTTGTTCAACTGCTGAGGCAGAGCAGTATAAAAATGTAACTTAAAACTTTGCCATAACAACAAACAGAGCAGCATCAACAATATCAAATATTGGGGAGGGGCTTGTCCCCCTCAATGCCTCTAATGTTACAGCCCTGGTCTAAATGGCCCTACAGATGCTTAATGTTGTCCTTACAGACAGCAAAGGTTTTTTTTTCTCTCTGAATCACAGTCCATGAACTTTTATTTTTATGAGTCCATGTTTGATCTGTGTTAAGTGGGTCACTCTTCAGTTTATAACAGTGATGAGGCCTTTCTAAATGAGAACACTGAGTAATGTGTGTGTGTTTAGGTGGAGAGATAATTGAAGTGTCTACAAAATGAAAGAGAACTACACAAGAGTAATTTCATGTTCAAAGGCTACACACACTCAAATGCATTTTAGTTACTCCCTTTCTGAACTCAATTAACAAACCAAAGAATCACACATAATAGATGGCTGACCTGTACAAATACTTCACACCCTTTGCTATGTGGTTGCTAAGGTGTTCTGATTAGCTGTAGCACATTGCTATTAACTTTCTAAGGTGTTTTGAGTAGTTTTAGTTGCATGATCCCCCCCCCCCAAACCAGTTAAAGGTACTATATGTAAAAGTTTATGCATTAATTGCTTTTTTATTGCAATGTGTGAACAGGTTGTAATGCAACATAAAAATGTGACCTTCCTAGGTTTCCTATTACAGTCTGTACACAGATTTTTATGTGAAGGACGCAGGTTGGTTTTGCCGGTTTTTATCTGGCTGAGTAAAAGACGCTGGGTGAAAACTGGGGTGAATATCGGCAGTGAGGCTCAAAACCGACCTTGAATGCAGTTCACTTAATAGCCACCGGTGTCATTAATAACAAAGGTTTTCAGATTCTTACATGTAGTATCTTTAAGCACAAACCTCTCTCCGCAGCTGATTCTAAAGATTGCATTAGTCAATTTACTTGCTAGTTTTATAGCATTGCTATTTGCTTGCAAAAAATCTTCCAAGTAGTTTAACACACTGCTGTTAAGCTGCTGAAGTGCTTTAGTAGTTTTAACGCATTGCAACTCAGTTGCTTGGGTTTCTGAGTAGTTTTATCACATTGATATCTGCATGCTCGGGTGTTCCAAATAGTTTTAGCGCATTGCTAAAACTCACTTATTAAAGGGATAGTTCACGCAAAATTTTTTTTTTTTTCATCGTTTACTCACCCTCAAGTCGTTTCAAACCTGTATGAATAGGCACTTTCACACTGGAGGAATATTTCATATAACCTCATATAACAATTCGCGGAATTAACAGCTTTTTGGCGTGTTTGCACCACAGGAACAAGGAACGTTTATAGGAACACCTTTTGAGTAAATTAGCATCTACTTCAGAGTAGAGTCTAACTCAGCACAACAGGAACTACCAGTGATGTAAGTGATTAGCCAAAGGCATGCCATACGAAACAGACACCTGCCATTTTTAAAAAGCCTTATAAACACAGTTTAAATATACACAAAATAACTCCACAAGCATAGAAAATAACAACAAGATGGGCTGATGCCAAAGTCCAGGCACTTCTCTGTCCTCCATCCACCAGTTGTTGACGTTTTTGAATTCTGTGCTTAGGGTAGGGACGCACCAAACCGACGCCAAAGAACTAGCACTGAGGAAAGCCAACTGTGCCATTGCCTCACATTGCCTGTGTCGGGGCAAAAAAAGTTGCACTAGAACACACTGGACAGACTACAGCCAATGGCCAACTAGCATGTACGCTCTGCACTTGTGTGAGACAACAGAACTCTGCCATACCAGCAGGTGGTAGCAGTCTGTAATTGGCATTTAAACAGGGAAACTAGAAGAGCAAGAACTGTGGATATACAAAGCAAGCAAGCACCAGTGGTGGCCTCTCCTGGATCATGTTAATTAGCTGGTCTTCGACATCTTGATTCCATAAAGCCATGGTATTATTATAATAATCCTCTGGTCAAATGAGGTGACAAGAATGACAAGTGTCTGTGCATTTCATCTTTATTCCGTCTTTGGTTTGCTTTTGTCAGTTCTGCTTTTTCTTGTGCACTCATTTGCTAAGCTGAATAGCCAATCAGAGTTCTCTTTCTTGCCGACAGGCTCCTCTGCCTACACGACATTCAGAATCGGCCGAAAAACAGGGACTAGAGCCAATGGGGTGGAACACACCAAAAAAACTAAAGCTGATGGATGCTCAAAAACCAACGGCCAACCGTCAGTTTGGTGTGTCCCAGGCTCTAAATGATGTTGCTGTCAGCCGGCTTATGTCACTTCAAAGTTTCTACTGCCTGTGAAAATGCAACCAGGAAAATTGCCCTTGGGAAAAATGGTTGCTAGTTCTTGTAACAGAGTTCCTATAACTACCCAGTGTGAAAGCCCCTAATTTCTTTCTTCTGCTGAATACATAAGATGATTTTTGGAAGAATGTGGGTAACCAAACAGTTGCTGGTCCCTAATGACTTCCATAGTATGGAAAAGACAAAATGGAAAAATGACAAAATTTTCATTTTGGGGTGAACTATGCCTTTAAGATTATACAAGCTATTTAAGACCTTCAGGAACACTTGATAGTTACAAACAGGTACGTTGTAGCAGAGTTGCAACTGAACTCTGCAGAAAGGTAGATTTCCAGAAAAAGGACTAGGCACTCCTACTGGAGATCTACCGTATTTCTATGCACTTTCTGGAAACTGGCAATGCAAAAATGTCAATGCGCTACAACTGCTGTGAACACCTTAGCAACTTCATCCTTGCCTTAACAAGCACCAACAACACCAAACTGAACTACTCTTGTGTCAGACAAAATGTCATCACTGATTACCTTGGGTCGCAGAAGAAGTCAGTGCTCTCACCATCCGCCCTCCATACAAGCCACTCCCTAAAGGAGGGGTGGCAGAACATGCGTGTTCTGTCTCGACGGCCAATCAGAAAGCAGGAAAGAGCGTCCATGCGCTGTTGGAAGTCCTCCCACTCCAGTTCTCCTCTCATGGACCCGGCGTTTAGTGCCCGGAAGAGCTGTTCATCCGTCAGAGGGTGCAAAGATGCCAGAGCCACATTTAGCAGTGGCAATACTCGTTCAAATGCTGAGGCCGATGGGAATTTCATGTTGCACTGCAGCAGGTAGAGCTCAGACAGAGACACGGGTATAACCTTATAGCTGGAGCTTTTAATGACCAGGTGACCCTTCTCAAACAGGTCGAGGGTTAATTTTAAATAAAGATATGAGCCTTGGCTGCGGGTGACCAGGTGGGCACTGAGTTTAGAGAGGTTTGCCGGGTCGGCTTTGCCATTGATGGCAATGTTGCTGAGGATATCAGGGCTGTGGTCTATACGGTGCTGGATGTAGGAGGTGAGGTCAGAGGTTATATCCTTGTTGTCATGGAAATCATCCATAGAGATGATGGGAAAGGGAAGGAGACTGGTGACTTCCTGTGATGATCAACAAAAAAGCCAATGCAAAGAGTTATAAAAATAACATACACCAAGTTCTTGAAAAGGTACTCTTTGTTGATATGTTCATATGATTTTGAGAAACCTTTAAGAACATTTTAAAACCTTAAAAAAAAAATAAAAAAAAATAAACTTAAATTTAAAATTTAAAATATACTCTACTGATTCTTAAATTTTGAAAGAAGTCTCTTATACTTAAATTCTGCTATTATCATATCAAAATAAACAGTAATAACAGTAATATTGCCAAATATTATTACAATTTAAATCAACTGTTTTCTATTTGAATATTTTAAAGTGTCATATATTACTGTGATGGCAAAGCTGTTTTTCAGCAGTCATTTCTCCAGTCTTCAGGGTCACATGATTGTTCAGAAATCATTCTAATATGCTGATATTGAGCTCAAGAAACATTTCTTAATATTATCAATATTAAAAACCGTTTTTGCTGCAGCACGGTTTCCACAAAAATATTAAACAGCAAAAACAGGAATACATTTCATTTTAAAATATATAAAATTAGAAAATGGTTCTTCTAAACTGTAATAATATTTCACAATATTACTGTTCATTGTATTTTTGATCAAATAAATACAGCCTTGGTGAACTTCTTTCAAAACATTTAGAAAATCTCAATTATCCCAAAGTTTGATCGGTACTGTATATTTCAAGGTTTTGTTTTAAATATAAACATCACAAATTGTTAATTTAAGTTTTTGGGGAGTCACACCACATGACATTTTTCAATCTAAACTAACCTGTCTAAAAAGGCTTGACACACAGTCATGGGGGTCTGCAGGGGTCCTCCCTATGACACCATGTTGGTTGCACCACATGACTTTGATCAATAAATTATAAAACAACAAAACTACACAAAATGGCCATTTTTTGAAAATGCCTGCATAATTCAGATACTGGTAATACAGCTTTCTCCCTGCTGCAATGGAAAGACATGCAATTAAATATGAAAAAAGGCTGGGATTTTAAGGGATGAAACTTCACTGGCTGTTCTGCACCACAGCACAAGAGTAACGACCACCAGCCTTCCCAAAGAACTCCTATTTCTTGAATAATTATAGTTCCTTTCAGATTACAGTTTTGTGCTGTAACCACTGACAACAGGCTGCCCTTGATGACTGCAAGAGGGAAAATTAATGAATACTACAAGGACCACAAAAGTCTGTACATTTTCATTTTACTGCACATCCTCTTCATCATCTGTATGCGAATCACGACAAATGTTTTCCAATCAAAACAACTGCAGGATTAATGTTGTAGAATAAACACCGGGAGCCTGGTTGTGTGGGTTGTCTGGCACTTTTAGGTCACTGCTCCGAGAAGTAGTGAGTGAGAGAGAAAGAGACAGTGTACGTGTGTGAAAAGTGTATAGGGACACGCGTAGCATCTGCGGTGTTGCATCACAGCCCTTATCCCCGGTTATATAAGCTTGGTTCCTGCAGGCCGGAGTCCAGCTCCAGCTCTCCAGATCAGACATGGATTACACACACCCACCCTACAACACTAGCCACTGACCAGCATCCAAAACTCACCACCGCAACCATCCTGAAAGCTCAAATTGCAAAAGGCACATCAGGACACTGAGCATTTTAAACCTTCTCAGTAGCCTTACCTCGTATTAAAACAAGCAAGAAAAAAAAACAGTTTAGTCAAATTAAGGGTGCAGCCTACGCAAAAAATAAAAAATAAAAATACTTACCACAAGGTTGACCCTGACGGTCACAATCAGTTTAAGCCAAATAGGAAATTTGGAGATTATTTTGGTGATGAAAGATGAAATGGTGTCTCCATAGTCTGGTTTGTGGAACTCTGCCTCATTAAGACCGTCCACTAGGATGATGTAATCTTCTTCTGGAATCTTCCGCTCTGCAAAACGCAACAGAAACACCATGATTAGACGAACTAGAAGTCAAATGCGGGCCCTGAGTTTGTTAAGAGTTGGGCATTACGTGGGTGTGCTCCGGTTTTTCTTTTGTAAAGTTAACAGGAACAATGTGTACAGCTGAATTCATGTACTAGGTGATTTTAGAACACCCAGCACAATAAAACCCTGCATGCTGCTTTCTTTCACCATATGTTGAGTAGGAAAAAGTGCCTGCAGTCTGTAGTGAAACTCTCACTCTCATAGTTTTTGAGTACTTGCCATTTGACAAATAGCTGCACCCTTCAGAATACAATTTGTCGAAGGCATAATTTACATAAAAATGAAAAATATTTCATATTTGGAGCTCCGCAGCACCTATCCACATTCACTTTCATTGTATAGAGTAAATTAAACTTCCTACCTAACATCTGCTTTTGAGTTCCACAGAAGAAAGTAAATCAGGTTTGGAACAGCATGAGGGTGAATAAATGATGGCACAATATTAATTTTGGGGTGAATTATTCCTTTGAAGTCACAAACGTAATTACTTCCATAATGTGGTGCTTTTTGAAGTGAAATAAGATCTTTAACAAGAAAAATAAATTTAGGGCAGGACCTGATTTTATCGATCAACAATTGATTGGATCATGAAATGAGGGCATTCAATACCAGAATAAACGAAAACCTGAATGCAATACGGCATTCAATTCAGAGGATTGAAATACAGCCGATACCTATTTTTGAGAAGCTTTTTTACTGGAACATGGATGCTGAAGGTCACTGTTACTATTGAAAGCATCTCCACATATACTAAAGTAACATTTCTTTTTCAAATCTATCATTATATATTAATATTGCCGCAATAAAAATGCTGCATTAATAGTAATTCTGCATTAGCTACAACAGTAGCTTAAAACAATGCCTAATTAGCTGTTTGGCTATAAATTAATATTAAAATCAACTAATAGCCAGCGCAGCCTACTTTGACAACAGCCACGAAACCACATTTTGACGAAAGATTACATTAACTCCTTTTTGGAAGAAAACACCTAAGTGACATCGAATTTATCACAGTGAAAAATGTACCTGCTTATCTTGTATGTCTTAAGTTTTTCTCTAATTTTCACACATGGAATATTCACCACAATAAGCTACCAAATCAAAAAGTTGACAAAAATAAGCACATGTGAAAGGTGACACAGAAACTGGCTTGTCTTGTATATGATCTGCACTGCACTATATAAGAAAGCAACAGTAAATAAACCCACTGTCATAAAGACAAAATGTATTAGTTTTAATACAAATTCATGCATCTATTATGATCAGAAATATTTGCACCCTGGTTTTCAAGTACATGGGAATTAGAGTAATGTTGATTTTACCCAAAGTTATTAATATAAAGGCTGTTTTCTCTACTGTCTCTCTAATCTGATGTTACAAACCAGGAACACTGATTTTCTATCAAAAGTTCAGAGTGACAGTTCTATGTCTTCATTTCCATACTCGAAATTTGCTCTAGCCTCATTCTCTAAAATTCCTGTTAAGTCCTTCATCTGTCGTTCCTTGTGATCCAAGCCGTTTCTGAGGACCATCTGTTCACATCCGTACTGGGCCAAATTAAATGAGGCAAGAGCGCTCTTCTCCCCCCATTACCCCAGAGTAAACATATTTAGTTTTTATGTGATGGTGTTATTAATGACAGTAGCATGTGATGCGTCTCACCTTTGCGTAGAAGTGTGAGGGGCTCCAGGACTCCCTTACGGAAGGCAGTGGCAGGGTCCTGGACGCAGGAGCGTAAGCTGAGCAGGCTCTGAAGGTGCGTCTCTCTGAGCAAGAGCTCTCGATAAGCATTGAGGCGAGGAGCTCTGCACAGTAAAGCGGACACACTGTGCACAAACTCTGGGACCAGGCATGTGTATGTGTTATCAGCCTGACAATAGTGATAGGCCACCACCTACAACAGAAGAAACGGGGGTGAGGGAGGTAAAAACAGAAAACAGATAGGAAAACATTGAAAGTGGGAGATTTGGACAGGTCGAAAACAAAGAAAAGAGTTGTTCAAAGGGATTGTTCACCAGAAAATGTCATTTCTGTCATTGTTTACTACACTTCGGGTTCTGTGGAAACCTAAAAGCAAATTAAATGGATAAAAAAATATCCTGACAGCTCTGGGCTGTGTTTCCTAAAAGCATTGTGAACCCAAGTTAATAGACACAATTGACAACAATGGCCTTTATGATCTACTTTTGCTTGCAATGCTTTGGGAAACACAGCATGAATTGGTGTGGTCAAGGCTCCAAGGTGACAAAAAAAATACCATAAAAATGGTCCATGTGAGTTGTGTGCTATATTATGATGTCATATGATGGCTTTGATGAGGAAAAGACTGAAATTGATATTTACTGAAAATCTAGACATCTTTATGGCGCATGCATGAGGGAAGTAGAAATGGCTGTTTTATGAATGAATCACTCTTTTAAATCAAATCTTTTATTAATTTGTTGATCCATTTAACAACAATAATCTGAATGATTTCTTAATGAATCTGAATGATCCAGTTCAGTTCAGTTCACTCAGTGACTCAATGATCCAATTGCAGCAGAGGGGAAGATTATCAGTGAACAACAAATTAAATTTCAGTCTGTTTTCACATTACTAATTTAACTTAGAAGACTTGGAATATGAAAAAGTCATATGGATGACTTTTATAATTAATAATCCTTCTTCCTATCCCTCTTTCCTCACCAAGATTAAATAAACATCATTAATGCGTCAATGTGGGCAGTCATGTGTTGAAATCGTTATCTTTGCAGAAGGTACAAGAGTCTATTTTGGAGCTTAGTTTAAATGCTCTTCCACTGGGGAGGAGGTTTTAGGTTCTGAATGTTACTGCACTATAGTTTTTCACCACATGGAGCTCTTTTATCTCAAAAGATCAAGGAAAATGTGATTTCTCATGATATAACCCTTTTAAGGTTTGTTTGAATATCATGAGTCCCAAATCGTTCTGAAATACTGGAGAATCCAAGCTTCTGAACAGAAGTGAGAATGAAATCATGGCCTGAAATGACTTTCTACTGACAGATGGCTGATAAAAAAAAAAAGACGTGACTAGAAGACTCAACAGAGAAGGTTCAGGTCCAGATGTAAACGGAAAACATGCGCACATACTGGCACACAGAGCAAAGTGTTGAATATGCATGTGGCATGCATTTTGCCTCTGTCACGGAATGACATCTAAAACATCGCACAAAACATCATGTGTATTTATAAATATACATGAGAGCTGCTCGGTGGAATCTCTTTATTTTGCTGTAAACTATTTTGAAGAGCTTCCATTTTTTAAATCACCCAATCAAAAAAATTTCATAAAAAAAAAAAAGTCTTGTCTGGAAGTGGGCATTATAAAAGTTCATGTGTTTTGGATGTGTGTCACGAAGCCCATTGAAATAATACTTATATATGTAATATAATTAGAACATTATTCACATAATTAATGGAAGCAATTAATTAAAGTGCAGATCAAATCTAACCAGTGACTACAGTGCCCATTCCAATCTGCTTCAGAGACAGGAATCTCTTATTACTTGACTATCAACTGTTATTTACCCAAACAAATAAATAATACATAGCACACTCACAAAAGTTTCAAGATTTTTTCTGAAGGTTTTGGAAAGTCTCTTATGCTCACCAAAGCTACATGTTTATTATTTTTATTAAAAATGTTTTATTATTATTATTAAAAATGCAGTAAAATTGTAATATTGTGATATATTACAATTTTAAATAAATGTTTTTCTATTTTAATATATTATTTATTAATAGAATTTATTCCTTATTCCAAAGTTGATTTTTCAGCAGCCATTACTCCAGTCTTCAGTGTCACATGATCCCTCAAAAATCATCATGATAAGCTGATTTGGTGTAAAATGTTGAAAACAGTTGTGTTACTTAATATTTTTGTCAAAATAATCATACATTTTCTTCAGGATTCTTTGATAAATAGAAAAGAACAACAGTTATTTGAAATATAAACCTTTCGTAACATTATGCATGTCTTTACTGTCTCTTTTGATCAGTTTAATGCATCATTTTTTAATAAAATAACTAATATATACATCTTACTGACTTGGAACAGTAGCATTGTAGCAAGTCATTTAACTTCAGTAATGGCATTCAGGGAAGATGAAAATAAGAAAATTGCTGTGATAAATGTAAATACCACAAACTACAGATATTCCTAGACGTAGACAATATCAGATTTCTTAGAGGAAGGTTGAGATTGTCAGAAAAAACACTGCAATTTGCTCTGTATTTTTCATAGAGGTTGTATAAGAAATATACACTTTGATACGGACAAGTATGTCTGTGAAACACAGATCTACCTGACCTCCTCAGTGAAAACTAATCCTGTCCGAATGGGCGTAAAGTGTGTACCTTGCTAGCCAGGCGTTTGACTGCCCCCTCTCTGTGCCGGTGTGTGTCTGGGGTCGGGGGGCAGCTGTTGCTGTGAAGGGGACTCTGTGAGGGGGGGTTCAGCTGATTGGTTTGATGAGCATCAGCCCCTCGATCTACAACACAAACACACACAATTCCTCTATTATTTTACATAAATTCAATGAATATAGGTATTGCAGCAGGTCTGAAAATCTGAGATACTAACATCTCAGTTGAAGTTTACATATTCAACAAAAGCCTTGAGTCTATGTGATCCAGCACGTCTTCAAATTTTTACTTTTGAGTTTCAATTTTTTCATATAGTTTTGTAATACAAAATGTTAAACTATTCATAAAGGGACATCTTACTCTGGGGTGTAGCTTCAGGGCTGTTGGAAGCAATCTGTCTCATTCGTCCACCATGACAGCTGAGAGCCACCAGCCGTGAGATCACTGCCGTCTTTCCAAAACCGACGTTACCAATGATGACAGCCCCTCTACCCTCACCGGCATCTCCTCCCCCCATAAGCACCTCCTCCAGCCGCTGAAACAGCCAATCACGACCCACAAACACTGCATCCATAGAGACGCTGGGTACCTCAAACAGCAGGGGTTTGAGCATGATGTCCACTGGTTTGTAGGGCGTAAGACGAGCTGCAGGATTCAAACAACAGAGGTGTTAAAGGGATAGTTCACCAAAAATGAAATTTATCCGATGATTTACCCCCGGGGCTGTGTGGAGTACTTTTTATGATGGATCTATGCACTTCATTTTGCTTCAAAATCTTGACCAATATTCGCTGCCATTATAAAGCTTGGCAGAGCCAGAACATTTTTTTAATATAACTCTGATTGTATTCCTCTGAAAGAAAGTCATACACCTACAGTAGGATGACTTGAGGGTTTGTAAATCATGGGGTAACTCACACAGGCAAATCAATGCAGGACATATTTCAAAAGAAATGAGAATGAATCATAAGGCCTTGAATTGCTTGAATTGAAAACATAAAATGAAGCCCAAACATCCTATTTTTCTTTATAAATGTCCCTTATAAATAAGGTTAGATGCTGCTTCTTAGGGTAAATGTATTAATAAAAGTTACTGTAGTGTTTGCATTTAATTTGGCAAGTTGTAGAGGTTAGTCAGCACCTTTAGTTTCTTGACTGCGACCCCCTGTATGAGCTCCATGCCACTGTAAACGCATGGAGGAGCGCTGGGGAGCATTCCTCTGTTCATCCAGATACCGCAGCTCCTCCAGTTTAGTACTGCTTGTGGCTGCAGGGAGAGAGACAGAATGAGAGAAAGAGAGTCATTTAGGGTTGTATTTGGCTCACAGACAGCGGAGAGATTACATGCCACCTCTGTGATCTCTGTGAAGAACAAACACAATCTGCTGCTGTGTGTGGAGGAACACGTGTACCCAACACCCCAATTAATTCACACACACACACACACACACACACACACACACACACACACACACACACACACAGCATTTAAAGATGGAAAAACACACAAAATAAGTATATGGGGAGAGTGAGGAAAGCTGTTCTACTTATTACTTCCTCTAGGCAAGGAAAAAAGGAAAAATTAATAGTCTTAAATATGTTTCAGGATGTCTGGTATACACTGCATTAATAAGAAAGCATCCATTACATAAAAACATGACTTAATATACTTGTCCAATGACAACCAGCAAGGAAAAGGTTTAATATTCAGAATATTTGGATTCAGAAAATCAATTTTCAAAATATTTGGAGAAAGTCTTTTGGCTTGTACACCCTGTCACTAGGGCGGTACCATAATAGGTACTAATATATAGATTTTGAGTACTAACACCTCTAAAATCCCAATATGCACCCTTTAGGGTGTACCTTTTAAAAGTTGTACCTTTTTTTCTGAGAGTGAATTACCCAATCATAATTCTTCCATTCCATCAATGGCTCATTTCATTCATATTTTTCATTGCCCACCTCACTACACCCCTCCCATTCCACTCATCCCCGTACAATCTTCCATCCTGTCCCATAATCTAATCCGCTCGAAACCCATAATCTCTGCAGATGGGCATAAACACAGGGATGATGATTGTCATTTGTCACGTTGCATTAGTTTGTGAAGGGACTCAAATGTGAAATCATGATCCAGCCCTTTGAAGCTGCACAGATATAAATACATTAGCTTCCTTTTTCACCGCTCTGTAGGACAAAGATCACCACAGACAGGCACTTGGCGAGACATTTTGCTTTGTTGGAGTCATTTTGTATATCTGACAGCAATTTCCCTATTTAGCTTTACAGCAAGAGGAAATCAAAGCCACCCGCATGCAGAGCTTTCCACAAGCCGCAGGAGGAGAGGCAGCCAGGCGATATAGTGCACTGAGCTCTTCCCTTCCAGGACATGCTACTGTGTTTAGGAAACAAGAAACAAACACACACACACACACACACACACACACACACACAACCAGCTGCAAACCTTTATACTAGCTAGCTTGAAGACGCAAATATACCATTAAAAAATTTGAGGTACGTTTTTTTCTTCAAAGAATTAACACTTTTCTTCAGCAAGAATGCATTAAACTGATCAAAAGTTACAGTAAAAATGTTTACATTGTCACAAAAAAACAAACAAAAAAAAACTGTTCATTGATCTTTGTATTCATCAAAAAAATCCTGAAAAAAATGGGTGCCACTTTATTATAAGGTTGTATTAGTTAACGTTAGTTAATGCATTAGTTAACATGACCTAACAATGAACAACGCATCTGTTCAGCATTACCTAATCTTTGTTAATGTTAACTTATTTCATTTCATTTCACTTTATTTATAGAGCACTTTACAACTGCACCTGCAGACCAAAGTGCTGTACAATCAAGAAACACTCATTAAAACACAAAATTTAAACAACACACATTCTACTAAAACAGCAAAAACTAGCCCACACTCTCAAAGGCTAAAGACAAGAGGTAGTTTTTGACTTCAACTTTAAAAACATTCAAAGTTGAAACCTCTCTAAGTACCTGAGGAAGACTATTCCAGAGCTTCGGCCCTGCAACAGCAAAGGCCCGATCCCCTTTTAACTTTAAATGAGTACGAGGGACAGTAAGCAATAACTTATTATTGGATCTTAGAGACCTAGGTGCTTGACGAACAGCAATGAGCTCAGACACGTAAGCAGGAGCCATCCCATGTACTGCTTTAAAAACATATAAAAGAGTTTTATATTTTATCCTATAGTTCACTGGTAGCCATTTGAGAGAAGCTAAAATAGGAGAGATATGATTACTTTTCTTAGTAATGTGTTAGTTAATGCATTAGTTATCATGAACTAACAAGGAACAAAGCCACTGCTCAGGATTACTTCATTTTTTGTTAATATTAACTTACACATATACTAATGCATTTATTCACATTAACAGCTTAATTAGTTAACGTTGGTTAATGTAAAAGTTAACATGAACTAACAATGAACCATGCCTGTAAATAGCTTTATTTAATGTTTTGTAATGCTAATTTATACTACACGTATATACATACGTTTATGTAGCAGCTAACACACAAAGGATGAACAATACTAACTCACCATTTGGGGACTGATTTTGGGTTATTGGTGAACTTAAATCTAAAGGGGAAACAATGCATTAACTAACATATTAGAATATGCACAAGTTAACGTTAACAAAGATTAAGTAATGATGAACAGATGTGTTGTTCATTGTTAGTTAATGTTAAATAATGCATTAACTAACGTTAACTAATACAACCTTATTGTAAAGTGTTACCAGCTGGGTTACACTTTATTTTAAGACGTCCTTGTGACAGTGACAGTAATATTAATTAACTACATGTACTTACTATATGGTGAGGGTTAGGATTAGGGTTTGGCTTAGGGTTACTTGCATGTAATTATGCATAAGTTTTTTTTATTATAATAGTAAGTACATGTAACAAGGACATCGTAAAATAAAGTATTACTGAAAACTGTTATTTTAAATTGTAATTTTCGCAATATTACTGCTTTCACTGTGTTTCTGATCAAATGAATGCAGCCTCTGTGATCAAAGTGACTTTAAAACATTAAAAAATTACCCACGCCCAAAATTTTGAAAAGTTTATTTTCCAAAGTACATATACAAAATAATAGTATTTTGCTAACATACTTTTAATGTTTTAAAGAATGCTTTTATAGTTTAATGTAGTAACATTTTAGCGGTTCACTAAGTGACTGATTCAGTCAGTTTTTTCAAATATAAATTTGAGTTTAAGAGTGTTTCCGAGTAATTCATTACAAAAAGACTACTAAGAGTCATTAGTTTATGAATCCAGCAAAGAAAAAGCAGCAGAAATAAATACTGTCTTCATGTTATTTTGCTGTACAAAGCATTTTTATCTAATCACATTCAATTCAGATCGCAAGCTCACATCTTGGGTAAAATTGCGCCACAGATTCAGCAGGGGTGGAATGATGAACAATGGTGCAAAAAACACTAAGGTACTAAACTCCTCATCCAAATTCTATAATCCAATGTTAAATAGTACAGCATGTGATGATTCATTACTCACCTGCCACAGAATTTGGCCGTGGCATAACCAAAGAAGTGCTGTGGTATGTGATTGGTCCATCCACAGGTGATGTCACGACGGGTGCTGCCGCTCCTGTGGTGCCCGTCCTCACCTGGGCTTCACCAGACACCGCCGGCTCCTCTGGGGTGATGGGAATGCAGGGCGGATGAGGGCCACGCCCGCTCTCGCCCCTTACACCCGCACCACCATCTTTCGCCCACTCCAGACTAGAGCCACAGCGCTCTTCATTCTCACTGGAACTGGTGACTGTTGCTGCAGGATGGAGAGGAAGAGAGAGATGAAGGTGAATGAGGTATGGGCGGGGGAGGGGCCAGATGGGAAGGACACAAGAGGAGAGAACGCCACAGAAGGTCAAGCCAGAACATCACGGAAAAGAAAACAGGAATTAACCATCAAAGGCAGTTTTGGAGAGACGGTCAACAAGCAATGATTTTAGAGTGTAAAGACATAAAATAGAACTCGTTCAGGTAATTGCTGTCAAATGTTTTGCTTTAATGCAGCTGTCTTTGACCTTTCTTTGCTGCAACCAAATAGAAAAACACTATTTTGGGCTTTAAAAAAAAACCTACTGATGTCCTACTTCAAGAAACCTCCGGCAGACCTGAAATAAAGACACAACGCTGTCCCAGTTTTGATAGAGCGCATCTCAGACTCATGAGCATTAACGGCACAGGCCAACAAAAACACTTCAAGAAAGTTAACAAACAATAAACAGCTTTGATAAGTCGGTCTCAGGAAGTCTAGCGCTCGCTTCCTCACGGTCCTGGTGCTGTTTTTTGGTGGTGCGGAAAAGTTAGTCGTGCATAAACATACACACCTCTGTCAGCATCTCCAAATGTGCTGTAACATGTTAGAGATGCCAAAAATTCATGAACAGCACTGAGAAACAGAAGAAAAGCAGAAGGAAAATGGAGTGAGACTGACCCCTTATAAAAGAAGTAAAGAACTCTGACATTTACTATCAATAAACAGAATTAACTCTTCAAGTACTCTACACATTAAACTATGTAAACAAACCAATCATGAATCAGCAGTTTTATGGAGTCATTTAGACTGGAGATGAACATTTACTGTACTTGTTGACAATTATGACAATTGGCAATGAAAACATACCAAACAATAAGATTTGAGGTTATGGAGTTGCTGCAACTATACATATAAAAGCATTTGGTAACGTTAATGCATTCAAAGTTGTTTTGCCAGCTATAGGAAACTCCACACAAAATTGAAAATACTCTTACCATTTATTAATGCTCATGCCATCCCAGATGTATACGCTTTCTTTCGTCCAATGAACACAAACAAAGATTTTTAGAAAAATAATCAGTTAGGGTTGTATGGATTACGGTCATGTTCACTTTGTGTGGTTTTTGAAGTGTCAACTTTGGAGTTCTTGTGCACTTCCATTATTAGGACTAAGGATTGATTATTTTTCTAAAAAAATAAATGTTTGTTTGTGTTTATAGAGTCATATATATCTGGGATGGCATGAGGATGAGCAAATGATGAAATAATTTTCATTTTTTGGTGAAGTATATTAAAACAGGCATTGGAGACTGAAGTGTAATGCTGTCTTTGCACTCAAAAAAACCCTGAAAACTACTCTAAATAAAATGTTTGGAGCTCACAAACCTTTTGAATTAATCATAAGGCATGATTAGCGAGCTGTTTGCAAAAAGAATATTCCACAAACAAGCACACTTTTGAAACAAATACCTTTTTATTAAACAAAACATAGTTCTGTCAAAAGATGAAACATACAACAACACTTCATGGACTTGATCTCCCCTTTTATACCAGCATTCTTCCTGCTGAACTTCGATGGTTAAATTCTACCAAACAAAAAACACAAATGACTTGAATTTAGTTAAATGTCATTTCTGTAATTTCAGCAATAAAAATGAAAAATGAAACAATGTATTGAACATCTTCTCTTGTGCTTCTGACAGCTGGATGGCAGACCAGATTTTAATTGAGCCCGACAGATATGCTTTCACGCTTGGCTTGAATAGACCATTCATCAGTGAGTTGTTTCTCCTTTTGTTTTGTGTTCAATGTGAAAGAGCCTTAACTCTGAAATTATCGACAAAAAGTCTGTATGGAGCCTATGTGCTATAAGCAATTGTTTTAATATCATGGAAAAATGGTAGCAAATAAAAGTGGACTTTGAGATAAAGGAGGACTTTGCAAGGAGGTAGATGTTACCTATGATCCCGCTGTCCTTGCTCTCTAGGGTGGAGCTGGGTGTGGTGATGTTGGTGGAGGTGGCAGTGGAGCAGGTGCTGGAGCAGATGACAGGAGCCCTGCTGTTGGAGGAGGTCTCAGGTAAGGTGGAACAGGGGCTCTCAGCACTGGGAGACGCCGTACTGCTGGTCAGAGTGGAGCAGGGGCTCACGCCTTGACTGGACACTATACACTACAGAGCGATAGAGAGAGAGAGGAATGAAGCAAAAGAAGCAAACAGAAGAAATAAATAAATAAACATTGCATGATGGAAAAAAAGAGACAGGGGAGGAAAAGCAAAAAGGGAGCAAGGAGATAAAGTGATAGATGGAAACTGTTAAACTCCGCTCTTATGTCCATACAAGGGCAAGGCCAAAAATACTCCAAGCCCTCCAGTCTGCTTTTGTTCCAATATAAGCAACCAATAAGATGCTTTTAGAACCAGATTCAACCCTGCAATGGCGACAGTAACCAACACACAGACAAATGTACATCCGCATTTTACCAGTGTTTACACTGGCAATACTTTAGTTAGAGATAAAGAGTGAATCTGAAAATCTGATAAAACAAGCCAACAAGTAAATATGAAAAGAAAGGAACAAAAACAACTGTTGGATTAAAGGTTTAAGGTTTTGAGACCTAAATGTTTCTTAATGCTGGTCTTATTGTAAAAAATCATCTGTGATGACAACCTTCCACAGCTGAATCAAGTCAAAATGGAAAAAATTAAGTCCAATTCTACATTTTCTTCCCAAATACATCACATTACAGAAATAAAATAGGGTGCAGTTTCATGTTGACTTTAAAACAGTGGTTCTCAACCTTTTTGACCCAAAGGCCCCTCATTCCCCAACACGATATTCAAAGCCAAGATATTTTTGGTATTTCTGCTGTAATTATGACAAAGCTGCAAGCTAGTGGTATTTATATATTAAATAATAAACCACGATTAAGTTTGTGACTCCAGAAGTTCCAAGAACTGTATGTTCTTCAATAAAAGCTTTAGCTATTACATCTAATATTTTTGTTTTAGCACTTTAATTCAGTTATAGAGTTATTTTTTTTTAATTTAAATACTTTGACATCATCCATTGGCCCTTGGAAGTTTGCTGAGGGCCGGCCCCAGTTGAGAACCAATGCTTTAAAAGAGCAGAATGCAGATTAGCCCATAGAACTAGCATAATGTTGGTGTGTGAGAAATTATGGGTAACCTACCTGCTGCATAATCTGAAAGAAGTGCTTACAGATCATAAACCAACAGACTTAAGCTTTCTGCTTGACTTTTATTATAATACTGTAGAGTACATCAAATCCTAGATACTACTCTGTCCTCTCCTCTTACCTCTCTATGCACTCTATATAGGTCAGGGAGAGTGATGGTGTGCGCGCGCGTGTGTGTGTGTGTGTGTGCGTGTGTGTGTGTGTGTGTGTGAGGGGAATCAGTGTACCGGAGCCCTGGTCCCCAGAGAACTGTTGCCTGCCAGCCGCTCACCAATGAAAGATTCTCATCTCTCCACACACACACAAACACACATCAGAGTAAAGCAGAGCTCAAGCTTTCAGGTAGAGCTTCATGCACCTGTTCAGTAATTTCCTCAGTGCTGCAATAGCGCTAGATGAGCGTGCGTAAGAGGGACACTGTTGCTCCACCCGCATCATTCGTTTTCCCGCGGAGAAACTGCATTACTCACCGGCAGCAACATCTCCAGGGTGTTTCTCCACATCAAGATGGTTTCTACCCTTATAAAGCGGCTGTGCACGTACAAGGCAGCAAACACGCAGAAACCAGCATTCATACTTAATGCATTGCGTTTGAAAAGCCAGAAGGGAAAGTCAGAAACTGGCCAATCAGAAAGCAGCTTCTCATTTGTGATAATACACGACTAATGGAAGCATGTTTGTGGATGAATTCAGCAACTAGTACCTTTGTGCGCAGCAATCCATAAAAACGCTACGTAAGCCTCTTAAGAGTGACTTAGTTCCCAGATAAATGCCTCAAAACCTTTGTATGATGTATCTATTTTATGATGATGTGGACAAACCAATGCAAATATCTTTGAACATTAGAAACAAATAGAAAAAGGCACTGAATGAAAATCAAAGCCAGAGTTTAGTAATCAGGAACTAGTATATTACAGCTATACTCTGACACAACAAAGCACAAATCTAAGTCGTCACACACAAGTAAATAAATACATAAATGAATAAAATTTAAATAAATAATTTTAAATAAAGCTTATTTTATCTGGGAATCACTTACAATATCAACGTGAACCCTTTTTCCATGTCACCTGTACTCAAATGCTTGTCAACTAAAGAAAAACATGTCATCCAGCGGACTTTTGAAAGTTTTTGTGAAAATTACAGTGTACTTCCACATTTTTGTAGTAGTGCATTATGTGTGTTGAAGTTTACCTACCTTTTGACAGCCCATTTTCTTTAGTCATGTCGCACCAATTTATAAAAAAAAAAATGTGCTTCTACTGCAAAGATTTATTAAAAGCCAATCTTGCCAGCAGTGAAGAGTGCGAACAACCTTTTTTAAAGTGGAATCTAAAACCAAGCTCCTCCAGTAGTGTGTCTGGAGTGGAAGTGTGATTCTGAGGGCAGAACAGCTCCAGCAGTGTAATCGATCTCTATGATAAATGACCTCTGGTATCTAAGGCTGATTGGGTGTAACCTGACTGAAAAGAAAATTCAGAAGCCGTTTCCTGTTTCTAAGGATGCTATCGTCCTAATCTTGCAATCATCAGTGACATGATGCAGCAGGCAGGTTGTTTGTGTATCAGATTGCATGTCTGTCGGAGTTTGGGTGTTTAGACCTGTAGGGTTCATGCTTACCTGTTTCTCCTCCATGTTTGTTTGTGATGAGGTGGGGATGGCGTCTCCCAGCAGGAAGCCCAACCGTGTCATGAGCTCCTGGACAGCCGGGGAGGAGCCAGACTCAGCCGGCGAGAGCAGCTCTGCGCACACACACACACACACAAAGGTTAGAGGAGGATGCACACAAAAAGCCCACACCCAAAAGCAACATGCCTACAGGTACCCAAACACACAAAGAATACATTCACATTGACAATACATCTACCGCATTTATATTCAAACCCTACATTCAGTCTAATTACATATTCAACGCTATTCCTCCAGGACGTATGGCAAATCTGTCCCAACTCACCAAGATCCAAAGGACTGTTGTGGCACTTCCTGTGCTCTCCTTTCCTCTCGCTGCCTTTCACAGTCTCCTCTGCTCTCTCGCAATCTGCGTCCCTCCCTCTCTCTCTCTCGCAACTGTTCTATCTCTTTCAGTCTCAATCCCTCCCTCTCTCTCCCTCCTTTCTGTTGCCCTGTATCTCTGGCTCTGTAGTACAACACACGGTCTTTACAGTGCTCCGCACAGCTTCAAAAAGCCTAGGTTTGAGATGCGGTTATTATGACAACCAAGTTTCCATCCATTCAGAGGCTGTGTGTGTGTGTGAGACAGAGAGGACAGGGTGTGAATGTGAATGAGCAGAGATCGTGCTCACTGAAATCACTGGGCTAGTACAACTGACTAGACACACACACACACACGTTCATTCATTCTCTCCCCTTGCACCGACACCATCCCACAATTCTGCATTGCCAGACATAAAAAGAAACATTCATTCTACATTCATTTAACGTTGGATACTGATATTTTAGGGATTTAATTCAGAGATGTTCATCGAGTTGTGTTGAAAGTCAGTTAGATTTGGAAAAGAGACCAATTGGCTAAACATTAAAGACATCATGAAATCAAAATTACTAGTTTAATAAATCTCTGCACATGATTCATCAGTGCATGTTATTCTCTATATTACATTATAGACTGACAGATTTCCGGCAGAATATTGTTTCACTCAGAAATACTTGACATTAAGAACATTAAATACAATGTGAATGTCAATAAAATGAAAATCTGTATGGTTCACTGAATCAACTGTTAAAAGCAGATGAATACCAACCCTTGTAAAACAAAAAGTAATATATATTTAAAACGCATTGGCTCAAATCTATTAACATATTTACTGACATATTGCTTGAGACTTACGGATATAAAAATGATAATTAAACTTTTTTTGGAGTACTACTTGGGCACAATGCACATGTCTTAATATTAAGCCTAAAATGTGTTTTAATGTTATTATTGATGAGGATTGTATGATCTTTGAATAATATCGGTATTTAAACACAAGATATTTAAAGTATATTAAAGTATACTTGCAATAGTTCCCTTTTAGCATATTCAAATACACTTCGGTATATCTTTATTTGTAGCATACTTAGCATGAAATAAATGCATTTCAAATATATATTAGTATATTTATTTTTCACTAGGGAACACACACATATATATATATACACATGCTCATGGCAAAGATGAATTTTCAGCAGCCATCACTCTAGTCTTCAGAGTCACATGATCCTTCAGAATTCACTCTAATATGTTGATTTGGTGCTCAAGAAACATTTCATATTATTATTAATATTAAAAACAGCTTTAATGTGGCCGCTAAAGTTTCATGACTTTCATCACTGGTAGCACATTACCACCTTAGCAACACATGGTAACCACCTAGCAACTACCTAGTAACCTGTAAGTAACCACCTAGCAACTGCAAAGAACCCACTTTTAACTCTCATTCATATTCTGTTCTCTTTGTAATTTTCTTCAACCATTTTGTTGTCCACTATAGGTGAAAATCTGATCTCTTAGAGTAATAGTGTAATAGCACCACTCTCCACCACATGCAACACCATCTGAGGTATAATTCATGTCTGTAGCGCAATTTATGTGCAATAAGTTGTCAACGTTCAATCCTTAAGAGGTAAGGGTTTTGCAAAGTCAATACAAGCTACAGTAGTGATGGTTGCCTTAGCAAGAATCACTAACTAGATTGGTTTTTTTTTTTGTTGACATATTTCCTACTGAAACAAAGAAGTTATGGTAGGACATTTCAATGAATCAGCCATGGAATAAATAATGAGTTTAATAAATAACTAATTGACTCACTAGATAAATTCAGGTTTTAAAAAAATAATTTCAGTATTCAAAATATTATTTTTTAAAACATTAATCTCATAATCTCAACTGCAGTGTAAACGCATCTAAATGCTGCTTTAAATGCAGTCTGAGCCCCCTCTGCGGTGCAAAAATGGATTTTGTGGATACTGATTTCATTTGATTGGTAACAGCCTATAACTTTATTCAAACTGAATTTATTGATTAAAATGTAAGAATTTGACAAAAATAAGAATACCACACACCCATAATACTAACATGCAAATAAATTAAATGCCACAAAACTCTAATTGATACCAAGACACAAAAGCACAATTAAACAAATATGTGGTCAGTTATATTTACACAATTACGATATGTAAATGAGCAGAGCAGTCGTGTGTAGCATCCCTGAGGGGGTGACAGGGCAACAGGCCACAGTTCATTAGCATACTGCACTCCGTCAGCAATACCCTGTCCTGCTCCCTCCCTCCCTTGTTAACATCTCCTGCCATCAATCCAGCTTTACACAAATCACTTCACGATCGATTGACTCTGCTGGTCAGGTAGTGTTGTTTTTGCTTTCGACTGATGGCAGATTTCACAGACAAATCTCAGGCAGAATCCATATTTAATACATTGTTCATAAAACATTTATTAACATGCAATGAATTGTCCTCCGGGTCTACATTCGAAGGCATATAAAAGCATGTTAATCTAGATAAATGTTCCCTAATTAAACTATTTATTCTGCTTTTCTTCACATACAGTACAGACATTAGGACAGTGAAATGAGGGTGGATTGTTTCTAAGCACGTTTACGGTGGTCCACAAGTCTGCAGCCAGCTCCTCTCAGCTGGTCTCCAGTTGATCTATGTTTGCAAAAGGACACAGACCTCCCAATGAGTTCACACATTTCACTCCCCTTTTGCCCTTTTGCTTATGAAGACTACATACACCGAACCATTTCCTCCACACGCAAACACACACAGAGTTAGACATGGCTTGTTTTTGCTGAGCACTCAAGCAGTAGTGTATTGGTGCCTTCTCATTTTGGCAGGCCAGAAGTCTAGAAGTCTAGTAACACTTGTGCATGCGTGTGTGTGTGTGAGTGTGAAAATCACTTCAGAACTGTTGCCAAATTCCCTCTTGATTGTTTGAGTGAGCTGCGTAAATCTAAACTCTAAATGTGTGATACAGCAAACTGAAATGAACCTGTGTAATGAATTTGATGCCATAGAAAGACAAGCAGCAACACCATTCATAGCATCAGATGTTACTCATTAAAAAACTGCACAGTTTATAAGGTAATTCAATGTTTCGCAAACATTTCAGGCCAAGTACCATGTTTGTTAAAATCAGAACATCCAAGTACCACCAAGTCCACCAAATATACTCTCTTTATGATTTCAGCACTGATTAAACAGAGATCATAATATTGGACTGCATTTAAAAACAGCAAGCAAAAATACACCATATATGTTGATTAATATCAGTAATCCTGTAGATAAATTATGCAAGAGCATCCACAATGTGTTGAATTGCATTTTGCAAATCTGTGGAAGGACACTCTAAGAACACACATTTAAAACAGTACTAACATACAGGTGCATCTCAATAAATTAGAATGTCGTGAAAAAGTTCATTTTTTCTTGTAAGTTATTTCAAAAAGTGAAACTTTCATATATTTTAGATTCATTGCATGTAAAGTAAAACATTTCAAAAGTTTTTTTTTAGGGATGCAACGATACCATTTTTTCAGATCCGATCCGATCCAGAAAATTCTGAGTATCGGCCAATTCCGATCCGATCCGATCCTAGTACAGGTTTTTTGTTGTTGTTTTTTTTTTAAATCAATGTGGAGTTTCTATACTTCTGTGTCACTCTTTTGTGTGTCAAACACAATCTACTAGACAACTTAATTTTAATGAAAAATAACGAAAAAAATATATAGGGGCTGTTTACACCTGGTCACTTCATGAGTTTTGTAATATAAATCCGATGGAGGTGGTCTGGGCCGCATTCCAGACGAAACTGGACATGTGTAAATGCATCTGGTTGTTGAAACCACATACGTGAATTTTACGCCTCCCAAAATGTAAAAATAATAAACGTGTGAGACCGTGTTATAGGCTATATGACATTCAGATATGACTGCGCTAATGCAACAAGCATCCGCGGCGATGCTTGTTGCATTAGCACAGTCATATCAGAATGTCATATAGCTGTTTGCGCGTCTGCTTGCTGAAGAGATACTCAGCTACTCTTCAGCAAGCAGACGCGCAAACAGCCACGAATGAAACTGAAATAAGACGCAGATGGTCAACACACAATCATCTTCATTAAAAGTATAAGACAAACCTATCTTTCCAGTGCCGCGCGCTCCTATTGCGCTCTTTGATCTTGAAATGAGCTGATAATTAATAAAATGCAGCGCTTTTGATTTCGTTGACGTGAACTTAGTTAAATTGAAATATAGCGCAGGAATTGAAGATCGGATTTACAGTATATCCGTTTTGTGAAGACACATTTATGTGGCCAAGTATAAATGGAAACGTTTCAACAAATCAGATAGATATCCGATCAGAGAAAACACATGAAATGACCAGGTGTAAACAGGCCCATCTATGACAAAAATACTATTATAAACTAGGTTAGTGGATAATTTAGCAGCAAAAGTTATTCTAGAAAAATCATGAGTGCACAATTTTATAAAATCTAAACATTTAGTGCAATAATATTATTTAGAGGGGAACAAATAAAAGTGAATATGTGAAGGACTAAATCTGGTAAAATATTACACATTGCTCTTTGCATTGTTGTAAAATACATTAATGAAAACAAGTAAATGTATTTATTTATAAATATAAACTACAAAATTAAAATACATTTTAAATATATAGCACAGTAATGAAGGCAGCAACATATGATAGAGGAGTCCTGCCTCCATTACTGTGCTATACATTAGATTATTAATAGCCTTGATAGGGCAGTACAAGAAACGCTATAAATAATGTTTCATTGCGCAAAATTATTATAATACGAAAAGCTCCAATAGAGAGCGGTACAAAGCGCTTATGCGCTTCCCGTGCGCAGAATGATGCGCTTGAAGCAGCACAGAGTCACAGCACGCAGCTCCACAGAAGTTCAAAGCACAGAGGAAAGAGATATTGATGCGTAGCTTATTAAATCTGCGCGATTGTTTGAGCCTTTTCTTTTAACAGTTTTAAATCTCAGTTATTGAGCGCTCTTGAAGAGAGTTTCATTGTTTTGACTGTAGTAACCGAACGCAGCACGCAGTTTGAATGCTGAACGGAGGATGACAGACGAAGAGTTTACATGAACTTGAATTTAACGACTTAAATATTCATCTGTACCTCACATTAAACAATGGAACGGCTTCAGAACACTTGGACTTTGACTTTATGGTGCTTTATAATGTTTTTGTGCTTTCGTGGGGCTTTACAATAACACAGAATATTATACACACAATATCGGTTTTGGATCGGTCTGATCTCACCGATACCCGATCCGCGGAAAATGACCGGATCGGAGCCGATACCGATCCTGAGTATCGGATCGATGCATCCCTAGTTTTTTTGTTTTAATTTTGATGATTAGAGCTTACAGCTCATGAAAGTCAAAAATCAGTATCTCAAAATATTAGAATATTTACATTTGAGTTTCAATTAATGACCATCCCTACAGTATAAATTATGGGTATCTCTTGTTCTTTGAAACCACAATAATGGGGAACATTGACACCCTCCACAAAGAGGGTAAGTCACAGAGGGTCATCACTGAAAGGTGTGGCTGTTTACAGAGTGCTGTATCAAAGCATATTAAATGCAAAGTTGACTGGAAGGAAGAATTTGGGTAGGAAAAGGTGCACAAGCAACAGGGATGACTGCAAGCTTGAGAATACTGTCAAGCAAAGCCGATTCAAGCACTTGTGAGAGCTTCACAAGGAGTGGACTGAAGCTGGAGTCAGTGCATCAAGAGTCACCACGCTCAGACGTCTTCAGGAAAAGGCTACCAAGCCTCTTCTGAACCAGAGACGACGTCAGAAGCGTCTTACCTGGGCTGTGGAGAAAAATAACTCAGTGGTCCAAAGTCCTCTTTTCAGATGAAAGTAAATTTTGCATTTCATTTGGAAACAAGGTCCCAGAGTCTGGAGGAAGAGTGGAGAGGCACATAATCCATGTTGCTTGAAGTCCAATGTGAAGTTTCCACAGTCAGTGATGATTTGGGCTGCCATGTCATCTGCTGGTGTTGGTCCACTGTGTTTTCTGAAGTCCACAGTCAACACAGCCATCTACCAGGAAATTTTAAAGCACTTCATGCTTCCTTCTGCTGACAAGCTTTATGGAGATGCTGATTTCATTTTCCAGTAGGACTTGGCACCTGCCCACACTGCCAAAGGTACCAAAAGCTGGTTCAATGACCATGGTGTTACTGTGCTTGATTGGCCAGCAAACTCTCCAGACCTGAACCCCATAGAGAATCTATGGGGTATTGTCATGAGAGACACCAGACCCAACAATGCAGATGACCTGAAGGCCACTGTCAAAGAAACCTGGGCTTCCATACCACCTCAGCAGTGCCACAAACTGATCATCTCCATGCCATGCCGAATTGAGGCAGTAATTAAAGCAAAAGGAGCCCCTACCAAGTATTGAGTACATATACAGTAAATTAACATACTTTCCAGAAGGCCAACAATTGACTAACAATTTTTTTTTTATTGGTCTTATGAAGTATTCTAATTTGTTGAGATAGTGAATTGGTGGGTTTTTGTTAAATGTGAGACTACATCATCACAATTAAAAGAACCAAAGACCTAAACTACTTCAGTCTGTGTGCATTGAATTTATTTATTAATACACGAGTTTCACAATTTGAGTTGAATTACTGAAATAAATCAACTTTTCCATGACATTCTAATTCATTGAGATGCACCTGTATATAAAGGTGTAACGGAATTAGGGCTGTGTATCACCAGCAAAGTCACGATACGATACGCATCACGATGCAGATGTCACGATACGATACGATACGTATCACGATACAGGACTGCACTGAATTTCACCTCAGAAGATTTAGTAAAACAGCTGTTTATTAACCACTGCATACTATAGGGCCATTGTTAACTATTGGCAGAGCAGGCAGTTGACTTCTGCATTATAAAGGGCCTCCATAACTGTACCACAGTACAATATAGCTAATGGCATATGTTTCATGTTTACATTGGGCATTCCCCACCAGGTACAATATTCTGATTGTTTGCATCTTTTTTTAAGGCCGATAAATAATAATGTACTCATTCTAATAAATTTATATTGTAATGTACATTCTAATTATTCATTTCAATATAAAAAAAAAATCATGTTAACATTGCTGGTAGGTTATCATTGCACAAATTAACACTCTCTCGGTTTAAAATATTAAAATGAAAAGAGTTCTAAACTAATGCGCTGTCTTCACTGCATCTCACGCACACACATGCTCAGTCACTCTCACAGATCACGTTGCGTGCGCGCACAGACATTCAGCAACACAGACTCTTTAGCTCTGCCCCGCAATTTTATCAATAAAATAGCTTAATCGCTCAAGAGCTACATTATCTTTCTCAACAAGGAGCTGGTAACATCATTGTTTCTGAAGGAATTAAAGCCACAGCTTCACTGTTAATAGAGAAACGCGGCAAAATGGTGGTAATTCATACATACACAGCCTCTCTCTCTCTATCTCTCTCTTAAATGAACACTTGATGAATTACACTTTTCTGAGAATAAAATATCGAAGTGGAGATTGCTAAACTGCAAGCTAACCGGTGTTTTCAGAAAGCAAGCGTGTTTATCCACAGTGGAGAGAGAGCGCGTGCACATGGTTGCTAGGTTGACAAAAACAAGTAACACACTTAACAGATATTTCCGTATTGCGCAAGTGGGAAGCTCTGTATCGGGGATTATGTCTCTTTATATCAGGCAACCAAGTTGTGTGTTCCTCTGCGGCCAGATTAAATCTTGTTGTAGCCTATGTATTATTCTCTATTCGTTACTTTTTAGAAACCTCTCACTTTTCAACTCCATTTTAAATGGTGTTCTTGTATTCAATATAAGCGCGGTCCACTGCTGCACACGTGCCACAATATCGATACAGAGACAGCTGTATCGATACTCGTATCGTCAAATCTCTGTGACGAAACATCGTCGTATCGATGTATCGAACACAGCACTAAACGGAATGTGTTGATTTTGTAGTTCAAGCAAAGAGTGATATTAAAAATATTTTGAATCTGATTGGGATTTGATTTTTAAACTTCTCCCATCTGTCAAAAGCACATGGAAATCCAGGGGTGCCGTTATGTGGGGTGCAGAGTTTATGGTCAATAAGGGCCCACCAGGTCGCAAGGGGGCCCCCAAATCAACACTTTGGAATTATGTTTAAAGAGGTCATATGATGCGATTTCAAGTTTTCCTTTCTCTTTGAAGTGTTACAAGCTGATTGTGCATAGATAAGATCCCTGAAGTTGCAAAGACTAAAGTCTCAAAACCAAAGAGATATTATTTTTCAAAGTTAAGACTCTGCCACACCCCCCTAAAACGGCTCATTCAAACACGCCCCCACATGTCTACGTCACGATGTGGAAATATTAACTTAATGCCGCCCAAATGTTCACGCAAAGAAAGAAGGCGTGGGTTCAGTAACCACAGTAGTGTTGATGCAGGTAGTCATGTCAGGGAGATGATGTGTGTTTCTAGGTGAAAACAAAAGTACTTTATTTGGCCTTCCGAAAATAGATGCATTTAGGAATTAAGATTGCTGTTCTGCTGCAACAGAACAGCATTTTATGGACGACCGTTTCGTGAACGTAGGAGAGGAGGTAATTCTGACTTTGCTCTGACAATCTGGTGCTTCTGAATCAGCGACTGTATGTTTAGTTATTAGTTTAAGTATTTGCTATTGACTGCTCAAATGCAGAGTTTTGCGCATTGTGTGTGTGAGAGTGTGTGAGAGGGTCACAGCACAGCATTGTGTGAGTGAGTGAGAGAGTGAGTGAGAGAGTGAGTGAGAGAGTGAGAGAGTGAGTGAGTGAGAGAGAGTGAGAGAGTGAGAGAGAGAGAGGGTCACAGCGCAGCGTTGTGTGAGTGAGTGAGTGAGTGAGTGAGTGAGAGAGAGAGAGAGAGAGAGAGAGAGAGAGAGAGAGAGGATCACAGCGCAGCGTCTCGTGTGTGTGTGTGTGTGTGTGTGTGTGTGTGTGTGTGTGTGTGTGTGTGAGAGAGGGAGACATGGTCACACAACCGCGGCTTGTTTGCAAACACATACGAGCTTCATCACGGTGTCTGTCACACGACTCTGTTCCCCTCTTGGGCTTGAACTGATGGTAAAACTAAGGACATTATTAACTGTCTTTACATTTATTTTGAAAGCTAAAGCTCGCGATTATGGAAAGGGGCGTTACATTTCCGACTCGTGCTTGTGGTGTTCGGCCAATCACAATGCACTGGGTCAGTTGACCAATCAGAGCAGACTGTGCTTGTTGAAAGGAGGGACTTTGTAGAAAACTAAGCGTTTGAGAGAGGCGGGGCATAGAGGACCTACAATAATGTACAGTATTTGAAAAATAATGTGTTTTTTGAACATTAAAGCATGTCAACATATTCTGTTACACCAAATACACAAAATAATGATCTTTAAAAAAGCATCATATGACCCCTTTAAATATTTTTTTTTTTTTTTTTTTTAATCTTGCACACACAAACACGTTTACACTTTTAATAGAGTATTAAAATAAAAATAAAAAAGATAAATACATTTTGGTAATACTACTGTGTATCGTAAAACAACAGATAGAAATACTATGTTAAAAGCAGATAGCTTCCATCCAAATTGGCTTAAAACAATATACCTTTTGGCCAGTTCCAACGTCTTAGACATATTTGTGATACCGACAATGAATATGAAGTGCAAGCTAAAGTCATGTCTAACCGATTTTCACAAAGGGGCTATCACACAGAAATTGTACATAATGCTTATAGGAAAGCCCAGTCCATTCCTAGATCAGAGCTACTCCAGAAAAAGAAAAAAACAATCCTCTAAACAAAACCAGGCTTATTTTGTTACAAAATATAGCTCTTTGGCCAATCCCATAAAAAGGATAATACACTCAAATTAAAATCTTATTAAGAGTGACCCTGTGCTTAGAGAAGTGTTTTCTGCACCTCCAAATATTAGCTTTAAGAGGGCTCCCACATTACGTGATAGGTTAGTACCAAGTCATCTTCCTGCCAAAAAACAGATTACTTGGCTTCACAGACAGTTAAAAGGTACTTACAAATGTGGGGCGTGTAATCATTGTTCCAACATTAAAGAATGTAAACAATTTTGTGATTTCAAGACAAATAAGATGCATAACATTCATTAATTGTAACACTACTTTTGTGGTATACAGGTTATCATGTAAGTGTGGATGCTTTTATGAAGGCCGGACCAAGAGACGTCTCAAAGACAGAATATCGGAGCACAAAAATGCCATTAGAAAAGCCAATTTGCATTATCCTATGGCAAAACGCTTCCAAAATGTGCATAATAGTAATCCAGATGGCCTAATGGTTGAGGGTTTAGAAAAGATCAAAAAGAACATTCGAGGTGGTGATTAAAATTACTTTTACAGAGAGAAACATTTTATATATACGATTTACAGGCCACAGTGTATCCTGGGTTGAATGAAGAAATAGATTTCAGTCCTTTCTTGTGATCATTTTCTCTGTATATATATATATATATATATATATATATATATATGTGTATGTATGTATGTATGTATGTATGTATACATATACATATACATATACATATACACACACATTTATTTGTTTGGGCTTAACCTGCAATATATCCACTTAGGCCAAATCCCAATTCTATTTTATACCCCTCCACCTACCACTTCCCCTTGTCCCTTGAAACAGTGTCAAGGGGTAGGGGTGAAAATATTCCCCTAAGAATTGGGACACCACTAATACTGTTACACGTGATCATACGTCATCTAGCTCCTACAATACACACATACTGGTGTGTAGAGCCTTACCGTTCTATATTAATGTGCTGCTTACTGACACGCGCACACACACATCGGAGATCGTGCAGCTCACACATCCAGGAGCAAAGGAACTTTTCAACGCTGCCACACGACTTTTATTAATAAAAGTTTAATAGTGAATCACTAATTATATTTTCCAGCAACAAGAGGATAAAATCGGTTTTTAAAGTTAAACTCGCTCATTGTAAAGAGATGCGCGCATACACGCAAATTTCATATCTCATATCAAACGATATGACGTTTAGCAAACTGTAGCGATTTTTTTCAAACATTTCTTTGAATAGCATGACCGTAAATATGAACTCACGATTAAATGTAACATAAAACTAATGATTATTTTTCATTAAAATCTTTATTAATGCCAATAATGCTTACATTTATGTGTCTTTTTTTCCGCTCGGGCAGCCCTTACCCCTACCCCTCCAACCAAAAGAGAATAGAGACACCCCTACCCCTTCACGTGAACGCGCAAAACAGAGGGGTAGGGGAAAGGGGAAAGGGGAAGGGCTAAGGGGTAGAAATGAGATTGGGCCTTAGTGGACTCTTTTTATATGTGGATATTCATGATGTATGGCCACCTAGTGGACTGTTTTGGTATGCTTTATGTGATAATTCACCATGTCACTCAGGTGTTTCTAATCAGTATACACAAAAGGGGAAACTGTTTGTTTGGGAAGCACACCCTGAAGAAGGGGGTTTGCGCTGCTACGTGTGGGTTATTACTTCCCATGGCTTTTAAATTTTCTATCATGAAATAGTCAGTAAAATAAAGAGTGCCTTGGATTTCACTTTTTTTACATTCAATTGAATTCCCGACCCCAAAGAGCACCTTCAAATATATTACTGCACTCCCTGAGCACCCTGGACTTTTTTTGTCTTTCTTACATTTTGGTAACACTTTAGTATAGGGACCAATTCTCGCTATTAACTAGTTGCTTATTAGCATGCATATTACCAGCATCTTGGCTGTTTATTAGTACTTATAAAGTACACATTCTACATGACCATATTCTACATCCTTAATCCTACCCAATACCTAAACTTAACAACTACCTTACTAACTATTAATAAGCAGTAATTAGGAGTTTATTCAGGCAAAAGTCATAGTTAGTACTCTGTCTCCTCTCCACCAGTTAGCTGGTGTGTGGTGGGCGTTCTGGCGCACTATGGCTGCCGTCGCATCATCCAGGTGGATGCTGCACACTAGTGGTGGACGAGGAGATACCCCCTGACAATGTAGAGCGCTTTGAGTGCTTGGAAAAGCGCTATATAAATGTAATTAATTATTATTATTATTAATAGTGAGAACTGGACCTTAAAATAAAGTGACCAAAATTGTAAAAAATTTGCAATGAAGTGGTTGAAAATTTACCTTACAAATTGGGTGTCTTATAAACAGAATATTCTGATTACGATTTATTTATATACATATTTATATTTATAAGCAGTATTTGTATTGCACTGCAGTACTCTATATGTTATTAATATAACAAAAAAAAAGTTTACAAATTACATTTTTAGGCTGGACTGCTTTGTAGTGGTCTAACAGCATTCGTCAATGTCAAAATTATGACCAATTAAATCAAAGAAGGCAGGCTTTTCCACTGACAGAACCCAAACATGAATTCCAGTGTGATACTTTGATTATGAAAGTGAAAGAGTGCAAGGTAAGATATGAGCGAGAGCTAAACATCTGACAGCTGTTTTACAATAGAAATGTCTGCAACTCAGAAACACAAACTATTCGACTTCTTCGTCCAATTTAGCCATTTTGAATGTAAAATATAATTTGCGTGATTCATGTAATTTGTAAAAGTAACGAGAAAATTAATGAACTGTTTTTGCCATATTAGGCATATGATTAAGAGTGAATGTGTGGATATATGGAAATAAAAAAAAAATATTACTTGCAAATAGTTCAAAGCATTACAACAAATTCTAGTTCTTTATTTACAGGACCCATTTAAGTCCTGTAAATATTTATTTCCTTTAAATACCAATTCTGTCTTGAATACCCCCCTTAAAACTGCTCATGGCGCCCCTGGAAATCTTGTCAGATCCAGTGCCTAATGCAGTGCAGTCTTAAAGCTTACCTTCATGAAACTGAGCACAATCAGCCAATTTGGGATATTTTTAATTCAAAAATATAACTCACTTGAAGAATGCTTTCCCTTTAAAAATGTATGCCCAAGTGATTTGCTGTGCATTTGTCCATTAAAAGGAGTCAAGGACATTTCTTGGAAAAATGTACAACTGCCTTATTAAATTACATTCTAACCAACCAAGAGGTCCCTCCTATAGTAAAGAAATGTCTCTTAAAAATAAATGTTGACATCTATGGTTCCATGAACAATCTTGGACAAAATTTAGACATTTTTAAGACCTATTCGCAAAAACGTTATTTGTGAATACAAAAATGATTCTTCTGCGACAACCTCCTTTTGAAACCTTTATTTTAAAGAGTGCATTATAAGGACTTGTGTTTTTTCAGTACCAGATTTTAAAAGGTATAATTATCAATCTTTCATACTGTGCATTTTAACAATGTTATGCCTAAATTCTCTTGTAGCACTATTTTTAAGTATATCTTATTTAAAATAAAAATGTTGGCATTAAAATATCTTGATTTTTTAGCACTGTAAATTTCCAGTCACACTGGACCCCTGGATATATATGGGTTGAGAACCAGGTAATGAATCAGATACTGGGGTAAATCAAGCAATTCCTCTCAGACTATGAAATCAACCATAATCTCACTTGTCTCATTCGGCCCCTGTCATTTTCATTTTCTAGACGCTGAAATCTATTTGCATGCTAAAAAGCTCGGGAACACCATTCCCCTCCCCCTGTCCACACTTCCATCTCCACTCCGTCCCTTTTCATCAGATGGCCTTGTTCTTCCACATATAGTTTATGAAATAAAGCAAATAGCTTTAGAGTACACAAACTCATGCTTTTATCACAATTTTCATTGGGAGCATGTGCATGTATGTGAGAGACAAACAGAGAAAGATCCTCAAAAGGACAGACAGTGAGAGATATGAGAGAGGGAGAGGTATGTAACTATGTATGGAGGAGTGTGAAAAAAGAGGGGGAGGTGGAGAAGAGGACGACGGACACAGAGCGAGAGAGAGAGAGAGTAAGAGACAGAGTGAAAGAAAATACAGTAGCCACGGTGAAGAGAGCGTGTGTCACTCAGAGAGAGAGAGAGAGAGAGAGAGACAGACAGGGTGGAGGTCTGGAGTTCCACAGACAGCTCTGAGGGGTCCAGCATTAGTAAATACACAATTCAGTAATAACTAAGCTGACTATTAACCTTAGTTTTCATAGCAGGTTCTATATCTTCAAATGGAAGGATGACATTTTATGAATTTGCTTTAGAAAGGAATTTTTTTGAAAGTTTGTTGTTATATTCTGTACTGTAATAGCCATTTTATACTGTCATATCTAACAAAAATCTAAATTCAAAAAAAGTTTCAAAATTCAAACATAAAAATCATATTTTAAGTCAGTTTATGAATACAATCAAAAACATGAATAAATAATAACAAAATCATTAATAAACTAAATAATTACATAAATTAAAAACTAATTAAATAAATTATAAACAAATACAAAATAAAAACAAATACCAAAAATAATCAAGTAAATTAATTAATTAAAATACATTAAACAACATAAAACATAAATAAAACAAAACAAAAAAATGTTAAAAGTAAAGAGAAACTAAGATGCTTTACAACACAATCCTGTGCCTCTAAAATGCTTCTAATTTGCATAACATGTTTCACTGGCCACCAAATATAATTAGCTGTAGCTTTTTTTTAACTGTCACCCCCCATTTTTTAAAATAGGCATGAAAGTGCACTTTCCAAACTTAAATTGTTGTAATTTATGAACACTTTGGAATACAGACCTAAGGTTGGTCTCTTTTTAAAGAAGAAAATCAACAGATTATTGCAAAAGTGGAATTCTTTCAAAAAAAATTAAGTATTAAAAAGTTATAGAAGTTTAAATTTACAGTAAAGAAAATAAACTGTACTAATATTTTTTTATTTTATATATAATAAATATTTTACATAACAGGTTTTACTCTAAAACTGCTATAAAATTAAAGCCTTATGTCTAAAGTTATGTTCCAAATTTGAAGTTGATATGAAAAAATTGAGGTTCCTGTGAGATTTTATTTAGAGCGTTATACCACAAACAGCCACCGGGTGCCATCCAAACTCCATGATTTTTTTATCCATTTTTCTGTCACAAATGTCTAGATTTCTCTGTCAATAGCTGCTTTTCCACTGTCGGGCCAGGGCTTTAAACGGGCCAGGGGGGGGCTAATAGTCTCGGACCTGTAGCACTAAGCCCAAAATCCTGATGCGTTTCCACCGTCGGGCCAGAAGCTCTGCAGCGCTTCACTAAAACCTGCCCTTCACACGCCTCTCAGGAACAACGTCACACAAGCCCATCATTTCACCAACAAAGAGAAGTTATCAGAAAACTAATAAGAAATAAGTCACTGGAACTAGCGCGATCACAAAACGAACATGATAAAAGCGGCCGTTTGTTTGCATGTTTTGTTAAAAGCATCGATGTTTTACAATAATAAGTGATACATTGATCATAATAAATTAATCAGGATTGAAAATTAGTCACACAGAAATAAAGAGGTATGAACCGTTATTTCACAAAAGAAAGAGGACAGTCGAGTCTGTATTTGTAGTCACAGAATACATCACATTTAGAATAATTTCTATATATTTTTTCCCCATCAAAAATATGACCCGAGTAGAAGAGGGAGCTCCCGAACAAAAACCATTATTATATTTTTTTATGACATACGCGGAGCTAACGTCTCGAGACGACACTTATGACAGATAAAATATGTTACTAAATAAATACACGATTGTGATAGCCTGATTGAGAAGCTGATGTCTTATTTCTTCAAGTGGTCGTTTTTACCATGTTTACTATGGTAATGGCTAGCATGCATAGTCTTTTGCATCGCTTATTTCTGCCTTGTATTGTGATCATAATCCACATCGGATCTCAAACAGAAGTTATTTCAAACACTCGCTGCTGTTTGAAAGTGAGTTTTAAAGCTAAAATTATTTTAAAAGTCTTTAATGCTGGTGTTATAGCTGTTAACTTCATGAAATGATCCTGAGGCGCTGACGCTCTCCAGACGCGGAGAAACTGCGCCTTTGTTCATAACCACTCCTCTAGCCCCAGTTGGTCCGCTTTGGCCCAAGGTTTTCGTCAGGTCAAAAAACCTGCCCGATGGCCCCGAGGAAGCACAGACGAGGCACGATCAAGCCCTGGAAGTGGGTTGGGTACCGAAACCCGGTACCAATATGACCGGTACCTATGTAAAGTTTTGAACCGAATCAGAACGCAGATTTCTGCCTCATTTCGGTGCCATGCATGAGACGATTAAAATATTTGTCCTTTGTTTCTCCGAAACGCACGTAAGAAGCATCACAGGCTACAACTACAAATATTTCAGCAAAATGTATATTTTAGTCAGAGTTATTGCGCTCTTATTTCATTGCGCGCCGTCTGTTTGGCGCGCACGCCCGTTCTAAGGTCGCGAAGCAAAAGCTCACACACTTCTGACAGCAAAATGGAAATATTTCCATGGCCTTCTAAATTTACAGATGGAGAATTACCTGTGAAAATGTTAGTTATGCATTAGGGAAAACAGCAAACACATTAAACAGCGCGAGAAGCATCTCTGTCAGCGGCTCACGCAGCCTTTCTGTCAAGCATCTGTGAGCGCGAGCCGCTTTAAACTGAAACTATAAACTATAGGCTACTCAAAATGGTTTTCTTACGAGTTTTTTTTTTTATAGCCCTTCATATAAAGCTTGTCACATGTTTAAATTAGAACAAATTGAGCACTTCTCCGCAAGCTTTCAAACGATATCAAACTTAATCAATTATGATTGCTTCAATTACTAAAAGATTTGATAGAGCCCAAAAAAAATGCCTAAAGAAAATCCTCTTGTATTCGCGTTTTTACAACAAAAAATAGAGCGCTTTTTAGACAACAGCAGTTAAGGGGTTTTAATGACCCTTGTTGCATCAGAACAAACCAAAGCAATAATCAAAAGATTAAGTGCTTAAAAACTGAGATGTGCTGAATTTTATCATACGACCAGAGGGACAAATTCTTCCAGAGTGATCTTTAGTGCTGAGGCCGCCTAAATTAACTTAGACACAAATGCACGTCTTGCTAATATGATAATGAATAAGACAAACCACTTAACTAACAAATGGTAAAAGACAACATGAGAGGATCAGAAAAACACTTACACCTTAAAATTGAACACTGGTACCCTTCCTGATGAACTTCATCAGCTATGTACTAACTATAATGCTAAAATTAACTGAATATGTGACGAACATGTCCTCACAGTCTCTAACAGCCAGTGCTGTCATAATCGTTATTTGTCAAAAATAAATGTTTATATGCCACACAAATTTAAGATCCTTTCAGAACAGTTTAGACAATGAGTAGCTTTTTTATCTCCGGCGATAGCACTTATTAATAAAACTGTCATCAAACTTTGATTACGGGTTTTTCAAAGCAATCCCACACATGGGTAATAACAGGCTATATCTTGTTGCTCTAACTTTGATGTTATCCCTGCCACCCTTGAAAAGTTCAAATAATTTTTTTTCCTACAAACACTGACAGCAACTGCACCCACGAATCCTTACAACAACTTTTTATTGTAAATATTACATTTAATTTATTAATTACAGCATGTGCATGCCAGAACGTGTGATGTCGTGATACGAAGTAGCAAAAAAACAAGTGATTCATTCAATAAATCATTGGTGACATTAATCTTAATTGTTAATTTTATATATTTATATAAAGCATGCATGCCTCCATGCTAACCATTGTTTGAGCCAATGCACACTTGTCATTAAAAGAAGGACCCATTAAACTTCATTACATTTGCTTTGGCCAAGCATCTATTTCAGACGGCCATAGCAACTGGCATAAGTCAACCTGGCCGAGTCGGTTGATTTTTTTCGGTCAAACGAGTCAAAGTTTTTCCTGTAAAATGACATCTAAATTACAGCCCTGTCGATCCAAGGTTTATTTTTGCAGCTAATGGCTGAAACACATGTAACAGGGGAGAAAGCACGGATCAGGAAGGCAACGGGCAGCGGTATGGCGTAAACGGCGGGATGCGGTGCGGTATTATCGGCCTGTGATGAGAGATCTGTGCTGGGTAAATCATTAGTGCTCATTAGAATTGAATCATGGAGATTATGCTCTGAAGAGATCAGTGGAAAACGCTGGTCATGGCTCAAAGAGAGCAGACACAATGTTGCCATAGAGATTTGTCAGCTCAATCAAACGAAACGCTGCAACTCTAATATTCGAGAGCTCAGCATTAATCCACACTATGGGCTGTGTGCTTTAGGTCATCTCTTGTTCAAAATGTAGATGCTGACTGTACTATATTATAGCAAACTATACATAGCATTGCACTTGTCACTGGTCTCTGCCTGTCAACCTTGTACCTGTGTTACCTTTCATTCTTTTAAAACAGCAATTTCCTAGGCAACTAGGAATAGGAAACTAATAAGATTTTCAAAGGTTTACACCACCTGAATTAAATTTTAAATAATAAATGGATAAAATTCTGACCATTAGCCAATAAATACTTGTATGTCATGGTCAATATTCCAAATTCTATACCTACACTAATTTATGTAAAAAAAAATTTTTTAAAAAAAAAAAACTATTTTTACATACTTTTTAACTATATAATATATTTATAACTATATACTATATATTTATCTTTTTTTAACCAAATTTGAATTGCTGTAAATGTTACAAATAAATTAAAGGGGACCTATTATGCCCCTTTTTACAAGATAAAATCTAAATGTAAAATAAGTCTCTGATGTCCCCAGAGCGTATATGTGAAGTTTTAGCTCAATATACCCCACAGATAAATTTTTATAGCTTGTTAAAATTGCCACTTTTAGGGTATGAGCCAAAACGCGCTGTTTTGAGTGTGTTGCTTTAAATGCCAGTGAGCTGTTGCTCCCGGAGAAGAGGGCGGAGCTTCAAGAGCTCAAGCTCAGCATTAGCAGTGCTAGCCTTTGCAAATAAACATTCAAATCACTATTTTATTGTCATACAAACAAGTGCTGTTATCTTTAGAGCTGCTCCAAAAGTGCAAAAAACAAAACAGTACTCGGTTTCAAAGTCAGTCATCTGATTATACTGTGCATAATAAATTCGCGTTTATGAATTACACAGACAGGAAGCACGGCGGGATAAAATTAACAACATAGCTGGTCTCATGCCATCACAAACTTTATAAGTCACACTTCTGATTATGAGCTCGACAACTTCAAGCGATCGACTCACATTGCTTTCATATGCAACTTTTAACTACCGCATTCCTATTCACAATCATTCTGGTAGCACTTGAAGACAGCATCAGTGAAAACACAGAGACAATGATAGCTTTAGCAATAAGCCTTACAGAGTGCCAAGAAGCTCTTTCAGAAGGGCAATTTGGAAAACAAACGCATTATACTTACTTTGTCTGGAGCTGACGTTCGTGCACGAAGCGTTGGTATTAATTCCTAAACATTTAGGGGACGTTACCGATTTTTTCCGGGATATTTCCTTCGAAAATGAAATTTAACCACAGTGTCCTCGGCTCAGATGGGAGGAGATTATGGCGACTCCTATGTTCATTAGTGCATCCCAAAACACAACACTCGTAAAGCCTCTTTGGTGCTGACATAGTATATAACTCCTGTAATGGCGGACCGCATCTTCTCACTCAGGGCTGTGTTTATGCTAATGAGGCAGAGTGCGTCACAAATGGGCGGGACTTTTTCCCCTCAGTGACATGCACAGAGGGAGAATCTGAAACAGCTCGTTTGGAGAGACGGTTTATGATTTATTGGTTTTATAAAAAAATGAGTTGGTGGATTTTTAACATTATAGGCTGGTTGTTTTCACACACTGCGGTCACACAACTGTGTTCAAACACCTTATAAAAGTGATTTTTGCATAATAGGTCCCCTTTAAGGTATCATGACAATGCACAGCATAAATAAATTATATATTTTAATAAATATATTTGCTAAATATTACATTTATCAGCGTTATTAAATTATTAAGACTGACTTTGTGAAAGTCCAACATTTGCATCTGCATTACTTGCGTAGAGCATGTTTCTGGCCTAAGATTTTACAAAGGAAGTGGACTAATACCAACAACTCAGCTGATTTCAAATCAACCCAAGTAACCGTACACTCACCCTTTATTTATAGAGAAAGAAAAGAGATCAGGAGAAAATGCCCAGCAATTGTGAGAAACACTCCAATCCACTAGATGTAATTACATCACAGGATGAAATCATTAAATCTACACAGCACTTTGCCCAATCACAGGTGGATGTGCTGGCAGCTGTAATGACATCACTAAGTTTTTTTTTTGTCCTTTCAGGAAACAGTAAATGAGCACAGAGAGATGATAATTGCCTTTTACACAGGAAGAGTCAGACTCTAATGCACTTCATAGTCATCTGTTTTGGAGGCAAGCGGTGGGTGTATTTCTAAAGTCCGGTTTACTCATTCTCCCATGATTCTCGATTCTTTGATCTGTAAAGAAAAGCTATGTAACCCAGAGTCCATTTTGAGCTCAGTTTGTAGTCCACACAGGTATGGAGGGAGAGGAGGAAAACATTTATAGAACAGCTGTCAGGACAATAAACCTCGAGCTGAAAGTCAAAGTCACCCGGGCCGTCATTGCCATGGAGATCATTCATTTGCATCTACATCAGGTTCATCCAGAGTGGGCCACCGCATCTGGTGCATTCTCACGATTTGCATTAGAGATCATCAAACGGGTGGAGGTGTGACTGCTTCATAATTAATATTTTGTAGATCCACCAATATTCTAGATGTATGAAATTAATGGAAGGCCAAAGCAACCATAATGACTGCCTGAAATATAACAGCGGTGTCTAGGGAGAGGGTCCAAAAATAACAAATGACTTTTAATTAGGGGACATTTGTTAATGTGTCATCTGTGTAATTCTGCATGTGTTTGTGTGTCCACAAATGTGAAAACAACTGCTGTCTAAATGGCAATATTTGCATGTTTGTTTGCATTTACAGTGGGGAGCAAACGTTTAAGACTACACAGAAGCTGGGATTTTTTCCTGTTCACCTGGAAATCAACTTTTTTGGATTAAAAAAACAATTATAAAAAAAAAAAAAAAAAGTTATGTAACCTGCCATTCAAATTAATTATTTTATTCAGATAGGACTCAAAAAGTAACAGTAAAAAGTTACGTTGATACAAAAAAAAAAGTATTTCAAATTCTTCTTTAGTGCTATACATCAAAAAATCCTGAAAAAAGTCTCATGGTTTCCAGAAAAATATTAAGCAGCATGACTGCTTTCAACATTGATAATAAAAAATACTTTGTGAGCATCAAATCAGCATACTGGAATAAAGGATCATGTGACACTGAAGACGGGAGTAATGACTGCTGAAAATTCAACTTTGCCATCACAGGAATAAGTTACATTGTAAAATATATTAAAATAGAAAACAGTTATTTTAAAATGCAATAATATTTAACAACATTTCTGTTACATTTCTGATTATATAAACACATCCTTCTAAGAAAAAAAATACATCTAACACAAGCATTTTGTGACCTTTTCTTTGCGTGCCCACCTGTAACTCTCCAGATTTCATACATATTCCAATTAAATTTCACAATACAGAGCTGAAATCTGCCATCCTAACTGGCTTCCACAGCATCACATCACCAAAAATGACAGATTGAGTAATTCACTGAGTGCACCAACACATACAAGCACAGGTCAGCATTCTACAGAGAAAATGAATTGCAAGTAGGAGAAAAGATTGGCGCTAGAAGACAGAAGTATACCAAGTAAAAAAGAGGGAGGGAGGAATGCGGTTTAATGGACTGCTGGATTTACTGAACTCTCAGATGTAAATTCATGTAACTCCCCACATCTTAAAAACACCATCCTTCAGCTTACGACAAGGGCACATTTCACTCAAAGACTGTGGGGACTTTCCATCGACTTCTATGGCTTTTATATTGAGGTAATGATATTTTATATTCCCATAACTTAACCCTCAAACAAACATTTTCATTAAGGAAGAAAATAATATTTAAAACGTAGGTTATGTCTGGTTATCTCTTAACTATCCTTGTGAGGACATCTGGTACCCACAACGTAACAAAACCTGACCCACAGATAAAAAAATAAAAAAAATAAATGAAATTACAAATGCAAACATTCACATAAAAGAATACATTTCATAACAGACCGACTGGTCCACACACACACACAGAAGTACTCACCAGTATTGTTCTTCTTCCTGTTCTTCAGAGCACAGGTGACAGGATCTCCTGAAACACAAGGATTCTCCACATATTTGGGTGTCCTGATTGAACCTGCAGACAGAGCGAAAATGAGAGAAAGACCGGAGCAGAGAGAAAGAGAGAGAGGGAGAGAGAGAGAGAGAGAGAGAGAGAGAGAGAGAGAGAGAGAGAGAGAGAGAGAGAGAGAGAAAGAGAGTGAGAGAGACGCACATATACACACACACGAGACAGTTAAGTCTTTCCAGATGGGATTTTGAAGCTGGCGATCTGAATCTCTGGGCAGAGCTGCATGTGGATCTGCTTGTGCTCGTGTGTGTGTGTGTGTGTGTGTGTGTGTGTGTGTGTGTGTGTAACAGTTGTGATCGGCTGTCCTGTACTCCCAGAGAGATTCCAGTATAAATGAGTCGTCTGTAATGATTTTAATCTCCCTGAGCACTTCCTCCTGTGTCTGCTGAGTCAGAGTCAAGCTTTATTGGCATGATTGTCAACATATACAATTTTGCCAAAGCATAAAAGTATTTAGAGTACAGAATTAGACAATAAATACCTAACATTTAAAAGTTTTGATGTTGGTAAGATTTTTCAGTGTTTTTGAAAGAAGTCTCTTATGCTCACCAAGGCTGCATTTATTTGATCAAAAATGCAGTAAACAGTGCAATATTGTAAATTAGTATTGCAATTTTAAATAACTTTTTTGTATTTGAATATATTTTAAAGTGTAATAAATTCCTGTGATGTTTCAGCAGTCATTACTCCAGTTTCACATGATACTTCAGAAATCAGTCTAATATGCTGATTTGGTGCTCAAGAAACATTCTTTATCATTAGTGTTTAAAACGGTTCATTGATTTTTGTGGAAAACTTGATATATTTTATACAAGATTCTTACATGAATAGAAAGTTTAAAACAGCATTTATTTGAAATTGATATTTTTGGAACAATGTAAATGTATTTATTGCACTTTTGATCATTTTAATGCATCCATGCTGAAAAAGAGTATTAGCTTCGTCTGACCGCAATTTATTATAATATTTTATTATTTGGTCTAATACTAGATCAAATTATATATAAAACAATAAAATAAAACTGAAAACACAGTCTCAGGGTTACTTCAGCACACAAACCACTAGCTGAATCAGCTCATTCACAGCCCTGACTCGTCTGCAAGAACATTTGTTCCATTTAACTTCACAGCGGTTCCTCATACAAAGCCTCAAACATCAGAAAGAAGCCTGAAATGAGAATAAAGACAGACATCTCTACTGGCACACAGATTTGGAAGTAATATTCGGGGCTGTAGCAACTGACGCATCTTTCCCACTTTCAGAAATTAAGTTCATCCCTACCCACTTGTCGGGAAAAAAAATCATTATATTTTAAGAGCTTTGTGTTGACAGCCAATGTGAAATGAAGGAAATTAGTTTGGACTTTGTTTGGGCAATGTGTCACCTCGACTTTTCAGACTCTTCTCGAACCTCTGGTAATATTACATTACACAGTTAATGATTGTTTGAAAGAAAACAATAGCAAAGGATCTGAGAGATTAGGGCTGTAGGAACAAATCAATGGTTTGACTCTAGACTATTAGTGCGGTCACAGCTCTATACTACATCCTGGAGTTTGGCAGTTAACAACAGGTTGCCTGATAGGGACTGTCATGTAATTACATGTAACTTTCAGTACAATGCTTTGGATGAAAAGTGTTTGCTACAAGGTACGTATCTAAAAAAAGTTTGGTCTGTGATAGGCTTTCACTCAGTTTTAAAATCAACCTGACACAGCGTTCGCATAGTAGTCTCCAAGTGCAACAATATTTACAGAGAAAAACAAGTGACACTGACTTAAACATATGAATGACATAATTGAACATGCAAATTTCATTTTGAAAAAACATTTAAAAAGACAAACCTTTTTTCCTTTGGAATAATGTGAATGAATTGTGTAGAACAAGACTAACCCTAACCCTAAGAAAGCAAATTTTAGGTTCATGTTGACTTAGATGAAAAGTGGTGTGTACTGCCACCTACAGGAACACACACAGAATTGCAGGCACAGAAATGCTTCCATTAGAATTATTTAATATGGGAAATGCTTACATCAGGGGAGAAATAAATGCTTTTGGAAAATGTAATGACAGATAATAAAACAAAATATTATGAAAAGAATGTGAATGTTGTTAATTGCTACTTAAATATTAGAATGGATCTAAAAAAAAAAAAAATCTAATTCTAATCTAAATCAAGTTGATTAATGGTTACGTGTTGCATTTCTCAGTTTTTCTTTTTTCTTTTTTTCCCAAATGTGTTCTGTAAAGCAATCTAATTAAGAACAACTTTAATTCAGCAGCACATAGGGCTGACGTGGGCATGATCACACAACCTGAGGTGCAAGACTGTGGGAAGAACAATCACCAAACGTTGCCAGAATACTGAGCGAGTTCCTGCCAAGTGTTTCTCTTGCCATGTGATTGGCAGCTCTCAGCTCAGCTATCAGTGTGAATCAGCACAGAGCAACCAATGCCACTATGATAACGTAATGCATTTAATCTAAAGCAGCTACCAAAATATACAGTTTATCTAATCACACATTTGGAAAAGACTGCATTTTACATCAGAAACATGTCAATGTATGAACCCACTCAAGTTCACCTTGACCTACACTCATCCTAAAGTCTGACAATCAATTGAACCTACACTTTGACCCCTGACTTTTGTTTCATAATGGGCCAGTTATTAATTCATACGGGCCAGTTGCATAAAAACAGCAACTATGTCTTATAAACTAGTCTGGCCATCTAGTAGTTATTCAAGGGTAATTAGTCTTACTTTTTGAATTAGAGCAATATATCTGACAATCAATCAATCAATTAACCAAAAACAGTTACAAGTGATTAGCCCTAAAGAAAGAATTAGATGATTACTTAAAGGGGTGGTTGATTGCGATTTCACTTTTTTAACATTAGTTAGTGTGTAATGTTGCTGTTTGAGCATAAACAATATCTGCAGAGTTGGAAAATGGAGCGGAAAATGGAGCGCAGCTGAAAGTTCAATACTCTATCCTACAGAAAAGCTTTAAACGGAGATATCGTCTTTTAAACATAACCCCAGGTCTGGCAGTTGTAATGCCTACATGAAAACTTCCAAAATTGACAGGTCAAGGGAGCTATATTATCAACTATAGATCCCCTGAGGAACAATTACTTTCTCTACTATAGGAGAGGAAGAATTGTATAAACTGATACTAAACCAACAACATGTATGTTAGACCCTATTCATCTAAACTACTAAAAGACTTCCAGAAGTCATAGATCCCTTTTGGCTATTATTAATTCGTCATTGTCATTAGGATATGTCCCCAAAAACTTTAAATTGGCTGTTATTAAGCATTAAAAAACCACAACTTGACCCCAAAGATCTAGTTAATTACAGACCGATCTCGAATCTCCTTTTTTTGTCAAAGATATTAGAAAAGGTTGTATCCTCACAATTACATTCCTTCTTAGAGAAAAATGATATCTGTGAGGATTTCCAGTCAGGATTTAGACCGTATCATAGTACTGAGACTGCTCTCATTAGAGACTAATGAGCTTCTATCATCTGAATCTCTCTATTAGTTCTACTGGATCTTAGCGCTGCGTTCGACACTATCGATCACAACATTCTTTTGAATAGACTAGAAAACTTTGTTGGCATTAGTGGAAGTGCATTAGCATGGTTCAAATCGTACTTATCTGACCGCCATCAATTCGTAGCAGTGAATGACGAGGTATCATATCAATCACAAGTGCAGTATGGAGTTCTCAAGGCTCAGTACTAGGGCCGTTAACGCTTTATATCCCTTGGGAAATATCATTAGGATTAGCTTTCACTGTTATGCTGATTACTCAGCTCTAATTTCTTCACGGCCTGGTGAAACACACCAAATTGAGAAACTTATGGAATGCATAGTCGATATAAAAAACTGGATGACGAGTAATTTCTTACTGCTAAATTCTGAAAAAACAGAGGTGTTAATTATCGGACCTCTAATAACCTAGAACACTGTCTAACACTTGATGGCTGCTCTGTAAATTCTTCTCATCAGTCAGGAACCTAGGTGTGCTATTTAATAGTAATCTCTCCTTTGACAGCCACGTTTCTAGCATTTGTAAAACTGCATTTTTTCATCTTAAAAATATATCTAAACTGAGACCTATGCTCTCAATGTCAAATGCAGAAACATTAATTCATGCGTTTATGACCTCAAGGTTAGATTATTGTAATGCTTTATTGGGTGGTTGTTCTGCACGCTTAATAAACAAATTACAGATGGTTCAAAATGCAGCAGCTAGAGTTCTTACTAGAACCAGGAAGTATGACCACATTAGCCCGGTTCTGTCAACACTGCACTGGCTCCCTACTAAACATCGTATAGATTTTAAAATCTTGTTAATTACTTATAAAGCCCTAAATGGTTTAGCTCCTCAGTACTTGAGCGAGCTCTTATCGCATTATAGTCCTTCACGTCCGCTGCGTTCTCAAAACTCTGGCCATTTGATAATACCTAGAATATCAAAATCAACTGCGGGCGGCAGATCTTTTTCCTATTTAGCGCCCAAACTCTGGAACAATCTACCAAACACTGTTCGGGAGGCAGACACACTCTGTCAGTTTAAATCTAGATTAAAGACCCACCTCTTTAACCTGACATACACCTAACACACTACTACACTTCTATTATTCAAATCCGTTAAAGGATTGTTAGGCTGCATTAATTAGATCAACCGGAACCGGGAACACTTCCCATAACACACGATGTACTCGTTACATCGTAAGAAGATTGGCATCTACGCTAATAGTTGTTTCTTTCTTATTCTGTTTCTCAGTCCGTGTACGGATCAGATGGTGGATCGGCGCCGGGAGATGATGTCTGCGGCCCTGATCGTCAGCGATGAGCCCCAGAGAAGACCTCGACTAAAATACAATAAAACTAAAAATAAAACAAATAATTAAAAATATAATAATAAAATACCTAACTACATAATACTATTATTGTTAGAAATTGCAACAATATAAAAATAGAAATATAATACATTTATACATTTAAAAATGTAATTAAAACAATAAGTAAACAATGAATAAACAATAATATCCTGGTCAGAGGAGAACTGGCCCCCCGACTGAGCCTGGTTTCTCCCAAGGTTTTTTTCTCCATTCTGTCACAGAGGGAGTTTTGGTTCCTTGCCGCTGTCGCCTCTGGCTTGCTCAGTTGGGGACACTTAATAGCGATTATAGTAAATTTGATTTCACAGTTACTATTTAAACTAAACTTAGCTAGACAATGACATCTCCGAATTCAATAATGAAACGCCCTTAACTGAAAATTGAGTGTTTAATCTTATTATTATACATTACTGACACTCTATCCTCCAACTTGATACTGTTAAGTGCTTTGACACAATCTGTATTGTTAAAAGCGCTATATAAATAAAGGTGACTTGACTTGCAGAGTTGCGGCGCTGAAAGTTCAATGCAAACGGAGATATCGTCTTTTAAAATTCTGGCAGTTTAATGCCTACAAAAACGACAGGTAAGGGACTACGAGTTACTTCCCGGGTCTGATACGTCACAGACCCAGATTGAGAGAAGAGGAAGAGAAAACTAGGGACGTAAAAATCTATTCATATGAATCGCGATTCTGTCTTCTAACGATTCTAATGGATTCTCAAGTTTCAAAATCATTAAAGCAGTGGTTCTTAATACTGTTACTCTGTCGCCCTGCTCTGCATCTCATTCAGATCGTCAGATCAGCTCCAACAAACTGTTCCAATTATACACTTATTTTCACACAGCAATGAGAAGCATTATAAATGGACACGCGTGCGGTTGCTGTGCTGTATTAAAGCTTTAATCAGGATAAAACCGTATATTAAAAGCTAACAGAAGCAGTAGCACTTACAAATAGCAGCGTATTTAAAAGTATGAGACAACAACAACCAAACATACCATTAAGAGCCGTGCTTGCACAGGTTCTGCACGATCCTCTTCACTAATATCCTCTGGGTCTCAATCGGGCTCAAATTGATAAGCATTATAGACAACGCCACTGTTTACAATTCAACCGGAGCACATGCCACTGAGGTGAGGGGCGGGACGTTCAGACATGCAGTAGAGGCGGTTTAGCCAATCACAACACACTGAGCCAGCTAACCAAACTCAGCCCATCGCGTATTTCTGAGGGACGGGCTTCATAAAACCAGGAAATAAATCGAGGTGTTTGTCAGAGAAGGGACAGAGAGGTGTGGAATAAAGGTAAATTATGTGAAAAATAATGCGTTTAAAAAAAAAAAAAAAGCATGAACACATGCTAGACTGCACCCCATAAACACAATCAAGCCTAGAAAAAAAACAGTCAACCACCCCTTTAATAAAATTTAAATTATAAGATTATTCCAAGCAGTTTATGCAACTGATCTTCACATGCAGGTAAATGACTCTTTGACCCTGTCCCAAATATTGCCCTCAGCCCTTGATGTCCTTAAGTACACACATTATTGATGCTGGTGGTCGCGCAGACCAGTGGATCACAAATGGTTTGCTTTAGAACTCCCATTTGATATTGAGAAGCACAGAAACATTATTAAATTGTACAAAAGTTACCAAATATGTCCTTAAATCAAACATGAAATCTATTCATATTCTTCATATTCTATAAAAAAAATAAAAAAAAGGAACTAATTTACCGCACAATACATTTTAATTTAATAATTTGCTCTAAAATAGTGCAGAGTGCAGAGTTTTATTATATACAAAATAGTGCAAAGTTTTATAATACACACCTTTTAATGTTTTTTTCTTATCTTTTAAAAGTAAAAAAATATATATTTTGCTGTCATACTCTACATAATTATACAGTTATAATACATGTTTGAATATTTGCATTTTGCTTTTTGTTTTTTGTCTTGCTGTCCAGGGCCAGAACAGTCCTGTGAAACATCAGTTGAGAATGGCTTGTACAGACTGAGAGGTAGTCTGTTGTTCCTAATCAAGGGGCAAGTGGGCCACAATTTTTTTACCCCCTCAAACTAATGTTTTTTTATAAAAGTACATACTGTTGTGAAATCACAAAATAAATAATTAAATACACTTAATATAGTGACATTCTCAGTTTCTTCTAATAAAAAGTTTGAAAACAAGCAGAGGAGTTACAGGAGGAAATATAAATGGGGGCCTTTGAATGTTAGACAATGAAGGGCTTTCGAGTAAAAAAGTTAAGAAACATTGGTCTACAGTACACTGTGAAGTTGGAACCAATAGATGGCACAGTTTGTGCATTACATAAATCACAGCTGCAGAACTTCTTAAAGAGGACAAGCCATAGCACTGTAAACTTGACTGATGTGTCTATTGTATATGATATACAGCATACTACTTGAACCAGAAGTACCATTTGGATAGTACCCAAACAGCCAGACTTACCCATTAGGATAGATATTAAATCACCAGTCCAACTGACTAGAATTAAAATGTAAAAAAAAATTCTATACCTTGTTCTATTTTTGTAAATATATATTTACTTTTTTATCTTTAATGTTATCTCACATTGTAAAAATGCATTTTTCATCAGCTCTGAATGGATGTGTAGTGTATGTAATGTGAAACCTGAAATTACTTGAATGATACAAGTAACAACCAGGGGTCTAAAAAATGCATAGTCTATGATAAGTCTAGGATAATATTGCATAGTATATGATAATATCACAAGTATTGTTGTAATGATGTGTATTAATCAGCTGAGTATTAATGTATTAAAAGTATCAATGTATTAATGAGTTGAGTGGAGTCATTTATTCAAACTGTCAATATCGCATACTCCTAGTAAGCACATTTAAAAAAAAGTGACTGTTATGTACCTGGTGACTTGTTGGACCGGACTGGAGAAAGATAGGGTTGGCGGGGAGGGAGCAGGGGGGAGGAAGGGAGGGAGACGGACACTCCTCTGGTCAAACTTGGCCTCAGCATCTCCTCTGCAGGGTAAGGCTGTTCTGGCAGCGGCCCACTCCCATGATTCTGAACACCCACAATCCCCTCTTCCTGAACTCTGTGATGGAAACTGGGGCTGAGGGATTGACTTCCTAAGCAAAAATAAGACAGACAAGAAAAAAAAAAAAAAGATTATATATTTGTTTTGGCCTCTCTTTTGAACACTTGATTAGAATTATATCTGCATGCAAATAATTTTGCACTTTTTAAACAAAACCGAACATGAGAGTTCAGAATCCTGTGTTAGTGATCCATTCAACATGAGTCACTTATACAGCCACAATAACAAACACTGAGCATTTAGAACAGTTTTAGTCTCTTAAACTCTCAAACTCTTAAATTCGATTCATTGAGAAGAAAAAAAAAAAAAAAAATGTCTGTATGCTTTCCAGTTGGACGTCAGAAATCCAATTAGCTAGGTATCATTACCAATGGCTTTCTGTATCCAAGCCTTCAAAACCACTATAAAAACATACAGACAAACTACTAAGCCTGTCTCATGACCAACAGTAATATTATACATCTTTCTCCTCCTATAATAAGCCCTTTCGAAGAAAGCTGAGAATAATTTAAGCTCTTTTAACATTCCAAACCAAACATAAGGCCTAAAGTTCCTCTCACCGCAACAGGGTTTACTGCTGATCTTTACTGCCAAAACAAAGCTGGTTTTAAACAAAATGCCAACAGAATGCAGATTTCCATATTACGTACAGGACATCCCTGCGGTCATTTTGGAGAAAGACTGATTAAAGAGACCAAAATGTAAAACTACTCTGTGTGTAAATGAAACGAAAAAAATAAATAAACAGGCTGACACTAATTCACAGCTTTACAGAAAACTTGCATTGTTTTTGTAATTAATGAACAGAATATACATAAAATCAATATGCTACTCCTGTTCAACTAGTCAGTTTCCACAATAATCATATTGCTTTCCTGTCCGTGACGGCACCATTCTTAAAGACTTTGGCGTGGCTTGGTTGTCTAAGGCTGTCTAAAACATTTGTTTTGCAAGATGCATTTTATTTTAGAATTTAAAATTCTAGCCAATATTAATAACTATTTTCATGTTGTGGCTAAAAACAAAAACTAATAGTTGTACAAAACCTAATACTTTTACTCAAACAGATAGTTTTACAAAGTAAATCTAGGTATCACTAGATTATGACATACAGTATAAGATGGATATTCATTCTAAGATTTGAAGATTACTTTTAATAGCAACTTAAAGTAATTAGTAATCAAAAAAAGGAGAGCATACACAACAAAATATTTAAATCTTAAAACTAAATTAAATCCTTTAAAGAAAAAGAATAAAACAAAATATAAATCATGTAAATAAAAATCATATAAATCGTTCCTCCAGGGATCCTCTTATTAACGTTAGATTATTAGTAAAAATAAATAAATAGATAAATAATCACATAAATAAATTGAATTGGTGCAGAAGCAAAGTAACAAATTGTATTAAAAAGTAACAAATTGAATTAAACAATTTGAAGAAAGTCTAAAAATTATATTTTTGTAAAATACTTTTACTATCTTTCTTAAAATATTTTAAAAGTGTTTTTCAAGCATAGCTTTGCTAATAACTTATACTACAGAACAAGTTTAATTCTGTAGTATTAATTGTACCAACTTTGTTTGCATTTTTTGTTTTAAAAGAAAATGATTTTCAGGATTCAAATGATACTTGACCACAGGGTCAGGTTTCACTCCGGTATGGAGGCTATATGTAACATTGGCCATAGGGTGGAAAATGTGCCGGCATGGCTTTCTTCTTCCCTTTTATTGCAGATTTGTGGTCGGTCGCCTCTTAACACAGCCCAGCAAATCAAGTCTGACTAATGACAGTCTACTCTAGAGCTCTGCTATAATTACAGCCCTGCATTCATAACACTGAGGCCTGACCAAAATACCAACCAGAGACTCCATTCATCAGACATCAAATATTTATCAGAATATAAATTCAGTCGAAATGAGGGTTTGGAGCTGGACGGAGGCTTTGCTGAATCCTATATTTAGTCAAATGTGGACAGACCGAACCAGACAGAAAAAAAAACCCCAAAAAACATTCATGCTGCTGTAAATGGACTCTTAATGTACATGTGGAGTAAATCAGGTATGCTGGCGTTTTGGCATCATCATAAGAATGTGGCATAAATCAGGTACGCTGGAGTTCAGCAACACCATAAGAAAAAGCGAATGACTGAAATGATGACTGCTCAAATTCAGAAGGAAATTAAGTAAAAGAACACATGGACAGGGATAGAAACATACAGTAGAGGAAAACAAAGACAATAAACCTTAACCCCAGATGGTACCAACTCTTCTTCACACAAACAGGAAGTAAAAACAAATCACCACAGGCAAGGACAGACGCAGGATGACAACAATGAGGAAGGAAGGGAAACAAATTCCATTTCAAATAAATGCCATTCTTTGAACTTTTCACTCATTCGTCAAAGTTTCCACAAACATATTAAGCAACTGCTTTCAACATTGATAATAATAAGAAATGTTTCTTGAGCACCAAATTAACATATTAGGATGATTTCTCTGATGTGACACTGAAGACTGGAATAATGGCTGCTGAAAATTTTAAATATATTTAAATAGAAAACACTTATTATAAACTGCAATGCTGTTTTACACTGTTTTTACTGCATTTTGGTCAAATAAATGTCTTGGTGAGCATAAGACACTTTTCAAAAACAAAGATCTTACCAACCAGTGTTCAATGTTTATAAGTCTTCCATTTCCATGTTGAAAATTAAGGACTTAAAAATCTAATTTAAACCTGAATATAAACAATTTTAGGTTTTCTGGGGGGAAAATTAAACAAAGAAATGACAAAAATAAGAAATATTTAAAATTCTGGACTATTTCTAGGGCACTAATAAAAAATAAAAATAAAAATAAAACATTTCACTTAAATCGTTACCCATAATTTAGCACAAAAAGCACAACTTTTAAACAGTACTCTATACAGTATACAAAGCAAGAACAGATTGGGTGATGACTAATATAATGCAGACTCTTAAAGTGAAAGAAATGGTTGACAAGTGTATTTGTCCCCAATCAAAACATGCAAAACCACAGATGGGTGACAACATCTTGGCGTTATTAGCCAGATAAAATCAATCATCCCTAACCTACAGCAACTTTAACTGTTACATGACTCAGCATCAGCATCCTTTTCTAGTTTAGCCTCACTTTTATCTTTTGCTCCCAAATTTTCAACATTTCCTGTCTCCTGATTCTCTTCCTGATGGCAGAATTCCAGAGGTTGCTGACTCCAGAACTCAGACACTGCAGCCCATGCCTGTTGTGTTACTTGACATGCAGTCCATGGCATATCTGTCAGATTAGTGCACATGCTGACTGATCACCGATGGAACTTCTTAGGCATTTCAAAGAATGTCATCCATGATTAGCTCACTCATCTGAGAGTGTGAAACCAAAAGGTTTCAATTTTGCTATAAATAAAATTTTCCCCCAAACAAGAAATTAAAAATGATAGTTTTCAAGACTTTGGAGTGAGAAATATTTTTAATTTTTTTATTGAAATGAATACTTTTATTCAAAAAGGACAATTTGATTTACAATGACAAACACATTTATAATGATCTGAAAGATTTCTATTTCAAATAAATGCAGTTCAAGAATCCTTAAAAAAAAAAAAAGGAAAAAAAAAAGTGGCCTGAGCACTAAATCAGCATATTAGAATGATTTCTGAAGGATCATGTGACACTGAAGACTGGAATAATGTATATCAGGGCTCTAGACTCATTCTTCCCACTGGTCGCTCTTTTGCGACTAACTTTCTCAGTTGGTCGCACGAGCACGTAATTTGGTCGCAATTTATTATTAATTTTTTTTGCTACAACATTGGATTAATCAGTGCATGCTGATGAACTTTTATCATAGTTTATAGTTATATGGTAATGAAAGTGTCAACATTCAACCCGTTCTTTTTCGTCAGTATTATTTGTGATTTAAATTTTGTGAACAGGAATTCCTCTTTTCGTGCGCTTTCACTTTCAAATTTGTGATCTTGGTGTCACGTTTTACAAGAAAAGATAATTGTCTGTTTTGCTTATATCTATACGCCTTTCACTTTTAAGACTAAAACAAAAGATGGATTCATTGTTATTCTTAATTAAAAAGCACAACAACAATAAAACAGTACTTTACAATGACAAACTAGCTTACATAACATTTATTAACAAAAAGACTAGGCATGGCATAGGACACATCACATGCTGTATTATATAGGCTACGACTAATAAATTACAGAATGCTTAGCAAACACGGCGGAATCAAATAATAATAATAATAATAATAATAATAATAAAAATAAGGAAAGCCTCCATACCGTAACGTGAGGTAAACAGCAAAGATAACAAGCTTTTCAAAATGAAAACAAAAAGAAAAGTAAAACTAAACTGGCTGTCGCTGACAGGACTTGCATGTTTTTTCCACAAGAATACCAACATGTTCACCTTCTCTGGTTTAAGAAGCGGTCTTTCGTTTTAGTTTGAATAACCAAATCGTCCGTTGAGCTCCGTCCACTGCGCGCACCTTCGCGCTGAAGCGCTCGCGCTGAAAGCGCCTCTCTTCACGTGATCAGTGAAATCTGACTCTTGCTACAATGTGCCGCGGATCTGCAGCGCGCTGTATGAAGCAGACGCTTTGGAGCAGCGCAGACCATGCCAAATTTTTACTCGCACATTCTCAAAAAATGGTCGCAGTCTAGAGCCCTGTATATGCATAAAAATCTTACCGACCCTAAACATTTGAATGGTAATGCATGACTGCACAATACTTATAGAACACACAAGTCATATGGACTGTTTTTTAATGGAGATTTTGTGTCCATTTCAGAGCTTAACATCTCACGTTCCTGTTCACTTTCCTTGTATGGAAAAGAGCAGCCTGGACATTCTGCAAATTAACTACTTTTAAGTTCCACAAAAGGAAGCAAGTCATTCATGTTTGGAATAAAGGAGAGGAAATACCACAATTTTCATTTTTGGGTTTGCAATAATTGAGAAAGCATTAACTGAGCAAATTTGCTAGCTAAAACTTCTTCATTTAAATTCACAATTAAAATCTGGTTGCAAGTGTGTTTTTAATAGGTGGACAGACAATAATATTGTGTGTCTTTATAAACAATCTGACTCTGCTAAATAACATGAGGAGCCCCTGCTGAGTAAGGAGAAACTGGACACTAGAGCAGCTGAGATAACAAGAAAACCCTCCAGAAACGTGCACACACACACAACTGGCCTCAAAACATAAACCTTACCCTGACACACACAATGCAGATGGATCAACTTTCTGAATGTCACTCTACTCCTAGAGATTTATACCGGAGGACAGTAAAAACTCACACATGTTGTAAACTCAACATCTCAGGCCGGAGTCATGCTCCATCACTCTGCACTGTAAACCAGCATCAAACAGACCCTGTTTTTAAAGCTAAATCCTTTGTGATCCGACCTTTACAAGGCCTCAGTTCAAAGGCAGGAGAATACTTCAATCTGACATTCCAAATGAAAAAGGGTCAATCCATGAAAGCAGAAATCACCACCAAAGTATGCTTCTTAGGGATTAAATAGTTCAAATCCACAAAAAAAAAAAAAGGAGTGAGAGAAAAAAATATTAGACAAAAGACTGAAATGAGACAAAAAAAATGACAATAAAACAGCAGCGCTCACTGATAAACTGATTTTAGAACGTTTTGGCCCATTATAGGTGTCAATTCTACTGGATGGGAAAAAGAGTGTATGTGATATCCAAAGTTGAGATGCTGAGGCTGTATTACAGAAACATCCTCACTCATAAATCTTATCATATCTGCTTAAGGCTGGAATGCACTACATGACTTTTAAAATCTGAACAGATTTTAAAACACTAGGCATCATAAACTTGCAGACTTTGTAACAGTTACAGAGAAAAATCTGAGGATCACACACTACTTTCAAGATCTTCTGAACACAACCTTTTTCGGGGCAAACATCTGGGTAAAAGTTGTGTAGTGTATTCCAGCATTTAGTAACTAACCATGGTAATTTTACTTAAGAAATGTAACTTTTTTGTCAAAACTTAAATCAAGAATTGAGATAAGAAGTTTCTGTAATACAGCCTCAGGTTCCATGGTTAGACATCTGAGCTGGTTATAGGTTTCAATCCCACAAAGGGATCCATTAGCCATCTCCATTGTGGCACAAAGCAAGACAAGTTTGCTAAGGGGTCCATCCAAGTAAAATGTTTTTAAAAACTTGTTCGTTAAATGACTACTTAGCAAAATCTGTGAATCAATAGTTCTGTACTTCCAAGATAGCATTTTAAGGGATCATTTTAGGGTTCTAATATATCTTTTAGATACCAAATTCTAATGCAGCACTGCATGTACTGTATACGTACTTCACTGAAAAGGCAATCCTAGAATGGCTAGTAAATTTTCAGCAAAAATTCCATTCCATTCCATACGGAGTCAAGGGAAATGTCAATTCTAAATGTCATTCAATAGTGCAGAGTATCAAAAAAGATGTCAATTTAATTAAAAATTGACTCTTTTATTCAATATTCATGTGTGCTACATATTTTTATGCTTTGTGTCAATTGCTTAGCAACATGCAAATGTCAAACTCTATTGTAATCAATTGTGAGTAGAGTCTTCTGTGTGCCATTTCTGTAGCTGCACATGCACAGCATTCCAAATCAGTTAATTATGAGGTTCCAAATCATTTAGGCTGCTGTATTAGAAGGACGCTGCTTATGAAGTGAATAGACAGCAAGGCAGCTCACTAAGTTTTTGAATATGAATATATAGCTATTTGCTAGTCATGCGTGCCTCACTACATTTAAAATTTTTCTCAATTCCTCTAAAATCTATAAATCCATAATAGAATATTCACACACAGAAAAAAAATTAAATACAGTTATTTATGAACCACATTTCATTCCACAACAAGTATGAATTTAATGGAACATCATGGCTTCTTGTTTTAATGTAATCAAAGTGAATGGGGACTGGGTTGGTCAAGCTACAAAATGACCAAAAAAAAGAACTAAAGTAGTCCACATGATATTTTACAGTTTTTATCTCAATTGCTCTTAAATCTACATTATAAATAGCCTAAACCATAACACCATTTTGAAATTAAACCTCAAAACATTAAACATTCCTGTGATTCACACAAGATGCGAATCTGTTAAACTTTTTTTCTTTTATTTCCTCAAAACACTACACATAATTTCATCATCTTACACCAAGCTCTCAATGTGCAAAATTGTTCTTACACCAGTCAAAATCATGGGACAAATTCATTGTTTTTGGATACAAACAATGCAAAAAGTGCTTAAATTAGAGGAAAAGTACATGGACAAAAATGTGTAGGAGGAAGAGGAGGGGGACGTAGGTCAATGAGATTAGTTTCTGATGAGATCTGTCCTACTGTAGTTGACCATGAAAGGTATATGAAAGACATCAGTATGAGCAGAAAAACGTTTCTCGCCATGGTAGGTTGTTTTTGAGAACATTAGACATACAGTGGCTTTTCAATATTTCATAAGCACTGAATTAGCATATTAGAATGATTTCTAATGGCTCGGTTTGATCAAATTAATTAGTATTTCCAATCAAATAAATGCAGCCTTAGCAAGTGAGCATAAGAGACTTATGCTCAAAAATGCAAAAAAAAAAAAAAAAAAAAAAAAAAAGTACATCCCCAAACTTTTGCATGGTACAGTAATATACCAGTTGCTGGTGCCTATGTCATTTGAAGGCAAAGTTGAATTTATATTAAAGATAAATTAGTTTCAAACAGCATTTGATTTTGTCTTAAAAGTTTGTAAAATTGTGTTTTTATATGTTAAACAGTAGCTTTTAGGAAATGTGTCTTGAGAAAAACTGTACATAATCCCATATGCAGCTTTCTGAAATCCAGCTTCCTCAAACACTAATGACAACAGATTTGACTGAACAAAAATGGTCATATTTGACACCAGAAAGGTTTCTCATGACCTCACTACATGTGTATCTGGTGCTCTTGAGAACAGAGCTTCCAGGCAGATGATCAGCCACAAAAAGTGGCACTGTAGAGTGTAAGAGTGGCGTCTGATCTGTCATGCGTGTTGGATAACTCTCTCCATCCCCCTGCAGCTAACATAAGGTGTCGTAAATACTTCATGAGCAATATGTCTCTTTAGAGGACACACAAGTGTTGTCTCTAACCGACAGAGACTTCATCGGCTGTCAGCATGAAAACCAGAGGGAGTTCACCGATGTTAGTAGAGCAGATTTGCACATCAGAGAATGAACAAAGTGACAATCAACTACATTGAAGAGAGGAGGATATACAAGGGAAATTATTTATTTGCAGTCTCCTGACTTAGAAAGAAGACATTGAGTTAGATTAGCAGATGAAAAGTTTCTTGTATGTGGGTCAGGTAGTGTTTGTTTGGCAGCTCTCAAACTTGTCTTGACATACTTAAGTGAGTGAGTGGAGCAGAGATGAATGAGGTTAATTGGAACACAGCTCCATTGGGAGAGATGTATCGGGCCAGCGATGGTGCTGAATTCAGCAAGAAGCCAAGCGGAGACAAGGGCGATCTTGTGGAACTGGGTGTCATGGTAACGTGACATCATTAATGAAGTAACTCTTATTTGTCGCAGTGGTTGACGTTTCAAGAGAGTGACGTAAGTGAGAGTGTAGAGACTCTCAAAGGCATATTCACACAAAATTGAAAAGTCAGTTATTTACTCTCATGTCTTTCCATAGCTCATATGACTTTTGTGGAACACAGAAATTTCATTTTTGAAGAATATCCTGGCCCCTTGTCTTAATATAATGAAAGTGAATGGGAAACTGGCTCAATGCAGCTACAACATTACACACAAAAAAAGTACCATAAAAGTAGTCCACATTACTTATATTTTGAGTCTTCTGAAGTTATGTGATGACCAGACCAAAACATATGTCATTATTTAATAATAAAAAAATTATAATAAAGAACTGAGTTCTTCCCTTAGCTCGCCTGGACGCATTAATAAGAAAAGTAAAGTTTGTGATTCCTGACATACAAGTCGAGAAAGAATAACTTTTTAGAGTCTTTTTTTCCTTCAGTAAATCGATTGCTCCAGTTCAATTGCTTCATAATTCATTTATGAATTTGACTCCTAACAACAGCCCACCAGAAAGTAGAATTTTCAGTGAAAAGACAAAATTTTGGCCTATTTATCACACAAGTATTATATGGCTTTTGAAGATATGGAATATAGCGTACTAGTCATATGGACTACTTGTATATTTTCATAATGAAATTGCATGCTTTATGAGAGTTCCAATCTCTATTCATTATTCAAAATTCCTTCTTTTGTGTTCCATAAAAATATATTACACACACACATAAATTATATAATAAATGGCAATTTTGTGTGTGTATAATATATATTTATTATATACATACACACACACACACACACACACACACACACACATACATATACATATATATATATACATATTTGGGTGACTATTATTCTATAAAATCATTTGTTAATATGATTGTGAAATTATAATTTCAGATAATTTTCAATGAGAAGTCACAGCCTGAGCTGGAATAAATAATAAAAAAAAATAATCTCATTTGGCCAATCCCAGCCACAGCTCTGTAAATCTCTTTGGAGGCCATAAGCCAATTATGCAATTAAATTAAGCATACACACAACAGCAAAGTACAGTTCAAAAGGTTTCAGCAACAGTTTATTAATATTATTTTCCTTCCTTCTGGGAATAAAGCAGCTTACCTGCGTCTCTTTTGCCAGTTCTTCCTCCTCCCTCTCGCCCTTTCTTCAGCACTCCCTTAAACATGGTACAGTTCCCACTTTTACCACAGTCCTTTGTTCCTGCAGAAACACAAATTTATTGAAGAAGAGCACACTGTTAGCAAATGATCAAGGAATAAGATCTGGTCAATAATACCACAATGCTTTGGTCGAGTAATTTAAACAAGTTACCAACAACTTGACAACACAATGGAAAACAAAACTCCCTATTCATTTCATGTATGTGTGTGTTGCCACCTCGTGACTGGAGGAATTGGTTGATGAAATTCCCACATTCCACATCTAATTAACGCTCTGCTGCCTGGTCTTAGGCATATAAAGAAAGAAACCGTGAGTGCCAGCGGTACCCACACACTGTAAACTGTTGCACGCCACTCACATAATCCATTAAATGTGAAATAAAAATACATTTAACAGCTTAAACTGAAGAAAAACTGAAAGACCTTAGTAAGCAAGGAAAGACCAGTTGCTATAAACCACTCAAAATAAGAGGGAAACTAGTGTGCCACTGTCCTTCATGAGTCCATTGCATGTATCCACATGGCAGCTGTCCACACTGACACGTCTTTCAGACAATAGCAGGAAATACCAGCCAGTCTACCAAACCTCCACCTCATTCTAAAATAGCAGAATGGATCTGTCTGCTTATCTGGGTATCCAGGCCTGCAGGCTGGTCTCACAGTGACAGGCAGGTCAGAGGTGGATATTTGCTCATTAGGAGACACAAGAAGAGTGTCCATTCCAGGGTTCTGTTGGAATCCAGCTGTAGATGTTTAACTGTCCCATTACAACTAAAGTACTAGTGGATCAAGGCATTTCACACTACACTGAACGTCCAAAAAGTAGCATAGAATTTTTTTAGGCACCGACCGAATTGCCTCGATACCATCGAGTATCGAAAAAACGTTTTGTCATTCGGTACCAAATTTCGATACCTAAGGGGTTAATCTCATCAACGTCAGTGAGCCAATAAGCCTGCAGCACTAGGTGTGTTCGAATAGAAGCGGCGTCGCGCAGATTGATCAGTGTTTGACATCCGCGAGAGTGATTTGAAAGCGTACGGAGCAGCCTGCTCTCTATATCGCGCAGTTTTGTTTACTACACACAGACTGAAGCACGCATGACGCTCGCGGTGATTTCAGAGTCTGCCGTCTCACTAAATGAGGACATAAACACACGAACAACATCTCCAGAACTGCTCTGAGAGTCACTTCATGAGCATTTTACCATTTGATTTGAGTAAAACTAGCGTCATATCATATACACACAGAACTGTAAAAGGTATTCATGGCAACCCGTCAAAATAAAAGTTTGGTTTAACTTGGAAGACACTGCGGCAGAAATATATTACTATTGTTCAGCAGAATGTACATACTGCTACTACTAGGCTACTATTAAAATTATTAAAACATTATTTTTTTTTAAAGCTGCAGTCTGTAAGTTTTGCCTCTTTGTCGCCATCTCTGTTTGAAAACCTGGAATTGCAGCTCTGTGCGGAATTATCTTCCGTGCGTGGGTTGTGCTCCGGCACGGGTCCTGTGTGGATGAATCTAATGTTTTGAGGAGTATGTGTCAGTCTGTCAGTCACCGCACCAGTGTGGATACTGTACTTAGGAATCACAGATGCTAGCCCACGTCTTGGAATATATGACCCAAATCAGAATTTTCACCGTATATTGTCATCTGAACAAGTAAGTAACAAGTCTGCCACGTTTGTTCTGACCAACTGAGGAAAAAAGCATTACAATAAATCGCGCTACCAATGGCGATTAAATCTAACGATCGGTTAGCTAATATCACATCTAACCATGCAAATTATTATTATACTTTATTCTCAAATTATTAATGTTAACAACATCAGCATTGCGTGACAATAGGCGCGTTTCCATTACAGATTTGCGCAAAACTTTGGCGATATTTTATAAATGTCGATAAAAAAGTATTGCGAAATGACGGCATTTCCATTAACCAATGTTATGCGACTAAAACGTAACCTTTTGCCTCTCGCGATAAGTCATGGCAACGGATTTTGATGAGATTTGACGGATTTTTGATATATTTATTCAAAGGAGGCGTATGCGTGTATCTTTAGAGAAGCAGCACGGAGAGTCACTTCAGAAACATGCGTGGCATGGCTGGAATAAACAAGCATCGACTAAACTGGCCGCAGTCAGCTTTAGTGGCCTTATCAGAGCCACACTGCACTGCAGACGTGTGCAGTGTAAATTGTCTAAGCATTAATGGCAGGGAAAGCCCCTTATATTTGAGAGCGGGCACGTATGAAGTAGGGATGTGCGGGTCTAGTCGACTAAACAGTACAGCTCCTACTGGTCGACACTGAAAACAATAGTCGATTACTGAACCAAGGTTTGTCGTTGTTAAATGTTAAATAAGTCCTGGTGGGTACACACATGTCCTCACAGAAACTAATGTAGGATGTCACGGTGTCAGGGAGTTCATCCAAATCAGTAGCTGCAGCCTCAAAAACACTCCAATCAGTAAGTTCGAAGCAGGCTTGTAGATCCTGCTCTGCTTCAACAGTCCATCTCTTTACAGTTCTTAAGATAGGCTTAGAAGATTTAAGTTTCTGCCTATAGGCTGGTAGAAGATGAACCAAACAGTGATCAGAGAGTCCCAGCGCTGCACGGGGGACAGAGTGGTATGCATCCTTTAAAACAGTGTAACAATGGTCCAGTATATTGCTGTCTCTGGTGGGGCATGTGATGTGCTGTCTGTATTTAGGCAGTTCGCGTGTGAGATTAGCTTTGTTAAAAATCACCGAGAATTACAATGAAAGAGTCCGGGTAACGCTGCTCTGTGTGTGTGATTCGGTCGGCCAACAGTTCTAGCGCCGTGCTCACACGCGCGTCAGGAGGAACGTACACACTCACAAGAATAAACGCGCAAAACTCCCGCGGTGAATAAAAAGGCTTACAGTTGATAAAGAGAGCTTCCAAGTTTGGGCAGCACATCTTTAAAACGGTCACGTCTGTACACCAGCCTTCATTGATATAAAAACATAATCCACCGCCTCTCGTTTTCCCCGACGATTCGGTGACTCTGTCTGCTCTGAACAGCTGGAATCCGGATAGATGAAGCGCGCTGTCCGGGATAGCTCCGTTCAGCCAGGTTTCCGTGAAACAAAGCGCAGCAGAGTTGAAAAAGTCCTTGTTTGTGCGGGTGAGGAGTTGTAGTTCGTCTGATTTATTTGCAAGGGAGCGGAGATTCGCCAGGTGAATACTCGGCAGCGGAGTCCTTAAGTCGCGCTGTCTGGTTTTCACGAGCGCACCAGCGCGCTTGCGTCGCCTAGAGCGCTTGTATAGGAACGCAGCTCCTCCGACTAAAATGTCCAGTAAAACGTCTGAATGTTCAAACGTCGGCAAAAGGTTATCTGGTGTGCTATTTCTTATGTCCAAGAGTTCGTTTCTAGTGAAGCTGATCGGAAAATCATTGCTTAAGACAGGACAAACAAACAAAAACAGAAAAAGTACCAACGAGCAACAAACCGAAGCAGCCATGTGCGGCGCCATCAGCACGCGTTTTAAATTAATTTTTTCATCAGGCAGACAGACACAGATTTCATTTTTGTGTGTGTGTTCGCCTGTTCGGGAAGTTGCAGTGACAGATACAGTGGCATTCCAGATAAAGTTTGAATGGAGTAAAGCGTGTGTTTATGCTATTAAGAAAGTGTAGACTATAATCTGGCCAAAGAAGAACTTTTGTTTTTTAATTAAATGTTCATTTAAAAGCAGCCTATTATCATTGTATTAGCCTGGTACCATTACCCCTTACGGCTCCGACGACGTTTTGTTCCGTCCTCCACGCGGTGCCAAATCACACCAGGAGCGAAGCAACACTCTCACATCACTGAATCAGCTGTTAAAAATGAACCATCCATTCATCATATCATCGTGCAAAACTAAGAATTAGTCTAATTAGAATCAATGTAATGTGACGATCGGGTGCGGGTCGGGTCGGTTATCTAAATCAAAGAAAAATATAGGTGCGGGTGGGTGGCAGGCAGATCATTTATTTGAAGCAGCGGATTCGGGTGATGTTTGAGCTCATCCGCGCATCTCTATTCCCCGGTAACGCTGTACACACAGCCGAGCTCCGCTCACAAACGCTGCTTTATCAGACATTACATTCAAGCTGAAATGAAAATGACATCCAAAATTTTCTGAAGACAGTCGGTTTTCTTCAGAAATACAGTGATATAAAAACACCTGCACCGGGTTTCGATTTTGAAACGTGCAGTGCTCAACCAAGCGTTCTCCCCACCCGCCAACCATTCCAATTTCTGTAGGCGGGATTTATTTTAATGATATTCTAATGGACCGCTTTATGATATCACAAACACCGGAAAACAACGCTGTAGTCCAAATGAGACGTTCGTTGTAGTTCTTGAAAAGGGATTTTTAAAAAACGAAATCTCTCTTTGGATCTTAGATCTTTTTATGCCCAAACATACACTACACACACTGACTAAAATTCAAAAAGAGAAAAAGCATAATAGGACCCCTTTAATTGTTAGATATTACTTCACCATTATTTGAGTTAGAGGCTAAGAATAAGTTCAGCATTATATATATATATATATATATATAATATATATAGGGGTGTAACGATACTCGTATTCGTATTGAACCGTTCGGTACACATACAAACCTAACTAATCCCATTACGTTTGGAAAATAAAAGAGCTTAAAGTGTGTGAAATATAATGTTCTCAATGCCACTGCGCTCAACAAGGCAGCCCAAACGACGTAACAGGCAATGTGCTGTCTGCCCAGTGATAACCTGCTCTTGCTGGGGTGCGTCGAACAGAGCATGTGAGCGAAGCCGCTCAAAATTCCGCTTTGTGGGCGTGCGCTCCGCTCAGTCGCTCATGGCCAAAGCAAACGCTCCGCTAATGTTCCGCTCCCGCTCACCGGTAAACCAAATCCCACTCAGATCACGCTCTGACATAACATTTCTCTGGTAGGCCTAATTGTGAATTTTTTTTACCCCGTTTATAATGAAATGCGTAACGGTTATGTTTCAGGGTGACGTTCAGCTTGCACTTTTTCAAATTAATTTAATTAATTTAAATGTATTAAATTAAAATTTTTAATTTAAAAACGTGTCTTGTTTTTGAAGCCACTTGGTAGACCTTCCTAAAAAATGTAATAACTGAAAAAGTAGGCTATATTTGATTTTCATTAGGCCTACTTTATTTTCATGAAAACACAGCTTCAGTTATTGTGCAACAGAACATTAAAAGCACGCACACAAGATGAAATAAATGCACATAGAATTTCACAAAACACACCTTGCTTATCAGGCCCATGAAAAGCACACACAAGATGAAATGCACCTAAAGAATTATTGGCGTTAATAAAAGAAACACTGTCTTTCTAAAAGACCAAAACTCCGGGGAAATGCGGTCTATTAAAACGTATGTCAATCTTTACAGGATTTTAGAATTTACTATTAGAAACATTAGACAAACTATTGCTTATTCCACAGATTCTCGAACTAGGAAATTACCAAAGGGCATTTTGGGTTGAGTGAGCGGTGCTGAGCGTATTGAGCGAGCGGAGCGGAATCTTCAGAAAGGCGCTATCCGCTCCGAAGGAAATATGACCGCTCACATGCTCTCTTTGACGATGATCTTGTATCGACGATAGCCAATATCGACGATAGCCAGAGATATTGTCAAAAACATCAATTATTGGCAATATTAAGAGTATTTGGCATTTCCAATTAATGTAGGCCTGTTATATTCTTATTTTTATTATTATTATGACGTTACTTTTATTATTAAATTAAAATTACAATTAATTTGCCCCGCAATAATTACCACATAACTGACGCGATGCGAGGATAAGATTAGGCTATTTACTCCTCAATTAAAAAGTTTTTTAAAAAGGTGTTTTAAAACCGGTCTATTAGGCTATACAATAAATTATAGTCCTATAATTAAAATATTAACACTGCAGTCATCAATAAAAATCAATGAAATAAAAAGCTTTTCTTTCAAGCACACTGTAAAAAAAAAAAAAAGTTGACCTAACTCCAAAAAATAAGGCAACCTATCACAATCAAATTTTTAAGTTAACTCAACTAGCAACAACAACTTAAAAACTTTAGTTCATCTAATGAATAGAAGTCAGTCTACTGAGTGTTAAAAGATCTGTCAGAACAACCAAATATGTTTTAGCAATTAGCAATAATAATCTTTTTTTAACAATCCTCTTTCTTTTAGATTCACGTTCATTTTCAAGTTTTCTACATAACATGGGTAGTATTTGTTTCTTAAAACTAAAGGCAATCATTCATGCTAATGAACACATGTATTAAACAAATTGCAATGAGATGCAAATATACAGTACCTCAGCACACGATTCTCAAACATGGTGATCAACAAATTTTAAAATCAGTAAAAATATGAACTCTGATCCACATGACAGCTAACTGACAGTAACAACAGCAGCAGCAACATAAATTAAGCCAGCAAAATGTAAAACAATGATAATATTTTAATAATAATTAACATAAAATGTTTTCAAGCTGCAATGCATGCTGGGAACTTGTGCAATGTTGTTCAATGTAAAATTGTTTGTTCAGATGACTGCAAACAAGCCTGCACTGACCCTTTACAGGCTGCCAGCGCAGGGCCCCTGAGAATTTGCTCATTGGCAAAACGTTGGCCCCTTAACACTGGCCCTGCACAGGCAGCCCTCACTTAGCCTCCAGGAAGCCTTAGCGCTGTTTTATTGAAAATAATAATCACCGTTATGGAGGTAAGCGCTTGCTTTAGTTGGGTTCCTGACCCTTGACTTTTTAACTTAAGTTTTTCTCTGGCTGCTGCAACTGTGTGTTACTGAAGTACATTTGTTATTGCAAACAATGCAAGAAGAAAAACTAATTCGATGATTCAGTCATCACGTATGGCCTGATTCCCTGATCTCACCCAGAGTTTGATTTCTGAGGACATTATTTAGATTTAATTATTTCACATTGTAGTAGTCCTAGAAGACAAATGCATGAAATTTTGTCCTGTTTTAATATTTAGAAAATGTTCAAGTCATTATGCAGAAATAACTCACACAGATATCAAGATTCAGCGTATGAACCTCAACAATGGTGAGAGTCAATAAAATATTCAGATCTACTCTGAACTTCACAAAACAAGCTTTTCATTGATTGTCACCATTGTTGAGGTTCATACGCTGAATCTTGATATCTCTGTGAGTCTACATGATCCTGTCCAAATAATTTGTGCATAATGACTTACAAACAGTCAAAATATTGAAGCAGGGTAAAATTGCATGCAGTGGAATTCTAGGGCTACTATAAAGTGAAATTATTAAACCTAAATAATGTTCTCAGAGATCAGCCTCTGGATGAGATCAGTGAATCAGGACAGTACATGATGACTGAATCATCAATAACTAACCATCAACATCTGATCAGCTTGTCTTCTCACAAAACTTGCAATAACGAATGTGCTTCAGAAACACAGTTACAGCAGCCAGAGAAAAACTTAAGTTAAAAAGTCAAGGGTCAGGAACCCAACTAAAGCAAGCGCTTACCTCAATAACGGTGATTATTATTTTCAATAAAACAGTGCTAAGGCTTCCTGGAGGCTAAGTGAGGGCTGCCCGTGCAGGGCCAGTGTTAAGGGGCCAACGTTTTGCCAATGAGCAAATTCTCAGGGGCCCTGCGCTGGCAGCCCATAAAGGGTCAGTGCAGGCTTGTTTGCAGTCATCTGAACAAACAATTTTACATTGAACAACATTGCACAAGGTCCCAGCATGCATTGCAGCTTGAAAACATTTTATGTTAATTATTAAAATATTATCATTGTTTTACATTTTGCTGGCTTAATTTATGTTGCTGCTGCTGTTGTTACTGTCAGTTAGCTGTCATCTGGATAAGAGTTCATATTTTTACTGATTTAAAATTTGTTGATCACCATGTTTGAGAATCGTGTGCTGAGGTACTGTATATTTGCATCTCATTGCAACTTGTTTAATACATTTGTTCATTAGCATGAATGATTGCCTTTAGTTTTAAGAGACAAATACTACCCATGTTATGTAGAAAACTTGAAAATAAATGTGAATCTAAAAGAAAGGATTGTTAAAAAAAGATTATTATTGCTAATTGCTAAAACATATTTGGTTGTTCTGACAGATCTTTTAATACTCAGTAGACTGACTTTTATTCATTAGATGAACTAAAGTTTTTAAGTTGTCGTTGCTAGTTGAGTTAACTTAAAAAGTTGATTGTGACTTAAAAAGTTGATTTTTTTGAGTTAGGTCAACTTTTTTTTTTTTTTACAGTGCACCGACTTTCAAAAACAACCTGTTTAACACGAAATACGTTTCTTCTCATTTTTTTTCACTATGGTCATATAATTAGAATACCATCAAAAAGTTGATTTATTTCACTAATTCCATTCAAAAAGTGAAACTTGTATAATGTATACATTCATTCCACACAGACTGATATATTTCAAGTGTTTATTTTTTTTTAATTTTGATGATTATAACTGACAACTAATGAAAACCCCAAATTCAGTATCTCAGAAAATTAGAATATTACTTAAGACCAATACAAAAGAAAGGATTTTTAGAAATCTTAGCCAACTGAAAAGTATGAACATGAAAAGTATGAGCATGTACAGCACTCAATACTTAGTTGGGGCTCCTTTTGCCTGAATTACTGCAGCAATGCGGCGTGGTATGGAGTCACTGTGGCACTGCTCAGGTGTTATGAGAGCCCAGGTTGCTCTGATAGTGGCCTTCAGCTCTTCTGCATTGTTGGGTCTAGCATATCGCATCTTCCACTTCACAATTCCCCATAGATTTTCTATGTGGTTAAGGTCAGGCGAGTTTGCTGGCCAATTAAGAACAGGGATACCATGGTCCTTAAACCAGGTACTGGTAGCTTTGGCACTGTGTGCAGGTGCCAAGTCCTGTTGGAAAATGAAATCTGCATCTCCATAAAGTTGGTCAGCAGCAGGAAGCATGAAGTGCTCTAAAACTTCCTGGTATACGGCTGTGTTGACCTTGGACCTCAGAAAACACAGTGGACCAACACCAGCAGATGACATGGCACCCCAAACCATCACTGACTGTGGAAACTTTACACTGGACCTCAAGCAACGTGGATTCTGTGCCTCTCCTCTCTTCCTCCAGACTCTGGGACCCTGATTTCCAAAGGAAATGCAAAATTTACTTTCATCAGAGAACATAACTTTGGACCACTCAGCAGCAGTCCAGTCCTTTTTGTCTTTAGCCCAGGCGAGACGCTTCTGACACTGTCTGTTGTTCAAGAGTGGCTTGACACAAGGAATGCGACAGCTGAAACCCATGTCTTGCATACGTCTGTACGTAGTGGTTCTTGAAGCACTTGACTCCAGCTGCAGTCCACTCTTTGTGAATCTCCCCCACATTTTTGAATGGGTTTTGTTTCACAATCCTCTCCAGGGTGCGGTTATCCCTATTGCTTGTACACTTTTTTCTACCACATCTTTTCCTTCCCTTCGCCTCTCTATTAATGTGCTTGGACACAGAGCTCTGTGAACAGCCAGCCTCTTTTGCAATGACCTTTTGTGTCTTGCCCTCCTTGTGCAAGGTGTCAATGGTCGTCTTTTGGACAACTGTCAAGTCAGCAGTCTTCCCCATGATTGTGTAGCCTACAGAACTAGACTGAGAGACCATTTAAAGGCCTTTGCAGGTGTTTTGAGTTAATTAGCTGATTAGAGTGTGGCACCAGGTGTCTTCAATATTGAACCTTTTCACAATATTCTAATTTTCTGAGATACTGAATTTGGGGTTTTCATTAGTTGTCACTTATAATCATCAAAATTAAAAGAAATAAACACTTGAAATATATCAGTCTGTGTGGAATGAATGTATACATTATACAAGTTTCACTTTTTGAATGGAATTAGTGAAATAAATCAACTTTTTGATGATATTCTAATTATATGACCAGCACCTGTATAGCCATCGTTATCAGTATATGTTGAAGTAGATTCGTCTCTCGTCGTCTCTGACAGAATAAGCGGCGTCAGGTGCCGAAATCTCCATCATTCCGTTTTTACTTTCTGCTTATAGTGAATTGACTGAGATTAAGAATTTCACCAGCATAAATATTGCACAAAGTTTGCACAACGGTGCAAACGGTGCTTGTGTGATATCCACTGGCTTACCTTCATGGTTTAAAAACAGAAATATTTCCAACATTGCAACATAACCAATTGCCTCGCCCCCCCGTATCGAAAACATACCGAACCGTGACACCACTGTGTCGTATCGAACCGAACCGTGAATTTTGTGATCCGAACTTACACCCCTTATATATATATATATATATATATATATTAGGGATGTCAATTTTCAATAATTTCCATAATCGATCGTCGTTTAAATTAACGATCAATTAATCGTTAACCATAACTACTGCAAACTGCGTCTATTGCAGTGGCATATAGTCACCGGCATGACAGGATGTGCAAATGCCACTCAAAACGCCAGCTTCCTCACCCGAATGAAAAGGGTTTTTAGTCTAAATAAAAGGCTAGTGGCAGGATGGTAAAATGAATAGATGCGATTATGATCATTTGATAAAAGGAAGAGAGCGCGCCGTAGTTACCACGGGATCATTATACTTCGTGTGCTGTTTCATATCCTGTCACGGAGACCGCTGAATGCACCTTTTTAAATGGTTTCATGGTGCTCGTTTTTTTATTTTTAAAACATCATAGCAATGTTTGCAATTGACATTATCGGGATTTAAAATAAAATGATCCCAAACGCAAGTACGGCTCGTGGGGCTGTGACGCGCGGTCAGTGATCCGCTTCCAGAACCACCGGCGTTGCTACAAACACACTGTTACCCATTTGTAACATTTTAATGTGAGTATTATGACACAAGTGAGGTACAAAGCTTTGTTAATAAGATAAATAATTGGTTAGCAGGCAAATGTTACATCGCGACCATGCTTTTTGATTCATGCCGAGCGCATACATTTAAATCAAGCCATATGCAGCTTTGTGTTCTGTTTTTCCGGATGGTCACGAATTTAATAATATTTATTGTTTCTTTTCCCAAATCCTCACTGTCTCACCCTCTAGATTCGCAGGTTTATTTTATTGTTGTTCACTTTTAATCACTGTTTTCGCATCTATTACTGTGGTAAACGTGTGAGGGGAAATGAAAGATTTCGTGGCCATGAATTAAGAATTCGTTACTATGACTTAAATTGTTCCCGCATTTAAGTTAAATCATGGGTTTTCTAGGGCAGGGGTTTTCAAACTGTGGGTCGCACAAAGCCACTTGGCGGCAGCTAAATGACACACACACACACACACACACACACACAGTTCCTAGGGCTGGACGATATACAAAGATTAATTACGAATTGTGATATTGCTCAGTGCGATTTTCGAATCGCAAAGGCTGGGATTTAAAACATGCGTTGCGTGTTTTGAAGCGCGGACGCGCACGAGTTGTAATAACAGTGAGGGTCTCAGAGCGACGGTTCATTATTAAAATGCTCGGTCCGCATTATTAATGAGAAGAAACTCTCTCACTTCACTGTGCTGTGTTCTGCATGAGATTGCATACACCGGAAAATTCTAATGTTGCGAAAACTGTATCAGGTAGGCTGTTCATTAATTTCTATCGTCTGTTTGAACTCTGCACTGTATCTTTCCGAGAGATGTAAAGAGTTTGTTGTTTTCGTTCCTTCATATGCATTTAATCCATAAACTGTCCGTAAAAAGCATTTCACATGTACGGGTTGAGCGGGGCACAAATGCGGGGTTAATTGTAACACTATACAAACATTTCCACATGCTAGCATAACAGAATTTACAAAATGTCCTATTATTTCCTTGCCATATCATCACTATATAGAGAAAAAAATGTAAAAAAATTATTTTGAAGATATAGCTGAACATTTATTTAACCATTGCAAAAGTAAATTTCTGGCTGAAGTAAATTTGTCTTCTCAGTTTTTAGTGTTTATTTAAAATGAGACGCATATATGTTTATTATTTTTACAATTATTTCAAAATTATTTTAATCTCTAAACTGTTTGAGAATTCAGCTTCACTTCTTATGCTTTGCTAAAATAAAATAAAAAAGTGTTGGGTTGTGAGGGCACTTTTTTTTTTTATAGCACTCGCAGCACGGATTACAGTTCATAACCGCAGCGGAGTGAGTGCGTTTCCAGGTTTTATGGACATATTTCTAGACTCATTAACGTCTGTAAATTAAGAAATTAAAACATAAATATTAGTAGTGAATGTTTACAGTGGTGCTAGCCTATAAAATAAAATGGTTATTTTTCTTAAATACTTAATTTCTGCCATATTATGCTTTTAATTATGATTAAGCTTATAGTAATGTCAATTGTTTTTTATCTCAAATATTTTGGTGGGTCTTGAAATAGATTATACTTGTCTAGGTAGGTCGTGGAATGGAAAAGTTTGGGAACCCCTGTTCTAGGGAACAAATTAATGAAACATGGACAGCTGCCACAAATTAATATGTCGTAGGAACGAATTAACAAGTATGAATGAATAGACTGTCCTGCTCGCGTGCGCAGCCCTGTCAAAGCGAAGTGCCCGATATGCAACTATTATCTAGGGAAATTATAATTGAACATAACTTATTACTACATTTCAATACAAAAGAACTTTGTACTGTATCTCTTTTAATGTACTTTTAAAGTTTGTATCATATTAAAATAATTATTTTCTTGTAAGATCCAGCCCCTTCACCGTCACTCACAGCCGTTTGCACGTGTTTTGTGCACGAGCCGCACGCACCCCAAAATGAAACTGCTTAATCGACCATCGATAGCTTTTATCGATTACGTCTCTTATCGACAATTAATCGATCGTCGATTAATCGTTGACATCCCTAATATATATATATATATATATATATATATATATATACACACACACAACCTAATGGCGATTCTATTGCCAAAGTGTGGAGAATTGCAACCTCATAAATATGCAAATAATATATTTATTTTCAAACATATACAGTGTGAACTTCAAAACCGGAGATTAATTTATAACTAATGATTTAAATAATAACCCAGGGTAAAGTATGAACAGAATGAGACATTAACCCAGGGTCATTTTTAAGCTTTTGAACCATGTTGTTCAAAAGACCAAATGAGTGATGGACTCGCTAATACTTTGTTTTCTGCCTAAACAATCCTTTTCTTGGAACACCACAGAAAAGCAGAAAAAAAGAAACAGAGTAGCTGTAGGGAGCATGCAATATATTTTTGTGGAAAATGACTTGGGAGTTATTAAGACATGGGTCTGACTGTTGGGTTTGGGCTTAAAAACTGTCACCATCAGCTCTTTTATACAGCACAACCAATTTTGCTGATTCTTTCCCTCAGCCACAGGACCGCTGGCCACAACCAACCAGAAGCAATCAAATAAAAAAGAACAACTAATGAGGGGAAATAAAACCATATAAGGGTAGATTATGAAATTATTAATTAAAGAAGCACATTATGCCTTATAAAAGATGCATCACAGTTGTGCACTGTACTATAATTTGTTAAGAGTTTTGGAGACAAACTCTGGGATTGATTAGTTTGTGTTCTGTTAATGTTAAAATTAATTGTTGCCAAGCCTAAAAAGCAGCACTGGTTCAATGGATTCAATACTAATTGCCTTCATTTGAAAGGAGCCACATCCTGTCATTCAGAGACATGGTTTTGAAACACAAGCCTAAATTACATCATGAAAAACACATCACAGATATTGTGCCCATCCAAAGACTATCTCATTTTCTCATCAGCCATCATTCCCTTTCATATACACTGGCACATGTGCACCCCAGGAACATGAAGCAGGGTCACACACATATGCAGTATGTACTCATAACGCCTGGCTTGTCAAGCCACATACTGTACAGATTTGCAGAGACACTGATGTCACAGAGGTGATGTCACATAACTAACTCCATCTGGATGGTGCTGGATATAGGGAAAACAGACAAAGCACATACAGGCAGAACTCTCTAAAATAAGAGTTAACTTCACTAAGAAACATTTAAATCTTCTGAAGTCTGTTTTTTTTCCAATACTAAAAAGATTACTACAAAAACCCTCCAATTTTGTACTAATGATAGCGTTTCGTAGATATTGCATATTGGCTACCAATTCACCGTCACAAGTGATATCAATAATGGTCGTTCTACTTTTAAAGTCAGTGATTTCTGTTTGCGAAGCTAAAAAAGACTCAAATCATCCCTGCGCGTGACTGAAAATCAAATTATAGACTCCAGAAAAGTGCATTAGAGCTTCACCGTGGTGTGTTTGCCAGAGTTGGAACCAAGCAACTGGAAAGCTCTGGTTTGACCACCGCTGGCCCTCCACCGTGAATAACGTTTTAAATTGTACTTTCAAGTAATAGCAGGTTTCTGTGGGCCATGACTGCAGCCTAAATATGCATTTAATTGGATGAAAGCTGAGATTTATCAGAGGGTGGAGGGAAAAATAGAGAATGACAAGAAATAAGGTGGCGACTGGGGTGGATGCTGAGGGATGAAAGCAAAACATGACTAAAAAAAAAAAAAGTATAGGAAACAGAGAAAACCATGCATTCAGGATAACACTGCTGTACATTTAGTCTTATAATGCTGTAGAGTTTAATTGCTATAGTATATGAAAATATAAAAGAGCTGAATGGGAATTTTTCATTCAAATGACACATTCAGAAATACATTCGCAGCACAAATGAATGACTCGTCTTCAGGGTTTCAGAATTGACAGTGCTCGTTCAGTGAGCGGGAAATGAGGACATCTTTTTCTAAATAGGTTTTATGGCTGAAACCTAAGGGAAAATGGCCTTGTTTCCTTTTATGGACAATCTGGCCTAAATCTCCTCCCCACTTTACCATTTGAATAAGACATATGACACATGGGGGGTCTTATACAAATGTGCAGCTCTCACATCAAAAGCTGTCAAGCTTTTCAGGCCTAACAAGAGCAGATTTTTAGACAGAAGGTTAGTACTGGTTTTGTGAGCAGTTATGCAAGAACTAGTTTTTGTGATCCTCCAGAAGTAGAGTTCTAGTACACACTTGTCAGATTCATTCATTTCCACGATAAGCAGTGAGAGGGTGAATCTCACCAAGAGGTGTACAGATCATAATTTACTCCAAAATCAAACAAAAACAAACAAACGAGAAATATTATGAAGTTTAAATTATATCAGTCATCAGCTGACACCTGCATTTTTTTGTATTTTATTTTTTATATTATTAGCTATATTATTAAATCAGCTATTAATGAATATATATTTAACGCTTTAAGAATACTTTTCCTTTAAAAGTGCACATCAAATACATGTAATTTTTTTTAAACAAGTATAATAGAATTATAATATCAGTCATTTATCAGCATCCTAAAAGCTTCTTTCATGTGACAATTTTTTTTTTATCTATGTTTGGTATATTTTATATATTATTGTAGGATTTGTTGTTCTTCAATAGATTTATGAAAAAAAAAAAAAAATTCAAATTAAATAATTTTATTGATTGATAATTGCAAAGACAATACCAGAGGTATTAATTGCAAGGAAACATACCAGAGTTATTACTGTAATTGCGAGGGGACAAATGTCCTTAGTTGTCCTATAAAAGTGACAAGGTAAATCATTCAAAGAGTCTTAAATAATATTATACATTCTCTTTATGCAAAATATGATTTCTTATTTTTTATTTGGGTTTGGGGTCAAATTTGACCTTAATATTTCTTAAAAGATTTTACAAGATTCACCTGGAAACTTTCAGAAGAATGTACAAGAAGAGTGACCATGATTTCAAGGCTCAAGTGACTATAGAGGTGTGTATGTAACATAAATGAGGAGACAATCTATTCTCTGAACCACCATGACATCTGTTTTTTCCATTCTACCTAACATGGCATCATGGTGCATCATCCTGATGAAATGCGTAGACCAATGACTACCCTAAACTTATAGAGTAGATCTGATGAGCTGATTCTCTGGTAATTTCGACATCTGAAGTACATTAAACACTGTGAGGCAATTTTTCCTATTTCAGATCCCACTTCAATACAGCCACAAACCAAAGTTAAATCTTGCCATCAACATACTGTGTTGACGAAAAAGAGAATAATGTTCAAAAGTGTCACTTTGAATCTTTCTGGATGGCAGTGAGTGTAACAATCCACACTTCATTTCACCAACCTATAGACACCCTGTGGACATTAACCAGCCCACCCTTTCACTCCAGCTCTTTTCAGGTCAAACATTAGCTCATTCTCTCCCGCTGAGTTAAACACAGCCAATTAAACCATTAGTCTGCCATAAAAACACTAGAGTGACTCAAGCAACAGCAGGACCGTGCAAGCCTGTACTTCCATTAATGAGTAAACATGGGAAATGCTCTTAAGGCAGTGGTTCTCAACCTTTTTTTCCACCGGGCCGCACTATGGTCCAAGTGGAAGTCTCACGGGCCGCACGCATCTCATTTACATATTACGTCATCAATTCAAACCAACCAGATTTATAATATTATTTATAGCCTAAATATTATGACATCTAAACGATTACATTTATTGAAATAAATAAAATTATTCTACTCACCTAATAAAACACCTGACGTTGTCGGGAGCTGACCAATTTTGTGAAATTCTGCTCGAAAGGTGTAACAGCACAATGAAGTTGTGATTGTAAGTTGCAGTCTGTAAGACGCGCACGGAAGCGTGACTTGACGTGCGACACTGCAGAAAGTGTGCGTTCAAAAATGTAGCCTATGTTGATCCAAATATGGAAAGCATTTTCAAATCTGAGGTTCTCTCCAGAGATGTTTTGCCACATTTCTGTAATAAGGATGATTGCTACGTAGTAGTATGGGTGTTTCTTTTTACCTGAACATCTTCAAGTGAGTGGCGAGGCAAACCGAAAGTTGATGCCAAAAGTCCAGCACTCTCTTCTCTGCGCCTATTCTTGTTTGAATGCGTTCCTTCGCTGGCATTTTTCACATTTCGTTTTCTCCCTTAACAAATTTGTCCATTCTGATGCTCAATTTTACAGAACTAATGGCTGCTGATGACTATTTGAATTGAATTCTGCCAAAGTGCGCGCTTGTAAGTGTTCGTTAAATGCGGAACATTAATTACGTGAGTACATAGGTTTGCTCATGTCTGAAAATAATATATATAAAAAACTAAATTATTTTACATAAAAACATCATAGCTTATATTTGTTTAGTACATTTTTAAAGTAATGTAAAAACTAAAATGAATTGTAAAACTGAAAGTTATATTTTAATTGTGTTCAGCACAGCATGGTGGGCCGCATTAGGATTCGTGACGGGCCGCATGCGGCCCGCGGGCCACGGGTTGAGAACCACTGTCTTAAGGTGTTGACACGGAGATGGAAAGCTAGTGTTCACGATGTCCAAACAAATACTATAGCACAGAGAGCGTGTATCACTCACTGGATCGCTTCTGGAACTCACAGAGGGAATAATTACGCTGATTAAATTAGGATTTTATGATTTTTCCAGTCAGAACTACTTCTGTGGCACTCTCTTTTCAGCTGCCAGAACTCTCGGTTCGAAAACAAACATTCCTTTTTGTTTTATTACAACTTTGCAAGTCACAGGCTTCTGAGGAACTGTGGAGGACATCCAGTGATGCATGTTCACCACAGTTCAGCAATGATGTTATGTTTTTATTTAAAAAAAAATAATGCACACAATTTTACCATAATAGTCATTTTAAACATAATAAAGTTCATATAAAACACACAATGTCATTGTCAAGCTATTTTTGATTACAGGACTTTTCTTGTATCTTTCAACATTAGTGTCTGCCCACTTTTTCAGTGGCGTTGGTTCCAGAATAATTATTTTCACTCATTTTTCCCACAGGGATTTCAAAAAAGCCTTTGTTAAGGTGTTTATAGCCATGAACCAAACCAGCCACAACATAAAATCAAAACATTACAAACTTTTATTTAAAAATGATTTTAATACACTGTAATAATAAGTTTTACTACTTTGCTTTGAGAAAGTGTTGCCATTTTTGTCATGTCCTGTGATCTTCTGTAACTTCTAGGCCTGGTTTCATAGACGGGGCTTAGACTAAGGCTACATTTTTCATTAGTGCGTTTTCGTTTTAAAACGCATAACTTTTGCTACTGTTATGCCTGTCATTTACTCTACACCGGTGTTTTCGACCCTCTTTTAATTTAAAAAATCTGGGGTTGCATTTCAGTGTAAACAGACCAAAACTGAGACTTTTAAAACAATGGTGTTGCTGCCCACATTCGCTCTGTGTATCCTTGACGACCGATAACATCATGCTCATTGTTGTACCCCTAGATATGTATATATAGGTAGATTCCACATTCGACCGCTGCAAGCACGTAGAATCATCCACCATCTAAATAATAGGGAATCTGCCTATACATATCTATGGTTGTACCTGCATGAATGGTCATGTGGCATACGTATTCGGTTGTGCAGTGTGGACGGAGATCGTTTCTGAAACGCAGTGAAAACGGTAGTGCAGACGAGGATTGTTTTCATTTTAAAACATCGTTTTAACGAAAAGGCACTAGTGTAAACAGGGCCTAAGCCAGGATTAGGCCATAGTTAAATAAGGACATTTAAGTAATTTTTTATAAATGTGCCTCAGAAAAGACAAATCTTGAGACAAAACAAAGGCACTGATATATTTTAAGATCAGTCAGTGCAAGTTTCTTTCAGTTGAAACAGCTCAGACTTTTTAGTCTAGGACTAGGCTTAAGCCTTGTCTGTGAAACTGGGGGTTAATATGATAAAATGGCAATTAAGAAATATAGATGATGCTTGTGTTACTTTCTTCTTAATGTTTCAAACAAAATGTTATATTTTAAGTATTATTTCATAAGATTTTCCTATATGTCCTCAATTTCACATTCCTGTTTTTTAATTTACCTATTCTTTTTTTTTTTTTTTTTTATAAACTAACATCATCTTCCAGGAAATTACAACATTTTTGTGGGTAAGACAACATGTTTTATCATAAGTAATACTTATCAATTAATCTGCTACTTATATAAGCAAACTTTATCATTCATAAATGTACATTTCATTTTAAAAGCAGAAGTTCAACAATACGTACGACAGTATTACGTTTTTAAAATATTATTATAATCATTTTTGAGTTAATATTTGTAAACATTTAAATGTTTTTGTTTAACTTTCTATTCTATTTCTGTCTTTAGATTTGATATTTATTTTATTTTTTGTGGTTTTTATTTACCCTCTGGCTACTATTTGTAAATGTTTACATTTAACAAATTTAACAGCCAAAAAATAAAAAAAATAAAAAGTTTATTTGAAGCAAAAATGTATTTGAAAATTGGACAAAAAGACAAAGGTACAAGACTGTGTACTAAACGGCTTTAGTGATGGAAAAAGTATAATACCAGGAAGCATGGCAAATGCCATAACCAAATCAAAAACAATGGTAAAACAAAACCATTAATTTGAAATTGTTGAATATATAGACCTCATGTAGCCCCACCCCTTTTCAGTGCTGCTCTCCTTGTCTTCTAACTTCCATTTGTATTTCCACAGCGTGTACTGTAAGGTCGTACGAATTTATGAATAAAAGGCTTGTTTTAAAATCTTCCCCATCTACTGACATTTGTCATGACATCCACTTCGACCATTACAAAGCACATGATAATTTTTGTTAACTCTGCAATAAGTAAGTCCACTTCACCAGCTAATTACTCTTCAACAATTCATGCTATATAGAGCTACTGCAAAAACGGAAGTTTAAAGACAAAATTCTAAAGGTGACTGCGCACTTGTTTCTCTGAAGCATAAGGTCTATACACACAAATAGTGGTGGAATTTCCTGTACAGCATCATGGGTAATGTAGTTTTTCACCACAAATTTAAACTGTAAAAATAATTAAAAAAAAATAATTTTAAATAACGTAAACAGATAGCGTCAACAAAACATACCATCAATTAAGAAACTCTGGGTTCACAAAAGGTCTGTAAGTTATTGTTAAAAATCTGTTTACCTATGTAGAAAACAAATGGAGTTTTTACTTCCGGAAAAGAGACTGTTGCAATCTATTGTGAAGCAATGGCTTCATAACCTGAAGTTCAGTCATATGCTCCATCAAGCAACAGTTAAGCTGTCCTAACTGAAGATGGCACAAATTATCGCAAGTATCGTGACCCCTCCTGTTATGGAAAAAGTGCTTGGAATGCTCACAATGGAAGTACAAGACACTGAAGAAACCGTAAGGATTAAGCAGCAGGATAAGGACAATATCTTCTTTCACGAAAACCCACAAGGTATGTGGTCCATGCTCTTGCTTTTGCAAAATTCAATATAATTTGATAGGGTTCAATAGAGCATGCAGCAACAGATTCAGTGATCAGAACAATGGCAGCGAGCTTTAAAAATGAAATCCCACTCTGCTTACCGCAAGTGATCTGATTACTTTCTGGCCGAGGGCAGCAATAACAGATGTCTACTGAACTGAAAACATTAACTAACTGAATCAAGAGGCTTCAGGGTACAGTGTGGAAAGCAGACAAGAAATGAAAGAGTTTAATGACAAGCAGGCACTGAGGAACGGCCACAGTCTTGGTTCAGCTGACCTTTACAAATGCAAGAACAAACACATTCCATTACTTTGTCAAATCTAGTGTAACATGTGTGCATGGTGTGTGTGTGTGTGTGTGTGTGTGTGTGTACACCTGTTCAGTGTCAGTTGGCTCATGACCCTGGCTGGAAAGTCTTGGGTACCTCACATTTTTCCTAAAATGAGCATGTGTATAAAGACGAAAATAAATTCTCAGGCTTTAGTTGTTGATTTAAAGGTCCAAAGTTCCTGACTGTAAGTATTTGCAGCACAAAATATCCACATATGATGCCTACCTCACGTCTAGTGCAGTATTGTGGCTAAATAAAATTCTAGCAGCTGTCACATACTTTGTGTGCAAAACAGAAAATAGTACTGGCTTGGTTGACTAATAACAGAAAGGCAAACAAATATGAATCAGAATTGCAAACTACTGAACTGGTTTGTGTACAAATTATGACCAGTGTTGCACGTGATAACTGAAATATCACAGCATGACAGAGCACTCAATCGCTAATGTTGAGCCTGATAAGGTAAATATGATATGGCCAACAAAGGACGCTTACAAATCAACTGTGAAATAAATAACGCAACTAGTAACATCTGAAACACGCATTTTTACACGAACGCGCCTCTGTGTAGCAACTTCACAAGACCAAAACTCGCAAAGGTTGTCCGTTATTACTTTGTTTCATGTACAAACTGTGTCAGAATTAAAGTTTGTAGAAAACTTACCTGTTTTAAGAGAGATACTGCTCAGTCTCTGCCTACCACACGCGTTTCTCGTTCAGTATAAGTGTATAACTGCAGTGAGGGAGCGAGTGATTGAGGGAGGGCGCGCGCTCCATCAGCTCCTCCCTCTCAGAAGCAACAGCGCGGTACTGACACACTCCCACCGCTCTGACTGAGAAAGTCTGTTCACATGGACAGTTAAATACTTTCTTTCCTTAAAGCATATTAGTATTTTAAATAAAACATAAAATCTAAAAATGTAAATTGAAATAAAATCAGTCTTAAGAGGTGTCTGATACCATGTCTCAATCAAATACCTTAAAGGGATAGTTCACCCAAAAATGAAAATTCTGTCATTAATTACTCACCCTCATGTTGTTCCAAACCCGTAAGACCTTTGTTCATCTTTGGAACACAAATTAAGATATTTTTGATGAAATTCGAGAGCTTTCTGACCCTGCATAGACAGCAACGCAACTGATACGTTTAAGGCCCAGAAAGGTAGTAAGGACATTGTTAAAATAGTCCATGTGACATCAGTGGTTCAACCTCAATGTAATGAAGCTACATGTCAGTCTTTGCTGCACATTCAGGACAGTACCACAATGCATGCCTGTGTGTTATGGTTGAACCACTGATATTGTAACAATGTCTATATGACCTTTCTTGGCCTTTAAGTTTTCAGTTGCATTGCTGTATATGCAGGGCCAGAAAGCTGTCATATTTCATCAAAAAAATTATCTTAATTTGTATTCCGGAGATCAACCTGTTTTCTTGGAAATGTATATTTTAAAATATTTCCCATAAATCCTCAATTTCCAATTCCAAATTTTTTTTAAAAAATGTTTCTATTCCTTTTTAACAGTTAGGCTACACCATCTTCCAGGAAGTGACATCATTTAACAATATTACGTTTTAAAAAAATAAGAATACTTAAAAATGTGTTCATATTTGTTTGTTTTAATTTGATTTATCAAATAAATCTAAAAATTGAATCTAAAAATGTAAGTAAAAAAATAAATTAAATAAAACGGCAATGGATCTGTTGAATTTGACATTTTGTGGTAGTAGATGGTTTGTCTCACTTTAAAACATTTTGTCCTGTTAGATAAAACTTTAGAAAAACAAATTAACTTATAAGTTAATTTAATGTTAATGTAAGTTAATCTCCTCATGGAGTACTGACTAACTTTAACCTGTTAGGTTAATAGGACTAATGTACTGTTAAGCAAGTTATAATTCATAAAAATGTATGAACTTGACCAGAGCACATTTCTGGACGTCCGTACATTACACCACAAGCTTGTTCTTTTTCTTTCTTTGTTGATCTGATACAGTAGAGCAGGAACTGACCGCTTATAAATCTGTGCTGACAGAACATGATGTAGAAGTAATAACTCACCAGGAAGAAGAAAATAAACATACTGATATGTATCAGGGGTTTTCACTCCCTCAAACCACTAGTCCATAATATCTGTCCTGTTATATCTGCTGAAATAGTATGGTGCTGCTCCATTTATGTGCAGTATAATCGACTCTTTAGCATCCCTGTGTGGCTATCGATGGAACATCTTACTCATTAATATTGCAAGGACTTCACTTGTGAATAGCTTAGGGCCTGCTATTATGCACGCCAATGTTACAAATCTGGGTGTCATTTCTGATTCTGAATGGAAATTTGATAAGCATATTAATGTTGTAGTGATAAATAGCTTCTTCCAAATGAAAGCTATTGCAAAGCTGAAATCTGTCCTCTGGGTTATTCTCTGTTAGAATGTTTTAACACAATTTGTAGTGCGAAAACCACTTAAAAATAAATTTGAATTTATGGTAGATGAATAAACAACATAATCCAACATCAAATATAAAAAAAAAAACTAATGTTATCTTTATTACATCTAAATATTCTGATAGTAATAACTTTTGCCTCCATAAGGTCTCTTACATATACACAGTTCTACATAGCGATTTATCATGGCACAGTTTGTTGTGCTTGTTAGCACAGATCACGGTTGTACAATAAACTGACGTAGTTGTACAAGACTCCATGGAACATACATTAATCTTTACATTAAGTAGGTTACAGCAATGAGACCAGACAAAATGACGTTTTTGTTTTCCAATGCACAGAACATTATTATTAGTGTTTCCTTTTTTTTCTTTTACACTGCTATTAATTCTTTATTAGCCATTTCAGCCAATATGTCATTTAGTTACACCTTTTCATTTGGCTCAAAAACTGAGGTGACTATAATAACATGCCATTAAAAAAACATGAAAAATCAAATCATAAAAAGATGGTTCAAGTTCTCAGTAAATCAGACCTTAAACACGCTTTACTGTTTAAAAACAGCAGATACTGAAAAGTAAAGTCTTTGGCTCACACTCAATCCCAGGTCAAACTAATTCAAGTTAATTTAATTGAGCATTTATGTACACACACACGCTTCCACTCACACCTGCACACACACACACACACACACAAACATCCAAATGAAAATGAATGTCGCTGCACAGGCTTGTTTGCACACACAAAACAAATTCAATTTGTCGAATGATAATGAGCCAGTCACTTCATATGCAACAGCTTGTCCATACAACGGTCTTGGAATCCACTGACCCAGATATGTCTTAAGGAGTAACACCTCCTTGCAATATTCTATCTATGGCTACACGTTACATGAACAAATACGCACACACGTACATGCCTACACCCATGAGTCAGGTGAGGCGGGGTAGGGCTGAGTTCTGTATGAAGGCCTGCGTGTGGTGGAGTAGAAGTCCACGTAGTTGGTATTGGGTTTGAGCACCTGCCTCTCGCTCACCACGGGATAACGAACCGGCTCGTCCAGGTACGCATCCTCGTAGCCCATCGGAGATGACAGGTACATTCCAAAAGTGTCATAGGTGCTTTGATTTCCCTCCTCTGGGTAGTAGAGCCGGCCATGCTGAAAGAGCAGACAAAAAGAGTGGCTTTTTGATTATCATTTACATAGGTAAAAAGAATAACCAAATAATAAAAAAATTATTGACACCATTTATTTAAATCCAGTGATTTTATCTGAATTTATTTTTTTTATAATATATATTTATATAAAATTATCTAAAGGATAATACTTCGTCTTTATTGTCTCTCTTTCTTTTCTTTTTTTTTGTAGAAAAGACTTTATTTTATTATATTTAAGTTATTTATTATTTAGGTTCTTATTTTATTTTCAGCCCCATGCTATTTTAGTATTATTGAGACACTATTAAATATATATTACTAATACTATTAAATATTTTGGTGTATATTTAAAAAAAAAAATTTTTGGTGTATATTTAAAAAATATATATTTTTTTTTATTAAAATTTTTAGTTTTAGTAATTTTGTTGAGTGTTTTGACATTTTTATTAGTTTTTGTTTTTTAAACATGTCTACATATTTTTTTATCCAAATTAGATTTAGTTATTTATTTTAGTACATCAAGTTAATTAAATGAAAATGAGAAATGTTGAAGAAGCTATGAAACAAGTTTAAGTTTGTTTTTAATCTTATTTCAGTTATTAACTGAAGAATAACTGTTACCATCATAATAATCCCATACTAAAATCATCTTATCCTATATTTTATGTCAGAAGGAGATCTCAAATTGTCAGTCTTGTTATAATGTTTGTACAGTAAACAATATTTCAAAACCTAATATTCGTAAAAAATATCAGCATTAAAGCTTTAAAAGTTTGTAACAAAAATTTAGTCCAATAAATTTAGTCCAAAATTTAGTCGCATTGATGGCATGTGAATTTTTGAGTCTGTTCATTCATATTAAAATGTTTATCACAGACATTTTAGTTTTGGTGTGAACAGGCCTTTACATCTTTACATTTACAGTGTCATGATGTAGTGTCATGTATGATGATTTATCCCAACATACATTATTTTTATTGCTATTACTAAATTTATTAAGACTTAGAATAAATGAAAATCTTACAAAAAGTGAATCTTTTGCCTTAAATATATAAAAAAATGTGTTCTATAAGGTGTGTGCTACTAAACCCAGATGCTTTTCACCACAGATTATTTGTGGGCAATGAGCAAGGAATAAACCCAATGGATTACGTAAACTTCATCTGTTGGGATTAGACGCATTAAATCCACGTCAATTGTTATCATTTACAGTGGGCATATGGCATCTGGGTTCAGATTCAGCAATTTCTTCCTGCTTCCTTCCATTCTTCACCTCACCTGTGATCTGCGGGACTCCTCGGCTGAAGGAGAGGGAAAGGAACTGATAAAATAGGCAGACTGCTTTCCAGACCCTAAACATAGATGAACACAAATATTAAAACACAATCTCTATCTTAAGAACAGAATGAAGACTTTTCTATTTACCAGGTATTAGTTATAATCATCCATGTTCTCTAATAATGTGATGTTTAAAGGTGTTATATTTATAAGTTATATAAATGTACAGTCTGTGGTGAAGCTCTAATTCTGTGAAGACCACAGTTAGGGCAGAGAGCAGGGCTGAGGGTTAGATGGGCGGAAATGGTTCAACAGCCCAACAGGGCTAATGAAGACCTGACACATTCAGAATCACAGCTACATAATCAGACCCTCCAGGCCGAAGTACCACCAATCAATATAGAGTAACTACGGAGGTCAAGTGCTCTTAAATGAATGACCATTATAGCTTCCGACCAGACGGGGGAATAAAACTGATTGCTCTATTAGTTGAAGAGAGCATGGGTGAAATATCTATTAGCACATCAGTCCAGCTTCTTAATTCACAGACAGATTCTTCTGTTGTTTTCCAAGAGTGATGTACCATAAGACTATGCTGCATATTTCTGAGTAAAGCTGAATATTCAGTAAGTAATAATGTATATAATGGGACTTAATTTCATCCAGTGCCATTTGATTGGATCTTGACAAGGATTGTGAGGGGAAAAACCTAGGTGTTTTTGGTTAATATTGTTTTTCCCTGACTGCACAGCATTGATAACATTAGTGGTAAAGTCAAATCAGAAATATGTTTTCAAATCAGAAAATTTAATAACATTTTAATGGAAACAAGAATTGTGCAGTTAGGATCTGGGTATATTTTTGCTTTTTGTCTGTTATTAAGTGGAAAGAGGACTCAAGGAAAGCTCACCTGTATACTGACTTGTGTTTCTGTTGGCGTCTCCATAATAATTATGAAGTTGCATAGACGACTGGGTCCTCCGCTGATTTAAGTGATGACCTCTAATACCCAACATGGCAGGGGAAGAGGTGGCACTACCTCCTAAATGTGGAGAAAAAAAACATCAAATAACGATTAACAATAAACCAATGCAGAGTACAAAAAAAAAAAAAACCTGAAGAATAAAATAAAACAACCAATTAATAAATATTAATATCAGAATTAATGAGAAGTAAGAAATTTCTCTGTAGCTTCTACAGAATTACATTTCCTACAATTCCTTGCTGTTGTAATGGCCCACCTGATTGGATAACAGGTGACATCTGCACATTGCTGGTTGGCAGAGTAGGTTGGGAATGGTAACGGTCTCGATCCATTGTTGACACTGGGGTGATGAAGTGGTTCTGGTTCCATCCATCCTGATGAATCATAGAACACACAGTTCCTGTTTACATCTACTGTTAGTATCCATCTCAGGTGATGCAATTACAAAAGATCAACCGAGACAAAGTATTTTTAGTCAAAGTCAATATCAAGTCATTTTGTCTGATTTCCAAATTTATGATGAGAAGGTTGTTCCTTTGTGTGTTTTAAACTATCGTTTTAATGATTGCTATTTAGGTACTGTAAGTATCTGTAAATAAATATATTGTTTTCCGCAAACCATTAGGGTATACACTACAAACACATAAAGCAATATTTTTCTAGTTGTAAGCACAAAATTGAAAAAGCATAAAAAAGCTTATGCTTAAAAGCAAGAAAAACTATCTATCTATCTATATATGTATATATTGCCTGAAAGCCCATTTTTGCTCCTCAATTAAATGTACGAGTCAGGTTGAAAATCTGGAAGAACATTATTTTGTTTAGTTAATCACGTTGTTTCTGATTTTTAGTTACTGTTTCGTTAGTTTCCTAGTTTGTCGAAGTCATGTCGAATAGATCGAATTGAATGCACATGAACACAACCACAAAGTCCCAATTACAAGTGAGAAACCTAAAACCTTCTTTAAGCCAAAATGAAATTTTAAATATAAAACAAAACTAAGTTGAATGTACAAAATACCATTGTATTGTATAATTATGATAGAAAATATATAACAATTCAATTTACAGAACTTCCATAAACTGAAAAAAAAAACAGAACACACATTAAAGGGATAGTTCACCCAAAAATGAAAATTAGTCCAAGATTTACTCACCCTCAGGGCATCCTAGGCGTGTCTGATATTACTCTTTCAGATGAACACATTCTGAGTTATATTCCACATTGTTCTGTCTGTTCCAGTCTGTATAATTGCAGTGAATGGTGCCCCTGTTTCTGAATCCGAAAAAAAAGTATCCATCCATCACAAAACTACTCCACACGGCTCCAGGGTGTTAATAAATGACTTCTGAAGTGAAACGGTGCGTTAGTTTAAGAAAAATGACGATTCTTAAAACTTTATAAACTGAAATGTGCTGCTTCCGGTCTCTCAAGCAGGCGCGTTCACACCATGGCAGTCGAGCGTATGACGTAGGCGTAACGAAAGGCGAATGTAAGATCCGGGGAGAGAGTGCATGACGAACGCAGATGCACAGAGGAGAAAGCAAAACAAAACACCTGTCACAAACTTATTTAAACATCCCGGGTATCGACACGAACGCACCATTTAAATCAAAACAGATCAAATTTACTTGTTCACATGGTTTCCCTGAGCTGTACACAAAACTTGGTTCTCGCGAGATTACACGCTTCTCCCTGGAGCTTACTCTCGCGAGACTAGTCTTCTTTCCGGATCTTACATTCGCCTTTCGTTACACCTACGTCATACCCTCGACCGCCTTGTTGTGAACGCGCCTGCTTGAGCGATCGGAAGCTGTACATTTCAGTTTATACGTTTTAAAAATCTTAATTTTTCTTAAACTAACGCACCGTTTCGCTTCAGAAGTCCTTTATTAACACCCCGGAGCCGTGTGGAGTAGTTTTGTGATGGATGGATACTTTTTTTTCGGATTCAGAAACAGGGGCACCATTCACTGCAATTATACAGACTGGAACAGACAGAACAATGTGGAATATAACTCTGAATGTGTTCGTCTGAAAGAGTAACATCAGACACGCCTAGGATGACCTGAGGGTGAGTAAATCTTTGGCTAATTTAAATTTTTGGGTGAACTATCCCTTTAAGTGCATTTCTATTCATTATGTTTTAGAAATGGAGTTAAAAAACCTTGCTGAATTTTATGTAGAAATAGTACATTAGCATTTTGGTTCCACCAAATTGACGTGAACACACCTGACGTAATAATTACGACTTCTAAGCTCACAAATACAAACTTCACAGAGGAACTTGTATGCATCTTATTTCCTGTTAGTCAACATGGTTACTGATTATGTTCACCACCTTTTTTGTGTTTGGTTGCTTGTATATATTGCCCTGTTTGCCTCTTTAGTTTGTCGTTTATCGTTTATATGGTGCTCTATGTATCACGCTGAAGAATTCTTTGCTATTGCTATTGTTCTTTGCTATTATTGATAAGCTTTTGTTTTTGTAAATAAAAGTCTACCACTTTATATTTCTCACTGGAAAACGAGACAAAAAATATTGATTGTGAACATTTTTGCAGTGCACACTCATATTTTTTGCAGTGCATTTTTGATCGGATCCCACAGAATGGATGTCACGAGAACATCAGGGTCCCTCACCACAGAGCAATGGCTGAGAACGTACCTTTTTATAGACGGTACGCAGATCTCTGTACTGCCACAGAGTGTTGAGCACCTGAGCTGCTGCCTTGACCACCTTCATGGAGTACCTGCCACAGAGAACAAGATATTATTCTAGATATACCAGGACAAAAAAAAAAAAGAAAAAAAAAAAGATTTTGTTATGAAACAGTGTGGCAACGGCAAACTGCCCACTTCAAACAGCCCATAAAAAGAGGTATGCACCTCTCCCCACGTCCTCTGCTGATTGTAACCAGTTTGTCGATGCCGCCCGTCTGGGCAAGAGCACGGGCGTTCTCCATATTCCTGCTGGTGACCTCGTGCAACGCACAGCAGACCGCCGCCACCGTCTCATCCGACAGCAGGGAGGGCCCATTGCCAGGGAGACGGGTCACTAGGTCCCGCATGGCGTATTTTCCTATCAAAGCAACCGAATTCAGGAAACATTTATTTTAGAAGTTGCAATGCAGTTTTTAATGGCCACATAAAACCGACATATAATAAAAATGGAATGTAAAGAGTTCATAGCAATAAGTTTGAGTGACTTACCAATGAGCTCCTTGTTCCTGGCGTCCAGAGCCATGTTCCGTAGAGCAGTGGCCACAGAGCAGACCACCCTGTCATTATCCATTCTTAGTAGCTCCACCAGTATGGGCAAACCCTTCTCTTTACGTACAGCAGCACGGATGTAGGCCGCAAACTGAACGGTGAAAGAGAGCGAAAAAGAAGGTTATTATCTTTCAGTGAAGCAAGAATTTGCATTAACGTTTACTGAAACAGAGAAAGTGATGGAATCAAAACACAATATCTAGGTATCTAGTCTATCCCTAACTTTAAAAGCATTTCCAAAATAAAGGATGCAAAGAAAAGAAAAGAAAAACTGTTGCTGTATTAGATCCTTGAAGCTACATCTGGTCAAATAGTGTGTGTGTGTGTGTGTGTGTGTGTGTGTGTGTGTGCAGGACATATCCTTCATCCACCAGCCAATTATGGCATTCATATAATTCAGTTCTATTTTCAAGACTGTGGCTGTATAATTCAGTTTATGTTATAGTGACCACAAGCAGCCTACCCTCCAGGTTCCAGCGGAGAGATTCTGCAGGGACCCAGCTGCCCCTTCCAGCGTGGCTGGGTTTGAGCTCTCTGCCAGCAGAGTGAGGTAAGGTTTTACCACAGATGGATGCCACAGCATCTCTGCCCCCTTTGGACTTCCAGAAAATCCTGGAATAGGCCCCACACCATCCCACTGCATCACAGGATCAAACAAATAGTGATAGGTTAGTTTTAGCTGTGAACATTCTGTAAAAATAACTTTCTGTAGTAACAAAAAAAAATGGTTTCTGTAAACATAAAATGTGAAAAACAAACATATTTGTAAATATAAAAAGATATTATTATTCATTTCCATTATTTATATATTAATTATTATTACTTCTATTATTTTTTAGAAATATTATTTATTATTATTATCTAATCATTAATTAATTATTTAAAATGACAACTAATTTTAAAATAAATAAAACTAGAAAAATAATTTTATAGATGCTGCACTCAAAATCAAATATTTTGTTCAAATATAAAGTAAGCAATACAAACTTTTAGAGATGAGCTGAAACTGAAAATAAGTTATAGGAATTTCCATGGCTTTTCCATAACATTTTAAAGATTTTATTAATTCCCATCATGTCCAGAGCTGGAAATCTCAATTTTAAAATTTACTGATGTTTCCAGGTTTTCCATCACTATTGGCTGAAAAACAATTATTTTAAATGTACAGCTTTTGATGCTTGCTCTAATAAAACATCTGTTGGCTTGTGCAAAGCTATTTGCGAAATTAATTTCTCTTTCCGACAATCCCAAATGATTTGATAACTGAGCACAAAAGCAGTTATAAGCTTTCAGAACATGGGAGTCCAAGCTCATTTAATTTAGTGATAGATTACCTGCTGATCCTGCCAGGACCTCTTCTTCTTCTTCTTTCTGAGCCCCCAGCAGCTGTAGTCGGCCTGTTTACTGGAGGTGTCAGGGCCCAGGAGCATGTCCAGATCCTGGTTTCCCATCAGCCGAGACGGAGGCATCTCCAGCTCAAGACGGTATGACAGGTTCCTCAAAGTGCACACACAGTTTTCCACAATCTAACAACACAGGAAAAGAGAAAAAGGGTAAGGAAAGAAATGTATAATATTTTGGACATTGACAGTCCCAATCTTCATCATTTGTCCTGGATATTTTTTTAAAATCACAATAAATTTGTTCCATTTAAGAAAAGTTTCAATTAAATTTAAATTTAAAATAACAATTGCTATTGTATTTCTTATAATAACAGTTATTACTAATTATTTAAAATAAATGTAATAAAAATATTTTTTTAAAAATTCCAGGAAGCTTTTCAATGCTTCCTGTTCCAGCAGATGGCATGCTATGACTAAGATTTCATGAAAAAAAATAACCATAGCTGCACAATGCTGTGCTCCACCACTAGAGGCACTCTACATTTTTTGGCCCTTCAAGGAGTGGCACAGAAAACAAGTAACACCTTTTTATAAGCATCATGAGCCTCTGCCAGTTCCCAGCTGTCATCGGATATACAGACTGAAAATTAGTCAAATATCTGGCAAGAATGTATCAAACATGTTCCAAATATTACCAACAATCTATAGACTGTTGTACATCAGAACTGGATGGTTTCAGATATATTTTTAATGCAATCCCATAAATATCTCTAACCTTGCTGTCATAATCAGAGGTGTTTACACAGGTTTTGATTATATAGAGAAGGGAATCAATCAGCCCTTCACAGCAACGCATCTGCCTTCTGGCCTCTTCTCCAGCTGAGCTCAGGTTCCTGACACACACACACACACACACACACAAACACAATCATGCAGTCAACTATTACAATGGTTATCTGATTTAGATAAAAACAGTCATTCTCACTTGGAAATATAAATATTGATAAACCCTGAGGATGAAGAGTGATGCTGCTACTACCAGTGATGTGCAAAACTATATATTACAAGAATCAACTAGTCAGCAGGTTACCTAAACGACTATTGATTAATCAATCTTAACAGGAAGCCCTGTATAATTAGGCTGGTACACCTTTACATGAGGCATACCTGAGGCAGCCGGAGGTGTTCCTCAGCACCAAAGATGAGTGCAGTTTGAGTTTCTGGTCCTCTCGCTGAGGGGCCGCACCCCACCCGGAGTGAGGGATAATGACTGTGTTGGTAAGTGGCCCCAGAGCGTCTCGAGTGATCGTCATCTTCACAGAGTCACATGATGACAGGTTCCACAACACTCCTGTCAAGGCATGACCCCAAAAACATAGAATATAACATATAAAATGCAACAGTACAGTATTAAATATAGAGAACTAGGAGTGCCACTTTAATATAAAGTGAAGGAATCAAATTTATGAATTAATAAAACAGAATAAATTACTTATTTCAACCCACTATGTACACTGGCAATAGAATTGCTATTGACTAATACATTTTTTAGTTGCCACTTACAAAAAACAAACGTATATACTCAGGCAGTCAAAAGTTTGGAATAATAAAGAATCTCTTATGCTGCATTTATTTGATCTAAAATACAGTAAAAATGCAAATATTGTGAAATGTTATTACAATTTAAAAAACGTAATCTTGTGATGCATTCATTACTCCAGTCTTCGGTGTCACATGACCCTTCAGAAATCATAAAGACAGACATTTTTAGTCACCTAGTGTGAAATTTAGTCACATATGTGAGTAATTTACTCGCAGTTGTATTCTATAAAATTACTAATTATTTTAAGTAACTGCAGTTAAATGTAACAATGATTGACTAATCAATTATTTTGTGATTTAAATAGCATTTTAGAATACTTTTTTTTTTGCCAATGGCGTTGTTTAAATTCTTTAGCTAAATGCTTTTTTGAATTCATTAATCAAATTAAAACATGCCATTAAGCAGTTTACAGTAAAACTGCTTAAACAAATCTGTTGCATTGATAAGAGGCTAAATAAGAATTTTTAGGTGAACTATTTAGGTATAAGTAATTCAACACACTTGATCATTTAACAAAGCTCATTAGAACAAATGAGAGACACATTCTGAGGTGTGTGCTAAAACTGTAAAGAGGCAGTGGGAGTGTAACAAAAATCCCGCAGATAGAATTCATTAACACAAAATCGTCCCTGTGGTTGTGAGTATGTGTGAGTAGAAAGAGCTCCATCTCTGCTGAACAAACCTACTGCCTCTGTTTGAGAAATGACAGTAAAATACACTGTATGCATCAAGAAAACTGCTTGGGAGAGTAGAATTTCCCCATATCTATCTAGCAATACTTAAGATATCCAGCTTGGAGAGAGAGAGTGAGTGTGAGTGTGTGTGTGTGCGTGCAAGTTTGTGTCAGCTCAGCTTTTAATCAAATACTTTGTCCCTCCACATTAATCACTGCCACGAGTTCCACTGACTGTAATCTCTGATCTGAACTTCACAGCGCAAACTGATCTCGCCACAGGAGCGGAAGAATGCGAGTTGGAAAGAGCGAGACACAGGAACAGAGAGGGAGTGAAAAAGCACAAGAAAGACTCTTATGGCAGTCAGTCATGTGACCCCACACACCCACTCACCGGTTACGAGCTCTCGCACTTCAGTGTCTGGAGTTTTTCTCAATAGACGAACCAAAGCTGGGATTCCACCGGAATTCCTCACACACACTTTATTATCGTCGGTGGCTTTTCCGTACACTAAGTTCCGCAGAGCTCCGCAAGCGTTCCGCTGAACTTCCAGGGTTTTGTGGTCAAGCAGATCCACCAGGTGTCGGATCCCCCCGATTCGACACACCTGAAAACATACAGTAAGAGAGTGCAAGTGTTCACATTTATGTTTCCAAGGTGTGCTTTTCTGTCTATGCAATCTGCAAATGAAAACTAACTAAAAGCAGAAACATTTTTTAGTAGCATGCTAGTAATTTAACTGCTATTTCAAACACTGTACATATATCACACTTTGCAAAATCAGCTCTTGAACTATTACATGAACTGTCTAAATGAACTCATTCACTTAAACCACTAATTCACTGGTTTGAGTTTGTACATAGAAGTCCCTACTTCTTACTTCTTTTATTGAATTTATTAAACACTGTTGCTCATTTACGATTTCAAATTGCAGAATTAGCATGTTATATTAGCTTTTTGAAACCGACATTACCATTGTATCATTTACACACTGTATCTGTTCACGTTTAATGCTAATTAAGATCCCCATTGTTTCTGTGTCAGAGAAATACTACTCGGAGTATAAAAATCAACTACAGAATTACATTTATGTTATATACATATATATTAAATAGCTGTTAAATATCTTCAGTGAAGACTAATTAAAGGTTTGGGGTTGGTAAGATTTTTAGTGTTTTTGAAAGGAGTCTCTTATGCTCATAAAGGCTGCATTTATTAGATCAAACATAGTAAAAACTTTTATATTGATAAATAATTTTAAAAATGTTTTTTTTATTTTAATATATTTTAAAACATAATTTATTCCAGTGATGGCAAAGCTGAATTTTTAGCAGCCATTACTGCAGTCTTAAGTGTCACATGATCCTTGGTTCAAGAAACATTCTGTATTTTTATACATAGCGCAACTATACACAGCATTTGTTATTTTATGATTCTAAAAAAAACTTTGCATCATTATATTACTGTCATTGTCACTGGTCATTGCCTGTACTGTTACTTATGAATTAAAGTGTCCTTGCCTTTAAATTAAAAGTATTAATTTTTCAGACCCCAAACATTTGAATAGTAGTTTAAAATGTACAGTTATTATTAATATTGATGCCTCATCCTGCGCTACACAGATTTATGTCCAAGATTTTGTCCAATCAAATGTGCATAAAGCATTTAAATAATACTTTTTTTCTCTTATTGGTTAGGCTTTTGGTTAGGCTTAAGCTACAATAAGTCAACTGTATTTGAAAAGAACAGAAGACACAAATAGGAAGTGCCTATTTGTATGGCATGTGTGTATGTGTGTGTAACCATACCTCTGCCTTTATGCGGTTGTCTCCGTAGCAGAGGTGCTGTATGTACGCTGCAGCATTGGCCTGGACAGAAGGGAAATGATGCTGCAGCATTCGGATTACCTCTGGCAGCTCGGGGTCTCTCCAGGCAAACTCCCTAACCCCCCCACAGGCACAGAGAAAACAGATGTCAAACACACATACACATACAAATATGAAAAATGTCCACATTTGACCAATAAAATTTTTTGCAGATTTGATTAAAATATACATAATTACTTGTGTTTACATGTCGCAACAGGACAAACAACTAGCTGCTTAAAAAAAAAAATCAGTCCAGCTTCTATTTTTTCCATTCGCATTTGTCATTAAAATATGCACTGCAAATGTGAATGAGCACTCAGGCGATCTGGTTTACATTTTCTGACAAGCTCTTTTTCTGTCTGGAAAATAAACATGCCCAGAAATATGATTACCAAGCAAAATACGCACAAAAGTAGTGGAGGCTCAACAAATCAAATAAGTTGGAATAATGCAGCAAAAAGGGAAGATACACGCTGGGTTTCATTTACAAGCAAAGTTTCCACGTTTTAAATGTCAGTGACTTCAAATCTGGCCCTAAATCATTTTTGAAGCTTTCTGCAATGTTTTTGGAATAACTGAGTTCAGCTCTTCACCTGGGATCTTTGTGAGCACTGTCTATGGAAGGTGAGCGTGTGACGGCGTTGTCGACGGCAGCTGCATGTCTGGTGTAGTTCAGGTCAGATTGGCAGTAATGGGCGGGACGATAGGTGTCAGAGTGCGTTGCCATGGAGCCCATCGAGAACAACCCTCGTTGGTACCTCAGAGTACTACACTGACTAGTGGTCCTTTGTAAAGTACCAAACCCTGAGTGAGAGAGTGAGCAGTACAGACATTGTTAAGATTAACACTGTGGAAATGTCAGAACTCATTCACTGAGTTTGCAAAGATAGCAGTGGTGCATGAAGGACATTCGTCACATACCTGTATTGTTTCTGGAGATAGCACTCTGGGAGCCGTGCGTGGGGCTCTGGTACAGAGGGTTCTGGAAGGTTCTGTCTTCATAGATTGGTGTGACGTGGCAGTCAGGGGAGCGGGCTTCTTGACCTAACTGGCTGTTCTGACTATAAGAGGTTTGCAAGCCTAGATGAAGATCAGAGATTTACAACGTTGTCATTTCAGTAAATTTATTGATTTTTTTTGTTTTTCTTAAATATGTCTATATAGTTTTTATTTAGTTGTAGTACTTAAACTAAACCAGCTGAAATAAAAATGATTTTTTTTATTTTTTTTTTAAACTTATTTCAGTTTAAGTTTATTATATTTCAAGTAGTGCTGTCAAACGATTAATCGTGATTAATCACATCCAAAATAAAAGTTTTTGTTTGAATAATGTGTGTGTTCGGTGTATATTTATTATGTATATATATATATATATATATATATATATATATATATATATAAATACACACACATACAGTATATATTTTGAAAATATTTACATGTATTTACATGTCTATATTTATATTCATATAATTTATATTATAAATAAATACATTTGATATATAAAAATAACATTTCTCAGAAATATATACATGCATGTGTGTGTATTTATACAGTATATACATAATAAATATACACAGTACATATACATATACATATATTATGTAAACAAAAACTTTTGTTTTGGATGCAATTAATCGTGATTAATCATTTGACAGCACAAATTTCAAGTAACAAAAATAATTCTTATGGTTTTAATTTGAATTAATTCAGTGATATCCCTGATTTCATGAGTTTATACACTAGTGGTCAAAAGTTTGGAATTAACATTTTTTTATGTTTTTGAAAGAAATCTCTTCTGCTCTCTAAGGAAATTAAAATACAATAAAAACATTATTGTACATTATAATAACATTGTGAATTATTATTTCAATTTAAAAGAACTGTTTTCTATATATTTTAAATGGCATAATTTCTGTGATGGCAAAGCTGAATTTTCAGCAGCCATTACTCCAGTCTTCATCTAATATAATTGGTGCTCAATTATTATTAATTATTGTCCTTGTTATCAATGTTTTGCTGCTTAATAATTTTGTGGAAACTGCAATAAAAAAAATCAGGATTAGTTGTTGAATAGAAAGTTCAAAAGAACAGCATTTATTTGAAATATAAATCTTTTGTAACTTTGTTCATGTCTTTTCTGTCACTTTTGATTAATTTAATGTCTTTGCTGAATAAAAGCATTGGTTTTGTTTTTTAACAAATAAATCTAAATCTTATTAACCTCAAACTTTTGAATGGTAGTGTATCACAGATTCAACAAAACATTAAGCAGCAAAATCAGTTTTTACCATTGATAATAATAATAAATGTTACTTGAGCACCAAATCAGCAAACAATAGAATGATTTCTGAAGGAAATTCTGATGTGACACTGAAGAATGGAGTAATGATGATGAAAATATATAATGTACATATTTAAATATATTACAATAGAAAACAGTTCTTTTAAATTGCACTAATATTTCACAATACTAATTTTTTATTTAATATTTTGAATCAAATAAATGTAACCATGGTGAAAATAATAGACTTTTCAAAATAATAGTATAACTCAAAATATAGTATAAAGACATACTAGGCTTATCAAAAACATTTAAAAAATATTAATTATTCCAAACTTTTGACCAGTATCCTACATCAATAACCCAATGACAAATCCACTCTTTTGACTGGTTTATCCAATATATACACTATTTCTCAAAACGAGTATACACTACTGAAAGGATCAGCATAGACCAGCATGAATTTCTATCCAGGCTCGTTTGTGCTGATTAGGTGTTGGTCTATCTAGTGAAATTTTTGTTCATCAGCAAAACCAGTCTAGCAGCTGTACAACTCCATAACGAAGACTTTCGATGAGCTTCACTAGGCAAATGAAGCTCTCAAATCTTCAAGTGGAGATGTAAGTTGTATTTTATAAAAACAATCTGCTGTAATTAACCACTCCACTGGACTTTCACACCTTAAGATGTATCTGTGAGAGATAATGACCTTGAACAAGAACGAGGCGTATTCTGCAGCAGCTAAGAGCGTGAGATAAAAACAGTTTTATACTGAAAAAAGGCACTACGTTGTGTTGCTGTTAGTGACGTGAATGTCAGTTTGCCTGACACAATCAGAGATACGCATACAATTAATTGCGCAATTTAGATAAATTAGCCAGAGGTTTCAGCCTTTCTCCCACACATGATTTCATGGCAAACAGAATACAATAGATTTGCTCATGAACGCCTACCCAAAATTGCATACCCAATTACCCAACTCTTGGAGCATAATTACTGAATCTACTGACAAACCTTGTGAATGCTTGTACTGACATTGTACTGCATGCTCATTAGTGTATAATAGTTTTAAGAGCTGTAGGGCATATATTACCACGCAACCTTGGGAGACTGACATTCCCAACCAGAGCTTTCAATGGAACACATCTGACCACAATCTAATCAGAAACCTGAGCAGACAAACTTTGAACTCTGCCTTCAAACTATCATCAGACGTTCCAGTCTGTATTGATAGGAAGATACTGTATATTGACCAGTTTGATTAATAAGGCAATATTTGGCCATTGTGAGATAATTGCATCAGCTGATAACCATCCTTACTTGATCTACAATGTAAGTTTTGCTGGCAAAAGAAAAATTATAATTCCATAGGGCTGGAGGAAAGATTTTTCGATTAATTGTGATACTCATCCTGAATGATCTTGATAGCACTTCTTCAAATCCCAAAAACTTAAAACTGCCTTTTTCATTTCCTGAATGAAAATGTATTTGTACATCGATTTTTGTTCTGCAGAATTTGAATCTTCAGCACCATGGGGAAAAAAGAATGTGAATATGAGTTTGCAGTTCTGAGGTGAAGCAAGAAAAGGACATTTTCTATTGTGAAATAATGGCAAGAACAGTATTCATGGGCTGCAAGCAAAAACAATAAAACCAGTGTAAAATCCGGTTCTTTTTGGTGAATCAAAAATATACAGTGAAGCCTGATTCCTCAGACGACTGACTCTTTTAAGTCGGTCCTTTTCATGAATTTCAAAAATGAACCAGTCTGAAAGAATTAAATGCTGTAGAATTTACAGCACTTGCAAAGAGATTTCATTAGTAAGCTGGACACAGACAATAAACCAAAATGAATCAAAATCAAATTAGAGCTTGAGCATCAGAATCTCAAAACCCTGGTACAGTGTTAAAATACTAGTATGGTACAGAATGATTATTATAGTCAAATACTATAGTATTTCCATAGTCCAAGGGGCTTAGTTATACTATTGTACTTCATGTTCATAAGAATAAGCAAAAATCCCTACTCTGCCTTTAAACTATGACTGAATGTTGAGTCAGTGTAACATTAGCATTGAAATGAAAGAGAACTCTCAAAGAACTTTCCTCACATGTCAATCAGACACCAGCAATATAATAAAGCAAAGTGTGAACCGAACAAAGCTGCACAGCTCGCTGGTTTGGAACAGCCATGCAGAATTCAGTGAGTTTGTCTTTCATAAATTTCTAATCACTTCATACATCTCCAAATTCAGCAATAGTTCTTTCTGAAGGGCCTGGAGCTAAAAGCAGAGTTTTCAAAGTTTTTACATCATGCATGATCTACAGAGAAATACGGCATAAATGGGGCAGTGGGGCGCATCTGAGAAAGTCTCCCACAGAGCCAGAACATGAGATTATCATCGGAGTAATCCTATAAAACACTAGAGCACACAAGCATAAAAATATGCACACACGCGCACACACACACATTTACAGTCAATATCCATGCAGCTCCGGTTTCATGTGGATGTTTATTGCAGATGGAATTGAGACTGTAATACGATTTCCAAACAATATACTATACAGGCCCTATATTAATGCATCTCAGCACTTTCAATTCACAAACTCATATGCACACACAGCATCTCATAATCAGAGGGTTATGATTATTCGGGTAGGAGCAATTACTAGGATCCTTTTTTTTGCACTTTTATGAGAACCAATTTGTGTCAGTCTCTCTGAGTTTATGTCCAGAGATATGTGAAGTTTTCTTTCTGTGGCTCTTATAATTGAGATTTTAACAGACAGTATATATTATGTCAGAGACTAAACTGTGAAATGCTTAATGAATTCTTCACAATTTTTTCCAAGTTTTGAAAATTCACCTCACGAGAGGATTTTCAGGAAATACCTTCTTAAGCCAGGGAAGATTTTATAATCCGAGCCAAACACACACCGATAAGTGACAGCATTACTAATCCTTGTATAATAGAGTGCATATACAACGCTAAGAAAGTTTCACACATATTCAAATCTGTGTCCGTAAATCCATAACTTTTCAAGAGTGGTGCAGAAATTGTGTTTGATAGAGTTCTGGCTTGGTCAGGATAAAAGAAAAAATCGTTTTATGGATTTAAACTTTATGGAAATAACTTTTATGAATCAGAAAATTGTTGGTTGCTTCAAGTCAAGTTTGGGATTAGTAAGTTTTTTGTATGTTTTTAGAAGAAATCTATTATTCTCACATCTTATGCATTTTAAATAATATTTAATTAAAATACAGTACAAACAGTAATAGTGTGTAATGTAATTTATGCCTGTGATGGCAAAGCTGATTTTTCAGTGTCACATGATCCTTATGAAATCATTCTAACATGCTGATTTGGTGCTCGATAAACTTTTTTTTTTATTATTATCAAAATTGAAAAAGATTGTGCAGCTCAATATTTTTGTGGAAACCACGATACAATGTTTGATGAATAGAAAGTTCAAAAGAACTTTCAAAATCTTTTGTAACATCATAAAATATGAATTCACTTAACAAAAAATGTAATCTTACTGACCCTAAACCTACCAAAAGTAGTAGAAAAACTCCTATCCTTAATAATAATAGGAAAGTTTGTGTGTGTAACCCACCTGTAAGACTATCCGGTCTTGAAAGGACCATCCTTTCAAAGATGTCATAGGTCCGAGACCCAAAGGAAGCGTGAGTGCTGTCATATGCACGTGTATCGTGCTTCCCCAGGGTCCCGTACTGCTGAGGCTGAGCAGTCATACCGGCCCGCAGGAGCGTTGGTGACCCAGACTCTGACCCCGTCCCATTTCCATGCCGTCCCAAGTAGCTGGAGTGTACTGGGTCGGGAGCGTGGCTGGAGGCCGGAGGCAAGGTGGTGCCAGGAAATAAACTAGGTAGAGGACGGGGCTCTGAGACTATAGGTGAGCCATAGGGGCTTCCGAGGGAAGTACGCAGAGGCTGGCGAGACGCAGGCGGGGACGGGGCGTAGAGTGGAGACGGGGCACGAGAGGGAACAGAACTGACACGCCTCATGACACGGCCACTGCTGCCCACCTGAGAAACAGAATATATACAATCAAACACTAGAACCATCGTACATAAACACTACACTGTGATAATACAGTCATAACTGAAATATTCAAATGGTATTTTATTTTAAAAAATATTGTAAGATGAATGATACATCAGGATTGAGATCAGCTCCTTAGCTCCTGATCTAACAAAAAAAGGAAGGAAAACTTTAAATACCCTTCTATGGGCTCTATGCACAGACACTTCCACATTTAGCCTCAAAATTAAATCTTGAGGAAGGGTCACACAGGAGGACAAAGCAATTATGATATGATCCACCTTTACACAACAGGTATTTAAAACTTCATGAACTCATTCATAATACGTTTTAACAGAATAAAACAATATGCATAATAAACTATTATACACAATATACTATAATTTACTAAATAACAATAAGAAATGAGTTAATATAATAAATTTCACAGAACAACACTAAACACTATACTAATGTTTATGTATCTCGAATCGATTTTGCTTTCAAACGTGAAACCTATTGAGCTTTTATTTTGGCGGTAAATAGGAAGTCCTTACAGCTTCTATTTTGTTGACAAAAAGATTCTCATGACTAATTTGGGAAGATTTGGGTTTTCAAATGCACGTAATAAGTGACCCAAAATCACAGCTCTTGCAGATGTGGAGGTCGTTTGGAAAGACTGTTAGTCTGTTAACCAAAATATCTGTATTTGTGTTCATACCTGTGCTGAGGCCTGTCCTTCAGCCCTGGAACTCATGGCGAGGGTGGGGCTTCCACTGGGGGCGGAGCTTGTCGACTGGGACCTCGCTTCCGATCGTCTGGGCGTCACGGTGTTACTATAGTAACCACTCACCTCCTGGTATCCACTATCTGAATACGAGTTCATTTGAGTCGAGCTGCGCGAGTTTGGCGCAGACCCTGAGCAAAGGAAACAGCAAGGCACACCAGAGAAATACTGAGATAGACAAAATGTTTTCTGTTCAGAAATGGTAAAACAATTCTATTTGAACTATGGATTTCTAGGTTAAATACAACCTAAGCTCTATCAATAGAAACTGTGGCCTGATGTCGATTAATTAATGACGACCCGTCTTTCACTTTGTAAAAATTAATGAGACACTTTCGTACTATCGACAATGAACATAAACAAGGTTTAATACCAGTTTTACAGCAATATCGGTAATTGGTGCAATTGATCGTTCATGTGCAGCTGTATTATATACATTTATTAATTTATGTCTCATATTAATCTAGACAGGACAAAAAAAAAACGTTCTTTAGTTAGCGTTAGCATCGCTGCTGATTGCATATTTAGATAGCACAATGTTTTTCGAGGCTGCACTGCCATCTGTCGACGTAGATCAGTACGATCGTCCCTGAGTTGTATGTAAATTAATTAAAATGCGGTCCACACAATAATTAATTCCCTTAACGTTAACGTTACGTTACCTGTCCAAAAACATCACATCCGTCATAAAATCTTTCCACCATGTGTTTGCGCTCGTTTTTGTCCTTGTCGGTCTTTCTGTCTTCAGACCTTTTCTGCCTCGGTCGTAACTTTTACAGGTAAAGTAGTCTCCCGTGTTCCATTGTCTAAATTTAGCTTTTGCGTCACCAAACTACACTACGCTACCAGCGTATCTACAGCCAATGAGCGTGAGGATAGGTTATTCAACATGGCGAACACTGAGAGGGGTGACCCGCACCATGTATAATTAAACTCTTTTATAGAAAGTTATTACGAGTACAGTGAGTGTACACCACGGAAATGACAAAACACATCTTGGCTCTGTAAAAGCCCTAATGTTCACAGTAAATCTCTTAAAGTAGAAGCCAGGCTGGCCATTAAGTATAACAATAGCACCTTAACACCAGAAGTATCTCCTGACCAAAAGCAGCAGTACCATAGTGCAAAGATGCCATGGCACTGGATGTAATAGTATTTAAAAAAAGTGACTAACGTATTTATTTATTTATTTAGTTGCAATCCTTCAACCAGCTAAAACATTAACCTGGTATTTGCTTGCTATACTGTGTGCACAGTAATGAAAAGACATAACTTCTGTACATGTGAAAGTACTGTTTGCATGGAGAAAACTTCATTAACAAGTATTACATCAGAAAAACATAACCAGACTTTCATCCACGTATAAAAGCGGTCAGCTTTAAAAGGATTACAAAATGTAATTAGCTTCTGAAATGCAAGTGCATCCCAGTTTCCAATGTAGGTGTATAAAGACTTTTTACTGTTACAAGGAAGCATTAAATTTGTCTTAAAATGACAGTGAGGACATTTACAATGTTACAAAAGATTTGTATTTCAAATAAATGTTGTTCTTTTGAACTTTAATAATAAATCAGCATATTAGAAAGATTTATGATGAATCATGTGGCACTGAAGACTAGAGTAATGGCTGCTGATAATTCAGCCTTGCTTTGTCATCATACTAAATTGAAATTTCACAATATTACTGTTTTTACTGTATTTTCATCAAGCCTTGGTGATAATAAGAGACATCTTTCAAAAACATAAAAACATCTTAACAGTAGGCCACAGATGCTGCCCATAGATCTTTAGTTGTATTCAACTTGGAATATTCCATAAAGGCATCAGTATGAATATTGTTCACATAGAAGTGACAGAAGGCAATATGGAGTGTGAATGAACAGACCCTCACTTTCACGCAGGGAGATCTGTTCCAATTCAGGAGAGTAAAGTAACCCCTGACCCCTGACCCCAAATGTGGGCGAGGAGCAACCATCCGACGGCTTAGACACACCTGCACCTGAGGATTCTGATGACCAAATGGTTAACACACTGTGAGCAGGTTTAAGTATTTGAGAAATTATCAAAATACAGTTACCTTCATCAATGACATACTTAGAGGGAGCATTAACATAAAATAGGCCATCATTTACCCAAAATAATAGCCATTGACAGATAATGTAAAATGCTTTCCGATTTTCAAAGATAAAAAAATAAAGTGTCTGGTCTATTGTGTTTCCATACTTTAAAGACATTCCGACAGTAAGAGATGACAATAGGAATTAGAACTGAAGAAAAGCTGCTCTGTAAGGATTTGGAGAGAGAAAAAGAGATTCCAAATGTAGTTCAGTGGAATAATTCATGGGATATTGTTCATTAAGTTGGGTGACCAGATCACAAGACCACAGTGTCTGATGTCTATTTTAAGAGCAGAATAAAAAGAAAAAGCCCAGAACCCACAACACAGTGTTTGTCAAGAGTGAAAGAGTTCTTGGCACAGTTCTTGTGCTATCAATGTTACATTAAAAATACCAAATATTACAATATAATATCGTACAATAACATAGACAACATAGTGCAGCTTTGGGATACTGTAACTAAACCATAATACACTGAGAAAAGATGGGTCAGGAAAATATTTACACTCAATTACATTCAAATGTCGTCTAAATGCTTCAGAGAGCCTTGAGTACAAAAATCAGCCAGCTCAACCCTCTTAAGAGTCATTGTTCCAAGCTAGACTATGTGATCTGTGCTGTATGTATGTGACTGCAGTGCTGTCTAAAATATCATAGTTCTGCTTACTCTTATTTACAACAGGTGACAAGGAAAAAATAACAAGCAGGAAGAGAACAAGACAAAAATACCTGCAGATCTCCACAGAAGAGACTTCTCAGAAGAGCTGGAAAAAATGACGAGAAAAGAAAAAAGATTAAATGAGAGGAGAACAATGTCACACACGGTGCACAAAGCATCTGAGGCATTTTATGAAACCAGTGCCTTTTTCAGTTTGTTAAGTTGATTTAAGTAACATTTTAAAAAACAGATCAATATTGTGTTTAAGTGGTAATATATTATGGCATTATTTAATTTTAATGTATAATTATGCCTTCAGAAAAGTAACAGTTGACAGTTTTACAATGTATTTCGACATATTGTGCTTTAATTAAACAGTCTTGAGTTCAAGGTTACAGAGCTAGAAAATGTTTATTAAAGAGACAAGTTTATACTGGTATTAATTTTCAATTATTACTTACTATTAAAATCATGGTAACAGGGCGTGCATTTTACGATCACTTCCACTGGTAAACCGAATGAGACATACAACACAATAAACTTTAAAGGTGTATTCAGTAATTCTTTAGCTAGTGATTCTCCTGTTCTCTCCACTGGAAACGCACTATAATGAGTGTGGCTCATTGTCTAATTTTACACTACACTACTAGTGTATCTACACAACGAAAGCCAACGAGCATGAAGATTTTCTTAGACATTTGCTTAAATACCACGAATCACGTCATTTCAACATGACAAAATATACTGAGGTGGGTGACCCACACCATTTATAATTAAAACACTTTGTACAGAAAACTATTATGAGTAGTCTTCATCTCGTGAATCTACACCATGACTCGGATGACTATTCACAAAAACACCATTTATTTCTTAATGTGAAAAAACATGGCACTAAACTATTGTACTCACCCTCAGGCCATTCAAGTTTCTTCATCAGAACAGATTTGGAGAAATTTACTTGCTCACCAGTGGATCCTCTGCAGTGAATGGGTGCCGTGAGAATGAGATTACAAACAGCTAATAAAAACCTCACAATGTGAATGTCACAATGATGTGAGTCCATAATCTATAATAACGCTTTCCCGTAGTGAAAAAAATCCATCCAACCCCTGTTGTCCTCTCACATCAAAATCCACAACATATTTCTTTAGAACTGTTCTGGAGTGTTTTCACCTGTAAACAGAGCTTGATCTGTGCATATATCTCTTTTTGATTGGAGAAAGCAATATTATGGGTAGAGGACTCGTATTTTAGCCAGAATCAACAGTTTGAAGTTAAAAACGTCTTAATGATCAGTTTGTTTATTACAAACACACAGCTTTTCGGATCCATAGTGTTGATTTTCAGGATCCTTGCTCCATGAGCAAGTGATGCAATGCTAAATTTCTCCAAATCTGTTCAGATGAAGAAACATGGGACGATCAGTTGTATTTTCTATCAGTATTAGCAAGATGTAAATATGAAGACTCATCTATAGTGCATCTTGGATGGCCTGAGTGTGAGTACATTTTCAACTAGTCCTTTAACTTAAAACTACATACAGTGGGTACGGAAAGTATTCAGACCCCCTTAAATTTTTCACTCTTTGTTATATTGCAGCCATTTGCTAAAATCATTTAAGTTCATTTTTTTTCCTCATTAATGTACACACAGCACCCCATATTGACAGAAAAGCACAGAATTGTTGACATTTTTGCAGATTTATTAAAAAAGAAAAACTGAAATATCACATGGTCCTAAGTATTCAGACCCTTTGCTCAGTATTTAGTAGAAGCACCCTTTTGATTTAATACAGCCATGAGTCTTTTTGGGAAAGATGCAACAAGTTTTTCACACCTGGATTTGGGGATCCTCTGCCATTCCTCTTTGCAGATCCTCTCCAGTTCTGTCAGGTTGGATGGTAAACGTTGGTGGACAGCCATTTTTAGGTCTCTCCAGAGATGCTCAATTGGGTTTAAGTCAGGGCTCTGGCTGGGCCATTCAAGAACAGTCACGGAGTTGTTGTGAAGCCACTCCTTCGTTATTTTAGCTGTGTGCTTAGGGTCATTGTCTTGTTGGAAGGTAAACCTTCGGCCCAGTCTGAGGTCCTGAGCACTCTGGAGAAGGTTTTCGTCCAGGATATCCCTGTACTTGGCCGCATTCATCTTTCCCTCGATTGCAACCAGTCGTCCTGTCCCTGCAGCTGAAAAACACCCCCACAGCATGATGCTGCCACCACCTGTATTGGACAGGTGATGAGCAGTGCCTGGTTTTCTCCACACATACCGCTTAGAATTAAGGCCAAAAAGTTCTATCTTGGTCTCATCAGACAGAGAATCCTTCAGTGTTTTTTAGCAAACTCCATGTGGGCTTTCATGTGTCTTGCACTGAGGAGAGGCTTCCGTCGGGCCACTCTGCCATAAAGCCCCGACTGGTGGAGGGCTGCAGTGATGGTTGACTTTCTACAACTTTCTCCCATCTCCCGAATGCATCTCTGGAGCTCAGCCACAGTGATCTTTGGGTTCTTCTTTACCTCTCTCACCAAGGCTCTTCTCCCCCGATAGCTCAGTTTGGCCGGACGGCCAGCTCTAGGAAGGGTTCTGGTCGTCCCAAACGTCTTCCATTTAAGATTATGGAGGCCCTGTGCTCTTAGGAACCTTAAGTGCAGCAGAAATTTTTTTGTAACCTTGGCCAGATCTGTGCCTTGCCACAATTCTGTCTCTGAGCTCTTCAGGCAGTTCCTTTGACCTCATGATTCTCATTTGCTCTGAAAATGCACTGTGAGCTGTAAGGTCTTATATAGACAGGTGTGTGGCTTTCCTAATCAAGTCCAATCAGTATAATCAAACACAGCTGGACTCAAATGAAGGTGTAGAACCATCTCAAGGATGATCAGAAGAAATGGACAGCACCTGAGTTAAATATATGAGTGTCACAGCAAAGGGTCTGAATACTTAGGACCATGTGATATTTCAGTTTTTCTTTTTTAATAAATCTGCAAAAATGTCAACAATTCTGTGTTTTTCTGTCAATATGGGGTGCTGTGTGTACATTAATGAGGAAAAAAAATGAACTTAAATGATTTTAGCAAATGGCTGCAATGTAACAAAGAGTGAAAAATTTAAGGGGGTCTGATTACTTTCCGTACCCACTGTATATACTATAGAAAGAGTAAAGACAATAAACTACCTGTAACTTTTATTTCCTGCGTACAACATTTGGTCAAAGAGGCATCCTCATAACAAAAGACAATAAATAAATAAAAATTTATAAAATATATATAGATAGATAGAATTAAAATTAATTTACTGTTGTTTTGTTGATGTGTTATTCTGTGAATCATTGTGAACTGTGCATGTCTAAAATGTGGCTTTCTAGTTATTTTTCACACATTTATGAGAAACACAAAAATGGCATCCGTTTTGTAGAATGACCCATCTCATCTTCCAATAAGTCAATGAAAAAAGCAAAGAGATCCGCTCCATTTGCCCAGCATTAGGAAACCATTACCAGTGAACATCAATCACATTGTTACAGTCCACTGACTGTCGCGTTCATCTCTCTGACACAAATTTAAAAAATCCTGTCTGGTTAATGACAAGAAATGAACATACTTGTGCATTTTAAGGAACTGAAGAAGAGCGAAATGACAGGACGTGGTATTAGGAGTTCAGGTTGAATAAATGACAGAATGTAGACGCCACTGTCTTAAAACAGCAGACGAGTGTCTGCTAATGTCTGCCAAAAAGCAACACTGTCTGCAAAGGAGGGGTCAAAGGCCACCGGTCATCAGTGTACAGCGACAGCTGAAAGGGGGCACAGTGGGGACAGCAGGAATGCCACACAGAGAAAGGTTAAAGGTAATGGGTTGCAGGGCGCATGGTAGCAAGAATGCACACACGGACCTTCCACAAGCAAAAGGAAAAAATGTCCTGTATACTGCGGCAAAACAGCACAAGCCATCTTAAAAAACAGAACAGACACTCCTTCACAGATGAGGAGAACAAACAGGGCAGCTGACATGTGCATACACACATACAGACACAAAGAGTTCACTGTGGCAAAGCAAGAGATGGGGAAGAACTGTACTTCAGCTTAACCAGATTGAATATAAATCTTTCTGAAGTGATGGTTGTAGCAAACATCTCTGATTTATCAAGAGCACTCTTTCCATGACATTCATTAAACGAGAAACATTCACAATACCCTAAAGCTTGAATGTGTTTACTGTAAATTGACAAACACCCACTTTCCATAAAAGTAATTATTCAGTGAGGAAAGAGAGACAACAGTTTGTGGATCACTGCACACTTGTCCTTCATACTGACACACACCATGAGAAACAGAACAGCGAGTGCTGTGTTTCTGTACAGTATGTACACAGACTACATATACTGTACAGCTAAATGTGTTTCACGTGTAGGCAGGCGCGTAAAAATGATCCATTTATGTGTGGAGGGAGGAGGGTTTAAATGCGTAGTTGCCACGGATACACTCATATGAGATTCATTTGAATGCTTTAAAATAATATCATTAAAGTGCAATAATTAAGCCTCCTTCTAAAACCTCCTTGTATTATTATGTAACATTATGTTATGAAATGAATTATGTAACAATGTATATTTTGATGTTCATTTTATTTTCTTATTTTATTAATGAAACATTTCCATCATCCTAAAATGAAAAATTGCATGATTTTTGTCTTCTGTGGAACACAAAAGAAGATGTTTAGCAGAATGTTCAAGCTGCTCAGTAATCCATACAACAAAACTGAACTGCAAGGTTATTACCATTAACTAAAAATAAAAGAAAATAAATGTTAACTAAAATAAAAGAAAACATAAAAAAATAAACTTACTTTATTTCAGTTGCCAAGGCATAATTCATCGTTTTCTTTTAGTTTAACTTGAAATACTAAAATAACTAAAACTAAAACTGAAATAAAAATTAATAAGAAGAACTATATAGACATATCGGGAAAAAGGCATTAAAAATGACTAAAACACAACAAAATTACAATTAATTAAAAATTTAATAAAAAACGAACTAAAATTAAAATAAAAAGAAATCAAAATACAAAAAAAAATAAAAGCTCCAAAAACACCATAAAAAATAAACATTTGCAAGGTATCCTCCTCCTTGTCCTTCAGTGTTGAGTAACCCTGGATATTCTGCTTTAAACATCTGCTTTGGTTTTCCACTGAAGGTAAGTTAAATGACATGTAAGGTGAGTAAATCACAACACAATTTCCATTTCCTTCAGTACTGTCTGCCACTGCTAACTAAAACTGTTAAAAACCACATCAGCAACAGCGATCAAATATTTACAATCATGCACATGTTTTGAAAGGAAAAACATGCTGAGCAGACCTCATGGTAATAACGAGAAAGCAGTACAGATGTTCTGTTCATAAATATATTCTGCCATCATTTACTCCAAACTTGTATGACAAGACAAGCAAAAACCCATGATGTTTGACATCACTGATGTTAAACCTGGGGCACGTTCAGGCTCACACGTTTTGCTACGGTTTTCGGGTTTCCTGGAAACGGTGTGCAACGGGGTTTGAGATACGTTTTCTCTTGTTTGGTGGGTGTGTCAAAAATGTCAGGCCAATCAGCAGCAACATGTATATAAACCACGCGGTATTAAAGAGACAGATCGCACAATGTGTCCAAGTGAAGTCATTTACAAATGTGTCCGCTGAAGCTCGGTATATGCAACAATTGAAGATATTAGAAGACATGTTTGTCGTAAGAGTTTTAAGTCATATCAACATGATGATGATGAATTTGTAAGTAAATGTAATTAACATCAAAATAAATTCACAAGAGCAAGTATATTGTTTGAACATGCTTATTTACATTAAAGGCAAAATAACTGAAATAATAAGAGCACAAGTATAGATCTGGAACTTCTTTAAGTCTGTCTAAATATCATGTAGTAATTGCAATGTCTTCTTGTTCATATCCTTTCCTTAGGAAGGTGTGCTAGACACTGATTAATGTAACATAAAAATACTATTATTTATATATTTTGCTATTGTATTGTGGAGTGACACTTTCATAAACTTTTATATGCTCCTCTGATTATATAATGGTAAATATTACAATATTACAGCACAACAACAGTGATCAGCAATAATGATAAGCCTAATACTCACAATAAAAATAATAAGGTCATATAGATCATAACACTCTCGGAGGTAAGAAGTGGATTATCCTTCATCTGAAATGTTTGCCTTTTCATCCTGAATTGCGAGGCAAATGTTGGATCACAATAATTAGGAACCCCAGTTTCCACAAATCCCTTCACTCGATTGGGATATTCTCTTTTATTCTGGACAGCAAGGGCAGTGACTGTAACATCGAGCGTATGTTGCAGTATTAAACACGTATTTATACCGATTTCATCAGGCTCCGAATATTCTTCAAAAAGAACACAAAGAATGTCCTTCTCAGCTGCCATAGTTGCAACACTTGTGTCATCAGAACAGGGTGTTCAACGCATCACCGTTTCCGTTTAATAAACGTTTTGCACCGTTTTTATCGAGGCTGAACGTAGCCCAGGTTACGCGCCTCAAGGCGCCATATTTGAATGTATAGGAATGCAGATTCAAGAGCAATAGCAAATTTTATGGGATTTAAGTCATAATTTAAGTTTTCACACAAAGCTATTGCACGGCGTACAAAATGTCAGTCATATGGGCTACTTTTATAACACTTTTACTTTCAATATATGAAAGAAACATCATTTGGAAATCAAAAGTCATATAATATGAGAAAAGGTAAATGTACAGCATGTTTAAATGAGCTGTTTCTTTAAATCAGACCTCTAAAAATAAATTCCACTCACAAAACATGAATTTAGTTATTTTTTTAAAACTGCCTCTTACCTGTCACTCACAGCACCTGGAGACTCCGCCCCCAACCTGCATCGCTCCAGCTGATTGGCCACAATCTGTCTCTCTTCTTCAAGTTCTCTGGTGAGCCGTTCAAACTGAAGCTCCTTCAGAAAGACAGGAGGGACAAAAGTGTCACCACCGCTGCCTTCTACCATCAAAAACATATCCATCATGTGAAGGCAGTACACACATCATACCCGTTTCCAGTTACAACATTAATTTAGCTTCAAAATCCATTGTCTTTAAATCCTGTCTCTTCTCAGCTTCCATCCTGTCTCGCTGCTCTTTGCTTCTGAATTTCTGGCCTCTTCCCCTCCTCTTGCCTCAGTCTCTCTGTGTGTGTGTGCAATGCATGTGTGTTTGTTTATGTGTGTGTGTGTGTGTGTGTGTGTGTGTGTGTCTGTGTGTGCGGAAGGCAAGAAGGCTGCACTGTTGGCCTGCCTCTCTGTGATAGAGACAGACTCGTTGATGCAGCTGCCCTTAAAGGAGACACACTCTCTCACACACACATATAAACAGCCCACATTGCTGTTGTATTGACTATAGTATTCTGAAGAGAAAAAAATGTCACTGTTGTGTCACTGCATATTTTCATGATTGCTTGCCATTGTTAGACTGCAACGAAAGAATTCTTGAGCATTGTATCTGCTCTGAAATAGATATTATATTCTGAAAGTATTGCAGGTTTCAAGCCGCCAAGCACTACAAGAGGTTGCAATTAATGTAGCTAGTGAAAAGGAGAGATTATTGAGTGTTGTTCTCCAGGCGAGATAAGTCAGGCAATGGCTATCAGCCTTGTGCCATGCTGTGAGCTACCAGCTGTACCAGGGCTCTTCTATTCAACCTATTGTTCAGAGTGACAATACTTGCCTATGTCCTGATTCTGTCCAAGAGGAGCACAAAGAAACGACAAGACTTGACCACACAAATCACTGCAATCACACACACACACACACACACACACACACAATGCAATGAAATCCATGCTGCAGTTTCTGTTGTGCTAGTGAAACATGTTAAGCCTGGTAATGGGACGATCAGTTAGATTTTAACAGAGACTCACAGCGTTAATGAACGCTATCAGCATTAACAAGATTTGTAATGATTAAGCTATCAGTTTAATTAGTAATTTTCATGACACTGAACCGTGAAACAGATTAGAGGACCGAAGAGTCAGAGCTGATGTGAGAAAACATGTAAATAATCATTTTGTTATTAACAAAACGTGCCTGGTATATATATATATATAAAATTAAAAATAGAAATAAAATAATTAAAATTAAATGGTCACTAGACTTAAAACTAGACTTTGTTTTCAGCTTGTTTCTAAACAAAATGGTAATAAATAATAAAATAATAAAAACACTAACATAAATTTGTAATAAAATAAAATATAAAAACACTAACAAATTTTTGTTAATAAAATAAAATAAAATAAAATTGGTAACTAAAAACCAGCCCTCAAATTCTGCGTAAACCTACAGTGAATAAGAATCTTGTTTTTAAACAGATTGGCTGATAAATTTAAATATATGATAAAAAGCACGCAAATAGATTTGTAATAAACATGGTAATAAACCGAATAAAATTAAATTAAATAAAATTAAATTAAATTAGTAACTTGGTAAAATCTAACTCGAAAATTCCATGTAAACCTTAAAATAAATACACTTGTAATAAATATGGAAATAGAATAATAAATAAATAACTTGAAAAAACTAGTCTTTATCAGCTCTCAAATTCAAACCTGATGGGAGGAAACTAGTAAATAAGAATCTTGTTCTAAAACAAATAGGATGATGACATAATGAAAATAAAATAAAACCACACTGTAAACAGTGGAAACAAGGTTATCAGCTCTAAAATTCAGTGTAGACCAGCTATTTGTGTCCTCAAAGCGAGTTTTCCCCACCCAGGAATTAATAATGCAAATATGACTTTTGACTAATGAGCAGAATGTTGACTTTATACATCTACAATCTGTGGCCACTCATGTTTGAGCTGCTATTCAGATTACAGCTACCCTACAGCCAGACACTGGCAGATGGAAACGGTGCGGCATACCTGCTCTTTAACAGAGGCCAGCAGGTTGGTGGTGGTGGCATCAGTCGCCATGTTGTTGTTGTTGGATCTTCCCTCACCACTCAGCACCTCCCTTTCCTCCACAGGGCTTTGCCTTGGAGTAGGCATTTCCCCTGCACACAGGAACACACAACACACTATTATCATTTATATGCAGTGCCACTGATATACTATTAATATCTTGCTTTGCAAATATAGTCCAATATAACAACGTCAATGCACTACCATTTATTTAAATATCATAAACCTTTATATTTTGGAAGACCAGACTACCATAGTTGTTGTCGAGTTTACTGGTCAACCGTTATGGATTTTAATGGTCGATGCTGAAACTGATATCACAAAGTAGTAACAAGTTTTTTTGTTTTTTTTTACTTTTGTTCAGAAAACACACAATACATTATTTAAAAATGACAACTGAGAATGTTATAATGTTACAAAAGATTTCTAGTTTCAATGAAATGCTGCTCTTTCATCATAGAATCCTAATTTTTTTTATCATGATTTCCACAAGAATATAAGGCAGCACCTGTTTTCAGCATTTGCAAATAAGCAAATTATAATGATTTTTTTTGTTTTGTTTTAAAGTTTATGTGACATTGAAGACTGGAGTAATGCCTGCTGAAAATTTAGCTTTTTCAAATCACAGGAAAAACACTAGAAAGATGCAGAGATACCCTTAAATTGGAAAGATATTGGTTGACTAATTGGCCTGGCTTCCTTAAAGTCAACATAAAACAGTAATCGGTACCATTTTACTTCCATAATGTGACAGAGCTTGACGTTATCCATCTGGAATTAATTGGATCTTGAAAAGCAGGCAACCACTTTTAAGGAGGCTGGAATGTAGAAGCTGAAGGTCAAGTTCATCCTCAAGAGCATCTTGACATATCATCATTTACAATTTGATGGAATATTTGAAAGACAAACATTTTTCTTTGAAATAATTTGAACTGGTGAATCGTGCACAAGGACCAGGAACGTGTATAAAGCAAGTAAACAGTGATTTAACTTTTAATCTCATGTTGATGGTGTACCAGAAAACTGCATGGAAATCTTTGTCCTATTCACTTTTATTAGAATGGCACAGAAAGCCTGGAGTTCTTGGCAGCATTATGGCAGGGCAACAAGGGATGTATTCCAACGTGTGTTCCAGCATCCCAGCATGCAACAGCACGACAAGACAACCTGTTCCCTTCCCAGTACCCTCCCCCAACTGACAGCAAAAAATAGTATGATCAGCAGATGCACTCTTTTTTCCTCATCCTGGATGGCTTTAATGCCTTTAAGATAAAAAGAATAGCATCTTCGGCTTGGTCTAGCTGTATTTTTATGTAAAAGCACATCATGCAAATAGCAGAAAGTGATATTGAAGAGCAGAATTTTGATAGGATATTCTGCAGTACTAAGATTAGACAGGATGAGATTAGATACTGAAAGAAGATTAGAGGAACAAAAGTATATATTTAAAAATTGACTAGTCGACTAATCGGTTTTAAGCGATCTCTGGTTTCAGTTCACCTGACCCCGATCATATGTGCTCATGGCGCAAGATGCTCAAAAAACAGTTCACGTGACGTCACAATGAAATGACCAAAGGTGTCTGTCTGCACTTTAGAGCTGCACAATCGGGATCTTATTCCTATAAATGACAATGATTCTAAAATCTAAAATGTCTAATAACACTCTGACATGCCACCACCAATCCAGAAAGATGTTGTCTCTTGCATGTATAAAACAGCTTCACAGTGTTTTCAACCACACAGTATTTTTTATTTTTTTTTGTATGTTAGAAACTTAACTTAAAGCTGCAGTCCGTTTTGCCTCTTTGTCGCCATCTCTGTTTGAAAACTTGCAATTGCAGCTGTTTGCGGAATTATCTTCCTTGCGTGGGTTGTGCACCGGCACGGCTCCAGTGCGGATGAATCTAATGTTTTGAGTAGTGGTCGACGGATATTGTTTTTTTTGACAGCCGGTGTCGATTTCTTGGAAAGCAGTGTGGCCGATATGATTTTATTTATTTTAATTAATATTTAAAAAATTTGAAATCATTTGAAAATGGATTAAAAAATAAACGTGTAAAATAAATATACTTTAGATGACAAAGTATTTTTCACAAATAAATAAATATTTAATAATAATATAATTAAAAAGGAAGTAAACACTGTAACCAACAGGGCACTCAGTATTCTGGGAAGTTTGTGTGCATTGGGAATCATATTTTTTCAAATAAAGCCAAGGTAACACTCATTTTAAATACAGCACAGTGAAAATGACATGAATATAGCAGTGGGCAAATGCATAAAGCTCAGCATAATTTAAAATCACTGAGTTTAAAGTTTGTCGATCGCGTGTCTCCAGTGAAGCTGAGATCTCCTCCTGTCTGTATTCAATTCGCACGAACTGACCGTCACGCAGAGCACACGTGATCATACAGGATACCAATGCACACTTCACAAGATCTCACAACTGGATCCGACTAAGTCTGCAAGGTTTGAAATTAAATGTTTATTAGTCATTCAAAGATTTGTTTAAATGTTATAAATGCGTATTTGCTGAATGCTGACGGCAAACAAGAAAGTATTATAATGTTTGCCTTTCTATTATTAATAATATAAAAGCAATCGTTATAATGCATTTTGTATACATTTTTATTCCTTTGTTTAACCCTTCTATCTGATTATTAGACAGACTTCTATCCGTATTAGACAGAACTGTTAACGACGACAGCGAACAAGAGGGAGAATGTGAGCACTGTGTTCAGGCGCTGCCGTTCTCTGCGCCGTCAAAATAAAAGTCCCGCCTCGAACGCATCGGCCAAACAGGAAAACTTATCGGCCAATATCGATATTTGAAAAATGCCAAAGATATAGCGGCCGACCACTAGTTTTGAGGGGAATGTGTGGCTGTCAGTCACCGCACCGGTGTGGAGATTTACTGTACTTCGCAATCACAGATTCTAGCCTGCGTCTTGGAATATATGACCCAAATAAGAATTTTCACTGGATATTGTCATCTGAACAAGTAAGTAACAAGTCTGCCACGTTTGTTCTGGCCAACTGAGGAAAAAAGCATTACAATAAATCGCGCTACCAATGGTGAATAAATCTAACGATCGGTTAGCTCATATCACATCTAACCGTGCAAATTATTATTATTGTTATACTTTATTCTCAAATCATTAATATTAACAACATCAGCATTGCGTGACTGTGTATAGTTTCTGTACAGTCTAATCTCTAATTGTCATACCATACAAATTTCATATTAAGAAATTATTTTAACCCAAAAAGCAAATTATGCTCCCTTCGAACTGGTTTTCTTGTTTAATCCCAGGCTATCTGTAATCAGATGCACATTTAAAACTGGAATACAATTTAATTTCATTCACATGTGTTTCATAAACACATAATACTTTCTGGATTACAATCCGCCATCAAAATGATACATTTAATTATTCTAGCTGCTGTGAGAAAAGGCTATAAACGATCCGTCACCTGCAGGATCCTCACGTGCGATAGCCTAGTAGCTGGACCAACTTCTTTATGTTTACAGACGTGACGTAATGACGCGGCAGCATGCTCGAATCTCCCACGAAAACCTACCAGTACCACTTAAATTAGAAAACATTATTATAAGCTAACCGTTGTGAATCGAGCTAAAGTAAGGAGATAGTTTTGAACACTGGCTGGTTATGTGCTTGATCAAATATTGATTTTCGATCATTTTTATCCAAAAAAGTTACGGACTGCAGCTTTAAGTATTGGAATAAAGTTTATATAGTTCAGATCTAAACACTTATGTCTATAGTATTTATCAAAAATAAAGTAAATCACCTTTTGGAAGTTATTTCACATTTTAAATAAATATGTAGCCTATCTACTATATAGTAGATACATGTAATACAAGGTAACTAGATGTGTCCACTCAAGTCTTCTCACAGTTCAACAATCTTATTTTGATCTCTTGATGGGCAAGTTTTTAGAGAGATCTTTCGGATCTTTTTAAACCATGGCCACAGACATAAGTAATAATCAGTTACCAATCTTGTAAATGACAAAATTATAATTCTATAAAAGTTGAATAGTTGGAATAGACTCATCATTCCTACCTTTTATTTGCTGCATTTTTTTAAAAGGAAAATAACATTTTTGACAAAACCTGTGGTAAATTATTATTTTGTTTAGTAGCCTAATGCTTTTTGTAAATTGCCGAAATATACATTCTATTCAGACTCATGAGATTTATCCAGAATATTAAGATATACTTTAATGGGAATGGATTTAAAAGCAAAACAAGAGAGGGTTTGCTGTAAACAGCTAAAGCACAGCACACTAATTAAAGTAAAACATATTTCAAATAAGAAAAAAAATATCTATAGTCACACTCACAAATCAACTAGGCATCGATCCCTAACTAAAATGCACATACATGTGTGTATAAACACATATTCAAACATTTTAGAAAAGGCAACATCTTGAGGATGACCAGGCAGTCAATGCAAACACTTGCACACATATTCATGACCAAATAAACCGGATGTTTATGTGCAATAGTGATGTCCAATTCTTGAGTCTGTGTGTGCCTGCCACCTGAGATTTGCCTTAAACAAATTTGACTACACCAGAATACACTCAGTGCCTCTCACTAGACCGTTGCTGAACCAAACAACTTGTTCAAAATGAATAAATTAAACCTACAGGCGGAGCTTTTTGGTCATGGTCTGCACACGCATCCTCCCTCTCTGTTCTACACAACAATGGCGTCAATTCACACATGATTTTGTTACCATATTTGTCATTATGCAACAGAAGCATAGGGGTTATGGATTACAGGTAATAATGTTGTAGGCCTAAATAATGTTCAGTTTCTTGCACAGACTGATTGTTTCACTTCATATATTGTCAGTTGCCGCGAATATTAATTTTGTGCTTCCTATATCGGCTTTTTTGACACTTAAAGTGACGGCACTTGCTGACTTACATATTATGAATAACCAAGGACCATGGTTTCAGCTTAAAATCATCTTTAGTGTTCTATGACGAAAGAAAGCCATCATCTTTAATGGCCTGAGGGTAACTAAATGAACAGAAAATGTTCATTTTTGGGTGAACTATTTAGGCGAACTAGTGAATAAAAAGTAATAATCAGCCATTAGCACATACGCTTTGTTTGACATAACATATCAACATAACATACACTAAGTTGTTAGAAATATGTATGGGTGACGTAGTTGAGTGATGACGTAACAGAACCAAAGAAGCTTTTTTAAACGGGTTTGATGAAACGAACCATCCGAAGGAACCGGTTCACGGAAAAGAATCGGTCTTGCAAAACACACACATCCATACATAATCCAATGACTTAAAGCTTATAAACTTCATAAATGGCAGTAGCCCACTGTGCTGGCATTTACAAGAATAAAATCCAAAATCCACTTTAGAAGTCCTTAAAATCCCCACCCACCTCCACACTGGATTTACCCGGAGTCTGCTGTCAGTCAGAGCACTGGGTTTATATACAGACGAGACGAGAGGAGGGGAACAAGCAATCCATCCTATTAACCGTGATGACCAAGAAACAGTAATAAACTGTTACTTATTGGAGTCATCTGACATTGTATACCACCACCACTTACGTCTGTCAGAGAGATCATTCTGTCACTTCTAATGAATAGCGAAACTCGGCCTTGGTTATTTCAAACACACACACACACACACACACACACACACACACACACACAAAAGACCCTGGGATGCTTTTTCAGACAATGTAACATGACAATGCAGTGTAAAGACAGCTCGGGTCTCTGAGGAACACATCTTACTGCATCATGATGCATTATCCCTGCAATCTTTACATACTGTAATTGTGGACTGCTCAAAGCAAATCACCGCACAGCAGCAATTACATGGTGCACAGCAGCAAACCTGCATTCAATCTAAACTCTGGTCAATATGATGAGGCAGCTAAAACTGCAGCCATTACAGCCCAAACTGATCCAGACTTCTTCTAGATTCTGTTGAGCTTGAATTATTAGAGCAGGAGTTGAGAGCAAGGACATAGAGGAATGCTCAATTATGCATAAAGAAAAGTGTCTAAAAGATGGTCCAGCCTTAGTCCCAGTGACAGCATCTATCAGTCGTAATGGAGACCAGCCTACTTCACAGGCTGTGGGATACTGGACTGTAGGATGCCATAACACATGACATCAAGGATTCTAATGAATGTAACTAAATAATGCACCATGCAATGCATTGCCCAGGTTAGAAGATGATGAACAGATGGATAAAATGCGCCATGCAGGGACTGATGATGGACCTGAGATGATGATGGGAGGTGTAGGTATGTCGATTAGAGGTGGAAGCGACACTACACCTGCTCAAGTTATTCAGCTTTATGCATTAAACAAGGCCATCAAGTATGCAAGCATAACTATAGTACAAATGCACATTTTCTGCACAGTTAATCACTACAATGAAGAAAGGCAGATGGAATGAGCTTTAAAGCAGGCATCGACAGAAATGCAAACCGCTTCTCCGCTTGTGCACTGACCACAGCGTCTATTACAGCTCAGTTTTGAAAATGACTGAAGGAGAGATGCACGAAATCTGCCGATAAATGACAAGCAGCGATGAATTCCCGCCGCCAGCGCGCGCCAGATGTTAGCAACGCTTCATTGGAGCTGCGCGAAATCACCAGTACTTACCGCAAAACCGCCGAAATGCAAATTATTCGCGGAGACCGATAAATCCATTTGTAACGGAATCACTGGATGACATTCTTTCCAAAGGTGTTTTCACGCGATGAACGGGCGGCTCCGGCTGGGTCTCGCGCGCTTCCATGGGCAAGAGGGTCAGAGCGCGTGACGTAGACGCTCCACACAGAGAGATGCAGTTTCAGGGCATTTAAATGTGTTGCCATGTAGTCGAACAGGAGTTGATTTAAAAATATGGAGTTCCCATCGAAATACGTAAAATAAAAATACGGTTACAGAGCGAAAACAACAAGCCCTAACGGTCACATGAGTGCTTATAGTGCGCATAAACGCCTACAAATTGGTTACTTTGAATTGCTTGATAAATGTTTAGTCTTCTATTGGTTGGATTTATAAGTATTCGGGTTTAACAAAGTCCACATAACTTTGGGGCAGACTAGCCGGCGCATCATAAATATTTTGTATGATAATAAAAACGCGATTTTCATCAGGCTTTTTTTTTTTTTCGAAATGAACATTAGGCAACATTGCCATCGTGTGGATAAAAGGGCATCTCCCAGTGGGAGTGATCTAAGTGCTTCTGTCAGATGATATAACATCTTTCACTGCCCGAGGAAAATTATATTAGGCTACATGAAGTTTTATCTGTAAATATATAAGAAAACTAGGCTTCGCAATTAGTTTATTTAATTAACACAAACGGCAGTCCAGAAAAAAGAAAAGAAAAAGAAACAATTCCCACACATTACGTAATAACAAGTGCAGGGTAAGCAAAACACCCGTTCTGCCAGATGGAGCACCAAAGCTTTTGAGCTCAGTTCAGGACTCCTTCTGCTTTACCCATCAGGTGTTTGGACCTCATCGTTTAGCTTAAAGGAGAGCCTCTTCTCATGTTCTGCCAACTAGTCACACACGTCTTGGACCTGTTAGAAGCCAGCCAATGTCCAACATTCAGGGCTGTTCTGAGAACCTGTGGGACTATTAGTGTTTTTCAGGCGTCTCTTCGGTCACACTGTCCATACCTTGCATTCAAGTCCATCTTCCAAAAGGGCAGTGGATCCCAGTGTTATGCATACAAAATATGCACACTGTGCCACAGTATGCCACAGAAGAGTTTATCAAAATAGTGAAATTATTCTTTTGGTTGTATTGCAGTACAAACTTTTCAGCTTCTAAGAATGTCCACATCTGGCATTTAGCAGATGCTTAACATCATGTGACTTGCAGACTAATTGCAGATCCTGAAAGTTAAATGCCCAAGTCATGGGTGGTATTATATGATTGAGTAGGGCTGTCATCAGTAACTCTCCAGTGCTGGGTCGGGTCGACTCTACCTGGGACTGAACCTGAAGCCTTTACAGCAACATTCTTTAATTTTACTGATGGATTATCACCACTTCTGCTTGTTTTGATTTTAAAATTAAAATCTTGAGGTCAGAAACTCCTGTTTCTTATCCCCTCTGGACTCTGGTTTCTTCTTAAGGAGTGCTTTACTTATCTTATTTCAAACATATTCTACCATTTAAAATTTTGGGGTCAGTAAGATTTTTTTATATATATTATTTTCAGTGGCAGTAAAGACATTTATGATGTTACAAAATATTTGTATTTCAACATCAAGGATAAGAATCATGTGACAGTGAAGACTGGCTGCTGAAAATTCAGCTTTGCCATCACAGGAATAAATTACATCTTAAAATAAATTAAAGTAGAATGGTTATCATATTTCACAATATTACTGTTTTGCAGCCTTGGGGAGACTTTTTTTTAAACAAAGTGTATGTCTTTTTATATTAATCATATTACACTGAAATATTATTACTGTTGTTGTTTTTTACTATTATATCCTCTTATTATCTATTCATTATTATTTAGCATCAAAATGTCTGCCTCTTTATACAATTTTATAAAAACCCAAAAGTCTGAAATGTAGAAGGCATTAATAAACAATTGAAAATCTGTAAAGATAACAGTGCATTCAACCTGTGAAGCTTGCCTTTGAAAGAATGACTACAAACAGCAAGCATTTTATGCACATGCAAATTTATTCAGTCACCATTTATAGATATGAACTGACAGCAAGTGTAAACATTTTTTTCAGAAGGAAGAAACATTAAGTTATACAGAGTAGAACACCAAAACAACTGAATCTCTGATTATTATTTACTATTACATCGATACTAACAACAGACATTCACAATCGCGAACTCCCTGAACCCCCTTCCTTTTCTCAAATCCCTACCAATGGCGTCTCCTCACTTCATATAATCATTTTGTGTAAGTTAACCTTCTTGTGTGCTCATCATGCGCTCAACTAGCTAACTACTGGGCCGTAAGAACACTCAAAAGTTCTCAAACCAGAGACTTAATGTATAAAACAGCGATGGAGGGTGTAATCAGTTTGCGGCTTACACATTTTGTCATAACCATTGACTACGTAAGGTGAGAAACAGCTGTTTAACGTGGCATAGGTATATCCTATCTGTCTACGTGTGTGCTATCTTTAGACTTCTTAAGGTTTTGGCACATTATTGCGCCATGAGCACTCATGTGCAAGTGAAGAATGATTAGTATGAAAATCTGCTCCATATTGGTATCAATGCTTAATGCATCCAAGATGTATTTTGTGGTGCATATACCCTGTAATTTTCATTTAGGGACTCTGCAAATATTCCTTCCTTCTAGGGGTATAGTTATCCTAATCACAAGCACCATAGATATATGAGCATAACACGAGTCATTTAGATAAAGATGCAAAATGAGCACAATCAGATGACTAAAAAGTGTTTTTGCATAAAGCAGTGAGTGGGCGGTTGATGCAAAGGAGCTAGTGGATACGAGAGAACATCAATTCATGAAGAAGGGTTTGGGAGGCATCATCTTTATTCCAGTTCATCCTCTGGTGCAATGGTGGTGGTCTGCTCAGAGGTAATGCCTAAAATATCAAAGGCACACAAGTTAGTTTTACAATTATACAAATAATTTGACATGCTTTAGGAATTTCATAAGCAACACTGCAGCAGCTGCCTCCTACTGTGTATGTGGTTAACGCAACACAAAACTCAAACCATTCATGATATTATAATAAAAAACAGGAAGTCTCACTTGAAGCATCATCATCATCATTGGGAGATTTATTCTCATCCTCAGCGTAACCAAAACTTAAAAGTTTGGACATGTTCACTGGAGCTGTCGCCTTCTTGTCATGGGACCTGTAGAGACAATTATCAAATACTTATATAGACTGAAAACATTTCAGGAGTTTAATAATTGCTCTTATTGTGGATCTGGAAAATAATGTAGAGGCTAAAAATGTAAAAAGAGACATACATCTTTTTGAACTTGCTGGCTTCCACAACCTCGTTTTGGCTTAGGGAGAGTTTCTGCATATCCGATTCAGCATGGCTGACATTCTGTGTAAGGAAATAATGTGTTTATAATTTTAGGAATAAACAAAATTATTCACAATTTAATATAATGGTATAAATTGATACTAATGAAACTTTCTTTACATGTGATTAATTCAAAATTCACAATGACTAATTCCATCCAGCGATAAAAAAGGAAATTCACAAACGCATCATTAATAAAAAGAAAGATGAGAAGCATAAAGGCAGAATAACAAATGACTAATAATGCAATAAGATGATTCAGTTTCTGGTTTAAAAGATGAACATGACAGGGCATGAAGTGAGAACCTCAGATCTAATGTTACAGGGTACAGAGCCATAGCAACAGTCATTTGAGTCAGCGTTCTAAAAGAACCAGTTCTTTATAGTTAAATATGTCAAACTGGTTTTTACATTTGAAAGTCTTTGTTCAGTAACCTTAGTACTTTAAAGTATCTGCTTTCGTAGTATGCAACCCTAACTTGACTACAACAAATGAGTATTTTTGTCATTACAACTAAATAGCCACATAGCTAATAATGTTATCAAATGTGACCCTGGACCACAAAAGTCGCAAGGGTATATTTGTAGCAATAGCCAACAATACATTGTATGGGTCAACATGATATGCCAAAAATCATTAGGATATTAAAGGTGCTGTATGTAGGATTGGCGGTTGAACTAGGTATTGCAGTCCAAATTCAAAAGATTGGAGAGGGTTTTTTTCACCCGGCCCCTCCGCCTCAGACTTGAAGCACAGGCAGGTTGCCAGATTAACGACACCAACATGAACGAGCGCACATGAGGATGATTGACGTGAAATACGCTGTGTTTCCCGCCAACTGGCAACCCGGGGTGCCGAAATACAATTGGGTAAACTGGCAGTGGGCGGGCTTCACAAACCAAAACAGAGACAGACATTCCAGCCCGGAACGCACATTTTCAAAGGAGAATAACTGACTATAGCATTGGTTTTCAGATAAACAAGTATGTTAACTTAGCATGTTTCTTAAATATCTGCAAACATATTATGGTATTTTTATGCTTTAGTAGAGTCAAAAAATTACATACAGGGGTATGTAAGTTGTATGTATGTATGTAAATGTATGTTTACTTTAAGTAAAAATCATGTTCCATGAAGATATTTTGTAAATTTCCTACTGTAAATATTTCAAAAATTAATTTTTGATTAGTAATATGCATTGCTAATAACTTCCTTTGGACAACTTTAAAGGTGATTTTCTCAATATTTTTTTTTTTTCACTCTCAGATTCCAGATTTTCAAATAGTTGTATCGCAGCCAAATATTGTCCTATCCTAACAAACCATACATCAATAGTAGGGATGCACTGATACCACTTTTTCCAGTACTCGCCCGATACCGATACTTTTATTTTTGGTACTTGCCGATACAGAGTACCGATATCGATATTTTCATTGCATTTGTAAATTTTTAAAATATTGGGTACAGAAACCAAAAGAGTATGTATAATGTTAATTGGTTAACTTCATTTATCAAATAGATAGTCAAACCAAAATTTATTCAGACACCTTCAACACACAACTATGGTTTATGGTAATAAAATATGACAAGAACTCAGATTTAGACTGTGTCAGAACAAATTCAGCTTGATAATGTCAGATAACTTTGATAGAAAGGTATGTGATGGATTACAATCAACCAAAATTATTCAGACAGCTGTTCAATATTTACACAACTATCAATACTTTGTCGGGCAACCCTTGCAACCCTTCATGCAAAGCTGAACTTCAGTTTTTTCCCAGACTCTGTCTGAATAATTTTTGGTTCCAAATTTTTATCAATTTTATTGGTAGTCCACTGTATGAAGAATTTTTGGGTATAATATGTCACATTTTACTTTATTTTGCTATCCTCACTTACATAAATGAACTATAGTGTCCTGCATCCACTAGTAAAATATATCAATAATTTTTGGTTTGACTGTATATCCTTCGGTTATTTTCACACTTAATTATGCACATTAAAATGTATTTGCACAAGTTTTTGTTACTTTCACTGTTCATTTTTTTGCTCTATGGTACATCATCTTTAATTTAATAGCATTAGAGCTGCTCCATTGCAGCGGCTCAGTACTGTAATCACGCGGTTGCTGAAATAATGCAGGGAACCACTCGTTATAAATCTCATAACTGTGATACATGCTGCGATTTATATTCCAAAGCCACTCATAAAATGCAGAATCACTCATGAAGCAAGCAAAACGCACAACGCGCGCACGTATTTGTACTGGTGCAGAATGAGAGGGACAAGTACAGAACAGCCTTGCGCATTTCACACAGGCTGTTAGTTTCACTTTCGCCAGAAAGTCGTGTAGCCTATGCTTAAGGTTGAAAATAAATAAAGTTTATAGTGAATGCCCCTATCAATTGTCTTATATTTACGATTTAGTTTTAATCCAAATAATGCGTGCTAAGTGAGCGAACATCAATAAAGATCACACCACAGAAGAGTGCGCGCTCTCTCTCTCTCCCTCCCTACCGTTAAGTAACTTGTGCATTGTTTTACTTACTTGTTTTTGACATATCCGACAGAACTACAAACTTTCCAGTGATGTCTGTGAGAAAGGAATATTCACTCGACGAGCTTGCGCATCTGCGCCGGCGCACGCGCAATCCACACAGCGCTTTGCTTTTCAGCTCGCGCACATCAGCTATAAAGGCATTAATACTGAATGTTTAACATCATTCATTGCATACATCTGCTTCGTAGACATCCTTAATCTCTAATAACTCAATTCTGCTGCCTGTTATTCTGTTGTGTGTTTCTTTGTCTGAATATGGCACTTATCACATGCTGTGTGGCGTTTGGTATCGGGGCATTTTAACGAGTACGAGTACATGAGCTCAGTATCGGGCCCGATACCGATACCAGTATCGGTGCATCCCTAACAGAGCATGTGAGCAGAGCTGAGCGGTGAGAATTTCCGTTCCCCGCTCACGTGGGTGTTCGCTCCCCCCGCTCCACCGCTTAAAGTCGCCCCAGACCGCTCCGCTCAATTCCGCTCCCCGCTCACCTACAATTTCATCCCGCTCCGGTGAAATCGTTCCACGCTCGCTCACATTTAAAATTCATCTGCATGCCGTTTACACCTGCCGTTTTCAACCGATGCCTTACGTCTGGGACACACTGCCTGCGATGCGGACGTGGAGCGGGTTTGTTGCGTGACTGCTGCGGAAAAAATCTGCTTCAATTATGTTGGACCGCACCTGATAACCGCGTATTCCGCAGGCAGTGTGGCTGCTCTAATCTGTTAACATAGGCACGGAAAGGAAAATCAACACGCAGCAAACCCGCCCCGCAGCCTATAATATATAAATATTTCACAAACTCCATCTCTCCTTCACAACGAACGATTTTTGAAGTGTAGGCTGACAGTTTTGTTAATTGTTGAAGGCACAGGTGAATTCTGGGTGGATTTGTGCATGCCCTAGACTCGTGGTGTGAGCGGTATCGGAGCGGAACCGGAGCGAGACAGAGCGATCGCTCCGGCCTTTGGATAAAAACCCGCTCCGACTATATTTGCTCTGATCCCTAATCAATAGAAAGGTTATTTTATTCAGCTTTTTTCTTTTTTTTTTAATTACCCTTATGACTGGTTTTGTTGTCCAGGGTCCCAAATGTGTATGCCTAAAGAGTCACCATGAAAACACAGAAGATATCTTGCCAAAGTCCTATATATTGTCCTATGAGAGAACATGGTCTGACCATATCTTTATCCAAAGTCTTCATGTCAACCAGTCAAGTTAAAATAAAAAAATAAAAAGCAGAATCACAACAATGGAAAACAAAAATGACAGCATGCAGCTTGGAGTTTTTTTCTCAAATTAATCAAGTGAAGAAGATTTCTTCACTAATATGGTTTTGCAGGTGCATGGCAAAAAAGAAAGATGGCAACTGAAAGATTGTTTATAATATGGCGGCAGGACAAAGTATGGAGTAAGATGACTGTCACCGTCTGTGCTAATCCATTTACCTTTTTATCAGAATCCCAGGCTGAACAGTTATCAGTTCCAAATGGGGCTTCCAGGTGCTGCAAGACCTCTTTAGACTGGCTGATTCCATCAGGGGTAGTTGCGTTACTTCCGCTGTAAGCATAAGATCACATGATTGAACCCCAGTTTCACACCACCACACTGGATGGATTGGGGTGGACCCTTTTTGTCTCTACACAGCCCTATAATTCTTCTGAGAGAAGAGTGTAGATCCTCCATGTCACCCTATATGGACCAGATTAATGTTGAACTGCTTGAACATGCCATGCTAGATTTTATCTGTTTATAGATTTTAGATATTTTTCAGAAAATGTACTATCCTCAGGCCATCAAAGATGTAAATGAGATTGTTTCTTCACAGATTTGGAGAAATTTAGCATTACATCACTTGCTCACCAATGGATCCTTGAAATGAATGGGTGCCATCAGAATGAGAGTTCAAACAGTTGATAAAAACACAATAATCCACAAGTAATCGACACGACTCCAGTTCAACAATTAACATTGTGTTAAGAGAAAAGCTGTGTGTTTGTAATAAATGTTACAAATCCATCAATAAGTTATAACTTTAAACAATCAAACAAAAAAAAAAGTCTATAATCCTTCATAACACTTTCTCTAGGGAAAATTCCATACCCTGTTGTACTCTCACAAAGTCTGTTTTGGACTGTTTTCCAACATTTCACTGGATAAAGCAATATTAATCAACAGAGGACTCTATTTGAAGTTAAAAACATCTGAACGATAATTTATTTATTACAATTTTTTTGCTGCACAAGATGTTAATTGATGGATTGGTGTTGTGTGGATTACTTGTGGGTTATTGTGATGTTTTTATCAGCTGTTAGGACACTCATTCTGACGGCACCCATTCACTGCAGAGGATCCATGAGCAAGTGATGTAATGCTAAATTTCTGCAAATCTGTTCTGATGAAGAAAAACTCATCTACAACTTAGACGGCCTGAGGAGGAGTACATTTTCATTTTTGGGTGAACAATTCCTTTAAACACCAGAACTAATCGACACATTCATAGCGCCTTATAGCCAAATAATTTGTAATGAATTGAGATCGACTCTAATCTGTCTAGGATCATTCTTTTATTCAAAATGTTGTATTTCCGAGGTCTTTGGCTTCATTCATTATTTCTCTACAAAACAACACCGTATGGACTGACAAATTCTCACCTCTCTTGATCTTCAGGTGTGCCAGAGAACCAATTAGAGTATTTGTAGGAACTGTTAGCTTTTGGTTCCACAGGGTCATCATGACTCAGCAAACCTATGGCAGAATTGAAAGATAAGCAGGATATAATTATGGGTGTGTTTTAAAAGGAATCAAATCTACTGTGGTTATTTTAACTATTTCTTTAAGGATTTGAAAGGAAAGGAAATGTGGCCAAGTATGGTGTCCCATACTTGGAAAATGTGCTCTGAATTTCACCCATCCAAGTGCACAAACACAACAGTGAGTAGTGAACACACACACACACACAGAGCAGTGGGCAGCCAGTTTTGCTGCAGCACCAGAGGAGCAGTTGGGGGTTCGGTGCCTTGCTCAAGGGTCTCACCTCAGTCGTGGTATTGAAGGTGGAAGAGAGCGCTGGTCATTCACTCCCCTCACCTACAATTCCTGCCGGTACTGAGACTCAAATTCGCGACCTTTGGGTTACAACTTACAAGTCCGACTCTCTAACCATTAGGACACGACTGCCCCCATAAGCAGCATCAGGATCCCAAGCATCATATATAAGCTGATTTCACTTTTTGTAATCCAGTTTTGTGTAAAAATGTCCTAACTATTGGTAATTTTATCAAACAATAAGTCACAAAATACTTACTGCACAGATTAGATAAAGTTTTAAGATAATTTGTCACAATCACTTCTTATTCTACACTGAACATTTTTGCAATAGCAGTAGGTCATTCTGTAAATATATACTTCACTTTTGACATATTGTAAATCATGGCAACAAGCAAACAAAAAAACAGTCTATAATCCTTCATAACGCTTTCTCTAGGGAAAATTCCATACCCTGTTGTACTCTCACAAAGTCTGTTTTGGACTGTTTTCCAACATTTCACTGGATAAAGCAATATTAATCAACAGAGGACTCTATTTGAAGTTAAAAACATCTGAACGATAATTTATTACATTTTTTTTGCTGCACAAGATGTTAATTGATGGATTGGTGTTGTGTGGATTACTTGTGGGTTATTGTTTTTATAAGATGTTTTTATAGCACTCATTCTGACGGCACCCATTCACTGACGAGCACCCATTCACTGATCCATGAGCAAGTCCATGTAATGCTAAATTTCTGCAAATCTGTTCTGATGAAGAAAAACTAAATTTCTCTCTACAACTTAGTTCGGCCTGAAGATGAGAACATTTTCATTTTTGGGTGAACAATTCCTTTAAACACCAGAACTAATCGACACATTCATAGCGCCTTATAGCCAAATAATTTGTAATGAATTGAGATCTCCTCTAATCTGTCTAGGATCATTCTTTTATTCAAAATGTTGTATTTCCGAGGTCTTTGGCTTCATTCATTCAATCTACTGTGGTTATTTTAACCATTTCTTTAAGGATTTGAAAGGAAAGGAAATGTGGCCAAGTATGGTGTCCCATACTCGGAAAATGTGCTCTGCATTTCACCCATCCAAGTGCACAAACACAACAGTGAGTAGTGAACACACACACACACACACCCGGAGCAGTGGGCAGCCAGTTTTGCTGCAGCACCAGGGGAGCAGTTGGGGGTTCGGTGCCTTGCTGCACCGTTTTGTGTAAAAATGTCCTAACTATTGGTAATTTTATCAAACAATAAGTCACAAAATACTTACTGCACAGATTAGATAAAGTTTTAAGATAATTTGTCATAATCACTTCGTATTCTATACTGAACATTTTTGCAATAGCAGTAGGTCATTCTGTAAATATATACTTCACTTTTGACATATTGTAAATCATGGCAAAGTTGAAGATAAATATGAAAGTAATGCATTCTATACAAGTGTGACACAATTACCCTTTTGTCCTCCTTGTTTTGCAAGTTTAACATAATCCGAGTCAGTGGCCTGAACTCCTACACGTCTTCCTTTATTGTTTTTTTCTTCAGGAGTGGTGTCGGCATTCGCAGATAAACCCGGAATCTGTGATGAGGGCCCAGCAACTCCATTTGAACTAGCAAGGTTAGCTGTCCAAACACCTACAATGAAATTACAATATTTGTACAATTATTTGCCTTAATCAAAAATGTTTTGTGAAAACACAATGTGTATCGTGTATAATGTATTATGTGACAGCAATGTAGGCATAAAGTGGTGTGTAAATAAGATAACAGTATAATGCTTTTCCCAGAAGGGCCGTTACCCGGTTTTGTTCGGCGATAGTTGGGTTCGGCTGCCATGACTGGTGTCTTAGTGGTCAGTGGAGGTTTGATAGCTCTGAAATTGCAGAAAGAGAACGTTAAGTGTTCAGCATTTATTCCAAATATAAGGTCAGACGAGCTATTGCCCTTTAATGTGTGCTTAAATTATCCAGTTAAACCGCGAATACTGTTAGCTCGACACGTGTATACAGCTAACTTAGCAAAGCTAATACATGCAGCTATTACTGATTATGTTTTAAAACACTGGTTATTATAGCTATTTCTCTCTAGATTTTCTTGTTTATCATTTTGGTCGCATAGTAACAAAAGCAGCATCAGGACCACAAGCAGCATCTGTACAAGATAAGCTAATAACCAGCGCAGATTTTAAAAATAGAAATCACAGACATTACAGATTAAAAAAAACAACAACATCGGGAGCAGAATTCAAATAATACATCGTTATTGATATACCTGAGGCTACAAAAAGATGTGGAAAAGACAAAGCTTACGTCGTGTTAACCAACGCAAAGAAGGGGGACGCCTAGATTCTTCTTCTTTATCAGAGTGAACTGTGCACTGAACCGCGAGACGCCTTTCCTGCCACCTACTGGACAGAGACTGATCTTCAAGAAGCGGGGAAACACCTCCTCCACTGAGTCTACAACACAAGAACTTGTGTGACATGTAGCATCACTGAGAAGCAGAGATTAAGCTAAAATAATAATAGCCTATGCCTACTTTATTATAAACAAATATAATTTGTATAAACCTTTTATTTATTTAATTATTTGTTTGTTTATGTATTTATTTACTTTGAAGGAGTTTAATGTGGTCATGAATTCATGAATGAAGTTGAATTAGGCTAATGTCATTCCAGACAGACTGGATGATGATGAGATCAGATCTCTGTTATATATATATATATATGTGTGTGTATGTGTGTGTGTTATATCTATAACCGAGACTTGTTAGCACTTGCATATCATTGCTCTTTTGTTGATTTTGATAGCTTCCATTGTCCTCATTTGTAAGTCGCTTTGGATAAAAGCATCTGCTAAATGACTAAATGTAAATATATATGTTCATTCTGTGAATTTAAGATATTCTTTTGTTTAAATCTGTTGTATAAATACGTTTATGCTGTTCAGCTTAATCAATTAATTAGCCTTCTATTTTACTGCATAGACGACGCATTTTCTGAGCACATAGGCTATTTATTTATATGTTTATTTATTTATTTAAGGGCAGATAGCCTATTTCATGAATTAATGATTTAAGCTAAATTAAGATGTATGTTATTATTTTCCCAGATAGCAAGGTGACATTGATTCAATGTTGAAATTCCATCAGAATCATCATTTTGGTTGAGGTTGAAAATTCAATGCTAAATAATATTGGATCAAGGTTGATAATTCAATGCTTTTCAATGTTGAAAAGACAAATATTGAATCAATGTTGATTTTTGGTCAGCATTTCACTGGTGAAACTTTAGACTGTCAATCCCTCATTCAACACTTAAATATGGTACATTTTCCTGAAATATAGTGAGCACATGCTCATCAAACAATAAATTCTGTAAATTTTGTAAACTCGTCACCACTAGCAGCACCGTTAAATAAACAAATAAAACAGTCTGCTGAGTGTGTGATTAACAACCTGTGACCATTAGATAGAACTCAGGTAAACCAGCTGGATATTATTATTAGCAGCAGCAGCAGTCGTAGTAGAAGTAGTTATGTTTTTACATTAGTAATTAATGTGTTCATTACCTGTTTTTGGCTAGCTAGAGGAGTACATTCAGCCAGAGACTGATAATGACTAAATGCTCCAATGAATGTCCTTATAATTATTGTGGTCATCCAGTTCATTAACTTAAATTAAACATTTTTATTTTTAAATCAAAATACTTTTAAATTATAATTAAACATTTAAATTATAATTATCATTTATATTATTTATAATTTATATATTCATTATAATTATTAGATTTAAATCATGTGGAATTTACATACATTTAATGAATTACCTAAGAATACAGGTTAATAGAGATAATAGAGAGAATTCAGAGAGTTTTTTTCATGCGCCACAATCCAGTCCATTAGGTGGCAGTAATGCAGCTTAAAGCTGGCTGCCACCCGCCAATCAAATCAAAGCGCGGTATAACAGATTTCAAAAGTGAAACGCACGGAGACGAGGCCTAAAGGGTAGGGCTGTAAATTTCCGAAATTTTCAAGCGGTGCTCGCTGCAGAGCCAAATGGGAGGAGCTAGAGCTCCAGCTCCCCCTCGCTGGATCTAGTGGGCGGGGCTTGAAGCGCTATCAAGCGCCACCAAGTGGCTGTTAATGTTAGTGCGAGTTCAACCGTAATTGAAGTAAATGTTTGTTTTGATTCACATAGATACGGCATAGATATTATTGGCTTATTTTTCTCTAATATTTGTCATGATTATGATTATTTTCAGCATGGTCAGTATCGTTTCTGTGACAAATGGCATTACGTAAATATTTTTTTATATATATATAATGCTGTACAAACTACAAACTATATGTGTGTGCTTCTAACACCTGTTTAAACTATGTATCTGTGTAAACTTGTCATATTATTTTTCTCCTTATTAGGATGAATAACTTAGTTTCCTCACTTTTGAAGTCGCTTTGGATAAAAGCGTCTGCTATATGATTATGTGAATTAGTAAATAGTTAGGCAATGTGAAAGCTTACTCTCTGTGCACCCCTCTTATATTTTTGGCCACCGCATTAACGTGTGGGTTATTTATGAACTAAATCATCTGATTAATTAATGTAATAAATAATAATAATAGTAATTTATAATAATAGGCTAAATAATAAAGTTCTACTAGGTTACGTACTATCTGCCCATTTTTGTATGTAAATGTGAATGCATAAACTCCAACAGGCTAGTTGTATTTTTTATTATTATATTTTAAATTTAAATGCAATATTGACTGTAATTTTAGATAGGCTATGAATTATGCTATTTTTTAATGTAAATAAGTAACCAGTCCAGTAGTCTAAAACCAGCCATGTTCCCACACTAGAGGAAAAACAAGATAACAAACCTGCTCTGAGATAAGTGAGGTATCCACTCCAACAACATTTGGGAGAAGAAAGATGTCATTTATTAGTCACATACTCCGCTGTCCTACAAGTTTGCGCTGGATTTATTTGTTTCTATTAACCTAAATTAGCAAAATGTGCATCTAAACATAAAATAAATCTTAAATCTAGATAAAATATTATAATAAGAAGTTATAAAATAATAAATATAAACATATTTCAAGAACAACACTTCTTATACTTTCTTATATTTTACAAAACAAAAAACAATATTTACATTATAGTACCCCATTTGTAGATTCACAAGTGAGGATTGTGTAAATAAGACACACAGATATCTGTTTTGTCTCGTATATTCCTGCAAGAAAAATTCCATGTCCTCTACTCTCTGAAAAGTGAAAAGGAAGGGAGCCCGAATTTGTTCTTCATCCCTTTCACCTTCATAAAACATGGTGTTTATGAACAAGTCTCGCATCGTGATAGCCAACAAGGCATCATCCTCCTTCATCCTTAAGATCTTTGGCAGTTTAATCTTCCCAGCAAAGTGGTGTTGGTTCTCCTCCACCCACTTACAGGCCAGCTGAATGTTTTTCATCACCGCTGAATCCTGTGTGCAATATAAGAATTCCAATAATAATGTAATTAATGAAGTGCTGCTCATAAACACCTTTATGAAACAGGAAAGGTAAATACATAAGTCAAGCAATACATAAACATTCCCTCTACATACATAGATTCCTGTGTTGGGGTGATCTCCATGATATCTGACTCAGGTGGAGTGACTTCCATGTCATCTGGATTTGGTAGTTCTTGTTCCTGGGTGACTAGTTGTTGGACTTGACTGTGGGAAGTGACAAACATTACAATGTTTTTAGGTATGCATTGCTTTATTTTTACATATTGCCTGCATACTGGAAATGCACAGTATGGAGGTTTTAATCAAAAGTGTAGTTATCAATATCACACCTTGTCAAGGGAAATGTCTGAATTAACTGATAGCACCACCACTTCCTGATTATAGGCAAGCCAGACTGATAAAAGATAGCAACTGAAAATCTTAGTCATTTTTTTATTGTTGAAAGTGTTCTCTCAGTCCTTTTTGCTTTACAAAATTACAAATAACCATAAATTGATGCAAACGCACCACAGCAAAATCAAATGGCTTTGAGAGTGCAACATGGAGTGCATACCAAAAAAACTATATTAAAAAATGTGGTGTTTAGCACACAGACACAGCTGTATAGCAATTATAAGACCACTTACCATCAACATGAATACCCCACAATCAATTCCTCCTAGCTGAAGAGGGGCACCCTGTTAATTATAGACCATATACAATAAATACAGTATATAGCTGTCATGTCCGGTGATTGTTTTTTGTTTAAGTCTTTATGTTTGTTTATAGTTTTGTTAAAAAAGTGCACTTAGTTTACTCAATTCAGCCAAAGCAGGTTATTCATGACAACTGTGTACTGCATTCTTTCTTAACACTCCACTACAGATATGAAAAGTTCACAAGCAAAGTTAAAAAGTTAAAAATCTGTACCTCAAAATCTGTCAGTACAGACATGTTCTGATGGCCTTGAGAAATGTGATTTGCCAGTTTTCTAAAGTAATACAACAATAAAAAAAATATTCTTTATTTACGGGCAATCACATGCAAACAAAGACATACACTCTTAAAAAAAGGTGCTTCACGATGCCATATAAGAACCTTGTTGTCTAAATGGTTCCATAAAGAACCTTTAACATCGAAGAACCTTTCTGTTTCACAAAAGGTTCTTTATGGCAAAAGAAGGTTCTTTAGATTATAAAAGGGTAAGAAAGAGATGGTTCGTTAAAGAAGCTTTGACTGAATGGTTCTTTGTGGAACCAAAAATGGTTCTTCTATGGCATCGCTGTGAAGAACCTTTTGAATCACCTTTATTTTTAAGACTGTAATTGATCATGTTGCAATAAAAATGTTAGAGCTTTATGTTAGAGCCAAGGTTTTGGTTTTACTATGATTGAATTATATAATTGTATAATACTGAAAACCATAATGGCCGAAACATAAAAGTATGAGCTCAAACAGATCCACCATATATTTCATAATGCGTGTGTTACAGAGGAGGCTCCCATACCGCCTCCTCTGCACCACCAGAGGGAACCATCACCTGAATACTAGTCAGTTGCCATTCGGACTCCGTTTCACATTTTCCCTCATACCTGGGACTGATCAATCATCCACACCTGTTCCTCATTTACACACACATATAAGCCACACACACACACACGGACCTGTTGCAAAGTCTTGATTTGCCTGGCTGTCATTTCTGAGTGTTCTACCCGTGTTTACTTTCTTGTTATCTGACCTTGGACTGTTTACTCGTTATTCTGATTGTTTGCTGCCTGCCCCGACTTGGATTGTGTTTATTGGACTGTGATTGTTTGCCGCCTGCCCTGATCTCTTGCCTGGTGTTCGACTCTGTCTCTGCCTTGTCTATACTGATCTGCCTTGCCGGTGTCTGACCTTGTACTGCCTGACTATTCTCAATAAAACTGCAAATGGATCCAAACTTCTCTGCCTCCTCGTTACAGAAGACTTCGCCAAACAGCGATCCAGCAGCGCTCATGCAACTATCCACCGAGCTATCTGCACAAGCTTCACAACTCACCTTGCACCAACACCAGTTAAATCGACTCACCACCCTGACCGAGGAGCTGGTCAAAGCACTGCAAGGACTAAGTGTATCACCGCCCGAAACTGCATCTCATCCTCCACCGGCCCGCAGTAGCTCTCCACCAGCTCAGGTACCCTCAATAAACCCCCGACTCGCTTTTCCAGAGAAATTCGATGGCGAATCCGCCAAATGCAAAGGCTTCCTACTACAATGCTCGCTTTTTGTTAACCAGCAACCCTCACTATACCCCACAGACTCAAGCCGCATTGCCTTTGTTTGTTCATTACTCACCGGGAAGGCGTTAGAGTGGGCGACCGCTGTTTGGAGGATGGATGGCTCAGCTTTCCCCACCTTCGATTCGTTTCTCCAGCAATTCCGTGAGGTATTCGAGCATTCCGCAGATGGGAGGAATGCTGGTGACCAACTGCTAACTCTCTCGCAAGGAAGAAAGCCCGCTGCAGTGTATGCTCTATCTTTCCGAACTCTCGCGGCTCAAACTAATTGGGTGGAGGACACACGAAAACTCTTGTTCCGGAGAGGTTTGAATCTGGAGTTAGTCGGAATTGGCCTGTCGAGATGAGGGGAGGAGTTTGAGTGAATTCATTGAGTTAGCCATCCAGATCGACAATCTGATCCGTTCTCGGCGCTCCGCTCGGACCACGCCCCGTTACATGCCCGAAACTACCACCACGGCCGAACCCATGCAGTTGGGATTCATTCACATAACGTCCGAGGAACGGGAACGCTGCATGCAGAATCAACTATGCCTCTATTGCGGTCAAGCTGGACATATCTCCTGCCCGGTCCGTCCATCGACTAGTTCTCGATCGGTGAGTGATCATGTTACGACCTCTCCATCAAGCATTCAACTTTCAGTCAAAATTAGAATTCAGGACAAAGTAATCTCTACCACGGCTTTGATAGATTCTGGAGCAGCAGGCAATTTTGTCGCTAGAATTGGTTCAGCAACATAAACTGAAACTGACCCCCTGTAATTCTCCCATGGCAGTGGAGGCGCTAGACGGCCGCCCTCTCGGAGAGGGGAGAGTTTCCCGCATCACAGAGGAAGCCAAGTTGCTGATCGGAACTCTTCACTCAGAATTCATTAAATTCTACATCATTCACTCACCAAATCACCCTATCATCCTCGGATTACCCTGGCTGCGCACACATAATCCTCACATCTCCTGGAGAGAGGGGCAGATCCTTCAATGGGGCACTATGTGTCAAGAACGCTGTCTCTCAAAGATTCCCAAAGCCTCTACCATCCCATCTTTTCCAACCGTTCAGAACGCAAATAACACCGACCTGCCCTCCGAATACTTTGATCTCGCCGAAGCATTCAGCAAGAAGAAAGCATCTCAACTCCCTGCTCACCGTTCAGTCGATTGTGCCATAGAGTTGATGTCCGGCACCACTCCTCCCAAAGGTAGAATTTTTCCATTAGCTCAACCTGAGTCTGAAGCTATGAGACAATACATCGAAGAAGAGCTAGCTAAAGGTTTCATCAGACCATCAACCTCACCGGCCTCAGCCGGATTCTTCATTAAGAAAAAAGATGGAGGACTTCGGCCATGCATCGACTATCGTGGCCTGAATGATATCACAGTTAAGTTCCGCTATCCTTTGCCACTAGTTCCAGCCTCACTAGAGCAACTTCGTCAGGCCAAATTCTACACCAAGCTCGACCTACGTAACGCCTAAAATCTGATTCGCATTCGAGAGGGGGATGAATGGAAAACAGCATTCTCTGCCACTAGTGGGCACTATGAATACCGGGTTATGCCCTTCAGCCTTGCAAACAGTCCATCAGTCTTTCAGTCCTTCATGAATGACATCTTCCGTGACATGCTGGACAGATGGGTGATTGTCTATATCGACGACATACTGATATATTCCAACACTCGAGAAGAACACATCCACCATGTCAGGTCAGTGCTGAAACGTCTCATGCAATACCAACTCTACGCCAAAGCGGAGAAGTGCGAGTTCCATCAGACCAGCATTTCATTCCTCGGATACATTATCAGCCAGGAGAGAGTGGCAATGGACGAGAGGAAGGTAGAGGCAGTTCTCAAATGGCCAAAGCCCCAGACAGTCAAGGAACTACAACGTTTCCTAGGGTTTGCAAACTTCTGCCGATGATTTATCAGAGATTTCAGCAAGATCGCTGCACCATTGACAGCCATGACAAAACGTCACTCTGCTCGATTGAGTTGGTCACTGGAGTCACACCAGGCGTTCGAGGAACTAAAAACTCGATTCACTTCTGCACCCATCCTTCGACACCCTGATCCAGAGCGAGAATTCATTGTGGAAGTCGACGCTTCAAATACAGGGGTAGGCGCAATTCTGTCCCAACGTCACGGCTCACCAGCCAAAATATACCCATGTGCATTTTCTCCCGCAAACTCACAGCCACTGAACAGAACTACGACGTAGGCAATCGGGAGCTTCTTGCCATGAAATTAGCGCTTTAAGAGTGGCGCCATTGGCTGGAGGGAGCTACTCACCCATTCATTGTTCGCACCGATCACAAGAATCTGGAGTATCTGCGTTCAGCTAATCGTCTAAACCCTCGACAGGCCAGGTGGGCACTATTCTTCACAAGGTTTCGATTCACTGTGACTTACCGGCCAGGCACCAAGAATACCAAAGCCGACGCTCTCTCTCGCCAAACTGAAAAGGTAAATCAGACCAATAACAACGACAATATAATCCCCGAGAAGATTCTTGTAGCACCAGTACAATGGGATATCATGACTGAAATTGAGCAACTGAATCTTCAAAATCCACCACCTCCATAGAGCCCTGCTGACCGCACGTATGTTCCTGAACCCCTTCGACCACGACTGATTACCCAAGTTCATACCTCACCCAGTTCGGGTCACCCCAGAATCAATGCCACCGCTAATCTGCTCAGGAACCGCTTCTGGTGGTCCTCACTACTCACTGACACAACCAAATTTGTACAAAATTGCACCACTTGCAACACCTCCAAATCTCCCAGGCAGCTCCCAGCCGGTCTGCTAAACCCACTTCCCACACCATGCCGATCTTGGTCCCATATAGCTATTGACTTCATCACCGATCTGCCCAATTCTCAAGGCCATACCACCATACTCACCACAGTTGACCGATTCTCCAAAGCATGCCGTCTCATCCCTCTGCCTAAACTGCCCACTTCCCTTGAAACTGCTGAATTGCTCTGCAACCATGTATTCCACTTCTATGGCCTACCCGACGACATTGTATCCAACCGTGGTCCCCAATTCACTTCAAGGGTATGGTCCGCCTTCTTTAAACATCTTAATGTCAATATCAGCCTTACATCTGGCTACCATCCTTAATCCAACGGTCAGACAGAACGCCTGAATCAGGAGGTCATACGGTTTCTCAGAGCATACTGTCAACAACACCAAGCTGATTGGAGCAGGTACTTATTCTGGGCAGAATATGCACAAAATTCCCTGACAAAACACGCCACAGGAATGACCCCCTTCAAATGCGTTCTGGGCTTCCAACCTCCAATGTTCCCCTGGTCAGGAGAACCCACCGACCTACCAACCATTACCGACTGGCTGCAACACAGTGAGGAGGTCTGGGATCGGGCCCATACTCATCTCCTTCATGCCGTAAGACGACAAGTTCATCAAGCTAACCGACATCGACGCCCGAGCCCCGAATACACGCCTGGTCAATGGGTATGGCTCTCAACCAGAGATCTACGTCTTCGACTCCCATGTAGAAAGCTCAGTCCCAGGTATGTGGGTCCATTCAAAATTTCTAGAAAAATAACCCCAGTATCATTTCGTTTGGAATTGACCTCTAATTATCATATTTCTCCCACATTTCATGTATCACTTCTCAAACCCTCTGGTGGTCCGAAAGGAGATACGGAGGAGGGAGCACAGCCGCAGACCCCCCTGCCTTTCTTGGTGGACGGCGAGGAGGCCTACAGAGTGCACGAGTTGCTAGACTCCAGACGCCGGGGTGGCACTCTCCAGTATCTGGTTGACTGGGAGGGGTTCGGTCCGGAGGAGCGTTCCTGGGTCAACGCAGGAGATATCCTAGACCCTACACTCACTGAGGAGATTCACAGGATGCATCCGGAGAAACCGGCCCCTCGACCTCGGGGAAGACCCCGGTGTCGCTTGCTTCCTCGCGTCAGGAGCCGCTCGCAGGGGGAGGGCTCTGTTACAGAGGAGGCTCCCATACCGCCTCCTCCACACCACCAGAGGGAACCATCACCTGAATACTAGTCAGTTGCCATTCGGACTCCGTTTCACATTTTCCCTCATACCTGGGACTGATCAATCATCCACACCTGTTCCTCATTTACACACACATATAAGCCACACGCACACACGGACCTGTTGCGAAGTCTTGATTTGCCTGGCTGTCATTTCTGAGCGTTCTATCCGTTTACTTTCTTGTTATCTGACCTTGGACTGTTTACTCGTTATTCTGATTGTTTGCTGCCTGCCCTGACTTGGATTGTGTTTATTGGACTGTGATTGTTTGCCGCCTGCCCTGATCTCTTGCCTGGTGTTCGACTCTGTCTCTGCCTTGTCTCTACTGATCTGCCTTGCCGGTGTCTGACCTTGTACTGCCTGACTATTCTCAATAAATCTGCAAATGGATCCAAACTTCTCTGACTCCTCGTTACAGCGTGACGCATTTCAGTTCATGAAGTCGAATGAAAGTACTATTCCATCACTCTTCACACCTGTAAAAAAAAACAATAATAATAATTTTATAGCCAGTTCCTTTAAAATGAGGTAAAGACTATTACATAATAAAACAAGCTGGTTTACATAAGAACACAGACATTAATTTGTGTTAGTATGAACTCCAAACACATGCATGTTATTAGTATGAATGCAGAACAGTAGAACTTGAAATGTGCTATCCTCAGGTAAAAACCTGAAAATCTGAATGTAAATGTTTCTACAGTCTGTGATGATTTGAGGTGCAATGTCATCTGCTGGTGATGGTCCATTGTGTTTTTTGAAAACCAACGTCACTGCACCAGTTTACCAAGAATTCTTTGAGTACTTCATGCTTCCTTCTGCTGAAAGATGCTGATTTCATTTTCCAGCAGGATTTGGCACCTGCCCACACTGCCAAAAGCACCAAAAGTTGGTTAAATGACCATGGTGTTGGTGTGCTTGACTGGCCAGCAAACTCACCAGACCTGAACCCCATAGAGGATCTATGGGGTATTGTCAAGAGGAAAATGAGAAACAAGAGACCAAAAAATGCAGATGATCTGAAGGCCACTGTCAAAGAAACCTGGGCTTCCATACCACCTCAGCAGTGCCACAAACTGATCACCTCCATGCCACGCCGAATTGAGGCAGTAATTAAAGCAAAAGGAGCCCCTACCAAGTATTGAGTACATATACAGTAAATGAACATACTTTCCAGAAGGCCAACAATTCACTAAAAATGTTTTTTTATTGGTCTTATTAAGTATTCTAATTTGTTGAGATTTGTGAATTGGTGGGTTTTTGTTAAATGTGAGCCTAAATCATCACAATTAAAAGAACCAAAGACTTAAACTACTGCATTGAATTTATTTAATACACGAGTTTCACAATTTGAGTTGAATTACTAAAATAAATTAACTTTTCCACGACATTCTAATTTATTGAGATGCACCTGTATATTGGGATGCTGGGATGTACTCTAACAAGAGCCGGCTTCTCAGATGAACTGGGCAGTAGGAGACCAAAAGATCAGCATGAACAAAAACAAAAACTAATTTAGAGACACCAGGCTCCAAGATGTGCATGGTAAGTCTCCACATGGGTCCTTTGGTCTTAAAGGAACACTCCACTTTTTTAAAAAATAGGCTCATTTTACACCTCCCCTAGAGTTAAACAGTTGAGTTTTACCGTTTTTGAATCCATTCGGCCGATCTCCGGGTCTGGCGGTAGCACTTTTAGCTTAGCTTAGCATAGTTCATTGAATCGGATTAGACCATTAACATTTGGTCATCAAAAATGACCAAAGAGTTTCAATATTTTTCCTATTTAAAGCTTGACTCTTCTGTAGTTACATCGTGTACTAAGACCGACGGAAAATGAAAAGTTGCGATTTTCTAGGCCGAAATGGCTAGGAACTATACCCTCATTCCGGCTTAATAATCAAGGAACTTTTCTGCCGTACCATGGGTGCAGCAGGCGCAATGATATGACGCAGCGCCTGAAAGTAGTCCCCAGCTATATCATAGGCTACTGAGCTGGGGACTACTTTCAGGCGCTGCGTCATATCATTGCAAAAATGGCTCCGTTGTGGTCCTGAATGCCTTGTGGTGGAAAGCCCTGAGTTCATCAGACTATCCGTTTAATGGGGAGTAAAGACATCTTTTTTGAATCAGAAAAGTAGCTTCAATCCATGAAAAGCTAAGTCTTAAACAGCAAACTGGTAATGTTTCAGTCTGTAGTACTTTAGTGTTTCTGCCTTTGATGGTGAGTTTTCATTTGCATTTACTTCCATTTTGCAGATACAGTTTGCATTTGTTAGCCTATATGTTGTCAGTTTTACAGGCTCTTCTCCTGACATTTGCTTCATATATTCAGAATTAACTGTTCCATGTAATTAAGTCACTTTGTCATTCATTTTATCATATTCTGTATGTAAATTGTATTTTAAGCTCTGTCTCCCAGTTTTACAAGGCTAGTCCCAGACTAAAATGCATGTTTGAGCTGTCTTAACTGAAAATAACTTGCTCTGACAGATCTTAATGTCATTGCCATTGCCTGTCTCAAGATGCACACCAGTAATGTGTTTTATTTATTTATTGCATTTTTATAAAAGCTGTTTAAGGCCCGGTTTCACAGACAGGGCTTAGACTAAGCCAGGATTAGGCCATAGTTCAATTAGGACATTTAAGTCATTTTTTATAAACGTGCTTAGAAAAAAACATTACTGGTGTGCATTTTGAGACAAAATAAAGGCACTGATATATTTTATGATCAGTCAGTGCAAGTTTATTTCAGTTGAAACAGCTCAGACTTACATTTTAGTCTAGGACTAGGCTTAAGCCTTGTCTGTGAAACCGGGGGTAAGTGTCCTAATTTAAGGCCTAGTTCTGGTTTAAGCTAAACCCTGTCTGTGAATCCGTACCTATATGTTTTGAAGCCACCACCAAGGTTTTTTTTTTTTTTTTTTAAAGAATCACTTGTTTTACTTGAATGTTATTTTCCTGTTCAAATAGTGTAGGGGCAAAAATAAATATTTTTGCATGTAAACTGATGGATGTTGTTTATTTTGAGTGACTTTCACTCAAAATAAAGACTTTTTGACTTTGATTCAAAACCATATTAATTGCAGTCCTGCATGTTCTCTGATTGAAAGGAGTAAGAAGCAGGATTGATTTGATAATGTTTCTATGTTGATTCAATGTTAAATGAGTGATTTAATTTAAGTTGAAGAAACGTTGATTTTATGACCATCTTGACTGATTTTTCATCGTTGAATCAACGTTATTTCTGGGTGCAAACCTGACGAAAAATCAATGTTAAAGTGCCCCTATTATGCCTTTTCGAATATTGCCTTTCATGCAGTGTGTCATGTAGCAGTACGTGAACATAAACTTTCTGCAAAGTTGTGAAGCCGACAGTGCACGATAAATAGAGTTATTGTCTATTAAAAAAAAGACGCCTAAAGGCCCGTTCACACCAAGCACGATAACGATAACGATAGCGATAAAGATATAGTTCTAAAAATCGTTCTCAGTATTAATAGCAGCGTCCACACCACAACTATAACGATAAAGGCACAGAGAAACATATCGTTGGAATCACTTCCAGAACGATTTTTTTCCAGCTGATGAACGATAAAAACACTGACAGCCAATCAGAATCCATCCTGCTATAATGTGCACGAGAATTTAAAGCGGCAGACGCACGTGCGCTTAGAATAAACAGACGATATCGTTCGCTGGTGTGGACGCAAATATAGTTATCGTTATAGTTATCTTTATCGTTATCGTGCTTGGTGTGAACGGGGCTTAAACCAGTTGTCAGGAATTCGAATCTTATTCTGTTACAGGTGTATGTCACGAAGTAACACATTTGCATAATGGCCGCCCATGGGCTGTCATTCGCGCTGTACGTGGTAGACCAATCACAAAGGACTGCGCCATCTGACCAATCACAGCAGCGAGTGCTCACGGAAAGGAGGGGTTTAGAGAGACTGATTCTTCGAACTGCTTCACAGGAGTCGTTTACGAATCATTTAGAAATTAGTTAAAATTAAATAGATTTTTTGAGAAAACTAAAGTGTTTTTTGACCTTGGAAGCATGTAAACCTGTTTTAGGACACTCATAAAACAATATTAGCAACCTTAAAAATGGCATAATAGGGGCACTTTGAACTTCAACATTGATTCAATGTTGGTCTGCTATCTGGGTTGTCAATTTAAATCTGTTCATCTTTATGAACTCGCGTTTTTAGGCTATATTATAAAAATAGGAGGCATTTTCTGTTTGTAAATAAATTTATTAAATAATACAAATTAAATTGAAAAGTACATTAACAACTTCCATATGAGAAAAGTGAACGCAAAATATGTGCGAATAATTATTGAAATTAAATGATTCATTTTATCATCTGACTTTATAGGAGAGCATAAGTCTAAGTGGACGTCCATGACATGCGGAGTCCCACAAGGCTCAATTCTTGCACCGCTCTTGTTTAGCCTGTATATGCTCCCACTAAGTCAGATAATGAGGAAGAACCAAATTGCCTATCACAGCTATGCTGATGATACCCAGATCTACCTAGCCTTATCTCCAAATGATTATAGCCCCATTGACTCCCTCTGCCAATGCATTGATGAAATTAACAGTTGGATGTGCCAAAACTTTCTTCAGTTAAACAAGGAGAAAACTGAAGTCATTGCATTTGGAAACAAAGTTGAAGTTCTCAAGGTGAATGCATACCTTGACTCTAGGGGTCAAACAACTAAAAATCAAGTCAGAAATCTTGGGGTGATTCTGGAGACAGACCTTAGTTTTAGTAGTCATGTCAAAGCAGTAACTAAATCAGCATACTATCATCTCAAAAACATTACAAGAATTAGATGTTTTGTTTCTAGTCAAGACTTGGAGAAACTTGTTCATGCCTTTATCACCAGCAGGGTGGATTATTGTAATGGTCTCCTCACCGGCCTTCCAAAGAAGACCATTAGACAGCTGCAGCTCATCCAGAACGCTGCTGCCAGGATTCTGACTAGAACCAGAAAATCTGAGCATATCACACCAGTCCTCAGGTCCTTACACTGGCTTCCAGTTACATTTAGGATTGATTTTAAAGTACTTTTACTCATTTATAAGTCACTCAATGGTCTAGGACCTAAATATATTGCAGATATGCTCACTGAATATAAACCTAACAGACCACTCAGATCATTAGGATCGAGTCAGTTAGAAATACCAAGGGTTCACACAAAACAAGGGGAGTCCGCTTTTAGCTATTATGCCGCCCGCAGCTGGAACCAGCTTCCAGAAGAGATCAGATGTGCTAAAACATTAGCCACATTTAAATCCAGTCTCAAAACTCATCTATTTAGCTGTGCATTTGTTGAATGAGCACTGTGCTACGTCCGAACTGACTGCGTTGCATTTTATGTATAATCCTTTTCTATTTAACTGTTTTAAATTTAATTTTAAATCAATTTCTATATCATTTTAATATTCCTTGTTTTATTATTTTTAATTCCTTGTTTTTATTGCTGTGAATGATTATTTCACTTTCTTTTATGTAAAGCACTTTGAATTACCACTGTGTATGAAATGTGCTATATAAATAAACTTGCCTTGCCTTGCCTTGCCTTGCCTTTATTTAAAATTGCCAATCCATATTAATGTAGGTCTACATTTTGTTGTAGTTTTAGAGGTGAGTTTAAACATGATTCTCCATAAATGTGCGCTGACACAGGCTTACAGTAAAAAAGTTTGTAGTGAAGCCCCGGGGACTTTACTGTGGTCACGTGACGTGACATCCGTTCAGCGGTGCGTGTAAAAGCCGGAGAGAGACGTTCAGCAGCAGAGATGCCAGCACACACTCTGAAGATGACTGCTTCTGTTCAATACATAAGAAAACTGCTGGGAAAAAGCAGCTGTGCGACAAGCAACCTGTTGAACACTGGACACAAAACACAGAAGAACACTACTGATTATAAAACAATCAGGAACAAAGATGGAAAAAGTCATAAAAGAAACGTAAGTGACTTTTTTCTTATTTGCTTTATTTTTTACATGTGTTTAGTTTGTTTGATGTTTATTTAATATGGTTTGATAATTCTCTAGTAATATTCTGTTGAACGTGGGTTTAAACTAATATTTAGTAGGCCATGAAACTTACTAAATTGCTTATTTTAATAATTAACAATGTGGAATGTTATTTTGTAGGTAGTGCAATTCCAAGACAACACAACAGAGCAGTATACAAGGTAAAAAAAAGTTATTAATTTGCATCTTAAGCTTGTCAACCCACATGCACAACTCAAATTTGGTCTGACTCGCTCTTGCTCATGTCTCTTGGTTAACAGGAAAAGTGTCGTTTTAAGAAGAAAAGAAAATGAAACTTTTGGGTTTGACATCCAGGTAACCTCATTACCCACCCTCTCTCTCTCTCTCATATTCTTCTTATACGTTTTTCTCCATTCATTCAAGCATTACGCACCTGCCTGAGGGTTTATTATCTGTCAGGGGATAATTGGATTTTGGATGATGAATTGATTGGGTCTTTACTCCCTGTCTGTAGACAAGCAGTGTTGAGAGAAGCATCAGTGCTGAGCAGGATTTGGGCTCATGTGTGTGTTGTGTGAAGGAGAACAGTCTGGCAGAGAGTTGTGGGTTAATGACAGGTGAGTTTTCAACACACTTGCTCACTTCTGTCGAGCACCAGTGTCATTCATACTTACTAAAATCTCTTTGTCTCTCATCTCAGGTGATATTATTATAACGGTCAACAGTGTGTACATCGCTGGATTCACTCACCAGCAGATCAAGGATCTGGTTCAAAAGTCATCCACCTTAATGTAAGACTCAACACTATTGTCTATGTTACGTTTTTATTGATTAATATACAGTTATACACTGTATTGTCAATGGAAAAAGAATATAAAAATGCTACAGTAAAAACCTGTTCTATTCATATAGAAAAAAATATGAATTGCCATATAATGTTTGGTTAAAGACTACATATTTTAAATTGCATTAGATATAACAGGTCACCACATGTATACACACACACACACACACACACAGTATTTAAAAAAATTATGTTCCCAGAAGTCCCTGCGTGGAGCATCACATTTGATTATATTTCATTTAAAAAGTTTTATGCAGTTTTTATTGTATTGCAATATTTTTTTATATTACAATATGTGTATTAATACTGTGTTAATAAAGTAGTTGTTCAATAAAGTATTACTATTATTGTTATTATATAATAAGCTCAGTGAACCAGTCAAATCCCAGTCTAACCCTTGTTTTTGTAAGTGCTGCTTGATCTAAATATAATATTTTGTTGTCTTGTCTTTTGTTGACTGTAGGATGGAGATTATCAGAGGTGCTACAGAAAAACAGAGACAATTGCTTAGCAAGCTTTATCTCCTGCAGGTGATTTTCTTCAAAATATTTAAAAAAAAATCTTATTAGCATCAGTCCCATTTTGTACCCTAATTATGTATCTTTATAACACTACATAATCATTCTTCTCCTGTTGTGCGTAACTTGTGTGTCAGTAGATATTTACGGTAATGTTGGGTAACTGTGTGAATTGTGAACAAACAGGTTTCCTCATGCTTAACAGGTTTTTTTCTTTCTCTGTGTTTCCCCCTCACATTTACACCAAACTACAGCAACAGTTTACAGAGAAATGCGAAGAGCTTCAGACACTCATCGCAGAGGAAGCACGTCTGACAGGAGGTGTGTGTTAATGTGTGTTTGTGTGTGAGAGTAAGACAGAGAGATATGAGCATAAACTACCCACAAGAGTAACGCATCATTTCCCCATAAAGCCACGCTCTGCTCTTAGGATGCACACAAAAGCATCAGAAGATCTGTGTGTGTGGGCGGCATGTGGGGAGTGTGCATGCTTATATGTAGAAATTCTGCTTTTACAGAAAGAAACTTTGCTGACATTTCTTGATGCTGTTCTGATATGAAACTACAGCAAGTCTACACTGTAAAAAATGTTTTGTCAGGTCATATAAAATGTGTTTCATGTAGTAACTAAATTAACTGGTTTATTCAAGTAAAATGTATTCAGAATGCCCCAGTGATGCCTTAAAAGAGCCATTTTTGGTTCCTTAGTGTGACGAACATTTGAATAATTTAAAGGATCTTTTCCACTATAAGGAAAGGTTCCATGGATGTTAAAGGTCCTTCGTGAAACAGATGTCAATAAAGAACCTTTATTTTTAAGAATGTGCATCAACAGTAACGTTTCAAAGGGATCAGCTGGTCAGGAATTACATGTGTTAAAAAGTATTAACATAGTATTACATATTGCATAGAACAGCATAATACTTTATAATGAATAATAATAATTTCTAATAAAAAAAAATGAAAATAGGACTAAATTAAATATTTTGAGTTAAAATTGGTTGTCATTTTAGTTATCTTCTATTATGTGAACACAAACACTTTAGTGCCAGTAAATGAACACAATCTGTTCCTGTTTTCAGGTGCTGTGGAAAACATCCAGAAGCTAAATGTCCTTCCTGCAGGATCCTCTGCTAACCTCTGCTGACAGTATGGACTGAGTTTTGATCCACTTCTAATACAATCAAACACACCTAATCAAAGTCGTGGGCTTTACTGGAAAATGACAGGATAGTGTATTTAGTAGGGTCGAAACTAAAGTAGATTGGGCATCCTGTGCTCCTGAAGCATTTTAAAGTTTGTCCAGGAAAACAAATCCTGGCCATATGCTCAAGGAGATCCTGTTCAGACAGCATATTTTCTGTATTTTTAAACTCAATGCTACATCGTGGTTTGCATTAGTGAATGAAAAGCTAAATATTGATGTACAGAGATGGAATTATTTAACTATTTATTTTAATCATACTGCATTTTGTATTATCTATTTGTGTATTTTACACTATTAAGCAGTCATTAGCCATTATTCATTTTTATTGTCAATTTTTTTCATTTTATCTAATTGATATTTTGTCTAAATGTGTTTTGTGTATTTATGTACGGAGTTCTCTAATATTTATTAATTTCCATATTTATATAATGCCTCTTTAATAAACTTTTATAACAAACTGATGTTTTGGTGCTTTGTAGCGCAGGCTGGTTCTGCTTGGGCTGTTTCTCACTGTACACTTAATCTTGCTGAATGTGGTTTGCATAAGTTGATTTGTCTGCTGTTTGCTTCTGCTGAACATGTAGGTTTCCCAGATATCATCTCAGTCAGTGGTAAAACACCAGATGCAGTTCTCATTCACCACAGATCTTAAGCCTGGCAGGAAATGACACGTCATTGACAGTACATCCCGTATGAAAGACCAACCTTAGCGTTCTCATCACTTTTATAATACTTGATTAACAGTATATAATCGATGCCTCATTCTGTGTTCAACCTCTCTGAGACCTAATGTTTATGTTAAAAGACTTTGTAGAATATCTTTACAGTACGTACTGAATGGCAGTCACAAAGATTTAGTTCATATCTTAGATAACCCAGGGAATGTTTATCTAATCACAGATTATTACTGAAAGAGTTTTTGAAGTCTTGCTTATTATGTGTAAGATTTGAGTAGTTATTTTGTTTGTTCAAACACAGATTAATTGTTTAAATTTATACTTAATGCGGTTTAACTTTAGAGTGCTTCTATATTGACACATAAGTAGGACCTGATTGTTATAAGTCATTTCATAATTACTTCTAGCGGTTTACTGAAATATGGTTAAAGTGTACTGCTGAATGTACCAACAAGCATTTATAGTAAAATAAAATAGATGTAATTTCTATTGAAATGTGTATGTCATGTATTCAAATATATTTGTAATTAATGAAAATATGTAACTTTAAATGTAATATCAAGTAACACTTGATCAAGACATCAAATGTCACTAGTCAAGACATCAAATTAAGTGTTCTCCTTTAAAGCACAACAAATGATAATGATTTAACTTTTAATTTTGCTTTATTACAATGTGCACTTTTTAAAGGGGAGAAACATGAAAGTTTTCTCTCTTTAAGTACATTTATGTGGCCTTTTATTTCAATAACATTATATTATAAGTTTTTTTAAATATATTTTTTTAAGAATTAAAGTATACTTTATACTTAATATAAACTTATATAAAGTACACTACAAGCGCACATTCAGTACAATTAAGCACACTTCTTTTTCACAAGGGAAAATAGATACCTGCTTCCCACAAACAGGAGGCTGACTATTTGCCATCTTCAAAAATGTTGGACTATGAAAATACAATATCCACCTGACAGAAAGCTGTTATCCTTATGTAAGTCTCGGAAAGCAAAACTTTGCTGTAGAAGAAAGCCAAGACATCTCATATCTTCAAAATATTTGAATGTCCCCAGAAAGAATCTGGTGCCACTTTTCGAACTGAATGTCCTCTCTTTACAAATGGGCCCATAAATCCCATGCTCACACCCAGAATTAGAAGCCAATCAACACTGTTCTCCAAGCTTCGCCAGTGGGAATAAGAATGAGGCTGCGTCACCCAATGCCAGTAGATTCCACTGAGTCGTGAAGGGAGGGACACAGACACAGCCATGCACAGACTGCTCCCCACAAGAGACTTCTGAGCATCCTTCTCCTTCAAGGTCTCCTCTCCTTCCCAAGCCGCAGGAACCAGAGTCAAGAACAAGAACGAGGTAAGATGCATTATTGAGTGAGTACAGTGAGGTTTTAGAGTTAGCGTCAGTGTGGTGGTTGGTTTCTGCGTTTGTGCTAACAATGCAAATCTCCTCCATCGACTAGTCATTGGTTTTGATAAAGGTATAAGTTAACTTTTCACATTCAGGGGGTTTGGTTTACTTCTTCAAAGTGCTTAAGTTGTGTTATATTGAGAAAAACTAATTTAGGTTAGATAAATTATAGAACCATGAAGAGAACAGCAATGATACTTTCAAAATGTAAATTGGAAGATGTCTAGACATCGTTGCTTGGACAGATATTCTCGCTTTTCTGTATTTATGCAACCGTATGGCACAATTTCCCATTTATGGCGCGTTATGTAAGGCCTCTCATTGTTGAAACATACAGGAAGAATTGTGTACTTGCAATTCTCATTCCAGCAGTTGGTCACTTTGTTTAGTCAAATCAAATTAAAATTCCTCAAAACAACTTTGCATCTTTTGCCAAGTCTCATCCTATCCTTTCGAGAACTTACCAAATGTCTTTTCCTAATTTGGACATGACAAACCATAGTGTTGATTGAAAGCACTGTCATCTGAATACCATATCAGGTAAATTTGTTAATTATCATATTAATACAGAAACCAATCATTACTGACATGCTACATCTTGTCAGTTTGGTTTGAACATTTGTTGGTTTTGGGGTAAATGGACTGGAATTCAAACTTAAAAATGGTCCCTTTTTCTTTATAAATTTACAACTGCTGAAATCTCTGGACAGGAAGTGACATCAATGGAGCAGAACGACAAGGACACATTGGAAGCTGAGAAACAGCAAACGAATGGTCAAACAGAAGAAGCACCTCAAGAAACGACGACACCCGAAGAGTCGGCGAATACAAGTGAGAATAATTCAGATACAAATGAACAAGAAAAAAGTGAGAACAATGCAGAAAAGAATGAAGAAGAAACAAGTGTGAGTAATGGAGATGAAGAGGAAAATACAAATGAAGAAGAGGAAGAAAAAGATGAAGAGGAGGATGAATTGGGTGATGGCTTCCAGCCTTCGGTTGAGATGTCAATCCAGATATTTGAAAAGGACAAAGGGGAAATCAACCGCTCTATTAGCAGGTACAACACTGTCAGCTACAGGAAGATTAAGAGAGGAACCACAAAGCAGAGAATAGATGAGTTTGAGTCCATACTGGGTGTATAACAGTGAATGTATGTTTTCATGTGGTTCCTTCAAAAGGATGTGATTGTTAAACTTCTTCATAGTTAAAAGGCTTAACACATGCTCACACACAATCACATGAACAGTATTTTCTGACAGCTTAATTGTTAAAAGTCTATATCACACTTTTGTAGTTCAAAAGAGATCAGTAGTTGTAGAAATCACATTTTGTAGAAGCACCAAGACAACTGCCTCATCTCTGATTGATTTTAATAACCCTTCATTTGACAGCGAGCCGGAAAAACAACATTTATTTGTCTACAAATGAGATTTTTCATTCATGAATGCTCCTTCAAATAACACGCAGTCTGTCTCACTAATGCAGGCAATCTCTTCTGTGTAAGTAGTTGCCAAATCACCATTAATGAATTACTGGAAGAGCTTACAGTTACAGTAAGCATACAGTATGAAGGGCATTACTGTATTCCTGTTTAAAATTCGAATTCTAATGTAAATCTACAAGTTGTGGTTATGGTTTCATGGCTTTGTAAAACATGCTCACACATTTTAAAACGCAGCAATAGACATAATAGCAGTTTAATGTTTCCATATTCAGATTTGTATATGTAATTTATGCATACTGTGATTATATATTTGGACAATTAGTAGTTTTCATTGTTTTCTATAATGACATAATGTTACTTGATATCTGCCATACTAGAAACTGCATTCATGTAATCTGTAATAGTTGTTGCATTCATGTTAAAGTTGTTATGGCTTTCTTTTTCTCTGACTACACAAAATTATTATTTTTTCATCTGTTGCGGTCAAATAAAATCTGTGCAATAATTGGCTTAAATTGACTGTAAATATCTTTACATTTTAACCAAGTTGAGACAACACATTAAAATGTTTTTATAATATAATATAATATAAATAAACATATTTCTTCACCACTAGATGGCAACATTGTTTTGTCTTGATATAAAAGCTGAGGAAAGCGGTTTGCACGTGTCTCTGTCTACTTTCACAAACTACATTTCTGTTAATGGGTAACAAAGTGTTCATTTGAATTTTGAACATTATCCGTGATCACATGTATTTTTCTAAGCAAAATCCTGACTGTTATGTGTCCTGTTATGCATAGTTGTAGAATTGAAACATTCATCATCAACTAAAGAAATAAATAGACATGGATGATTTAAAACAAATCATCTTGATAACCCTTTATAAACCAGTCTAATATTAAACCAGAATAAAACGACAACTTGGATAATAAAATCAAACTTTGACACGACGAAGGAAGAGCAACAAATTGTTTACCATTGTTTAACTAATCATTTTTATGTGGCATCTAATGTATGTATAATCAATGTAATGAGATATTTACTGCAGTAATGAGTTTAATTTGGGTGTTTATGACCCGACGGACTCTTTGTGTTTCTGGCCTGTCTCTAATGGCTCATTGGGAGTCTGTGTGGGTTTGGTGTTGTTTCCTCTGTTAGCTTTATAAATGCTTGAACTTTACATTACAAATCTCACTAATTGCTTTTTATTTGAAGGCAGTTTATGAATATCACTTCCATTCCTCCAGCCACATCACCTGCTGCTGACTGATCGTAAAGTACTACAGGTTACATTAATGTTTTCATGATTCTGCTGGAGGTTTATTTAGGCAAAACGAGACTGGGCTTTTGGCCTGGCTTGTTTAAGTCAGGTCCGGGCCTCATTTGAATGGTGACAAATGTCATGCTGCCATGGCAACGGGAGGTTTGTGACTGTTGTGGTGCAGCCTCCCTGGGCTGGGGGTCGGAAGGCACTTCCTGGGCATCACACGTCCCCCGTGGTTTAGGCTCGTAATTGACCTTTCCTGACAGAGCGGTGCGGCTTTTCATTCTCCCTTTCTCTATCCATTTTCTACTGTTTCCTCTTTCTTTCTGGTTTTGTCCCTCTCACTCTTTCTGTCTGCCCAGAGAGCAGGTTGCATCACGGTGGGCTGAAATGCCACGATTGGCCCGGGGCTTTTACGCAGCTCTTTCTGACTTCCTCTGGCTCTCGTTGCCTGTTTGAGGCATGTTTACGCAGTAAGGACCATGTGCTTGTCTGCTAGTTTTGTGTCAGATAAAAAGAAACAATCTTCTCATGGGTTGCAACTTTTGAAGTATGACGTATTACACTCAAATATTTGGATACTGAAGCCACACTGAAATGTGTCAATTTTATTGAATTAAGCAGCATAACAAAACATCAAACCAAGTAGCATTTATTTATAAAACACACACACATACACACACACACACACACACACACACACACACACACACACACTCTCTCACACACACACACACACACACACACACACACACACACACACACACACACACACATTCATACACACAATACACCCTTATCAAGCAGAAAAAAAAAGAAAATTACTTATGGAAGGCTTTAAATGCTAAAATAATATACTGCCCTATGGAAATAAAATGTCCATTGTTATTATGATCTAAAACCAAAACAAAACTATATAAACTATTTTCATCACTTGAAACCAAATAAATGTTAAATTAAATACAATAAAATATTTTTAAAATGTAACTTTTTATTTCAGCTAGTTGCCAATTTTGTTTAGTTCATGTTGAAGTAAAATAAAACTAAAATAACTAAAACTAAATAAACTAAAATGAATAAATAAAGATGAATAAAAATATATTTAAAAAATCTAAAACTATTACAAATTATAAAAACACACAACAAAATTACTAAAACATGGAAACAGTAAATATAAAAATAAATTATCAAAATAAAATAAAATATTATCAAAATCTATAATAGTATATCAATGATGCTAAATTAACACCGATAAGTCCATGGAAAAGTCAAGAACAAAGTAGCTTCAAAAAGGTGGTAGTATTAGTAATAATATTAATAATAATAATAGTATATAAGTAATAATTAGTAATAATAATAATAATAATAAATGTGTGAATAATTATTGAAATTAAATGATTTTAAATTTTATCATCTGACTTTATTTAAAATCGCCGATCCAATAATATCTAACAGTACTCTAACAACAAAAAATTTCATTTTTTGTAACAGTAATGGGGGTAGAAAAAAGTTGTACTACATTAATAGAAATAATAAATGTTTTATATTGTATATGTTATATGAACACATAAAATTGTTTAATTTATGCCAATTGTATTATTTTTATTATTATTGTTCACTGTATGGGCTGTTATAAATGAACACTTCGGGGGTGCCTGTGTTTAAAGTGTCTAAAAGTGTCCACATACTTTTGAGGCCACTGTATGAATGAGATGTGTGAAACAATAGCGTGTAAAAAAAAATTTGTAACAGTACAGTAAATCCCAGCTCCGTATGTTATGTGCAGATGAATCCGCAGATGCTGACATGTTTCTGCGGACGATGTACAGAATAAATGATGATTTGAGAGCAGGAGGTCGCCTCGGAAGTGTGAGTCATCCGTCAGTGTTTGTGTGCTGTGAGAGCGGCCCACTGTGGCCTGACTCTACGGCAGACATTCATGAACACCCCTCACGCCATGATCGCTCCACAATGACAGCTTTGTGAAGGATGGAAGAGAGCTGCTGTGGAAAATATTCAAGACACTGAGAGAGCGAGAGAGACAATGAGAGAAAAAGAGGAGCTATCAAAGTGTTTAGTTCACAAAGCCTGCGAGTGTTCCAGCTCCACTGGAAACTTTCAGTCGTTTAGTTGAGTTTAAAGGGGGTGAGAGACAAATAGAAAGCTTGCGTCTTGTGGTAAACATGGGGTGGGGTCAGGAGGGGTCACTGTTCTCTGTGCATTCAGTGGGTGGGTGTGATGGGTTTCTGGAGGCCTGTTCCGCTGTCCATTCTCTCTTCAGGTCAGCTCCAGAGACCAGTGGCGTCACAGTGATTCACAACGGACATGCCATGACAGAAAGCACAGGAACTGATGACGTCTCACATCGTTTAGGGGGAATTCTGAGTGAAAAAGCCATCTGAAAATACTAATTTCTTACATAATATGTACATAATACAGAATTTCTTTGCATGGTGGTGTTGTTTCCTGCACAAAAAAACTCAGAAAGAGCTTTATTACCAAGTATGTTTACAGACACAAGGAATTTGACTCGGTGACAGGAGCTTCCAGTGCAGAAGAAAGTATGGACATAGTGCATACATACATGATGATAGTAAAGACATACATAGGAATTACACAGTATAGGAATTATCTATGAAAAAGACCCAAACTTCACATATTACTGTTTTTTTTTCAACTGCTTACACACAAAATCTTTACTTGTCACACAATTTCTGAAACCTGATACTCAAACACAAGAACCACACACCAAATCTGCAGAACCATACACTAATTCTCAGACTTTGACTCTGTTTTCAATTTCATAAAACACTTTTTGCAAAACACAACACACAATTATCTATGTAACACACAAAAATCTAACAGGAATTAATATTATGGCAAAGGTGTTTGCAGATGTTTGCTTTTGAGATGTGTTTGTAATATTTTGAATGCAGTGCTTCATTTTGCAAGAGATGTGAGGAATTTTGCATTTTGTGTGTGCAATTCTTGGAATTGTGTGTAAAGTTTTGAAAAAAAGAGGCAAAGTTTTGAAAATGTGTGTAAGCAGTTCACTGTAAACTTCACATTCGTGAAACTAATGATATATGATTAAAAAATCAAATCAATTTTTACTAATTGTAATATTAGATTAAATTAAGAATCAATAATAATAATTATAACATTAATAATAAGAATTATTATTATTATTATTAAAGAAGAAGAAACAGAAGAAAATCATGCAGTAATATAGCTAAATCAATAAATAAATGCATTTATTTAAGACTCACATTTATATAAGCTGTTTAATTTTAATTATTAATAATTGTAATATTTAATAAAAATGGTGACAATAAAATATGATGATTAAAAAGAAGAAATTTTACAGAATGGATTTTTCTATTATATAATTTTCCAAAATGTTGAGAGAGAGAAAAAAAGAGAAACAAAGAAAGAGATAGATATACGTACATATAAAGAGAGAGAGAGCAGGGGGAAGGGAATTAGAAAGGGTGACCCCAGGATAGTGGAGGTCACAAGAGGTTTTCCTGGTGAGTAGTCCTTTGGGGTCTCTTTAAGCTTTGAGTGACAGGCATCCATTGTGATAGCTGTGAATCGCTGCACTCTGGTTTCTATCCATTCTTATCACCAAACCAGGGCCGGTCTGAAGAGATGGCCGTCCGCAATGCATAGAATAAGGATGGCTTTCCACCACAAATGACCACTGAGTCGTCTGTGTTCATCCAGGAGGGAGAGGTTGAGCGGAGAGGAAGTGTGATTGTGCTGGCCACACAATGCACAGGTGCTTGATAACTGCTCTGAGAAGACACGGACAGCGGACGGCCTCACGTGGGGGGTGGGGAAGAGTTTATGCAGGGAGCAAGTCGGGTTTCCCAAAGGACGGCATTTTAATTTCTAATTCATTAATCTCCCCTGTGCAGCCATCCTGCTTTGTGGAAAACGAAGACCAGTATAAGATTCACCTGACTGGCTCAAGTCAAGGTCACAAGGTATGACATCAGAGATATACTAAGCGCCTCATTCTCAGCTAAGAGAGAGAGAACGGGCCACAAAAGTAGGCAAATCTAAAATCAGCCGCATGAGGGAAATGGCTAAATCAGAATCTAATCTTTAGATCTTTTTCATGTGTGATATAAATAGTAAGGTGTGTTTTGTTCAAAATCCTTTCAAAAAACGTTGTGAAAAGAGTATGTCTGAATTCACATTATTCATAAAATAGTAGGGAAAAAGTACCTGGATGACCTGCTAGGCCTACTTCTGAAGAGAGTGGAGTCTTTACTATCCCATGAGGCCATGGATTTGTGAATGGCAGTGAAACAACACAACTGTAGGTCACATGACAATGTCAAAACATTCATACTACATTTATTACTTTTTACTACATTCATTCATACTACACATATTAATACTAAAGAACAGACTTTTTAATGGTTGCAAAGTACTTATTCAAAAGACCTTCTCAGGGAGCATGCGATTTAGGACACAACCAGTCTTGATTCATAATAACAGCATGACCAAGTCCGACACTTTTATTTTTTTTATCTTAGCTGACAGAATATTGTACACACATCATTTTGTACTTATAAAATAAAAGAGTTTTAATACAGAAAATCTACATAATGTCAAAAATACATAAAAAACTATACAACGGTAAGTTCACACCAATACAAATGTTTGACATGAATTCAATCTAATTTTTGCATGCAAAGCTTAATCTGATTTTTGCCTGCCATTTGTCTATATACTGTACCAATGCACAAAAATGCATTAAAAACATCCAATTCTGAATGTTCACGTTTGTTTGACTCTGAACAGATGCATTACAGTTTTTTTCAACTGCTTGAACACACAATCTTTACTTGTCACATTTCTGAAACCTGACACTCAGCAGAACCAAATCTGCAGAACCATACACTAATTCTCGGCCTTTGACTCAGATTTCAATTTCATAAAACACTTTTTGCAAAACACAACACACAATTCTCTATGTAACACACAAAAATATAACAAGAATTAATATTATGGCAAACAAATTTTTTTTTTGCTAATGTTTGCTTTTGAGATGTGTTTGTAATATTTTGAATGCAGTGCTTCAATTTTGCAAGAAATGTGAGGCATTTTGCATTTTGTGTGTGTAATTCTTAGTGTGTAAGCACTAAGCAGTTAAAAAAAACTGTAACATCCATTAATTAAGAATTATTAATAATTTATAAACTATTTTTGCACCAAACATAGCACATGTACATCTGCAAGATTTCTGTTAAAGATTGTATCATCTGGAAAGCTTCTGCTACAAACACATCCTTAAGATGTCAGTTTTTAACCTTGTCCATTTTTGTGTGTCTACATGTGGGGCGAGGGTGTGAATATTCGTTTGCGTGCATGAGGGTGGGAACGTATGCTTGTGTATATGTGTGCTTGTTCGTCTACGTCTATGTGTCAGGTCGGGCATTAGACTCCGCCTCACTCATCATCTCAGCCGAACCCCACCACCATGCACAGGATGTCGCCGGTGCGTTGGTGGTTTCTCGCGCCGGGGCAGGATGCTCGGGTGGGCACATTGGGGGGTGGGGGGCCTTTGGAAGGGCCCGGTCTGCCCTGGTGTGGTCGGCTACCGGTGGAGCCTGCGGGCTTGCCGCCATGGCACCCTGGGGCGTCTGCAATGTGACTGTCGGAGGTGCCGCCTTCGGGCTCTCCTCTGCCCTTTTCTGGGTGGAGGCGGCGGTTATCCCTGCGGTGGTTCTCCTGGGAGTGCCGTGCCCTGGGGGGCCCCGCATGTTTGGGGCCCGAGTCTTTTCCGCGCCTGCTTCATGCCTTGCGGGATGGGACTGTTGTGCCCCACACACACTATTAAACATTTACATGGAGGAACCTTATGAACACAAGCGCGCTCACACACACAGGTGTACACTCAAGCAGTCACATTGGTGTAAAAACAGGTGCTCACAAACACGCTTTGTCTTGATCTGCTGTTGCTTCAAAACTTATTTTGTAATATTAGTTATGTGTGCTGCTCAATAACATTTAACATTTAGAATTTATTGTGATTCATACAGATGTTGGTTGTTGCTGCAGTCTCTATGATGTTGTGTCTTCTGTTGTTTTCTCTTTTTGTCAGCAGGTATCGAAGCAAATTGTCTGTTTTTTTTTTTGTTTTTTTTTTTGTCTTTTTTTTGTCTTTTTTCTCTCTTTTTTCTTTCTCTCTCTTGTTTTCTCTGTCCCCCGGGCTTGTCTGTCATAGTGTGGTTAAATAAAAGGGTATATAAAATTAAATTAATTAAAAAAAAAAAAAAAAAAAAGGCTGTGAATGATGATAATATAGCTACACATACGTACTGTCATGTGTTATCTGTGTTACTGACAGGCCGGGAAAAAAAAAAAAAAAGATGTCAGTTTTACATACATTCTAAATCATAAACATCTTAAAGACATTTTCTAAATGTCTATTTGTTGTCTAACAGGAAACACCCCAGAGACACATTGCCAATGAACAAACATCTTCTTCCAGATGTAAGCATACACTTCAAATAATGTAGACATCTCTGAGATGTATGTGTGCTATCAGGGTTGTCTTGGTGTAAACAGTCAATGGAAATTTCCCATCATACTAGAAAAACGAAAGTGTGTTGCTCAGTGCTTTTTGTAGTTTAATGGTTTTCACAGATTCTCTCTCTCTCACACACATAATGGGGTTATATTCTTACACCTTTGTGGGTGTACAATAATTCCTATTTGGGATAGAAATCAAGACAATAATTCATATTCCCACTGCTGTCTGAGGGACTGTAGAGTATTATGATCTGTCTGCCTGGAGGCAGAGAAATGGTCAGGGTAAAATGGTGACAAAAGAGACGCTAAAACACAGAGAGCCTACTGTTTATAGTTACTTTCCCCACACACACAGAATGAGAGAGAAACAAACAAAACAAGAGAGACTAGGAGACAGACAAAAGATTCAGCTCAAGGAATGGTGGGAATTTTATTCTTCCGAAGACTTAAAGAATGGGAATAGTGATTTCTCATGTACTAAAAGAAAGAAGCAGAAATGATAGCGCTGTGAGATGGAAAGAGACCCACTTCACTTCAGTGGTCTTGCTGCTGCTGGATTCAGTGTTTCCTCGTTCACACACACTTCTGTGTAACTTCTCTGTTCTATCTCTTCCCAGACAATGCAACCTCACATCACAAAAGCAATCGGATCGTCATCAAATCAAGAGTTAATCATTATTTCACCATCCATCTTGCTGTTTTCATAATTTGGGCTGACGGGAAAACCTGACGAGTGATCCGGTCCAGGATTACAGATGACTCTGTGTTGATTGGGAACTGTACTTCAATGGTCAATGTTCCGCTCTTAAGATAAATCCTGCCATTCCCTCAGCATCATTCCTCTCACATTCTCTAATTAGTTTTCAGTGTGCTAGAAGAAGATGGATTATCACCTAATATCTCCTCTCAAAAATTACAATATGATTTAAACATGTCTCTGTCTTTGACAAAGAGCAAAAAGTTCATGTCAGACCAACGTGAAACTGTTTATTGAGCTGCCTGTCAGTATTTTCTCAATTGCTTTTACAATAATAATAAAAAATATTTTATTTTATTTTATTTTATTACAACATTGAAACCACACTGAAAGAACTGTGAGAAGGGACAAGACAGATATCGTGTTTAAGCATCTGAAAACAATGAATAATGAAAAAAATCCCCCTTTTAATGAATAAAATGAATGGAAACATGCAGAGAAACATGAACATGAAAAAACATGGTAGAGAAGAGTGGGATAAGATGAGCCTTTTTTTTTTTTTTTTTTTTTTTTTTACATATGTGGTCCTCAAGATACAGGAAAATGAGGCAGAAGTACAATGAAAGTATCTAAAGTAATTTCCTATCATTTTAAATTATCAGAATGTAACTATGACAGAGGGTTCTAAAAATATGGCTTCTTATAAAAAAGTCTTCTCATGGATTTCTCAATTTGCCCAAGGTTAGGGGTAAGTTGATCTGAATCAGTGGATAAGATGCACCATCCGGGTGTAAACTGACCATCTGACTGAATCTGATTCAAACCCAGGTACATTTTTAAACATAATTTACCTCTTCTAAAAACTAATTTAATAATCAAATTTCCTTTTACAAACATTTCTCTTAAAGCTAACTTAAAGAACATAAAACCAACCAAATTAAGTTTAAATTTCAGTCTTTAATTGTTTGCATTTCTGAAACAATATGTTGAACACCAAAGTTGTATAACCTTCCCAAAAAAGTTTATTAAGTAAAATTAAATAAAAACTGAATTAAAATGAAGGAATAAATGTCACTGAAACTAATAAACATTTTAGTCAAAAGATTTTTGGCATGGTAGCTTTTCTGCAATGGACTACAGGTGGAAAGATATATATGATTATAATGTGATGAAAAGCAGCTGGTTCTTATCAGAGAAGGTTTTGGTGCACTTGTACACTGTCCCTATCAAATAAACTACAAATCATATCTATATATATGATCAACTAAACCAGTTGCGTAATATCACATTGAAATACCAGTTTATACTTCAGAGATTTAACTTAAGTGCCTCATGGTGGGGTAAGTCAAAACGCTGGCTCAATTTACCCCACAGCGTTTGACTCACTTTGCCCCATAGCTGCCATTTTGAAAAAAAAAATTGCAAGTTTACCAATTCAGACTAATATTTAGCTAATGATTTGTATGGTTATATATGTTGCTAAATCACCTATATGCATCATAAATATTTTTAGACCTGGATAAATTTGCTTTGATGTAACATCTTGCCATTACATCTGTTATGTTACAATTTTACTTTGACAAGGCAAAAACTGTTAAAGTAAATGGGTGCCTTCCACTTCTCCCATGTGTTTCTCTTTTTCACAGTCTGGCAGAAATGATGGATGGGTCCAAAATGCATGGCCACATGACAGTAAAAGTGTACAGTTGCCAAGATACAGGGGGCGGGTCAACTTACCCCCCTCTCCCCTATATGTTTGACTGGTTTTTAGATCACAAAATGAAGACTTGAAGCCATATCTCAGTTCCCGTCAAACATAAGCTTAGGCTCTCAGCACAGTTTGGGTAATAACACAGTGTCTGCTGCTCTGGGTCAGTGGGTGGCATCCTCTCTTCAGCAGCCTCAGCTGGGTCCTAATGGTGTTTGGCACTTTTGGCACTGCAGACTTTTAGGAAAATAAGTCTCCTGAAACACACTTTTCACACTCTCACTAGTTCATTTAATTTGCATGCATCACTTTTTTATTTTATTTATTATTTTTTTTAAGTTATGAACATTTTCATCACAGGATCATTTCAACCACATCTCAGTTCATTAAAAAAAAAAACTTCTTAAAAGGTCATTTAAAAATGATAATCATTTTCACACAAAATATAAAACAGATAAGTAGATCAGATAATTATACAAAAACAATAGGCCTACATATGTTTATTTCACAGATTAGTTTTAAAAGTAATAATTCATATTTTTAAAATCTAATTTTCATAGAATCTGGGACAAGGTTAAAACAATAATCTATAAATAAAAGGCATTTAAAAAGTAGATGATGAAATAAATAATAAAGACATGATGAAATTGTTCCAAGGAACACCCACCTACAGATTACACCACTCACTTGTGATTTTATCTTTATTTTATGCTTTTTATTTATTAATTTAAACATTTTATTCTGTCTAACATTTTTATAGGAGCACTTCCAATATTTATATCACAACCCATATTTATTGCTGCTACCATACAAATAGAAATAAATTGCTAAGTTTAATTCATAACGTTTTCCTTCTGAAATCTTCTTGCTCTAGCCTTCTTCCTCAACTTCTTTGTCAGTTTTTAGGGGAATATTTGTTTGCCGGTGCCTGTGAGTGCTGAGGATGTGGTATTTACCATATTTACACACCACCAGCGCTCATCTCTGCTCGGGCCTCTGGGTGGCATTTAAACCCCTCAGTCCTTCAGTATTAAATCATCCTCTGTCCTTCATGAAGGACCTGAGGGACAGACCCATCCAGGACCTCTCATTTCTCTGTCATTTTCCTCTTAATTACTTCCTATACATGCCTGTTTGTAATATCCACCTTGTCCTCTGTGCAGTTTGTTAGAAAAAGACCCACTATTAGGATTTCTTGCACCACATAAGACTATATAATACCAAGGTGATGATTATTTTAACCTAATGTACACCACTTGTTGTTTTCTCTTCACATGGTATTTTTCCAGACGCCTTCATAATAGCTCATCTCTTTCATAAGAGATCATTGGATGACTCATTAATCATCCTTAGGACACAGAAGCCATTTTTGTCATAAAACAGCATGGTCAGAATTGTTACAACAGAATGCTGAACTCTGAGAAAGTTTACATGTTTAATGAGCCATGAACATGTGAGTGGATGCATGTGGTGTGAGGATTTTTGTTTTAACGGCGCTGTTTGCAAAGGCTTGATAAAAACCCTTCATCCAGCACGTTTTGAGCTAGTCAAAAGCCGGCAAGAGAAAACAGGTGTAATAAGTCTCTTAAATGTGTGTATTTGCAGGTTGCTATGGCAGCTCCAGCTCCAGCTCTTTTGTGCTTGTAATTTTCAATAAAGGCACAGCCTAACAATTCTGGACTGAGGGGTAATCATTAATTGAATGAATGAATAAATGAACAAATAATGTATAGGGTTTTGTAAAAATATACGTTGTGTGTATAATTAGACATAGACTGTTTATTAAAATATTGTATGTATTATTGTAGTACATTGTATGTGATTTGCTGTGAAGATGAAATTAAATTTTATTTTTACCTCATTATTATTACTACTACTTATAATTTAGAAATTTGTTGTAAATTATTATTTACAAATAAAAACTGTTTAATTTCTCTTGATTTTATTTATTTTGCACTAGTTTTGAAATGTATTAGCATCAGTCGTAGCAAAATCAGTTTTCAGTTACCAGTGGTGTCAGTTATAATAATTTTTTTGCAAGTTTCTAGTGAAAAAAAATGTCACTACTAATAAATATTATGTTGTTCTCCATCATATTTAACATTTCTTTTAAATTCCTTTGACAAGTGCCACATTCCAGTGTGTGTGTGTGTGTGTGTGTGTGTGTGTGTGTGTGTGCGCGCTTTAATTGGCCTTATGGGGGAGGTGATCTTGCACACAGATCAGGTTAATGAGGATGTTAATATAAACATAATGGACATTTCCCACAGGAAACAATGTCCTGTTGTTCTGGACATGAAAATTAAGGCATTGTGGGGTTGTGGACGAGTCAATTAGTAGAATTTGAAACTGTACTTACATCGTCACACAATAAAAATGTGCCAATCATTTTCATCAGTTTGGCAGGACCTTTCAGTGATGTTTATTCACATATTTCTACATCAGTCTGAACTGTTTTGAAAAATGCTGTAAAATCTAAACAGATAAAGACATAAATAACACATAAAGTAAAAACAGAAAGGTCTTGGCACTGAAAGCATAGAGGCTATTAACAAGTGTGCTCAAGAGCTGTTATCACAAGGATGAGAGATCTATTAGCAAGTGCTTGTTTGTGTAGATGCAGCTTTTTATTTGAAAATGAAGACTGCAGTGACTGAATTGGATCAGGCAAGCTAAGAGAGAGATCAACAAAAAACTGAAGACAAATAGCAAAACTAATATTTTAAGCATTAGTTGCTAGACTGCTCCTGGTGTTTTTCAGGCAGATTATTTATAATCAATTATCGATTGTCTTTCGAATTAGAATTTGTAGAATGAATATTCATGGGAGTATGTGACAGCACGGCCGTGTAAAGCGATTCTTTGTGCTCGCAGCACTGCGGTCTTATTGTTAGGTTTTTGGCCTTTACACCATGTAAGGAAATGTGCTCTGTAAGTGATAGTGAGTTAGCACTCCTTCCTCCTAATCAGCCCCCAGCTCACCTCTTCCTACCAGGATATAATCCTAAGCAGCCCACCCCCAAATCCCCTTTATAAAACCTAATTAAATCATGCTAATGCCCATATTCCCTGGATATGACTGGCTTGGCAGATTTGAAACCAGCCAATTATGGGGTTAATCAGACCCTTGGTAATAAAGTTTCCCTCTCTCCTATACATTTGAAATGAAGCCAGAATCCTGAATTGGAGAGAGAGAGAGAGAGAGAGAGAAGAGAGAGAGAGAGAGAGAGAGAGATCAGGTGTATTATATGGATATGGTCTGATTTGCACATTTCCGCAACCACCGTTGCTATTGAGATTGTCACAACCCCCCAAAATATTTAGATCATCTGATATGGGTTTTTCAAAGGTTGATAAGTAAATTATTACATCCCCCCTCTCATTCCCGAATTTGCAGTTAGATCCATGGTTGAATCATTGTGTCCAAAATGTTAAATTTGCAGCATTTGAAGTACTCAAGAAGTAAGGAGACAAAACAGTCTTGATTGGAAATCATGGGTTCAGGCCTCAAATGATTGCTGCATCAAAGCATTTCTAATACTATGTTATTATTCTTATTGTAACGTAGATATTCCGACAGATGCCTATCCAAATTTTGGGAAGGATGGATTTTTTTTCTCCTTATCTTTTCATATCTATCTGTCCTTTGAGTGATTGAAGCATGTACAGATGACAAGTACAATGGCTGTTACCCTCCTCATCACACACACACACACACACACACACTCACACACACACACACACACATGACAGATCCACTCACAGAGAGTGACAGACTGAGAGGAGAGCATTGTCACATCTCTTCTAAGAGCTTCTGATCTAAAGATGTCACCTACAACTGAAAAAGAACAAGAAAAGTGACAGATGTTTATTCAAAAAAATACTTTTTTTTTTTTCTTGACATATCAGATCTATTTCTCAGAACACACTCTGAAAGATACGAAGGCCGTTCCTGCAGATGTGAGCTGATCGGATGTGATACTCTCAGCTTGAAGTCTTGTTTTTGGAGTCTGGTACAACAGAGAGAGAAAGACAAGCAGAATGGTGAGGGGGTCTCTTCTTTACTGCACACCCTAATGAGAGCTTCCCTGTTTAATTAATGTCTCAAGAATATTAATTCTGACCAAATCAATTAAGTAGCGGTTAAGTAGGGGTGGTTTTTCTGAAAGCTATTCCCTGCGTAAAAGGAAACAAACACAAACAAGAGAGTGAGCCGGATGCTTATTATTGTGCATGCATCATTTCACCAGGCCTTGCGTTCCCTGCTGACTCTGGCTAATTCTAATTAAGACTAATGAAAGTCTCATTTATGAGAAAGCCTGAGACAGGTATGCAAACATTCAGGGTGGCTATGGCTCGCATGATAATGACCTCAATACCACTTGTTAATTTAAGACCTGCCTCCTTAGCAATTAGGCTGCCTGACACACCACAATTCTCTCTCTCTCTCTCTCTCTCTGTGTGTATGTGTGTGCGTGTGTGTGTGTGTGTGTGTGTGTGTGTGTGTGTGTGTGTGTGTGTATGGGTGACTGGATGAAGCCTGAGATCTTTATTCTGTTTCCCCAGTCACACACCTAAAATCCTAATGATCCAACTGAGAAACAGACGATATTTGATTTTTGATCTCTCTCTCTCACTCACTCCCTCACTCTCTTTAACACACACACACACACACACACACACACACACACCTTTGTCTCTATTGCATAATCTTGGCATACAGAGATAAGAACAACACTTTGTGCGTTAAGAAAATAAATAGCTAAATCCATATTACAATGGAAGAATGTGATATTGTCGCAAGTGTTTGTTTAACGTCTCGATATGGCTCTGGATATCGCTAAAGCCACGAATCACAACACGCCTCTATCCGGTTCTCGTGACGTCATCAGAGCAGCGCGTCCCTCCTTCGTTTATTATTCCAGTCATTATGGTTAAACGTGCTAATAATAGTAATGGTGATAATGCATGTCGTGACACACTTATGGTTGTCGATGGCCGCATTACTGGCGCCTAGTTTGACAGCTCGTTTCTGTTTCATAATGAACCCATTCGGGCTAGTTGCCAATAGCCTTACTATGATTTTAGTAAAAAGTCTAGTTTTATGCTTATTTTCATTTTTACAGCAACATTTTTGAATGTTTTGTATGTTTGGTTCAAACATATATTTGTACGCAACATTTGCTGTTTTATCAATTGTTGTTTCATGACAGTTTTGCTGAAAAGCCATTTGTGACCCTGGACCAGAAAACCAGTCATAGCAGGTATATTTGTAGCAATAGCCAACATTGTATGGTCAAAGTTATCGATTTTTCTTTTATGCCAAAAATCATTAGGATATCAAGTAAAGATCATGTTCCATGAAGATGTTTTGTAAATTTCCTACTGTACTATCAAAACTTATTTTTTTATTAGTAATATGCAATGCTAAGAAATTCATTTGGACAACTTTAAAGGCGATTTTCTCAGTTTTTTTTTTTTTTTTGCACCCTCAGATTCCAGATTTTCAAATAGTTGTATCTCGGCTAAATATTGTCCTAGCAAACCATACACCAACAATGGTAAGCTTATTTATTCAGCTTTCGGATGATGTATACATCTCAATTCTAAAAAATATTGAGCCTTATGACTGGCTCCAGGGTCACATTTTGCATTTAGAGATTTAAATTCTGATTGCAGAAATCGTTTCATGGAAATATCTTCTTATCAAATCAGTCAATAACAACAGGATCACATAGTAATAACTTAGAATGTGATGCCCTGCTGAGAGTTCAACTTGTGTCCTATGAGTTTCATCTATTGCCAAATGGAAATATTTCATAGCTTTTATGTGCTGTATGGCTATAACCACCATATACACTGACTGTATATATATATATATATTCTTGATTTTTTTAAATTGCATACCATAAATAAGGAAATGAGGCATGCTGATATTTGGTTATGAACTTTATAAGTTATTATTTTTATTACATGCTTGTTTTTCATCCTTTCCTCTTTATTTTGTACACAGATGGTTTGTCAGTGGCTTTGCACTGGTATTGTTTTCAGACCCCAAGTGAATTGCTTTAATATCAGCAGAGCTGGCAATATAAAAGACCTTCGCATTTATGAGTTGTAGTCTGCAATCTGCTCCCTCAAGCCTCCAAATATCTCCAGTCTGTTCTTGTAAAAAAAGAAAAGAAAAAAAGACTACATTACACAGCTATACATTTCCTAAAGGCCTTTACTGTATGCAGTTTCACAATCTTATGAATATTATAATCACTGTCACACGTCCTCAGTGTAGTCATATTCTTTAGTGTCACACTGTTCTGATGTCTTATCCTGCAGGTTTCATTACACCCGTCCTAATCCTCTCACACACACCACAACACAGGGCACCGGGTCGCATGTCAGACAGATTTGTACCAGATTATTCTCCACAATTAATGGCTGTTTGGGCTGGAGGGGTCAGCGAAAGTAGACAACCCCACAAAGCTACGGCAAACACTGAAAATTAGGAGCAGAGGACTTTAACGCTGTCATTCATATCTCCAGATGACCTTTAGTGAGGCTTCGTTTCTTCTCCTCTATTTGCAGGAACTGGAGGAAAAGGTCTAATTGGTTTTTCATCCCTTTTTTTAAGGTTGGAAAGTGCTGTCAGCAGGGTCAGTCAGTGTCATCGTAGGTAGACAACATGCAGGACTTTTCTCATTGTCACCGAGTGATGATGACCTATATACCTCTGTCCCGTCCTGGAATTACTAAACTGGGAACAAAGTCTATTAGATGCTATTGTTTTCATGTTAACATGATGGGGTTTGAGGGTCTAAACAAAGTTAATCAGGTTCAATTAGGTTTTTAAAAGGTGACAAAGTTTTGAAAATATGTTAAAAAAGAGAAGAAAGAAAATGTTTTTCAATTGATGAAATGAATGTGTGTCTAAACATTCAATACATGACTTGTATTGTACAAGTCAAAAGTCTAGAAACAATTAATCATTAATTGATAATTTTAAACTCACCAAGGCTGCATTTTTTTTAATAAACAGTAAAAAAAATTATATTGTAAAATATTATCACAATTTAATTGATACTGTTTTATATTGGAATATATTCCTATTATTCCTATAATTTATTCCTTTGATGGAAGTTGAATTTTCACCATTATTCCAGTCTTCAGTGTCACATGATCCTTCAGAAATCATTCTAATATTCTGATTTGCTGCTCAAGAAACATTTCTTATTATTATCAGTGTTAAATATTATCAAACAATGATACATAGCATTAAATATTTGGGCATTAGCAAGATTTAAAATATAATAATAAAAAAATAATACCAATAATAGTAAGTATAATAATAATTAAACATATTATTATTATTACGTATAATTATTATTAATATTATTATTATTTATAATGAAAAAGAGTTAATAATAAAACTTCAACAAGGATGCATTAAATTGCTCAAAAGCAAAAGTGACAGTAAATACATCTGTAATGTTACAAAAGATTTCATTTTTGAATAAGTGATCAGATCCTTTGAACATTCTATTAATTAAAGAATCCTGAATAAATATAAATATTAATACAAATATTAAGCAGCAAAAACTGTTTTTAACTGTTACATATATTAAGAACCATTATATATAATTGGGCAACAAAATAACTGATTATTATATAGAGAATGAACATATTAGAATGATTTCTGAAGGATCATGTGACACTAAAGTCTGTAAAGAGTAATGGCTGCAGAAAATTCAGCTTTGCCATCACAGGAATCAATTACATTTTAAAATATAAGAAATTGTAAATTACAAATATAATAATATTTTACAGTTTTTTTCAACTGTTTACACACAAAATCTTTACATGTCACACAATTTCTGAAACTTGACACTCAAACAGCAGAAGCACACACCAAATCTGCAAAACCATACACTAATTCTCAGCCTTTGACTCGGTTTTCAATTTCATAAAACACAACACACAATTCTCTATGTTACACACAAAAATCTAACAGGAATTAATATTAAAGCAAAGGTGTTTGCAAATGTTTGCTTTTGAGATGTGTTTGTGATATTTTGAATGCAGTGCTTCATTTTGCAAGAGATGTGAGGCATTTTGCATTTTGTGTGCGCGATTCTTGGATTGTTTTTGAAAATGTGTGTAAGCAGTTGAAAAAAAACTTATTTTTGGCCAAATAAGTTGAGCCTTGGTCAGTAAAAGATACTTCTTTCAAAAAACTTTTTAAAAATCACAGTTATGCCAAACCTTTGACCAGTTGTGTATTAGCATAAGACCAACACCTGAGAATGTGGTGTATGTGGATATCAGTGCATTGGAGTAAGGTATATGTGTGTGTGTGTGTCAGCAGCACTGTATGCAGTGTGGGGGTGTTGCAGACAGGGGGGTGTGCCCGGCTATTGGGATTGTTGACAATTGACCTTTAGTGCAGTCAGTGTGCTTTCAGCTGCATACAGAGAAACGGCATGACAGCACACTGTCTCTGCTCAGGATGCCAAAGCCTCTGTGAACGTGTGAGTGAATGTGTGTGTGTGTGTGTGTGTGTGTGTGTCTGTGTGTGAGTGTGTGTGTGTGTGTGCATGTGTGTGTAAGAGGCTAGGTCAGGAAAAGATTGGGTAACCAAGGAATATGATATTTCAGAAATCAAAACTGTTTAAATGGGTTAATTAATATTTTAAATTGCATAAAATTCATACAAAATGGAAAGTATAGTCTAAAATGAACATTGTCAGAATTTTCAGAAGCTCTCAAATCCCATTTGTTTGCATGCATATCACTGCATGAAAAGAGTCAAATCTAGTCATATCTGGTCATGGTAAACTACCATGGTAAACATGGTAAGCTAAGTTATATAATACAGTAAAATTTTCAGAAATACCCAGATACTTGTCGTACTCGCACATTCAGGAATCCATGCATCAAGATGTCAGACAGTGATGAAAACCATTGGTTCTTACATTGCAATTTTTGCAATACAATTTTTAAATGCTAATTAGATTTGTTTTCAATATTAATTACTATTTTTAAGCACAAAATGAAATTTAAGAGCAATGACAGATAATACATACATAATATAGGCTATAGTGCAGTCTGTTCTTTATACAAAGCCATTATACGACTTTGTAAGTCGTTTGAACTACTTTTATTGTGGCTTTCTTGTGCTTGCAGCCTCTGATAATTGCATGTTTTTTTAATGAAAATGAATAGCTTATAAGCATCCTGCAAAATATCCTATTTGTCACAACATAAGAGCAAATGAATGATTTTAATTTACGTATGTAAATACGTATGTGATACTCTCCAAAATGGCACAATAGGGTGACACGGAGGAGACAAATTGCTTGATAAAGTCATTATTATTGTTTTCTTTGCGCACAAAAAGTATTCTTGTAGTTGAACCCCTGATGTCACATGGACTATTTTACCGATGTCCTTGCTATGTTTCTGAGCCTTGATCATGTAAGGATCCTTGCTGTCTATGGGAGGGTCAGAAGAGCTCTCGGAGTGCATCAAAAATATCTTAATTTGTGTTCCGAAGATGAACGAAGGTCTTACGCGTTTGGAACGACATGAGGGTAAGTAATTAATGACAGAATTTTCATTTTTGGGTGAACTCTCCCTTTAATAAAACAAGGATACATTTTTTTCAGGATCAGAAAAACAGCATTTATTTGAAACATAAATTTTGTAAAATTATAAATGTCTTTACTTTCACTTTAGAGCAATATAATGTCCTTGCTGAATTGAAGTATTCATTTCTTTCTTTCTTTCTTTCAATAAAAGTTACCATAATTAAGTTACCATATCTCAAATATTTACATAATAATATGAATATTAAATTCTGTTAAATATTTGAAACATCTTTAATTGACCCCATCAGAAATGTCACACTTAATTTGTCAACATAATATTTTTGCTTTGTTTAGTGGATATATAATATTTCACCTCTAAACAAAAACTGTATCCACATTGTAATGAAATAATCTTTTCTCTCTCTCCGTCCAGTGTCACAGTATACGTGGGTCTGATGACTGTCTGACTCATCAGCCTCAAACCAATAGGGACACATATCCATTCACATCGCAACAAAAACAAAACAGAGATCTTGCATTGATAGCAGGGCAACACAAAGATGTCTCTAGCAAAATCTTGGAAAGAGTTGCAAATTCCTCCACATCCCACAACGCTTTGTTTTATTGTTGTGCTGTGCATCACCTCGTTGGCATGCCGACAAAGGGAATCCTCCAGTCACTGCCAGTAACAGAGCACCTCCGCAGTCACAGTACACTGTCAGTAAAATACAGAACACAAGGAACCAATAGCTTTTGGGCTTATTATAATCAACATGTGGGTGTTTGGGACAGCTTTTCTAAAAGTCCATGATTCTATCATGTAACATTTTAGCATACTGTTGAAAAAACTTCATGCAAGTGTTATTTAAAAGTGAAATCTGAATCAGAAGAGAAATATACACAGATCAAGCATAAGTTATAGGCGAAAACAGTCTAAAACAGTTCTAAACAAATATGTAGGAAGTGTTATAATGGATTATGGACTCACTGCAAAGGATCCATTTGTGAGCAAGTGATTTAATGAAACATTTCTCCAGATCTGTTAAGATGAAGGAACAAACTTATCTACATCTTGGAAGACCTGAATGTAAGTACATTTTCAGCAAAAAAAATTTTTGGGAGAACTGTTACTTTAATGTTATTGTATTATGAACACTTTAGTTTTTCAGCTTCGGCCCATCTATTACCTCAAAGGAATAGTTTAGCCAAAAACGAAAATTATTTTCCTCATTTACTCACCCTCATGTCATTCAAAACCTGTATGCATTTCTTATTTTCCGTTGGATCACAATATATATATATATATAATTAATTACTAGAGGCGTGCCTCAGGGCTCAGCTTTGGGCAGTCTTCTGTTTATTATTTATCTATTGCCTTTAGGACACATTTTCTGTAAATTTGGTATAAATTTTAATTGTTGTGCTGATGACAGCCAGCTCTATTTGTCTTCAAGCCTAATTCAACGTTATCACCTTCCTCTCTTTTGCTTTGTTTACCTGTAGTTAAATCATGGTTTACATTTAATAGTGAGAATACTGAAATTGTATTAATAGGCACTAAATCAAAAATGCAAAATTTTGAAAGTTTTACATTGACTATCAATAATTCTGTTATCTCACTTTATTTTTTGAGGCACATGTAAATAATATTACTCGGTCAGCATATTATAATTTATGAAATATTAATCGTCTTTGACCATCGCTTTCTGCTAAAAGTACTGCTTACAAACTTCAAATGGTCCAGAATTCAGCAGCTCAGATCACGAACACTGCTGATTGAGAATATTTCTCCAGTTTTAAGGCAACTCCATCGGTTTCCAGGAAGATATTGGATTCAATTTAAGATTTTACTTATCACTTATAAAGCTCTTCATAATCTAGCACCTTCACATTTGTGTGAACTTCTCGTGTATTCACCTACCCGCTCTCTCAGGTCTTCTGCTTCTGTGACTTTAGTTGTACCATCTGTACGTTTGACTACCATAGGATGTAGTGCTTTCAATTGTAGGGCTCAGAGTCTTCGAAATACCTTCCCTCAATTTTTTAAATGTCTTAAAGTGATAGTTCACTTTGAAATTAAATTGGTATCCGATATAATTACAATGAATGCATATTAAGCAGAGGTCCTCCGTCAAGCGTTGACGGCGAGCTACAGATGAATGAAACGGATACATGGAGCGCTAGTATAGAAATACAATGCATGACAGCAAGCGGGTCTGCTTAAAAGAAGTCATCATTATCCTAGAGTAGACAGTTCAGAAACGACACGAGCGATGACAGTGCGCGTCTTCCAACAAGAAAATACCACGAAGTTGCGTCAACACCACGCTTCAGACACGTCAAGCGTGAGCCAGAGCGCGCGCACACACACGTCACACACCGGATGTGTGTGTGCACTCAGATCACTTGGACATGGTTGTGTACAAGAGGTAAAAAACTATATAAATACTGTTCGTTTTCTCACACAAACCGCTCGTTTCGTGTCTTAGGCCATCAATGTGTAGTTACGATGGGGAATTGTTTAATTTGAATTTCTCTGTGCATGTTCTTTTTCCCTCTTATAGAGACAGTGACCTATACCTGCCATTATATGACTGACAGACTAGAACGGTTTGACCTAAAAACATCAAAATTGGATCTACTGAAGAAAAAAAGACACCTACATCTTGGATGCCCTTGGGGTAAGCTGATAGATACCAAATTTTTATTTCAAAGTGAACTATCCCTTTAAGACTCTTTTTTTTTTTAGATTATCTTATTCTGATTGAGATAGTTTGTGTATTATTATGCATTGTTATTTCTTTCTTTTAATTTATTGTTTATGTATCTTATTATTTGTAAGGTGTCCTTGAGTGTCTTGAAAGGCGTGAATAATTATTTATTATTAATAGGAACCAAAACTGTTTGGTTACCAACATAATATCTTCTTTTATGTGTAATCAAAGAAAGAAAATCATACAGGTTTGGAATGACATGAGGGTGAGTAAATGATGACAGAATTAACATTTTTGGCTGGACTATCCCTTTAAGGTTCTTTACAAGGACCTCTGCTTAATATGCATTCATTGTAATTATATCGGATTCACAGGGCTATTCAGGCACCATCTGAAATGAGGATTAGACAGACCTGGGATGCTAGTTTAATTGCATTTTGCTAGGTGCTGATCACACTGGAATGGGCCACTCATCTCACACTGTGAAAGAGTCCACAGCTACAGGGATTATTAGGCAGGCGCATGACGAGATGCCCTGCTACTGAAAGACCCTTCTGGCCCAGACACCTATTAATCAGCTATATTCCAGAGTAATACGTTCATCAGGCCTATAGTGGTGGCTTTAGAGTCAATTAGTTGATATCTTCCATCAAAATGAATGGCTGGGGGAAGGAAACACTGTATGTTCATGCATACATGAGAAGGAGACATGACAAGCTTCAATTGGCACAAATGTAATGTGAGAAATATGAAGTCATTGAGCATAATGAGAGTCACTCACAAAATAAAGGCACGTCCAAACAATGCAAAAGGCAACCAGATACATTTAATTACAGAATTGTGTTTCTCAGGCTTTGCAGATTGATTTACTATACTTTTTCATACAATAATGAATTTCTTTCAGTCAGGATCAGGCTGAAATTACATCTTGTTGGGACAAACAATAAATTAGTTTAAATGCTTCTGCTCTCATGTGCAAAAGCCGACAGTTCCGCTCTTACTCCATCATTGTATTCAAACCTGACAAACAACATTGATCTTTGAAGATCTATGACAATCTCTATGGTCCTCTTTTAGCTTTAAAAAACTCAAATAGATCATGACAGACTTAAATTCTGAGCAGTCTCATTGTACAAAACACATTTTTTTTAGATCATCAAGCTTAAAGCATCCAAGTTAAAAGCAGTTTTGAAAGTATGAACATAAATAAACTGATTATAAAAATACATAAGCATGTTAAACCACAAAAATACAAAGTCAAGTAAAAGATTGCTCTCTTTTAGTGTGTGTCATACTGTGCGTTTCGACATGCAAAGTTCATTAAGTGTCTTTTTAAAGTTGTAGTTCACCAAAGATGAAAATTTTGTTATCATTATGTCGTTCCAAACATGTATGACTGTCTTTCTTCTGTGGAACATAAAAGATAATATATCTTCTTTTATGTTCTGCAGAAGAAAAAAACCATATAGGTTTGGAACAACATGAGGGTTAGTAAATGATGACCGAATTTGCATTTTTGAATGAACTATCCCTTTAAGAAGCAAGGCACATTTAGTACATTCCCTGCTATGCTCTACATTCCCTGCTATGCTCTACATCAAGTTTACAGTTATAATATTCCCTTAATTACAATGGCAAATGGATAATCGATTACTTTTAAAGGCAAGTCTTTATAGGAAACATAATGAAGTGGAGTTTCAATTGTTCATGAATTTGAATAAGGGATAAAATATTCAACATTCAGACAAGAGCTCTTACATTTCATTATAATTTGTAAAACCCTCCTGTTGAACCAGAGCCAATGCAAAGTCTAAAAACACTGAAAACAACCCGTTTAAGACAAACTAAAATAACTCATCTGTTTACAGTAATACAATTGTATACTTTCAACATAATCACATTAATTAAAAACAAGACAGGATTTATCAAAAGTATCAAGGAAATTATAGATTTTGAATAAATACTTTTTTTTCAGAAAATTAAAAATTATTTGAAATGATTAAAATACATACAACAACAACAACAACAAAAAAACACATTTCATCACTGTAATTCAGAAAAATAACAATTAAGCAGTATGCAGTGTAAAACTGCGAAATTCACATATAGTGCATTGTTTAGCTCAGAAGACACTAGGAGCTCTTGAATTTCACCTCACTGTGTTCAGTAGCAAATAATCTGCATTAATATAATGGCACAACAGAAAGCACAATGGATAAAGCTGCTCAGAGAAACATTAAAGATAATCTATTCATGCTTACCAGGACACACAACATGGCACTGCATGCATTAGATCAAAATATAGACTAGAATATGCTTTGAAATATTTTTTAAGAATATATTCTGCTCTAACAATATCTCCTTTTCATTAAAATCAATTTAAATAAGCATGCTAAAACAAAAGTTAAAAAGAAAAAGATTGTAGTCAATGGAAGCCAGCTGGTTTGGCGAGTTAATGAGAGGATGTGCTTGTGATCTGACCAGCGTGGGCACAGTGGTCAGCGCTTTTTGGTGTTTATCCAACTTTGTGGTGGGAGCCGTTGTCTGGTGGATGTTTTGGTTTGTAGTTGGGATTCAAACACCGCCTCCACTGCGGTCAACCGTGACAGGCCCTCTCAGTTCCAACACCTCCTCGGCCGTCTTCATCAGGATAGCCAGACGACTGTCAGAGATGTAGCCCCTCTGGACTGCACTCATGAGCTGAACCAATCAGAGAGCAAAACAGATGCATAATCACTACCTAGCTTAATGGTTACAGCCACATTATTTTGCATGATTTAAGCTTAAGAGGCACAACTTAAGATAGATCATTTTTATTTCTGATTTGAAATACACTACATTTAAATGTTTGGGATCAGGCTTTTTTTATGTTTTTGAATGTTCTTATGTACAACAAGGATGAATTTCTTTGCTCAAAAATATAGAAAACCTTTAATATTGTGAAATATTATTGCAATAAAAAAAATAACTTTTTCTATTTTAAAATATTTTAAAATGCAGTTTATTTCTGTGGGGGCAAAGCAGAATTTTCATTAGTCATTACTCCAGTCATTAGTGTCACATGATCCTTCAGAAATATGCCGATTTGATGCTCAAGAAACATTTCTTATTATTAGAAATGCTGAAAACAGTTATTTCTATTAACTCTTTGATGAATAGAAAGTTCAAAAGAACAGCATTTATTTAAAAAAAAATGTTTTTGTAATATTATAAATATCTTTACTCTCACTTTTGATCAATTTAAAGCTTCCTGGCTGAATAAAAGTATTAATTTCTTTATAAAAAAAAAAATAATAATAATCTGGCCCCAAACTTTTGAATGACAGTGTTAATGTTCATCAAATGTAATCTTGACCCACTACTTTGCTGTACTTAAATGACTGGAACTAGTTGTCCAAAGGCATTACCAATATGGCCGCCAAGTGAACTGACCTGACCTAAACGGACTTTGGTTAAAGCCAGGTCTAGTAATTTAAAGGTTACTGGTTCAAACCCCAGAAAGGTTATTACTTTTAACACCTTTCTCCTGACCCATATATGGTAATCTAGTTCATACTTCATTATAGTAAAAAGTACAGAAAAAGTGGTGCTCATTATTAATTAACTGAAACTCTAGAGACTCCAGATCTACTTTACACTCCTTCTGACGTAGGTATGATATTTCAGAGGGACTAATCACTGTGAACCAGTCGTCTTATGACAAAACATAGATGTACTGACATGAAGATAACAAGCACTTTTAATTTTGAGGTTTTCACACCTATAACTACAAGTCCTGCCTGAAAACCAGAGTGACACCAAGACAACTTGTAGTCTATGAATAGCTGTTCATACCTGTAAGAACTCATCCAGTTCCACCTGCCCGTTTTTATTGAGGTCCACCTCGTTGAGGATCTCATGGAGGGCATTCTCATCAATCTGAATGCTCAGTTTCTGAAAGAACACAAATCATTTATAGAATTAGTAACTATGAGACATTAAACGAAAATGTTAAGGACTGCACATAAACCAGAGACGATGAGAGCGGAGAGAATGACAGTTAATAAGAAATTTACGAGGGAAATGATTTAAAATCTTATTCTTTGGTAATACAAACACGTGCTTCAATCTCTGTCCATCACTCCCATTGAATTGTGATCAAGCCTTTTTCTTAGCACCTCAGAATGCTTTCACCTACACATTTATTAAAAAAAATAAAACCATTTTAAATGTTAAGATTGTTTGGCAAAAATAAAACATTTAAAGGGATAGTTCACCCAAAAATGAAAATGCTGTCATTGTTTACTCACTCTCATGTCTTTCCAAAACTGTATGAGTTTCTTTATTCTGTTGAGCACAAAAGAAAATATTTTGAAGAATGTTGGTACAGTAGCTACAGACAGTAGCCACTGATTTACATAGTATTTTTTTTTTCCATACAATGCAAGTCAACTATCAACCATTTGGTTACCAACATTCTTCAAAATATCTACTTTTGGGTTCAGCAGAAGAAAGAAACTCATACAGGTTTGGAACAACATGAGGGTGAATAAACAATGACAGATTTTCATTTTTGGGGGAACCATCCCTTTAAGGGATACAGGTCATCTTGCAGTTTAATTGTGTGCCTTGAGGCATTCCAAAAGTAATGAAAATTGATTAAAATTAAGTAACACAGATAAAAAGTCCCCTCATCTCTGCATATCAATGGAAACTTGGCATCCCCTGATGAACTACAAACATGTTAGTTAGCCAATCGTATAAGAGGTAATTTACTGCATTCTGTAAGTCTAATCTATATATATAAAACACTGATCAGAGAAAGGGTGGAAAATGGTCAAGAAAAACTAAACTTTTAATGCATTTGGCAGATGCTTTTGTCTATAGTAACTTACAGTGGATTCAACATACACATTTTACATGTCATGTAAAGACATTTTACATTTTGTTTTTAGTGCAAGAAACCTTAACTAACATTATGGAATTCAGGGAACAATATTTGTTAAAAAAGATATATGTAATTATGGTTGCTAAAAAGTAATGGCTACTTAGAACAAATAGTAACAGTATTTTTTTTCAATCTAAAATATTAAGGAAGCTCAGTTGGAATTGTAAGAGATAACTCACCTCTAGCACTTGCTGGACATCCACTGTTGTGATAAAGCCTTTGCTCTCCTTATCAAACTTGTAAAAGCGCTTCTTATACCTGTCAATCATAATAATGACAATATTAGGAAAGTGAGAGATGTAGGATCTTGTACACTTGAACTCACACACTCATCTGATACCTTGCTATCTCCGGGGCAGTGAGTGAGATCTCTGTTGTCTTGCTGAGCTGCTCAGAGCGAGCTTTATAACCCATCTCCAGGTGCAGAAACTTATTTGCTGCCTCCAGCTCTTCCTATAGACAAACAAAACCAAAAACACAATCAGTAACTTAAGGTTAGAAACAAGTGAATAAAATGTAATTTTAATATTTTTTTTTATTTTCCTGATCATAACAGCGGCACATTTAAGCACATGTTTTGTAAACCTTTGCAGTACAATGCATGGTTTACAAATTGGCTGTTACTGAAGAAGGGGGAAGTTAAAAACTATATTGGACCCAACAGAAAGCGTACAGTTTGTGTCAGTGTTGTTTCTCATTTCTTGTCTGAAGGAGGCATTTACATAGAAGTCTTCGAGGCACAGCAATACATACAGTTCATACACACATACATACATAAAACATTTAAAAAAAAAAACAATTTTAAGGTCAGATAGACGGTGGTGAATGGTCATATAAAGATAAATTACAAGTATTTTATCTTATATATATATATATATATATATATATATATATATATATATATATATATATATATATATATATATATATATATATATATATATATGCATATACATATATATATATGAGTTCAAGAAATCTTGAACTTGATATATACATATATATATATATATATATATATATATATATATATATGTGCATCAAATTTATGTTTCTCTTTTCTTAGGAATAAAGGAATAAATAAATAAAAGGAATAAATAAATTAAAGCCTCATTATAATTCTGAATATTTTCAACAAATCTTGCATCATAGTGCTGTTTTATTTCATATTTATTTAATATATAGAAGCCTTAAAGATACAGCAATAAAATAAATGAATTAGACATAATTTTGTAATTAGTTAATTAAAACATGTAATTTTAAGGAAAAGATAGAGGGTGAAATACAGTCATAAAAGTAAATGGTTTTTTTCTCAGAAAAAAAGACAGGCTCATTAAAACTAAATATTTTCAACATACTGTGAATTTTTTATTTATTTATTAAGTTGTAAATAGATTATTGGAGCATGTTTTATAAGAAAATACTGGTAGTAGCTACCAGTAGATACTAATATATATTTTCCACAATAGAATGAGAATGTTTGAGGCGGTAAAAAAGGATTCAAAGTGTTTCATGTAGCTGAAACACATAACATGAACCTTCCTGCAATGCACAGGCTGAATACAGGCATGCCTTTGCAGAGCTGTGATATACCTGCTCTGGATCGAGGCTCCCAGCAGAGCCGTGTGTCTGTGTCCGTGCATGTGTTTGGTGGGTGTGGTGCACCTGCATTGTGAGCAGATCTGAGCGCTGAACTCATGGGAACTGAACAGTATCAAAGCTGCACAGTGATCGGTGCTATTATTAGTGCTTCTGTTTATCAGACAGGAAACCTACGACCAACAGTGCAAAAGCTGGAGTAACTCTATCACCCCCTTACAAACGCACTACACACACACTTACAAACACTCCTCCGAGCACAGACGTAATAGCCATAGTCATCTTGAGGTGTTGTGCTGGGCGTTCATTGTACAACTGAATTGTGATCTTATCGTGGACTGGAGACTCCTTGTTAAAAAGAGTACTTAAGAGTCAAACTAACAATAGCTGAGGCCTATTATTAGCCGTTGCCTAAATTAACCTGACTGAGACATTTAGCTTTCGGTCAGGACAAAAAAAAAAGCTGTGTTCAGGGCAAGGGTAACAGGTTTGCACAACCAATAAATCAAGTATTGAACAAAAATGTTCTCATGAATTTGAATTGTGATTTGAATTCATATGCACACTAAATGTGAACTTAAAGTGAATTCTGCTTTCATTTTAATTTTAAAAAAAGAAACACTGTCAATCTGTATTCTAAAGAAGTAAGGCATGAGATAAATTACATACTTTCTTTTTTTGCTCAGTCCACTGCAGTTCTTTGCCCATGATCTCAACGATACGTGGCAAAGCCTCGTCCGCAGCCTGTACGTTCAGAAAGCCCAGTCGAGTACGGCGAGAAATCACATCGATGGCTGTACATGCGTACTCCTTTACAGCATACTGCACCTAAATCCAGACAGAAAACATCACTTTCATTTTCATTTAAGTCAGTTTTAACAGAAACTGTTTGGAAGACAATCAGACATTCATGTATCAGACATTCATGTATTTTTTTGGTTGACTGAATAACATGCAATATTTTCAAATATGAAGTTTAGATTTCAACCCAGCAGTGAATCTTGCTTATTTTTAATTCTGACAGTTAAAGTATTTGAACCACTGCTAAGCTCCGCCTCTCAAGAAACAATATAGGAATTGAAAATTTCAAGGAACAGCATGATTTTCAGTGTGTTCATGAACTGTAATGAAGTGTGACATTGCAAAGAGCTTTTTCAAAGTACAACCCCAAATCAGAAAAAGTTGGGACAGTATGGAAAACGCAAATAAAAAAAGAAAGTAGGGATTTCTAAAACTTTGACTGTATTTCATTGCAGACTGCCCCGGGACACCGCCGTTGCTTAAAACAAAGCGATAGAGTAAAATCTTTCCCCTGCGCTGAGGTGCGCTGGAACGGCTCGTGGCTGGGAGAGCTCGTGGGTGATTCTCGTTTATATCATGAAGCAGAGGTTCAAACTCCGGTCCGAACACCACTGACCACGAGCTTTGGGCTCTGCTCTCACGGAGAATATTGATTTATATAGCATATTTTATTTTAGATCAACTAGAAACAATGTTTAATTTATATATAAAGTTTTATTTTGAAATGAAAGTCAATAACAATTGGCTGAAGCCAGAGCCAATGGTGAAAGGCTTTGCGTGAAGAGACCCCACCCCATTTTGGAGGTTCTGCCCACTTTTGGAGTTCACGCCCCATTTTGGAGATCTCCGGTCTGCAGTTATACCTACTTGCACAAATCAGCGCAGGACCGGACTTTGAACGTGCAGTGCTCATGTTTCATAACCTTTTGAAGTGTAATCGTCACATTCAGCCATATAGCAATTCTGGTCTTTCCGTCCCCAAATTTAAGGCCTCTTGAAATCATAATTAAGACTTTCTTGTACAATTTAAGACTTTTTAAGGCCTTAAATTTGATATAACTAAATTTAAATAAAATTTACCTCTGATTACCATGTGTCTGATTACTAGACTAGCATATCTCACAGGTGCGTGTGCGGAATGGCTTACACGTACGACAGTCAGCAGAAGTGAGAAAAAATATTTATAACATTTTAAATATGGATATATTTCTTACAAAAACGCATGGATTTGCTACAGGAGGCCTTTATTCACCCCCTGGAGCTGTGTGAGGCACATTTTACTAGGGATGTGCGCGCTTTATTTGACTACTTTTGGACTGTTGAACAAAAACACCTGCCTACTCACATTATAAAGCTTGGAAGAGCAAGGAAAATTTTTAATATAACTCCGATTGGATTAGTCTGAAAGAAGAAAGTCATATACACCGGAGCTTTGATTGACTCTAATTTTCATTTTTGAACTAACCCTTTAATTTTTCATTATTTTGAGAAAAAAAAACCTTCACTATCTTCCTCCAACCAAAGACCTGAATTAACGTTGAATAAAATTCTTTAATACAATCTTCACAGTGACTTTGCACCATTTTTTAAAGGGATAGTTCAACCAAAAATTTGTCAATAATTATACTTTCGCGTCTTTGGAAAAAAGTATAACAAAAATCTCGAGCCGGCGTAGTAGAATCTTCGCTGTGCCTTGTTTACAAGCCGAGGAATAAAATTACGGTGACACAGAAGAGAAGAAATTGTTGAATAAAGTTTTTTTTTTTCTTTGTGCAAAAAAGTATTCTCGTAGCTTCATAAAATTACGGTTGAACCACTGATGTAACATGGACTATTTTAATGATATCCTTCCTTACTACCTTTCTTGACCTGCAATGTGGTAGTTGCATTGCTGTCTATGCAGGGTCAGAAAGCTCTCAGATTTCACCAAAAATATCTTAATTTGTGGTCCAAAGATAAATGAAGGTCTTAGGGTTTTGGAACGACATGAGGGTGAGTAATTAAAGACAGAATTTTCATTTTTGGGTGAACTATCCCAAAAATGAAAAGGAGCAAAAGCTTGTCTGAGAAAATGGCTGAGATCAACAGTTGATCTCAGCAATGAACTATCCCAAAAATGAAAATTCTGTCATTAATTACTCACCCTGGCCAGTAACGTTTTAAAAGCGGGGTTCAACAAATGGTACACTGCAAGTTAATTATCAGTATTATAATTTCAGAGAGCTTACCTCACTCTCTATGTAGGGAAATTCAGACACAAGGCGTTTCCCCACTATAGGCCATCTCTTGCCCGTCACCTGGGCCATTTTGGCCACTTCAAATGCTCTTCCTCCATAGGTGGCTGCCAGGTGCTGAGCAACCTGTGAGTTCAGAAAATAAACATGTTATTCCTTAGGGCTGTAACCATTATTAACAAGACGGTGGTAAGTTTCATGATTCAACTTTCTTTCCCTGTGTAGGAAACCTACTGTAACCAAAGCTAGATTTTAAACATTCACTTAGGCTGTAGAGATGTTTTCTTTACTAGCTTATGAACACCTTTGCTTCATTAAGCGTTCAGACAAATAAACACGGCCCCGTTTTCGATTCGAACTCTTCTTTTATATCTCTCACCAAAGGTCAAGTGCTGTCAAAAATATCTGCATGCTGACCTTTTTAAATATGCTGGCAAAACAACATCCATGGTAGCGCTACGGCTCCATCAAGCTCTCACGCTTCCAAACAAGGGGTTGCCAGACTTTCTCTCCCCCACAGGATCATGGGGGACTGAACGTTGAGCAGCTGAACCTGCTCCAAAGAGCTCTGACTGGCAGAATGCTAAGTAGTTAGGTTTCGAAACCCACCTCGTTTTCCAAGCCGTAGTCTTGAACCAAGCGAATGTACAGGGTGGGGGTCCAGTCCTTCCCACCATCCAGCACCAGACCGACCGTCCTGCTGGGACTGGCTGAGAGGTTATGAGCCTTTATAGCTGCGTCAAGAGTCTCCTCAGCCATAGAACGATAGGTTGTCCACTTCCCACCTACAGTAGACAGAGTTATGTGAAATCTTTACACAACCTCAGTGGAACAATTGTCAGTTACCGTAGTGGCCAATTCCTCATTACAAAACCTCAACTCCTCATTACAAAAAAGTTTGTGTATAATAAATGTTTAATGTTTTGATATTAATAAATGTAATGTTTTGATATTTGTATTTATTGTTTTGATATATTATAATTTAATTTGCATTTTTTTTTACATTATAATAATAATTAAATCATTTAATTTTTAATTGTATACTACTATTCAAAATTTGGGGTCGGTACTTTTTTTTTAAAGACATTAATACTCATATTCAGCATTGATGCATTAAATGATACAAAAATACTACTTTAAATAAATACTGTTGTTTTGAAATTTCTGTTTATCCTGAGAATAAAATGCATTTTTGTGTTTTCACAAAAATATTAAGCAACACAGCATTGATATTAAAAAGTAGGACTGGAAAAAAACAGGCAATATAAAATGCGATTTAAAAAAACAAATAAATATAAATATATTAAATATATATTAAATATTATTCTTATTATTCTTAAAATAACTATAAAAATTATTATTATTATTACTGTTACTAAAAATATTAAACTAAATAAGAAATATTACTATTGTAAAAATGTTCACTATAAGATAAAGCATTTAAGAAAAAAAATCCAAATGTATTTTACTGTACAAGTTTAAAATGACAATTTCTTAACCTTCAAAAGTTAAAACATCATTCTAATAAATATATCTATAGAAAAGGGGGAATTTGGATTTTGTATTGAATTTTTTATCAAATCAATGCAGCCTTGGTGAGCATAAGAGCCTTCTTTCAAAACCATAACAAAATATGAAAAAATTAATATCGTTCAAAACTAAATTAATCCATTTCATGAAAGAAAATATTTGAAAAATGGAGACCAAGGCACAAGTTAGTGGCACTGACCAGCAATGGTGATGAGTCCGCTGTCGCTGATGTTGACGATGTGGTTACGACAGATGGACTGCGTGTCTTTGGAGTTGGGGTCGGTGACCAGCGGACGAATGCCACTCCAGGCCGCCAGGACATCCCCTCGCCGCACTGAGAACCAAAGACACCAGAGACGCTGACAATCTCTGACAGCTGAAGTGTGTGTGGAGTGTATCTGATTGACAGGACTACAATAGGCTATGCGATTGTATTTATGCAGTGTCCTGTTTACAGCTACATCCATAACTGTTCATACATAAACATGACAGTGATGTCTGCATTAAAAGCTATTTTGTTTAATAAACGACCAAAGGGGAACATGGGAAGCGAGATTGTCCATAAAACTTGAGTTGCTTTGTTAAACCAACAAACCGTTACTAGAACATTATGTATGAGTCCAGAGTCAATTTCCCTATTGTGGTGACATATCAAGCATTAATTATTAAGAGGGAGTTGTGTATCGATCTGCGGTACACCTGCCACTGTAATATGCAGGTTGATATTTCTGAATGGGGGGAAAAACAGAGACAGCACTCTCATTATCAAAGGGCATCTCTGAAACATTTATGACAAGGCTAGGGAGCTCTGCAGACAGGAGACTGGGGAGACCAATAACACACACACACACACACACCTCGAGTCTAAATGAACCTCGGCAATAGACCGCTGGGCTGTCGAATGCATTCAAGTAATCTAACTCTCAAGGGAAGAATTCAGTCCATTTTCATGCTGTGGAATGCACTCGAAGTTCTCGAAGAGTCACAATCACCATACGCAATATATCGGCAACCATATTGGTATAGGCCAATATTTAATTTTTTTCATTTTTGAAACTACCAGCATTGGTCAAATTAAACTGAAAATGGAAGATAATAATTTTACTTTTGCAGATTCTTTTATCCAAAGCAACATATCCTAACTGGACACAAGATGACAAGATTTCAACAAGCAGTTTGTCTGTCCATTTTGAACTTGAAAATTGGGTGTGAAGTGACACAACTGATCACAAAACACAGTTAATCAAAAGATATCTCTCTGTTAGTGAACTCTCTTGGAATGCACTGAAGATGAAGATACTCACAATGAGATACTCTTCAGCACTTATCAATTTATTTATACATGGATGTGTATATAGATTTTATAGATTTTATTATTCTATGAATTCCCTGGGAGGTACACCCACGGCAGGTCTGTGGAGATAAAAATGTAAAAGTTTAAAAGTAAATAAAAAAAAAAAAACAGAAGTGCAAATGTAAATCAAAGTGTTCATACCTCTTTCCTTATATACTGTACACACATTTAAGAATAGTCTGTTGGTATCTTTCTAGATAGTTTCCCTTCTCACTTTCACCTTCAGCTTGCACACTATATGACTCATTTCCTGCAAAGCTGCTTTGAATGGCATTTATCAATAAACGTCTATGCAAATAAATTTAAACTGAACTGAAAAATTTCACTTGCATTCAAATATTGAGTAGAAAATTGATGCTGCTCACACTGGTTATGAAAAAAATCTGATATTTTTGTCATATTGTGTTATATTAAAGTGCCCCTATAGGGGGTAATGAAAGGTTCATATTTTGGATTTGGGAGTCCCCAACAACCGGTTGACAAACGGCTTGGGATTCGTTTTAAAAACAACTCGTTTCAATGATTCAGAGGCGACTCTTTCTTTTGAGAGACAATAACTTTATACACCGTGCACTTTCAGATTTAAAACTTTGCAGGATGTTTTCATTCACTTAGAGCTGTGCTACACACTGCATGAAAGGCCATTTTCAAAAATCCATAATAGGGGCACTTTAATAGTAAAATGACAAATTAAATCCAACTATTTAAATTTACAAAACAACATGTTGTCTTTGTAAACATACGAGAATATGCAACTGACTGTACAATTCAGTGGCATTAAATAGAATCATGAAATCATCCTTCTTTCTCTCACACACAGTAACTGGAGGGACAAACAACAAGATCTTGCTCATTGCCCCTACATTGTCATTGTGACAAATCTCCCACAGCCAAATCCCTTTAGCGGCCTCCACTAGAGCAGAGTCCAGTCCAGCCTCAACCCTCCATCTAGGCAAGGTCTCTGTGTCATTCCTCCATCGCTCAATCCATCCTCATTCTCCATGATCTGCTTGATTCACACTCTCATACAACCCTTCCAGGTCAACAGAGTCGCTTGGTTGCTCATTCACACCCGGAACAAAGCAGAAGACACTCAGACACACGGCAGCCGTCACATTGCGGTTTATGAGCACACATAATGTTAATAACAGACAGCCGGATGACTTTCTACTGTAGCTGAAAGACACATGCAGCGCTGAATGAGATAACGAGACTCAACAAACTCTTAACGACTTGCCTAACAATCAGAGAAAGGAGGAAGCATTTTTTGTGAAGGAAAATTAGTTATGAAGCTAATCAATCAAGCAATCAAGCCTGCATCCACGGCGCTTTGAACAATTAGAGGGCTGCGCTCAAAAATCAATACCTCCGCTTTCAAAGGAAGATGCTTGGAATAGTTATCAGTCCCAACTAGTAGACTCAACACAACCAATACAAGCCGTTCTGTCTATATTGCTGTCTGTCTGTTCATTAACATGCATGCAGAAATAAAGTATTTTCATATTTCATAATTAAGTTCATTATTGAGAAAATGTCTGTCTAAAACGTGGCAGAAATCACCCATTCTACTGTTCAAATGTTTAAGGTCAGCAAGATTGTTTTAAAAGAAATTAATACTTTTATTCAGCAAGGACACATGAAATTGATCAAAATTGACAGTAAAGATTTTTACATTGTTAAACAAAATTTTTATTCAAAATAAACTCACCTTTGCCATCATAATAATAATTTATGTTACAAAAAGCTATTAAAATGCATTAAATAAATTAAACAGTTATTTTGCTATTACATTTATTTTATTATATATCAAATAAATGCAGCATTGGTGATCATAAGACACTTTTTTTCAAAAACATAAAAAAAAATTAAAAAAACATCTTACAGACCACAAACTTTTGAATGATAGGGCATATATAAATTTAGTTAGTTCAACTGAGTCACACTTTCTGCAAACTGTTTGCTTAAAAAAAAATCTTTATCTAACCATATCTGGTATGACTTTTCCCCATAAACAAAAAATTATATATCAAAATGTCAATGCTTTTCCATACAAAAAAAAAAAAAACATTTGGTTACCATTATGCACGTGTTCTTCTACCATTGTGAACAGAACTGTACTACAGTACTCTGGAGGCATTTCCTGTTACTATATTCAGTGGCACCACAACAGCGCTACTGAATCTACAGCAAGAACCAGAAGCGTCGGACGGGGTTATGGTGGAACAGAGTAACAGGGGCCCTCGGGTAGGGGGGTGGACCGGAATGCATTTTCAACCAAGGGGATCCCAGAATCCCTAGTGACACCCCAAGAACTATACATTACAACCAGTGTAATACAAACAATTCCTGAATGAAGGAATGAGTCTTCTTCAGTTAATCAAAACAATACAACGCAAACAGTACAATACAGACTTAAGGGCAATTATTGCCACCTCTAAAGGTAATACAGGTACATAATGTTGTAAATAACATTCAGTTTCTTGCACAGACTGATTGTTTTGCTTCATAAGATTGCAATATATTGTCAGAAGCCACGGGTATTAATTTTGTGATGCCTGATATGCTTTTTTTGACTCTCAAAGTGACCGTAGCTGTTGACTAGCATTTTATAAATCAACACGCCTTGGTAAGCATAAGTGACTTCTTTCAAAAACATTAAGAGATCTAACAAGAGCTAAAATAAGTAATTGAACTGGAATAGTTAAGAAAAATCTTTCATATACAATAAATGTCTTGTTTTGCCTAGGTCACAAAGTGAACCAGGACTTTAGGGGTGTATAATAAATGGGCTAGTTTTACTAAACAGGGCAAATTAGTGTTAGAGCACAATTCCAAAAGAGCACTGATTTAAGAACACAGACGCAACATCTCATTTCCATAATGACCAACACAATCTACCATGCACAGCGCAAATTAGTGTAAGGATATGTTTGGATTTGGATAATGTGTTCTTCTGGCACTCTAAATAAATTAATACGTGTGGAAAAAATCCTCTCCCTTCTACCTCTCTGTTCTCTGTGGTGCGGTTACACCATAAGACATGCTTTTTTTGGGGCGTTAAATAATGGTGCAAATACTAGTAATTTGACGAGTGCAAATGTTAGCATATCGTGTTGTGTGATTCATTTTAATACTCTTCTCCCATAAATTTTGCATCTGAAAGGGAAACTTCTACAAATTCATATTCATTAAAGTCAGGCACAAAAATAACTGTGTCCACGCCTTTTCAGAGCTAACTTTTCACTGCGCGTTTTTAGTAAATCCTGACAGAAATATTTTTATGCCAAAAAACGGTTTGTGCTGGTGCAAGCTGTGAGTAAATATGGCCTAGTAAATATCTATTTTCTAGTAAAAATAGATTTTAAAGGGATCATATGATGCGATTTCAAGTTTTGCTTTCTCTTTGGAGTGTTACAAGCTGATTGTGCATAGATAAGATCCCTAAAGCTTCAAAGACTAAAGTCTCAAAACCAAAGAGATATTCTTTATTAAAGTTAAGACTCGCCCACGCCCCCCTAAAACGGCTCATTTAAACACGCCCCCACGTGTCTACGTCACGGTGTGGGAAGATTAGTAAAACACCGCCCAAATGTATATGCAAAGAAAGAAGGCGGAACTATTATTCTCGCTGTAGTATTGTTGCTGCAGCCGGCGCCATGTCGTGGAGATGCTGTGTTTCGTTGTGAAAGTGAAAGTACTTTGTTTGGGCTTCCAAAAGAGGACACAACTAGAAATCAGTGGTTAAGTTGTATTTACAACACTGTTCCAGAACAGTTCAACCCAAATATTAGAGTGTGTTCAGCGCATTTTACGGAGTACTATTTCCTGAACCTGGAAGTAGCCTGCCAGCTATGCATAAAGGCTGTTTCTATAAAGTGGGGCAATTCCAACTTTGCAAGGACAGTCTGGCGCTTCTGACTCACAGCCTGTAAGTACATTTTCTTATTTAAAGAATTTGCCACTGACTATTCAAATGTGAGTTTTGAGCTGTGTAGAGTAGTGCTTGTTGTTTGTCATTTCTCCGATCACAAATGCAGACATGGTAATGTTTACGTGGCGCGATACAACGCGATGCGTAAAAAGACAGTATAAGTCATTATAATCAGTAATTATGTCCCCACTGGATGCAACAAATGTCTCGTTTATAATGGGTTTTATTGTTTTTGTGTCGTCGCGCTGGGACACAGCATCACAATACGGTAAGGGGCATAACATTTCCGTCTCACGCTTGAGGTATTCGGCCAATCACGCACTGGATAGCTGGCCAACCAGAGCACACCTCGCTTCTCAGCTTGGTAAAAATCTACGCGTTTCAGAAAGGCAGGGCATAGAGGACCAACAATAATGTACAGTATGTGGAAAATAATGTGTTTTTTGAACCTTAAACCGCATAAACACATTGCATTACACCAAATACACAAAATAATGTTCTTTTTAGCAACATCATATGACCCCTTTAAATAAGATTTTCAGTTTTCCTTTTGCTCTTAAGTGTAGCAACATATTTTATTCGAAAAACTTTCAAAAGAAAAAAGCATAGACATGGTAGTATTACCTTCTACGTCAGGGCTGAGGTAATTGCGTACTTCGTTCAGGATAAAGTTGATGTCATCCTCCACTGGGATGGGATGGGCTGTGACTTCAGTGGGCGTGTCTGTCGTGCCAGCGATAGTCATCTTCTCCCAGGGCAGGAAGAAAATGACACGGCCATCACTGGTGGCGGGGTCTAACAGCCCCATGTTGTCTGGGCTGTAATTGGTACACGTATGTAATCTCTCCATACAGTTACACCATAAAATTACACTTGTGAAAAAAGGTACAATATGATTGAAGGATTCAGGAAAGTACCTGTAATATCCAGGGATGACAATGTGCACTCCTGCACTAGGCTGGCAGATGTTGGCAGTTTTCTGGTTGTCCATTTTGCGTAGTGAGTCAGTGAAGGGGCCGGTAGCGTTAATGACACATTTGGCACGAACGTCAAACTCCTGCCCTGTGAACAGCAGAGTGAGGTGTTACACTAACTCAATGCGGCTGACCGCAGGGGTCATTTGCTGAGGAGAGAAGATAAATATCTTCATAAAAGCATTATAAGCAGAAAATTTAAAGGGGTTACTGAAAGATGATTAGTTAGTGCTAGGTTGTGGGGAAATTAAACTTAAAAAGAAAGCAAAGATTTAAGAAATAATCCATAGATTTTATATAAAGATCTCATCTCATGTCTTAAGGTGCAGTCACATTTACCATTGTTCTGCAAATTTTTGTATGCAAAATCTGGTTATTTCAATGGAAATCCACACAATAGGAATTTTGTACAAGATTTCCATGCTTACATTTCACAATTTGTTTAAGTTGATTACACAGATTCACTGAACGCTGCTTGGTTTGAAAGTAACTTCTGTGTGAGCTGTCATTTCATGAGCGTTCATAGCATTTTTCTTTCTCAAAAGTTCACTTGAAATGTCAGTTTTCTGTCACTAAAACAATTATTTTAGTTTTCGGTCTGGGCATAACTTACCTGTGACTATGTCTCGGCAGTGGGCTCCACAAACTTTCTCTTGGCCTGTTTTTGGGTCTGGTTTCTTTAGCAGATGAACCACCTCTGTGTAGTTAGCAGTAGCAGCACCATGACGGGCCGCTGTAAGAGCGATGGCCAGGTTCATACGGGCATCATTGTGTTGTCCTGAAAAGAGCCAGAGCAGAATGTGTCACATATAAAAAAAAAACATAAATGTTTTCATAAATGAGACATATGAAATATTTTTAAATAAAGCTATGTATAAGTGCTAGCTTTGTTGCATTTTTTGAATACTTAAAACACACACACACACACATTTACAGTATTTGCACTTATAAAACACTTTCCCCATAGAACAAGAATCTCTAAAAATGTTTTTGTCAGAATTACCTAACCTCTTAACTTTAGCTAATTTTTGTAAAATAGCCTCAAAACTATACAGTGGCCACACACACATTTAGAATACATTCAAATAGGGACATTTCATAGACTTCTATTTTATATATACTGTAATCTAAGCCTTACAGCCTTTTTACTTTATTCATATTTACTTTATTTATATACAGTTTTTAAAAATTAGGACATCTCCAAATGAAGGTTTTTGTGAGGTTTCATCAGATTTAGCTCATTTCTGGGTACAAATTAATTCCCAAAACATGGTTAAGTAGGCACACAATGTTTTTCTGTACATGCCAGAGGTCACTGCACCCAGTTATGACTCGCTTCATGATTGCAGTGTTTGAAGTGGCACGGCGGTGTTCAATATTGTTATAGGGCCTTTTGAGGCATTTAAACTATTTCAGACCCTTTTGAAACATGAATTACAGGAAACCTTGAAGCCAATGCGATATCACTCTATTACGGCAATGAAAGAGCTACTAGATAAAAAAAAAAAAAGCCTCTGTGTTCCGGGTCTGTGTTCTCGATGCTAAAGAACCAGAGGGATAGGTAACCCACGTAAGCATGTCTAATGCTAACACATGCTCAGGGCAACTCCACCAGACAATAAAATAATAACACAGGCAGGAAGCCTGTTTAAAGGGCACACTTCTCAAAGAATAATGTGCGGTGAAGGCACCAGCATGCTTTGTTAGAGATCCCATGAACCTGGGTTTGCCTCAATGCTCATGGCTCTGCACTCAAATCAAAATACCCATGTAGAGAAGGATAATGCACACATATGCATGTTGGAATATTGTTAATATCATGTAAGAGGACAAATCACAGCTCACACGGAAAGCTGTGTCCTGCAGCAGTAGACAAGAAACGCTTGGTTGAGCTTGAATGTTTATTAGAGTACAGCTTGCAGGTATGGCAAAAAGAGCAGGGCTTTTGAGCTGCAAGCGGAATTCTAATGAAATAAAGAAACAGCGACATTACAAATGACTGAAAACGCAGATAAGGGAGTTTTATCGTCAGATTAGATTAATAAAAAAAAAGACCTACAGAAAGAATGAATGACATATCATAGCGGAGGAGGGAAGTGACGGGCGGCCATGCATGTGGATGAGATAGTGAAAGAAAGAAAGGGAGAGAGGACTCAAGGAGGATGAGGGACAGGAAGAGAAGAAGCGAGAGAGTGCGATGTGAGTAGGGGAAAGAGAGAGAGAGAGGGAGAGAAATAGAGGGAGGCAAATAGCGACAGGCAGGCTGCGATCTCCAGCGGAGAAGGTCAGATTCGGAAATGTCACGGCCGTGATTGTTCCAGATTGAATAATTGGAGAGAAAAGCCGGCTGACAACCCAGGGGAAGGAGGGATGGTGGAGGGGGGAGAGGGAGGAACGGACGTGGGGAGAAGAAGGAATAAAACCTCTAAACTGTCATTACAATCGCCGGTTTCGATTCTCCACACACATACATACGCAAATGAAGACGCTTTTTAACGTAGTCACTGGCGGCACGTAAACACGGCGCGGCAGGGAACAGAGCATCCAGACGTCTCTTTGCCTCTGTTTCTCCCACAGATGGACGCGATGTGACAGCTCGCTGCTCAGATAGCCGCCGCGCTCCCCCTGAATATAAGCTGCCCGCGCACCCTGCGAGGGACAGTGTGTATCAACGTGGGCCAAATGTAGTTTGACAGGAAGCACCGGAAGGCAGGGTTGGTGGGCGGGGCTTGTGCTGCCACGGAGGGGACCTTGAGTAAAGGGGACACATTCTGCACACCCAGACTAACCAGGAACATATGGAAGTTTTGCCTGGTGGCAGCCTCGGGCGGCGCAGGGCGCAGACGGGCCAACAGAGACACGGGCACAATGAGTTCGGCCGCAACAGCCGGTGGCGGTTTTACAAAGATTATGCAGGAATGTCACTTATTGCCACATAAAACTGCAAATCACAATAGTAGAAGTTTTATTGACAACAAATCATTGTTATCAATGACAAACAAGATTTATTTTATTTTTATACTGTATGAAGAAAAAAAAAATCTCTGTCCACAGGCTTGGCAAAGGTATTACTCATAAGCACAAAAAGCACAAAAAAAAGGTTAGGAATGTTTCTCGAGCACCAAATCAATAGAATCATGTGAAGACTGGAGTAACATTCAGCTTTGCCATCACAGGACTACATGACATTTTAAAATACATAAAACATTTAAACTGTAATGATATTTCAATGTTACCATTTTACTGCATTTTGATCAAATAATAAAAAGATAAACTTATTGACCCCAAATATTTGAACAGTAGTGTATACAGTTAAAATTACTTTAGAAATTCATTCATTTTATAGCATGTAAAATTGATTATTGGACAAAAGAAATGAGAAAGAAAAAGTCGCTCCTGCTCACCATCATAGTAGACAATGGCTCCCACGAGTTTGTCTTTCTTCAGCATAGGGAAGAACTCCAGTGCTTTGCTCTTGCTCAGGACGTAGCTGCTCTTCAGACACTGTGATCCAGCAACCAGGTCGTACATTTTAATGCCGGCCCAGAAATACGGCAGCTGCCACCACCTGTGTAGAACATCAACAGTCTCTATCAATATCAGAAGAGTTCAGATGCAAAAGCCTCTAATGCCATCTGAAATTTTCATCTAAAATGAACATTTTTATCAGGCTCCTATGTTTAGGTTCAGTAATTTTAAATTGCAATATATAGGCCCTTTTCTGTGCAATTAAAGTGAAATTACTGAACCTAAACATAGGAGCCTGATAAAAATTTCAGACGGCACTTAGAGTCTTTTGCATCTGAACTCTTCAAAATTCAAACATGAATTCAGCAAATGTATTCACTGCACAATCTGCATTAAAATATACTAACATAGTTTGGATACCCTGGTGAAAAAAAAAAAAAACTAAACCAGCCCTAACTCAACGGTTTGCTGGTCTTAATTGGTTTCCCAGCCTTGTCTGTTTGCTGGTTATAAAGAGGCAACTAGATAAGGTTGGTTTAAGCTTTTTTTAGGGTATATTACTAATTAAAATTGATATGGTTGTACATGGGCAGAATTAGATCTGTCCAAGTACCACTAAGTCATATAGCACCGTGTGACATATTTGTTTTAAGTAAAAAAAAAATCGGACAGGTAAATGATGTAATCTTGAGGTTTCTCATTTCTATGACCCTTTCACACTTCTCCGGCTGCTTTAAATATCAGAGCAAGGCATAAATGTCACGAGTAATTAGTAATGATGATGGTAAAGACAGGAAGATCCTTTAGAAACCCAGAATGACAAGGGGCAGAGACTGAGGAGGCGAGAGGTCCAGCATTGATCCACAGAATATCCGAACCCCACCTGCTGCAGTTGTCCATATCAAAGATTCAATGCCATTTCTGTGAACTTATCAATGGATTTAAATACAAAAACTGTCTTTTATGAATCTAGGATGTCTCCAGTGTTTCTCTTTAACTTTCTTCTGTCTAAATACAATAGTTCCATTCCTTTTTTATTTATTTTTCCCTTCCAATGGTCAGTGTTTTTATTGTAGTAATTAGATTAAACTGGTTTTCTTACTTGTAAACAGGAAGCATTATAGGTAAAGGGGCAGACAGGTGGGGAGCGATGTGCAGCAGGTTGGCACGTTCATGAAGGGCCTCTTTCACCATCATGTACTAAGAAAGAAGAAATAAATCTGTTAAGCAAAAAACTGTCTGGCTCCAGAGGATTACTCTATACATATTATCAGGGAAAATCTGAATTATAAAGTTATGTAATTTATGTTCTAAAACAAAACTTGAAAATGTCTTTAATTACTCTTAGCCACAGATGTTTAATTTACTCATAAATTTAAAAAAAAACTCATAGAAAATTAAAGTCTTCAAATTATCTTCATTTAGAGGCTTTATTTGACAGCAAATATTGATAGATGCAATTAATATAAATGCGATCTTGTATTTCAAGGTCATTTTGCTCCCTATAATACTTATTCATATTTTAAATAAGCATTTTTAAAATTACATTAAGTTGGCCAACAACCAATTCTGACTGCAGTCGGTTTGAGTTCAAAAATTTAGAGTGCTGCTAATTCCGATTATAATTTACAGTATAATTTTTGTATCGATAACTTATTGAAACAGTTGATGCTACTGTAAGTTTTGTTTATTCATCCTCCACACTATACTTCAGATCTGCAGTATCCTACTTAATGTTTGTGCTTTTCTCTGTCTGTCTGTGTTCAAAATGTCACAGTAAACGGCCTTGCAATCCTTCTTCTAAATATTAGGGGCAAATAGGGAAAAATGGGGCCTTCACCTGCTCATAATCTAGTTTCATGATGGCTTTCTGCAGATAGCGGACTCCGCCGTGAATGAGCTTGGTGCTTCTGCTGCTGGTGCCCGATGAAAAATCGCTCCGTTCTACCAGGGCGGTCTTCAGATCTGGACGAGGGGGCAGAAAGACAGGTAAGGAACAGATTAGACAATGCACTGGCATTTCAAGACCTTATGGTGCCAAATATTTAGACAGCAGCTGCTGTCATTTACATATGGCTTTCTCCACTGTCTGTAATATCACAACATGCTTATAGCACCCAGGCACATTCTGCCTGGCCTCCTGAGTGGAATACAACATCTAATGAGAATAAAACATCAAAATCCAATATAAATCATCACATTTAAGAAAGTAAACAAACTAAATTAACACTAAAAATGCATACAGGGCAAATTTATTATTGGATTGAAACTGACCTTCACAATAAACACTCAAAAAAAGTACATACTCCGTGTGACAGCGTCTAAGGCACATCCCGAGCCCGTGGCTCCGCCGCCCACCACCAAGACATCAAACTCCTCTGTGTTTCGCAGTGTTGAAAGCTGCTCCTCTCTTGTTGGGAGAGCATCTTTAAACAGCACCTTTAGCTCACCCTGCGCTTCAACATATGCCAGCCGAGCCTGAATATATCCAGCAGGTACAAAACAGAAAAAAGAACATAAGAGGACAATGTGGTCAAAGACATTACAATAAGCTTTAGGCTCTTTAAAGATGCAATCCAGAATTGATATTCCATAAGCTTGTAACATGCATGTAAAATTACAATCTTGCACAATACTAAGATCCCCTTTATTGTTATGTAAGTTGTCATTGCTGAATCTAGATCCAAACATAAGGCTTTCATTCATTCTGGATTGACCTTTAAAATAATAATACCGTAATAATAATAATAATAATAATAAAATGTCAATTAAAACAGATTAATTTAGATTAAAGAAGACAAGAAAACATGTCTAGAAATGTACTAGAAAAACACTGAACATGCACTTTTCATAATAATCACTCACATCAAGACATGAATATATTTCATGAAACATTATGTTAGTCAGCATGCCAAGACATAGGAATTAAGCAGAATGCATAATTGTTCATCTCAAATGTTGGGTTATCAAAGTTCTAGCTCAGTTAGTTCTAGGTTACAATGCTAGTTTTATTTTCAAGGGAGTTAAACTAAAAAAATTAATAGAAATTTGCATTCATGACATGGTCAGTCTTTATGGCAACTTGCACTGTGACCTTTCATATAACAGACAGCAATATGTGATATTTCATACTTAAGCTTGATATCAGTTTAGGAATATAAGCTCCCCAAATCAACTGTTCTTTTCAGTAAATCCTCTTTTTTGAAGTCTTCTTATAAAGTCAAACAGAGGGACTGCCGGTATGAAATTGCGAATGAACAGCTGCCAATCTATCGGTCGCATGAAGGCAAAACGACGCAAAATTCAAATGAAGAGAAAACAAGCCTGGGCGAAGCTAGGTGTCGAGGGTTTTAGCCATAATGAAACGTTTTATTCATTTTTTCGTTAGCATTTGGCCTAAATGATTACATCAATCTGCCCCCAAAAGCCCGTAGGGTCCATTTGACTTGCAAATGACCAAATGAGCCCAGACATTTGCAATTTAGACAGTAATAGCATGTAAAAACAAGATTCAGTAATTAGTGTCTATTTCCAAGGACAGACATATTTAAAACATCCGCACACTATTAAGAGAGGCTGTCCTGCAATCAGGACAAGTGCATGACGGAAACAGAGAATTTCATGCAAATACGCAATCGGCCACCGCAGAGTGATACTTCAGCCAGAGTGTAACAGTGCCCTTGCCATAGAAGAGACAAACAGGCACTCACAAACACACACACACACACTTAACCAAATTAACATTACAATCCCAAAGATTAGCTTCTGCCACATGCATGATTGCAAGCAATTTTTGAAAGAAGATGCATTCTTTCTCTTTTGACTTTTTCTTACCCATTTAGGCTGCATTGAGATGACACGAGGGATAAATAAACAAATAAATGGAGAAACATCAGAACAAAAGTTTGTGTCAGTGAAACGCTTAACATGGGATGCAAATGTGACGTGAAGGTGATCTGATTGACTGCTGCAGTACATCCAATGAAGTCTTGCAGAGTGTTCGTGTTGGTAACAACATTTGAAGACAGTTAGGAAAAATATCCAAACTCAAGATCTTCTTTAACCGTTTTTTTTTTTTTTGACAAATTAATCGTGTAGTGACAATCTCCATGGAAACCATGTCCTTGAGAGTGCATAATTCTCTCACTCCCTGGAGTTTCAATGGGATTGGAACAGTTGAGATGCAAGATAATGGACAAAATGGGCTTGGGAAGATTTAAATAAATGATGAGAGAGAAAATCAGGACTCCCATTGCTCTTCAAGGGTCTGTCTTTTTTTTCTTCATTTGTTTCAGAAAGCCTTGTTGATTATCTTAATCTACTTGACCTTCCGTTATTTGGTATAGCATCTAAACAGACAAGACCCCTGGGGTTCTTACTAGTTTAAATACGGACAGAACATGGTGTGTGACACACTCCCTGATGGCGTGAATGGGGATCAGATTGTTCATGATTACATATTCAAGAGAGATCCTTTAAACAATGTGTGTATCACTGTTCAAGTGTAATCTCCCTTTAGCAAACAAAACCTGATTTTAATACGGTGGTCTACCCTAGAGAGAGGACGGGGTAAGTTTGGAGACTTGAGACAGTACCTAAAGGTACAAATGAGACTTTCCAATGTATCTGGATTTGCAAGGTCTAATCTTAATAAGATTTGTAGCACTCAGTCAATAAATCTGTCCAATACGTTTGTTGACCACATGAAAACAAGAACAAACCTTTATGAATTATAGGGAATAGTTATAAATAGAAATAAATTGATCATGGCTTTAAGATCAAAATGCAGGGCCAGGGTTATACTGTCCTGAATAAGGCTGTATCTTTAAGGTTGTATAAACACATAGGGAACATTCCCGAGTCAGGACAAGACATGCTGTGGTACAGATGGGTGTGAACAGCTGCAGTCTGTGTATTCTGCAGTCTAACCTGTAGGAGTCACTGTATGGATGTGAGATGTGAAAACAAAATGTTTGGTATTTGTCAAAAGAATTTGCCAAATCTTTATATTTAGACGGGATGAGGTAGAGCAACAACACTGATGATATTTAAAACAATACCTGATTCTTCCTGTATTCAAAGAACTGTGATAGGCCGAAGGCTGTTGCTACAGCTCCGCCCCCTATTAGGGTTCCCTTCACTGCCTTTCTGAAAGCCATTGATCCCTGAAACAGATTAAAAAATTAAAAACAGAAAACGTTCAAAAACATCATGTTGGCATCACTTCATTTTTCCAAATCCTCATAAGTATTTTGCAATGCACTGTGTATTTATAATGTATATTATTAGGATAAATAACAGTTTAAAAAAACATAAGGATTTAACATAATTATGTCATTGTGTCCAGTGCTTATGCGTGAAAACGACTAGATCACTTTACATTTTTTAAGTGTATTCTGTTTTATAATTGCCTGTGTTACGGACTCCTCCTTTCCGATGTCTTGAAATTATACTCAATTAACTAAAATGAGCTATTCTCAAGTTAAAAAAAGAGAAAACATAAATTGTAAAGGACTGACAAGTAGGCTATAAAAAATAATCTTAAAGAACACATAACCAATACATCTTAAGGTTACTTTATGAAAACATGACTGATTTTCTGATAATTATAAAGAAAATACATTGCTATAAAAGCCAGTCATACTGAGAAGCTAAAAAGAAAAGGAAAACAGAATAAAATAACTTCCTTATCACCCCAATCACATTCCCTGACCTTGGCATGATCAAATTAAACAAACCTGTAACGCTTGTTCACAACTCACCAGTGTTTTGTGTCAAAATGAAACAAAATTGATATGTCCAAGACCATTTTGTGTAGCTAAGCAACTACTGTATGAATCCTAAAACTGACAATCTCTGTGAAGGTCAAAGTAAAGCCATAACCAATCTTGACCTAATGCTCTGGGTAGGGATGCAAGTCATTTCACTACATGATACTAGAGGAAGTGAATGAGTCATCTTTACTACACAGCTTGACTTCACGCCTGTCCCGCATGGTCCGTTTATGGCAAACCAAGTGCATAGAGAGGGAGGAGCCACAACTCTTACAGGTTATTATTTTACAGTTCGTGTACGAGAATCAAGCGAATATGAGACTCCTAGACTGGAGTGTGAACATGTACAGTAATTCAGACTAACAATCTTACCTCAAACCGTTTTCACTCCATTAAAAAAAATCGGAAGTGTTGCCTTTATTCTCAGTTCTTAAAGACAACAGTGATGAATACAGACTCATGTAATCCATCCACTCCATCACATGAACCATATTATTGACATCTATTCAACCATCACCCATCGAGCTCGTTGCAAATACATCGTGCGATAACATAAAACAAAAACAGCTTTGAATTTAACATATGATGAGGCCATTTCTATGACATACATTTCAATAACTGACACATTATGGGCTGGAGCAACAGTGGCTGGCTCGCATCCAAGAAGAGATCGGACAGGCTCGACGATCGACGGCAAATAATAGGCTACAGCAAATAATATGCCGACACCCCTGGTTTTTACTTACTGCTTTTGGAGATGGTGATGATGATGATGTCTAAAAAGGACAATCATGGACAGTGAAGGTATCAACTGTGATGTTACAATGTTACTTATTCAGGAATCCAGGAAGTACAATGACAGGAAGTATTTGACAGACAGGAGAATGGACAAATCAGTATAGAGGATTCACAGCTCTCGTCCAATCACTTTTAGGAAGGCGTGTCCAGGCGTCTAATTGTAGACGCACTTGGAATAGAAAGGCGTTTTGTAAGACCATCCTTTATGAGGGACGGTGTACGAACACACTTAAGACACTGTTTAACTCTTAGTTAAACAGTAGAATTTAACAAATGGATTTGGACCGCATGTATAGCTATAGTGTATGTTTAGACGAGTATTTTTATCCGAGAAAAATATATTACTAATTTACTTAATAATTTACTTTCTATATTATGAAATGTCAAAAAATAGCTTATCTGATGCACTATATATAGGACAGCATGCACTTTAGAATGTTTACAAAAAAAAAGTGGATTCTTCGCAAGGCATTTTATCGTGTCAGTTGCACAGGTGAGACTTTCAGCCTAAAAAAGTTCCGCGCGACCGCATCAAGCGTCATGGAGTTGGAAGCTGCTGACGTAGCGATGACGCAGCTCGCTTCAGTCCAAACAAAGTTGCCTCTGTTACAGCGGGATCCCCTTCTCACAATGGAAACCCTTCACCGCTCAGAGAGAGAGAGAGAGAGAGAGAGCAATGGAATCAGATGAAACACATCCTAATCTATTGAAACTTTCCCTAAGAGTGATGCAGGTAAACAGATGTGACTCACTACTGAACAGTGTTTCTAGCCCTGCATCCTTAGATTCAAGGTTATAAAGCGAGGTTTTATTGTATGGCTAGGCCTATATATTTTTTCTTTAATAATTTAAAACTTAATGGATTTCCCCCATCCAATATACAATTTCCATTCAATTCTGTAAATGTATGGCAACAGTAGAGCAATTTGTTTTGCACCCTTCTCCATAATCTATATTTTCCACGTTTTTTTTAATTATTTTTTTATTTAATTCCTAATTTGTTGTTTTTCTTTTCTTTAAGTGTGTCTAAAAAACATTTAATTAATCAGCATTTATTGCTGCATTTGTTTATGAGCTGGATATAACGGCAGATAAAGTTTGATTGTTGTGCCATATGCAGACTGGCGAGTCCCCAAAATAGTATCAAAATTTCAGTTCATTGCTTTAAATCAGTGAGATCTGATCTCCTGTAGGTGGTTTCTATATTGGGAAACAGATAATGTGTAGGAAATTCAACTCATTTGACCCAGTGGACAGTCCCACATGCAAACGCGCAGACCATTGAATTGCGCATCGCGCGCTGAAGAACAGTCCCTCTGTCCAGCGATCAGCTCGCGTCAAGGGGTGACGCGCCTGACGTCACGCCCTCTTAGCACGTGGGCTGTGGCATTCAGAGTTCTCATAAACAAAAGGCACATTGCGCTCTGGCTCCAGTCTTCGTGTGCTGTCGAAGGAGTAAGGTGCGCAAAGACAGTGGCTCTACATGCAGACGGAACTTCTATCAACAGGAACGGCTACATGGATACATAATTTGCAACTCTTTTAATAGCGATTTGAGGTATGTAACAGTACAAAACATGTTTTTGATTTAATAAAACAGCTTTAAAAATGCTTTTAAAATAAAATGTGTGGGAAGAATTGTAAAGCAATAAATCTACTATTAAATACGTGACCGTTTCTTAACTTTAGCCTTTATTTTTAGGTTTTACCTTTTAAAAATATTAATTTTAATCTTGCCGACACCTGAAGATACATATTCAAAGTTAAGTTGAAGTCATCCGAGTGCCTTGATGTTACAAAAATATACTCGTACTGACATGCTTAAAGCGTAAGATATATGAAGATGTTGTTACTGATGACAACAATATTTCTTTCACAGAAAATCAAACGAACGGAGAGACACGCTCTGACATCAACCCCTGTCACGAGCCCTGACTTCAGAGATTGTTCCACGAGAGATAAAAGTAGCAGGTGTGCGGAGGTAAACTGAAGCAGGCCAGGGAAATGTATGTCAGAAAGTTTGCATACATTCTTTCCGATGGAAAATCCTGTATTTCAATGAATACTTTTTAAGCAGAAAGTTAACTGTGGAAAATAAAAATAAAAAAGGGTTTTATTTTAAAACTGAATAAAAATAAATGATCTTTTATTTGCGAATAAATAAACACTTATTTCCAAAAGTGTGAAACTATAAAGCATTTGAACAAATATTATGCACCCTGTCAGAGAAAGCCATAACAATTCAGTTCTCTAACACTGCAGCCATGCCCTGCGTCCAGGCTCAGTATGGGACATCACCTCCAGGAGCCAGCCCTGCATCTCAGAGTTACAGCTACAACACCACGGGAGAGTACAACTGCGACTTCCTAACACCGGAGTTTGTCAAGTTTAGCATGGACCTGACTAACGCAGAAATAGCTGTCACTTCCTCGCTCCCCAGTTTCAGCACCTTTGTGGACACCTACAGTTCCAGCTACGACGTGAAGCCTCCCTGCCTCTACCAAATGTCCCACTCTGGGGATCAGCTGTCCATCAAGGTGGAGGAGATACCCGCTCACAGCTACCATCATCAGCAGCAGCATCATCATCAACCCCACCAGGCTGAGGAGAGCCTACCCCATACCGGACCTATATACTATAAACCATCCTCCCCAAACATCTCCCAGTCACCCAGTTTCCCGGCGCCTCCACACCACACGTGGGAAGACAGCGGGTCCCTTCACAGTTTTCAACAGAACTACCTGGCGACTTCACACATGATAGACCAGCAGCGGAAAAACGCGATGTCTCGGTTGTTCTCGTTCAAGCAGTCTCCCGTGGAGACGCCGATGTCAAGCTGCCAGATGCGCTTCGATGGATCTCTGCACGTGTCCATGGGCCCGGACACCCCGGGTGTGCACCGTGCGCTGGACAGTTTTGCTTTACCGGCACCTCCGAGGAAACAGCACGCTTTGGGTTTATCCCATTCGCTTAACGTCGGACACCCTTTACTGGAAAGCCCGGTGGCCTCACCCTCGGCAAGAGGATCTCCATCCAGCGAGGGTTTGTGCGCTGTGTGCGGGGACAACGCAGCCTGCCAGCACTACGGGGTGCGCACATGCGAGGGGTGCAAAGGATTCTTCAAGGTAGCCTACGTTTTTTATCACTAATACTACAAATCTTTTATCCAAAGTAGCCTACACTTATTACAGTAATAGTTACACTGGGGTAAATTATTATAATTCATCGAGGGTCTGAATTTATATCCTTTTGGTTACCTGCCCAACTATGCATGGTTTAGAAATGATCTACAGTAGCCTAGACTACCCTTAATTATCTCAGTTGTATTGATTTGACCCAATATGCACCTAGGGACACCTCCGTTCATCCCTGCCACCATTACTTTCGTCTAGAATGAAATTGGTTTGTGCTGAGAGTCATATCGCGCCTAACCGAGTGTAACGGAACTCCCAGTGGTAACATTAAGACCGCTCTTTATGTCACCGTCGTGATAGAATAATCTCGCTAATCCGACAAGAGGGGTCGCGGAGAGAGCGTCGGGGGACCCCAAATTATGGCTGCCCACGGATCTGTATTTACCGAATGTCTGCTCTGTCCGGCCCTTGAATGTATTACACAGCTTTGGATTGGAGTGCAGGGTTTGAGTGTCCTGTTCCATTGTAACTTCATACTGTGATTGCAGTTCAAGTTGTCCATGCGAATGGAGTAGATTTACATGCAATTAATACGCTACATGCATGTGCTGTTTCTTTATAGCGCACCGTGCAGAAAAACGCCAAATACGTTTGTCTGGCAAACAAAAACTGTCATGTGGATAAAAGACGGCGAAATCGATGCCAGTATTGCCGCTATCAAAAGTGCCTGGTCGTAGGGATGGTGAAGGAAGGTAATGTCGAGCACTTTTTTGTTTTATTCACATGCCCAAGGCACCTTTAAAATGATACTTGTTACATTGTATTATCAAAGAGATGTGGCTTCATATTGTGGTGTGGTGTGTATAACCAATATATATTTTTACAGTTGTAAGAACAGCCAGTTTAAAAGGTCGAAGAGGTCGACTCCCCTCCAAACCTAAGAGTCCGCAGGAAATCCCGGTCTCTATGACACCCGTCAATCTCCTGAACGCCCTTGTGAGAGCGCACATAGACTCCAACCCCTCCATGGCCCGCCTGGACTACTCTAAAGTAAGCATCAAACTTTGTGTAAAACGTTAAGCTTTAATGAATTAAGTAATAATTTAACAACTATTCAACATTCAATTAACAGTCAAATTTTAGGCCTAATGATAGAATGTGAGAGAGTCTAATTTACACAAAATTATAAGAGAGCAAAGTTGCATTTAATGTTAAAGTTTTATTTGAACAAATGTTGCATTTTCTCCAATCATATTATCTTTTTGTATTAAATTCTAGTTTCAGGCGAGTTCAGAGTATCATAGAGGAGGAGATGAATCTCTGCACATTCAGCAGTTTTACGATCTTCTCACTGCTTCAATGAGCATCATTCGCGGATGGGCCGAAAAAATCCCCGGCTTTACTGACCTGCCCAAATGCGACCAGGAACTGCTTTTCGAATCAGCCTTCCTTGAACTTTTTGTGCTGCGGCTGGCTTACAGGTAAGCAGTCATAATCTAACTGACTCGCTGTTTTTTGCTGGATCTAAATAATCACTTTACCAATTTTCAGATCTAACCTGGCAGAGGACAAACTTATTTTCTGCAATGGAGTGGTTTTACACAAGCTGCAGTGCGTGCGTGGCTTTGGGGAGTGGATCGACTCTATCGTCGAGTTTTCTTCTAACCTTCAGAACATGAGCATAGACGTCTCTGCCTTCTCCTGCATAGCTGCTCTCACCATAGTTACAGGTAAGACGTGTCTGACCTTTTCCAAGTGATGCACAGAATATACAGCGTGCTTCAGACCTCTGACGGACTGTTTCTTATCTCCATAGAGAGACACGGACTAAAAGAGCCCAAGAAAACAGAGGAACTTCAAAACAAGCTCATAAACTGTCTGAAGGATCTGGTGTCCTGCAGTGGAGAATTGTCTAAACTGTTGGAGAAGCTGCAGGAGGTCCGCGCTCTGTGCACGCAGGGACTGCAGCGCATCTTTTACTTGAAACTGGAGGATTTGGTTCCCACGCCTGCGATCATTGACAAACTCTTCCACGATACCTTACCGTTCTGAACAATCGGCTGAACTGCGACAAATTCATAAAACCTTCATGATTCCTCGATGTGGCGGACTTGAAGAAATGATTTTGCCGGATGGTATTTTTTTTAAGTTTGAAACACGGCTGCCTGGGGACAAAAGTGAACAGCTCTGTTCGAGACAACCGCGGAGGAAATGATATCAATAGAATATTCAAAACATTGCGAATAAAAATATTGTGGAGAGAAAAGGACTATTCTTATGCCTGTTTAAAGTGTATCTACTGAGAAAAGTGCGGTGTGGTGGAAATGTATTTGTATTGTTACGCGTCATATTGTTTATGTTACCTGCAAAGCATTTATATAAAACTTCTCATGTGTTATGCAAGATGTAGCCTAATTATTTAAAGGATCAAAATCATTTCGACAAGGTACTTTAACCACAGCTATAAGTCATTCTGCATTAAGAATAGAGATTGTACTGAGTGAACAGAAGGATTTTTAAAACTCTATCTGCCACATTTCAGATTTCAGAATGGATAAAAGCATATAGAGCACGTTTTCGTGTTTATGGTTTCATTAGTGAATTTTATTGTTATTAAGATACGAATCGCTTTTTTACAGTTCAGAAAGTATGCATGGAATTCGTTATGAGCTATTAACTTTCTCCAGCACTTTGTATTAATTTCATATTGAAATAATGTTCGAGGTTTACGTGCAACTGTTTAAAATTCTTAACATTATGCTTATATTTCAGATCATTGTTTTCTATGATGTTATGGTTTTTGCACTGCATTCTATGTTAAGCTTCTCTCATCTAGTGTATTGCTGAATAAACCGAACTATTATATATTTTCTCTTGCTTTGTCAATATGATTTAGGCTACTTGTGTTCTATTAATTTTTCGAATTTGCTTATGAAAGCTTTTGAAAGGTTTTTCATTCTAGTAAAGTATTTCAAACACTATTTCATTAAATCCTGAAACGAAAAAAAAGCATCTTTTCGGCGGCAATATTTCTAGGCGGCCTTTCTTCAGAAGATTTATGATTTAAGCTATAGAACAAATAAAGAAGAATTCTTGAAAATGTCCTGCGAATAATTTCCAATGAAACTGCCACATATCATTGCAAAGAAAAAAGAAAGATAAACTAAAAGCTCATTAGCCTATATCATAATTCTGTACGAAATACAAAGCATTTAAAATGCTGTAAAATACCTTTATGACCGATCTTGTTCAAATGATTTCGAAGTCAGCCGTTAAATCTGGAAACACTATCACGAAGGAACAACTTTTTCCTTAATTAATACTCTTTTGCTTTACAGTTTTCACATATACTGATGTTCAACATTCTCCCCAAATGACCACAAGAGCAAGCGACCCTGCAGCTCTGAATGACAGGAACTGTTTTACAGCACTTCCGTCTCTCAGTGTAGCCTGAACTTTTCAAAAGGTCATATCTTTATTGAACAGATGAAATAACAAAACACAATCAGGATGCAACAGCCTGTGAATCATTTGAACTGAGAGACACACAGGTACTCAGCGCCTTCACCTCGTTACGATTTACCAGAACGTTTAATGCGGAGAAATGTGAGGGATATGCAAAAATCCAGATTTGAAGAATCAATACATTTACACAAAGGACGTAAATATAGATTTTAAGCTAAGTACAGCAGAGATAAAAGGAGATATAGGTCTAAAATGGACCAACTCAATGTCAGAGTCTGTCTCTTTTGGTAAAGATTATTACTCTTTTCTATCTTTCCTCCCTCTCATTATTTAAGTGATAAAAATACAGATGAAATCATTTAAGTCATTACAGATTGTTCTGTTTGGTCCTGGCATTCAATTTAACCATTGAATGTGTTTCGCAGAGTTTTTTATTTAATTGTAAGCCAGTCCAAATGTCCCAGATTTCAGTTTGTTAAATGAATGATGGCCATTCCTTTAGCAGTATTCCTTTCAAGATTAGATTTCTTCCCTTTGAACAAAGTGTGATTTAATTATGGGATAAAAAACAAATCAATAGTTTTGTCTGCTGCTTAATTTATATGTATTTGAAGATAGCTGAAAAACAGTTTAATCAGGTTTTCGAGTAAAAATGTATCTCTGGCATCAAATGTTTTGATGCTAGAATGCAATCGACATTGTAGATGGAATCTCTAAATGTAATTTTGAAATGTGATAGAATAATCCCATCTGTTTGTGGATGGATGGTTTAAATGCAATAATGATTGAAATGTTTAGTTATGAACGCATTTACATTTTCTCAATCTTAGTCAGTAAACATTCCTGCAGTTTAGGTGTTTCTCTCCAGGTGTCAGGTCTCTGTCCTGATATGATCCTGTACCCCCCACCTCTCTGAGGCTGGGAATATAAAATATTGATTTATGTTTGGTAGAAAGGCCTTATAAAAATGATCACATACACGAAAGGGATTCATGAGCCCCAGATCAATAGACATCCTGTTTCTCAATGCTTTGGACCATCACTGACTGTGAAATGTTAAAATAAAGAAATCAATATTATCTGAGAAATGTCAAATTTATTATAATTATGAGGGTGAAGGACTGGCAAAAAATGTTCCTATGGGAGCGGGTCTGAAATGAGGGGGTTCAGACAGTCCTTCCTCTGATTCCAGCCTGTGTGTGTGTGTGTGTGTGTGTGTGTGTGTGTTGGTGTGTGTGTGTGTGTGTGTGTGTGTGTGTGTGTGTGTGTGTGTGTGTGCATGTGTGTTGAGTGAAGCCATGCACTATAGACAATGGATTTGTCATGTTGATACTTTACATGCGTGTGGATGTGTGTATGAATGAAAACACACACTCTTTCTTGAGTGGCATATAGCCATAAAACCTGCAGGAAAAATTAAGAAAGTATTGGATTAATATACTTGTATTAGGAATCAGGAACCTGTTCCTTCTCAAGCCAAACTATCATGTAAGTTTGTTCTGACAATACTGAGATTTGTTCTTATCACTTCCTTGATATTTTCCAAAATGTGCACAATCTAATGCGAGACCACAGTGATAGATTTCTCAGAGGAGTCTCTGGTCTAAACATGCAGATGGCCGGTCTGGAATCAAAGAAGGACCAAGGGACATGCCATTTGCTCTGAGCCCAGACCAGCACACTGACACTATGTTCAGTTATGTGTTTCATGCGGCCTTTATTAATAATTCATCTATGGTTAATAGCATTACAGAGAATTCTCTGATTCAAAGCTACAGCAGTCCACTAATACTACAACAAAACCACATTTTATTGAGCCACATCTGTGTGTTGATAATTGAAATGTGTAAATAATTTAAAAACTACTAATAAAAAAAACAAAAATTGATTCATAAGCAGATGTAAAGATAAAATGATAAAAATATCTATCAACTCTGTGAAATACACGTAATAACCATCCAAAATATCCCATACACACATACTTTATTAGTCTGCATTAGAGAGAAACCTGAAAAAAATACATATTTCAGATATCGGGTTTAATTGTAATGGAAAAATTTTCATTAACCCACTCATAAAATACCAGAAACCTCTTAATACCAGAATTGTAAATTAAATCAACTATATTAAATGTGCTGAGCAATTAAGAGGAAACGGCACATTTGCAAACACCTTCACATTGTTTCATTCTCCTATAGCTGAATTTTCCTGTTTTCCACAATACTGTGAGTGCCATGCCTTTACAGATAGTCATTTGCATGTGACCTTTAATTTAAATGTCTGGAAAGATTGAACGGCAGAGGGTTGCTATTATTTGAGGAAAGGGACTCTAGGCCAACATCCTTTATCCCTCCTCCCTTTCAGAATTCTGATAGAAAAATTGACTATTTCATTGATTAAAGCCAATCTTTATCCCCATTAGAGATATTTTAGGTTATATTCACAAATTATATTCAATAAGGACAGAGACACAGTAGAGCATATTATAATAAACAAATAAATGCAACTCATAACAAATGCATGCATACAACTTTTTGTTTTTTGATAATCTTCAGTGACCAGCACTATAACCCCAATAATTATAACCTCTAATGTAGAACAAAATCCAAAAGTTGCATCTTTATTTATCCCTAAATGGTATATGTCTAGTGGTATTAGTATCATAAAGGTAAATATAAAAGTGTACATATTAGTACCTTTTACTCCCCCAGTCACAGTTTTATTTCTTTTTCTAAGCATAAATAAAAGCTGAATTTAATGCTAAAATCAACTTCACTGCTGAGAAAAAGAGTCAAAAAAACACTCAAGGCTCGAGTCCATAACTATTATGTTATTCATGTATAATTGAGCCAAGGCTGACAGTCTTATGTAAAACCACATAGCAAATTTAGTTTTCAGCTGTAGAATAGAGTTCATTTTAAAGATTTTTTTCCCTTCTTTTTTTAAATCTAGATGTCTTTGCCACGCACGCCCTTTAACATGAGATAACACACAGACACACACATACATTAGTCTTCCACCCAATATTTGCAGTCATTAGAAGCTAGTGATAGATTATTGATTGATTTTATCTTAATCGCCAGTAATACAAGGTTTTTGGTTATCTTTCTTACAGGAATAAACTATAAACTGAATACGGTAGTTCACCTAAAAATGAAAATTCTGTCATCATTTACTCATGTTGTTGTAAACCTGTATGCATTTCTTTCTTCTGCAGATAATATTTTGAAGAGCATAGAACAGAATTTAAATTTTTGGGTGAACTATCCACTTAAAATGAGTGAATAAGCCATATTTGATGTCTTTTGTCTCTCTGCTTCTCTGCACATTTATCTCATCTTGACCACACCCATTTCTTCATCCATTAATCTGCATTTTGAATGGCACTGTAAATCAAACTGTAGCACCACCCACCTCCCCATCATTGCACTGAAGGAGCCTCCCTCCACCTCAACCGTCATATACAGATCCTGTGGTTTATGTCATGGGGGTTGGCGAGTGTGCGATCACCATGGATACATCCAAATGAAATATGACAGAGTGGATGCTGTTAATTACTCTAAAAGAAATTAAACGGAGGGGAATCAAGCTTTGAAATGTGAGTGGAATTTAAGTAGTCACGTTCTGTAATAAGGTCATCTTCCATAATAGATCAGTCTCAGTGCATTAAATAAACAGTTGACCCTTGAGAGGGAGAGACACAACCATGAACACAGTCATCTAAACAAAGTTGATTCATCTGCATTCCCTTGATGCCACTGACAGCCTTTAAATAGATGCTGCCACATGAATGAAACACACAGCAGAGGACATTACAGCTTTTAAATATGTATTTTTTTCATTTAACATCACATGTTCCCCAACATACTAATTTTGTATAGCCGGTTCTGAGGTGTCTGTAAGGCACTTAACCACAGGAATTAGTTCTGTGAACTTTGGGGCTTTTGATGTCAGTATTGATTCAGCTACAAAGCGGTAAGACCCTTATCAGAACTCACGCAGAGGATTGCTATAAGAGCCCATACTAAGAGTCTATCTGTGACCGATAGGAGCAGGATGGGGGTGGTTTGTGCAAATCCTTGCAGGGCTTAAATTGACAGCTGAGCACATGAAATATCAAAATAAGGAATAAACAGAATCTAAACCAGCAAAATATGCTTGTGTTATATAGAGATGCAGATGCTTTATATATGTTAAAATCAATGCAAAGACAACATACTTATAAATTAACATCTTAAAATGCTTTTTTTTATATGTCACAACTAAAACTTTACAAAATTAGTTTTTGATTGGAGATGAAATAACCATTGAGGAATGGACCATTGGGGAATGCTTATTACGGATAAAAAATATACCACATAGCTTGCAAATTTAGATTTGCAGCTGTAGAACAGAATTAATTTTGAAGAGTTTTTTGCAAAGAAAATCTAAAAGTCTTTGCCACTTATGGCCTTAAACATGAGATAACACACACACACACACACACACACACACACACACACGCACATTAGTCCTCCACACAATATTTTCAGTCATTAGAAGCTAGTGATGGATTATTGATTGATTTTGTTTTAATCGCCAATTATACATGAAGATTTTTGAATAAACTATAAACTGACAACGGCTTAAAAGAATATTTCACCTAAAAATTAAAATTCTGTCATCATTTACTCATGTTGTTGTAAACCTGTATGCATTTCTTTCTTCTGCAGAGGAAATTTTGAAGAACATCAATATTTTAATAAGTACTCATTTTAAAAGTATGCTAAAGTGTACTTTTTTCACAAGAGGTCTCATTTTCCCCAATGGTCATTTTATCTCCAATCATCTCCAAATAAGACCTGAAAAAAGTACACTTTAGCATACTTTTAAAATGAGTACTTATTACGGATATATCAAAGAATATACTTAAGTGCAAAGTGAATGTAATGTTTTAAGACACTTAACTAAACTGTTATTTACAATCAAATGCAGTTATTGAACTTGAGTGTTTTTGAGAGTTCTAAGTTTTACTTAAGTAGGACTTAAGCACATCTTTATATTTAATTTCATAACTCATATTATCTTTGAAATATGGTTAAAATATATTGCTGAATGCACAGACAAGCATTTATGGTAAACTAATGAAACCTGTGTGTCCTGTATAAATATATTTGTATACATATATTTAAATATAAATACATGCATAAATATATTTGTAATTACACATTTGTAATGATGACGTTGCAATTTAGAACATTTAAGTGTAATATCAAATAACACAGTACAGTTAAAATCACAATCAGCACTTTCCATGTGCTTTAGCATCTTAGTTTAACCATCAAAATAAGTCTACTTCTTTAATTTGACATTATTACAAAGTTCACTTTTTAAAAGTGTGTTAAAAGTACTTAATTATAAGAAACACACTGTAGTCATAAAAGTGTGCTCTCCTTAAGTAAACACTTAAGTGGCCTTTTATTTCGCTATTATCTGGAAGTACAGTATTTTAAAAATATTAATTTTTAAAATTTGAAGTATACTAATAAAGCACACTTTTTTCTTCACAAGGGACATGATAGCCCTGGTGTTTTGTGCTTTCACCCATCAGCTAGCCTAAAGCTATAGGACAAGGATCCAATGTATTCAATCTCATGGGACATTTGAATCCCACCTGGAGACGAGCAATGAGACAACAAAATTCACTGTGTGAAATCAGTGTTTGTTAGAAAGAAACTTTTTTTTTTTGTTGTCTTTTCCTCTAATTCAACCCTGAGGGCAGAGTTTGTAGCTGTACAGCCCATACAAATAACTATGCATCTAAATAAGACTCTATTATTAATATTTAAAGATAAGATTCTGTATTCTGAAATATATGCTGTCTCTATCCATTATAATTTGTTTGTATAGATTACTATGAATGTTTTGTATATCAATAGACCTTATCAATGGAATCATTGTCCAACACAGATGGACCTGGTAAGAGGCACAGTGGGATTCTGTTCCTGGCCAGAAGAACATCAGAATACCCCACAGAGACTATACATCCACACCTGCCTGGCCATTAACCCATTCAATTAGCTTCCACCAGAGGGTTCTGCTAATTATCTTAATTGCATCTTTAATGATCTGAGTCCTTTAAAACAATGAAGATATCTCTTCTAGAGCAATCAAAATGCAATAGACTATTAGGCTGAGTGAAGCAATAAATACTACACTGACAAAGATTTAAGAAACACACTATCATTAGCTAAGCCAACATTGTTAAGCAAAATATTTTTTCATTACATTATGATTATTAATGTAGGAAGTCTTTAAATGTGCTAATTTTTTTTTACTTGAAAATGAGAAAACAGGCTACTCTACTGAGGATTTGCAGACTAATATATTACACATTTAATGAGTTATTATTGGGGCAATTTGAATTTAATTTATATTTAATATTAATATTAGCCATAAGATGCTGTTTAATCAGCTTTAATCAGCACCCACCACACATAATTTTCCAAAAACAAAGTGACACCCATGTTTTATAGTCTTTGTGAAGTGCAAATGTATAACTGAAGGTGAGAAATACTATGAAGGTGAGGTGGGCAAAAATATATCCTTGATAACCTATATCTGCATCTTCATGTTCTCTGACCCAATATTTGACATATCCTTTCCTTTTACAGCTACTTTATCTCTCTCTGTCTTGGACAATTTATTGATTTTTTTTATTTAATGTTAATTATTTGTCAGTTTTCTTTGCATAATTCCATCTCTCACAAGTTACATTCAGAAACAGACATATTTTCCATCAAAACACTGTTTGGTTTGTGCACCAAGATAACACTGATAAACTCATCATGTTTGATCACAACCAAAAAAAAATCAGACTATTACTGGAATATGAACAACTATAAAGAATATAGAAAGGATTGAAAGAGTAAAAAAAAACACATCAATGCTGAGTGCGAATGACAAAAATGGAGATACAAAAATCAATAAGCCTGGCAGATGTGCTGATATGTATGAGCTAAAACAGATTAATTTCATACACACACCTGTCATACTTGTATTTATGCTGAACTGTGCCTCGTCCTGCTTCATTGTAATGGAAAGTCTCGTAGAACTAGAGCAAACAGTTTCACACTGTCTCTCCAATATGACACGGACCACTGGGAATCAGACCCTCTGTTTACCTGTGCCGTGTTAGGTCATTATTCCTCCCCATCAGTATTCAGAAAGTGATGCTCAGATTACGAACAATATGACCCAATTCGTCCTAGAGAAACACAAAACATAGAGACACTGTTATAGAGCATAAGCTTTTGCAGCGATGCATTATGATCTTCTTATAAGCATCTCTAGAGGAAAGCACAGAACTACAGGCATGAGTTTCTTAACTTTGAATGGAGACATCCACCAATCAAAATTGACTCAATCCTGTTTTCTGTGCAAAAAATGACAAAGCACTCCGCAAATGGTGATTGAGCTCTTACCGAAAGGTCATACATTTTTTTGATTCGTAAAGGATTCATTGAACATGATGGATTGGATTCATTAATGACACATATGAAGACACACCAGATCAATCTAAATGGTAAACTGGCATCATTGTCATCATTTTGCAGCTCAGTGCTCATAAAGCCTATTAATTTGTGCTCAAAAATGATCATATATCATTTAATGAAGATAGTATGCAGCTTCAACATGACATAAACATCAGTCACTGTTCAACACGATTTGTAGACAGGAACCCATTTGTAGTATGTAACATGGCAAAAAGCTAATTAATCTTACAAAATCAAAAAGAGAGATTTGTAGCTTTCAGTCCATGTCTATTAGCTTTGTAGCCATTTATATGGTATTTATAGTTGACCACATTTTTTATCAGATGTCTTGCTTTTTGTTGATCAGGCGGCTGTGAAATTTTCAGTGTATTCGCCAAATATGCCACATATCAAACAACTTAAATTCAAGTCAAGGCTACAAATTTATAGCTCTTTATAGCCTGGTCATCCCAAAAGCCTTCCCAGGGAAATTGGCCTGTCACTCATGGCCAATAAGGGCCCCAGCGTTCCTCAGATCATTAAACTGCTGGACTGGCAGGATGACACAGACTACTGTCATGGAGCAGCCTGTGCCTTGCATGGACTTGAAAAGTTTTGCAAAGCTCCATGGGAGGAGGAGACAGCACAACATGCCATGAGGCTAGTCATTGATGCCGCTAACATTTGCAGCAAGTGTCTTCCATCACGCATCCTAGTCAACATGCTGTGGAAATGTATTAAACATCAGATAAAATCTCTTTCCTCCAGGCACAAAACTGTACTGTCCACCATGAAGGGCAGGTACCATGCAAAGCTGACGACAGTGTGGTCACTATTGTGCTACATTTCCACAATGATTAAGGGTATGTTTGCATGACTACTTCGTACTAAAAACAGAAAAGCTTTTCCTTTTTCATCTTTGAAAAGTTTTACATACAATGTGAAAATAATCCCCGTTCACACAGATCCACAAAAATTACTAAAAATTCTGTATTATGCATGCCAGAAGAAACAATACGCACCTGCCCTACGCACACACATATCCACCTTTTTCCTAACAAGCCTACTGCGTTTTAAATTATGGGAGGCACTTCCGGATTGGGGACGTTCCACTCAAAAAGACTGCAACAAATCATTTCAAATCATAAGATTGCTCTACAAATAATCCCTATCCGTCATTTTGACTGAATGGGCTGTTTATTTTAATTTATTTTCTATTTTCAGAAGTTAGGAGAATAGCATTATGCTGCTGTTGTGTAAACAAATAGTCAAAATGGTGTCAGCTAAACGGCCCCTAAATTAATCTTTTTTTTTTCTTTGCTCACATTTGTATATTCAATTTTGTGGCAGTCAGACAAGTATTTTGTGTGTGTGTGTGGGGGGGGTAGATTAGCAGACAACATTTATATATATATATATATATATATATATATTAATAAAACATTTGTAGTGCAGGGATTTATAACAAATAAGAACTTTGATTCTAGCATGGACAATTATTGGCCAAACATACATTTGATTAATAAAGTACCACTTTGTGTGCAGTTGGACATCATGTTCAAACATGCATCTCATTAAAAAACCATGTGATTTTACAAAGGGGGAATAAAACAGCACACTAGGAGTGGTTTCTATGGTCTGGTGGTCCCCAGCTGCAGCCAATATGGAATGTATGAAGATTCTGACTGGTGAAGAAGCCTGTTCTTTCACATTTAAATAAAATGAGATTATTCGTTTACCTCAGATAAGATAACTCATTGTTAAAGAAAAGCAGTCATTGCTGGATGTAAAAAAAAAAAATGATTGACTGGCGGCAGCCATGTTTTTTGAAGCCTAAGTATTAGAGCAGTATTAGAGGATATTATGGGACATTCAAGAAAGAAAGCACATACCAATTTTTCAAATGGTTGCAGAGTTATAGGGGGTTTCAGTTGTAGCGCCACCTACTGGCAGAGTTGTATGAAACTTCCCATGCGTCCTGCTGTCTATGGGTCTCAAGTTTTGTTAAGCTTGGACATTGTGTTCAGAAGATAGGGGTCAGCTTGTAAAAATAGCCATCATGTGTCCAATTAATTAACATATTCCCAATGCTTCAACATGCTTTGTGGAAATGCATGCATAAGATCAGCTGATTCTAGGGAGCACTGAAGGAACACTGGACAATCAAATTCGAGGACCGAAACTAACCATTGCACAATGTGAAATATGATATAATTAGACCACATTTGTTGTGAAAATATTTACATTCCTATATAGCACAAATTGTGTATTAGATAATTGACTATAGTGCACTACAGAACTACATTTCTCAGCAGGCATTTTCTCACTACTGAAGTGTAATCCAGGATCCTGGAAGGCCCAGTGCAGTGTGGTTGGTGATTCAGACTCCATAAGGGGGCTGCTCTGAGAGCTTAATTAAGTCGTAGGACCCTGGCACTGACGAATGCCTCTTAACATGAGTATGCTAAGACACCGGTACTGCTGCCCTTTAGCTGTGCATCTTCTGTTGAGCAAAATACCACCATAGCATCCATATTTTTTTCTCCCAATTCCCTTCGCCTTAGTGCACAACCATAATTTGATGAATAATGCCACATTGTTTTGAGTCAGAGATTCTGGTCTTTTCCAGGGCGTCTTGTCCATTTTCTCATGTTTAGAGCATGACAGTGCAACACGACTGTTGGTGGGATCTTTCTGGATCCTCGGCTCTTTTGGTGTTTCCTAGCATCGGTCTATTCATCACCATCGCAAGCCTCCTGTTCTGCTCTGTGTCTTCCTTCATCACTGCAGCTAATTAAAGCGCTCGGAGGTCTGCTACTGTTTCCACTGCCTTGTATTACCATTAATTACAATGACATCTCAGATCCTCGGCATAGCAGCACAGTGATTCATAGCGCAGTGTGTCGGAGTAAGAGACTTATCTTGCACACTCACACACTCCTGTACATATGCATGGATGCACTCACACATACACACACAAACATAATAAATTAGGCTCTACTGGCCCACAATGTAACACCATAGATCAATTAAGCACGCAGAGAACGGGAAGGCTAATCTCTGAATATAAAGAGTTGGCTTTTCTGCCTCTTTTAAAACAAACATCATATTTTGAGATTATACAAACAAATAAGGCCCTAATTGAATAGAAAAAAATATATATTTTGAGCATTTTTAATTAAATTCTGTGGAACTGTGCAACAGCACACCAAAAATATGATTGAAGTTTTTTTTTAACAGAGTATATTCTACTGCTGGAAGGCTGTTGTATGTTAGAAGTGTGACAGAATATTGAGTGTGATCTTCCTGTGACTGAGGTCACTCTGTGTTTCACTTCTGGGTCACAGGACTGATGGAAGATACACATCAAAGTATGAGCTCAAAGCAAAGGACTCAACATCAGTGTGTTTCAGACCAGTTCCACAGGTTTGATACAACAAAAAATGTTTTCTGCCTCTCAGTTTTATTTATTTGTTTTATAAAATTGTGCTCAAAAGATGAAATTTTAAGTGGCTTTGGATAAAGGTGTCGGCCAAATGCTAATTTAACATAAGTAAATAAAAATTCAGTATTTTATTATTATTATTATCACTATTTTTTATTTTCTGCATTTTTTATCTTTGCTTTTTTAAAAGGAAATTAATAGTTTTATTCAACAAGGACAAATTAAATTGATCAAAAGTGACGGTAATAACATTTATAATGTTATTAAAGATTTCGATTTAAAATAAATGATGTCCTTTTGAAAAAAAATCACCAGGGTGTCCACAAAATATTAGGCAATACAACTGTTTTCAACATTGATCATAATCAGGAATGTTTCTTGAGCACCGAATCAGCATATTAGAATGATTTCTGAACAATCATGTGAAACTGCAGACTGGAGTAATAATGCTGAAAATTCAGCTTTGCCATCAAGGAATAAATCACATAAAATATATGCAAATAGAAAACAGTATAAAAAAATAATAATATTTGACAATATTACAGTTTTTACTGTATTTGCAATCAAATAAATGCAGTCTTGGTGCATGAGCATAAGAGACTAATTTTAAAAACAAAACAAAAAATCTCAAACCAAACCTTTTGAATGGTACTGTATATACACATATGCATATAAACATTATTTTCTATTTCTGTTTATTTTTATTTATATATTTGTCTGATTTTATATTTTAAAGAGCATCATCTGCCGTCTTCATAATCATTGCTCAAGTGAAGTGTATACCTCATGCTGCCTTTCTAAAATAGAATTAACCTCTGATACCCATTCTGTTGTCTGTGATGCCTGTGAATGAGTCTAAAACGGAACTGTATAGATGTTTTTTTTGTTTGTTTTTTTATTGAACAATATCAATTTTACAAACTCAAATGGGGAACACAAATATGCATATGAAAAAAATACACACATTCCCATACTTAAATCTCCATACGTCATACATAAATGTGGAACTGTATAGATGTCCCTAATCTAATAGAGACATGATCGGGCTAAATGCAGCCATTTTCTTTAAATGGACACAGCCACTGTCGCACAGAGAGGGGGTGAATCTTATGGCTGTGCGGAAGAAAGAAAGAAGAATAGTAGTGTTTTGCTCAGGCCCAAGAGTAGATAAGCAGCACCCAGGGAATTGGTCTGTAAACATGGTCAGTGATTGACACGACACCCCAGCCTGTGGGAAACTTTACATTTTATTATCGGCCTGTAAAACTGCATTTTACAGATCCACATGCTGCTTTAGCGGTGTGTGCGGGAGGTATATGAGTCGAGGGTGGTGCACTTGAAGCCTGTTTTGATCGGTCCTCACTAAATATCCACCCAATTTTCACAGGTCTGGGTGAGCTTTGAAGAAAATTGAGCAGATTTGCGATGAAGAGCCCCTCTGGAGGAATTTGAGAGTGTTTGAGGATTAGGAGGTTTTTATTCTCAGCATAAGGCCCGGTTGAAGAAGTATCTGATGCCTCAGGAGGTGAAGCTCAGCCGAGCATTCCAGTAAATAGAGATTCTGAAGATAAAGGGTTGAACTGACAAGCTTATGGACTTGGACAAAGTGAGCTGGCATACAGTTCAGCTTTTATGCAAAGCAAATAATATTCTGAAATGTAGGGAGGGAAGGAAAGTTTTCATCCTCTCATGTGTTAATCCAGAATCAATCAAATAATCGAAACGTAAAAGAGCAAATGCTCACATGTGACACTTTGGGAAAAAGTGTCTTTATGACTTAAAAGGTTTTATAGCCTAGTTCATGTCTGAATACACAACGATGAGCTCAATCACAGTAAAATGTGAAGATATGGGGAATCAATTTAAAAATAAACCACGGTCGACATCTAGTGGTAATATTGGTGTTGCAGGTTTAAAGTGCTTATTCTTCTGTCGCCAAAAGGTGTCGCTATTTCTCAATGTGATTTAAGCTTGCAAATAAATAAATAAATATTAGAGCAATTAGAGAAAAATATTCTAACGGTACGGAATCAGTGGAGTAACAACATCGTTTTTTGAACAATGTTAAATAATATGAATTTATTTTTTATATACAAACAATTTGAATATATTAAAGGAATAGGAAAGGGTAACACTTAAGTTTAGGGACCAGTTCTTTCTAGTTATTTGCTTATTAGCATGCATATTAGCTACTAGCATATTGGATGTTTATTAGTACTTGAAAAGCACATATTATTGCCTTATTCTGCATGACCATATGTTAGATGCCTTAAACATAACTTAACAACTAGCTTACTAACTATTAATAATAGCAGCGAAGTAGGAGTTTATTGAAGCAAAAGTCGTAGTTAGTTAGTTAGTTAATAGTCAGAATTAGTCCCTAAACTAAAGTGTGACCAAGGAAGGAAATAAAATGTCACAATCAAATAGACAGTGTTGGGGAGTAGGTATAACTAATTACATGTAATTGTGTTATGTAGGCTAATTTAATTACAATATCAATTTAACTAATCAGTTACAGTTAGGCCTACTGAGAAAAAAATGTTTAATTAAATTACAGTTACTTTTGAAAATGTTAACAATTACAAAGGGTTACATCTGAATGTGTTCACACACACACACACACACACACACACACACACACACACACACAGATTGAATTGATCTCTTTCCCAAATTGCATTGACTGCTCTTTGAGACACGTGTTTCAGGGGTTTAGGACACAGAATAGCTGATTCAGTTTATTTCCTATTTGGGTTTATGTATCTGCTTTATTTTTTAAGATTAGCTGTTTTTTCCAAGTCATTGTTAGATGCCAGTGTCTGCAAAGGTTTGTTTTCAAAAACAGTACCATATTTAAACTATTTCTTGTTATGATATTAAATCTGTATGGGCTATAACCTCCGAATGATCTCAAAGTAAAAAGAAGTGCTAAAGTCTGATTTGTGGTGGCTGTGCTTTAAAATTAAATTATTATAATCTTAACTCAAGTGATGAAGGATTTTGATAGTCTGACAGTTATTATCAGTGTTGAGTACTGCAAGGTTAACCCTACTTGCTTCAAATGTTTGAAAATGATGAACAATTTGTTAGAAATTTAGAAAAGTAATAAAACATAATCAAATTTAATTAGTTACATTACTTTAAAGTAAATTAGCCTACATTTTAAATAGGATAACTATTACATTTCTAATGCAACCTTCCCAACAATGTAAATAGCTTTACACTAAAAGTAATGCACATAGGAGAAGTGGACATGCAGACCTGACATAACATGGTGAAGAAAGAAGAAGAAGAATTTAAACACAGTGCTGATTGCACGCACTCTTGATTGCCATCTGATTAGAGTTACAACCCCCTCCCCTCTCCTGCCGGGGCGGGATCTGAGCGTCCGGATCCGCCCTGATGTCCCGATGACAGCACGGACAAGATGGCGGCCAGCTGGGAAGTGAAGTGAGGATGTCAACATCATTTCTTCAGTTCAAACAAGTCGGGATTTTCACCACCCACCTCCTCGATCAATCCGCGATATAGTTCATGTTCCGTGCATCTCTTTTAGGAGCCGAAACCGGGGCATTTTAACGCAAACGCGCGCATGTTTTTGCGCTATGTTTTGGAAATCCGTTTGCGCAAAGAGGACCATCAACTCTTGACGAGCGATCTGGCCTGCATGAACCTCCAAAACCCACTCCAGGAGTCATCAAAAGAGCGTTTCAACATCCGATCGCACGCTACATCGACTGAAACTCCGCGATCAGTCCGATCGACGCTGTTTTGATTGGTGTTCGCGGTGATTTCCGCGAGGAAGAGCAGCTGTTCTCATTAAAGCTGCGGAAGTGGAGGAGAGGTTTTCACGCCAGTTATCTTTCAAATGCACTTTCTGTCCTCCCGTGGATGCTCTTCGCTCCATTATCCAGCTGTAAAATATCGAAGACCGCATTAACTCGGGCAAGCGGGATCCAGGGGTGCATTAGCTGTATTTTGTCCGGAAACAGTGTTTTTTGCTGGCCAGTTTTAGTGGTTAAAGTGACGCCATGGCTCATTCTCCAGTGCAGGGCAGTCTGCCTGGGATGCAGGTAAAGATACACAGCATCTTTTATTTAAAGTTTACTGTGGAACATTAAGGTTTTGAAGTGTATATGTATTGTGTAATATCCCTCACTTTCATAAGCTTAAGAGTTTCCACTCTCTGATAAGTTGCAGAAGACCATACATCTGTTTGACTCCCTCTTTGTCTAATGTGTTAAATAGTGTTAAACATAAACTTGTGTTATGCAGTATGTGTATTTTCTGAGTAAGGTCGTCTTATTGCTCTGTACATGCAGGGTGAAGTGACAGGGTGACCACTCATGTAGTTGTTCCGTCTTGTAGATGCCACTGAAACCCCAAATATGATAATATGTGAAATTCTAATGATGTAAAAGGCAGCTATATATTCTCACACATGAATAACCAGTTTATACTGTGAATGATTTAATTATAAGTTTATGAAAAATATTATTTGGAAAATATTTCTGAATTATTTTGTTTTTTAAAAAAAAAATCTGCTTACTTTAGTACTGTGCCCTTAGATGCTTTTATTTAAATAATTTTTATTTTAATACATTTATTTAGTTATTTCATTTAATCTTATTGTATTATTTGGTTTTACATTTTTTTAAACGTAATATTAAAATGTATATAGTTTTTATTTTTCTATAAACTTTTCTTTTTTTTATGCATGCCCTTATATTTGCATTCCATTGTATTTGCCAGTTTGGATGTCAGTTTGAAAACCCATGTTGTAGTGGACTGGAGGTGGTTTGATTAGGTTTGGTTTACTGTTTTTCAAATATTTATGGGGAAACATAGTGAATGTGATGCTTAACAGAAGGCTTCTAGTCCTTCATCATCTGCGAAGCTTGAAGGACAACAATTTAGAAAGCATTTCCATTAAATATTAAAATTATGTTCTAGCTCTCTAAAGAGCATTAGCACCACCTTTCTGGGACATCCTTTATGAAACCAATATCATGTATGAAGTAGGACAGTACCAATGTAGAACCCTTTTTAGGGTCATTCTATTAACATTTTCATGTTCTTGCCCTCTAGAGAGCATTAGCACCACTGTAACCTTTCTGGGACATCCTTAATGAAACATAATCATGTATGAATTGGGTACAGTACCAGTGAATAACCATTCTGTTCTTCAAAACACAAAGATCCAAGAAAGAAAGGAAAACGTGAAGTGGAAGGGTAGAGACAAAAGGAAAGAGGGGGCGATGAGGGATGGAGAGATGTCTCCAGAGAGTAGCCATCATAACTGGGTCACTTGGTTGGGTCTCTATTCATGCTGGGCCATATGACTGGTTTGCCCTCAGGACAGGAGAGCAATCTGCCATCCCTAGCAGTTGAAATGGCTTATCGCTCCTTTAGGTTGAATATGCAGGAGGCCCTAAAAACCAAAGAGATTCCATGTGAGATGAGGAAAACCGCCATTATGTAGGAGGTCACAGACTTCAGGGAGGGCCACAAGACAAGTCACCAGTTCTGAGAGCACAGTGATGGAATAAGCGTTCATTCTCTAGTATTTCCTTTATGGGTCACAGAGGAATTGTTGTGGTCATCCAGTAGGAACATTTCAGAAGCCTGCATGCTCTCACCTGGCTGTAACACACCTCATATGTCCGGCCTCAGAGTTTCCAGCTCCCTAAAACACAAACACAGATGGGAGCCAAGGGATGACGTGGCCTTCTAAAAGAATTTGTTGGCTGTTACACCTGTCAGTGTGCATCGGGATCAGGATTACAGAGATCAGTTGGGAGTGTAGGCGAGCAATCAGCATTAGGGCTGAATCAGGGAGCAAAGCCTTCATCATCTCCGTGATGGGACGAGTAGATGACAGCTAATGAATCTCTGAGTGATGCATTAAAGGGCTTCTCTGTGGGTGTGTGCGCTTTGAGGAAAGACGTGCGAAAATCATCTGTGTATGAGAAAATCGATTTGTGTGTGTTCATAGGATGGCATCACTAGTTGACAGAGTGCAGATTGGCAATCGGTCGCCAAGATATTTGTCAGCACGTGTCATTTATCACGGTGACTACTGTTCACTGGCCTCTTTCTCCCTCAATGATGAAGGCTTTTGTCATCTTTTGAGATATATTGCTTGTTCTGGAGTCGGTTGATTTGTGTTGTTTAAAGCAGTGGTCCTCAGCTGAGTTTTTCTGGGAGGGTCAAACACTGAGAAATGCGTAGGAAAAAATGCAGCTACCCAGCATAGCAAAAAAAAAGTTTATAATTGTTTAAGTCTGTGTGACCAATCAAAGTCTGTGGCATTTTTGTTGTAAATTCCCTTGGTAAAATCTAGCCAAATTAGACCGATGCAAACATGGACAGGTTGTCTCATCCATGAAAATAATGAATGAAAATATGCAAAAAATTATACTCATGGCTGAATTTATCAAAACACAGCAAGAAATGTAATATTGTTACATTTTATTACAATTAAAATAACTCTTATTATTGATGTTGAAAACACTTGTATTATGTTTTGTATTTTTGTGGAAACTGATATATATTTTTAAAGAATTCTTTAAGTTCAAAAGCACAGCATTTATTTGATATCAGAAGCTTTTGTTACATTATGAATATCTTTACTGTCACTTTTGAGCAATTTTATATGGCCTTGCTGAATAATTTTTAATGTCTTTCCACACAAAAAAAGATTTCTTACTGACCCCAAATTTTTGAACAATACTGTGTATTGAATATGGGTTAACCATAGAAATTCAAGAGATATTTAGAAACTAAATTATCAATTTCCTTATCCAGCTTATGAGTTGTGTTGATAATTTTGCACATTAATGAAAATGCTTCTGATTTTAATGCTATTAAGTGTTTGATTTTGAGGAAATGGTTATGTTAAACAGTACTGGGTCAAAATCTGGATCTTGTAATGAAACCAGTTCAGAAGCACTTGAATAATTGAATCCAATGATATTTGTATAAAATGAAATGGAAAACACATCTTCAATCACTTTAATACTTTGCTAGAGGTAATCAGCCCTTTCAGCCTTATATCAAAGCATGGTCAAGATATCCCTAAACAGATTTCCATTTATTCACGGTACCCTTAGGTATGAGGCATTAGAATAATGTACTTTAGGCTGTGGGCAAAATCTGCTCTCTTTCATCTTGTATCTTTGGCGCACTAATGCTGTGGACGATCGGCTCTGTCCTCATCCATTTAACTGGATTTCACACTTTTATGGGGTCCCCATGAAATCCTGCCTGCGTGTACCTCCCGCAGCGCCTCTCGTACTGCACTGGACAATCTGTTCTGCTGTTGTTTGGCATCAATATGACTCTGCGTTCAGTAGGTTTAGAGTTTATGCTAGCAAAAGAGATTTGGAGGATTTTAAGGTCCTGAATTTTTGCATGCTCAGAGAATGTGCACGGCTGCAGTTCAGGACTGTTTTAAATTCTGGCCACACTGACGGTTAGTCTAGCATGGTTTGTTTTGCTTTGTTTGAATGATCTTGGTGAAGTGGTGGTGATGTTTGGGGATGGGTTTTTGAGGCTTAAGTTAGCATGCAAGTGTTAAACCCAGAGCAGTTTGAGGTTTAGTTAGTTCTGCTGTTATTTATTCAAGTGCTGCTCAGTTTAACCACCGTGGACTCTGCAACGAACTGCCTCATACTAATAATGTCGACGCTGTTTGTAGCTCTCTCTGTGTTTCCTTTAAGAAGGCCTCAGGGGTCTGAGATGTTCAGGGTCATGGCTGAGACCTCTGGGAACTTTGGTCCCAACCAGATGTGCTTCAGTTCTCAAACATACTCAGGTCCTGCTTCAGTAGCATTTCAAAGAACGTATAGTCAAACCAAACACTGGATTATAAAAGCCTATTTTAAGACTGCTCAGACGTAGCACTATAGTATGTTTAATCATAACCATTACATTGAGGTCATTTTAGGTAATGGTCATCCTCTTGGATTGCTGTAGGTTAGAAAATGCTTCCTGCTTTTAAAATATAGAATCCTTTATGCAGTGTTGACTAGGCCCAAGGCTCCTTTCTGTGTGGACCCTTACCCTGTGTTTCTTACCCTAAAATGTCACATCATGTGATTTATCAGTAGTGCATGATTTTGTAAATTGTTTAATGTTTCTTTGTTCTTCTTTCCAGAATTTAAAAGCAGATCCTGAGGAGTTGTTCACTAAGCTAGAGAGAATCGGTAAGGGTTCGTTTGGAGAGGTGTTTAAGGGCATCGACAATCGCACGCAGAAAGTTGTGGCCATCAAGACCATCGATCTGGAAGAGGCTGAAGATGAGATTGAAGACATTCAGCAGGAAATCACAGTGTTAAGCCAGTGCGACAGTCCCTTTGTCACCAAATACTACGGCTCCTACCTAAAGGTGAGTGGCCAGCATATCCACCTTTTTCTTGGTGCAAAAATGGGCGCTGCCATTTGTAAATGCTATGGGTCTGGCTTCAGGTGTCATCCGCGTCCAGCTATTTTTAGCTGTACAAAACAATTTGTTTTGCTGCTTGATATTCAAAATTGGTGTCTTGCTATATAATTTTAATGTATTATCTTAATTATGAACACACTTGTTTGTAGTGCAAACAGTTTTACCGTTTACTACACGTTATTCTCGTTATTTACCTATAGCGGCTAATGAACCGGAAGTCTCACCCATAGGCTTACTTCCGCGTTGAAGAAAAAGGTGGATACAAAAAGGCACTTTGAGGTCATGCTGTGTGACCTGAGGGATGTAGGTCACGATGACACAGAGGGCTCAAGGAAAAGTGTTATCTCCTGTCTTAATGAATTCCACTTGAACAGTACAAACCCCATAGGGCTTCATTCAGGTCTCAAATCTTTTTAGCTTCACTACCGTTCCTGTATTTTTATGTCTTTGTAAGAAATTGATACTTATGTTCACCAAAGAAGGATTAAAGACTTAGTTCACTCTAAAAATAAAAATTCTTTCATAATTTACTCATCCTCACTCCAAAACCTTTGTTCACCTTTTGAAACATTAAGATATTTTTAATGAAACCTGAGAGATTTTGGTCCCTCCATTGTCCAAATATTTGATGCATCAAAAGGTTCATAAGAATATTGTAAAAGAAATCCACCTGAATCGAGCAGTTTATGAAGTCTTGTGAAGAGACACAATGATTTTTTTTATGATGAACAAATTTAATTTAGGCTTTTAATCACATATAAACATTGATCAATGGACATGCATAGAGTACATCAAATCTCAAAGTGCTTGCCTGACATACAATAACCAATGAGGTTTGATCTTGCATGTCACGCAAGCACATTGGAGCTTCCGCAGGAACATTGAGGTTTGTTTTTGTGCATAAAGCAAGTACGGTTGAGCTGCTGTTTACCATATATGATGTGGGTTTTATATGGGTTTGGAATGACAGGAAGGTGAGTAATTGATGACTGTATTTTCATTTTTGGGTGTACTGTTCAGCTTTAACCTCTGATTTCAAAGCCTCATTACTCCAGCTTATAAGAAAACACTGTACCCTCATCCTCAAGTAGTCAGTTTTATCTTCTAATTTGGTACTAAAGAAAGCTTGTTTATCTTACCACAGTTGAAAACAGTTGTGCTACTTAATGAAGTATGGGATTGGCAACACAATGTCTTTTTTTCTGTTGCTGAAGTGATGCCAGTACACTGACATTTCTATAGTCCAATTTTGGCTTCAAAGAAACAGCTTCCTCTAGAAGCTCATCAGTCTATTGTTCTTTAGAGAGATGAAGGCAATTCCATCTGTGAGTGTACAATACCGGCTTGAATCAAGACGGCATGCTGGATTTAAACAGGACAGAGAGAAAGGGACGGCCCAGATGCATGCCAGCAAGAGGACATCAGAGTTTGAGAAGCAGACACCCCTCAGGTCCTCGACTGGCAGCTTTGTTCAATAGTATATGCCAAACAACAGTTTCATCTGAAACCATGAAGAGCTGACTGGGTTGTGGGCCTTAAAAGAAAAAGCTTCATCTGAAGTTGGTAAATAAGAAAAAGTGGTAGAATGAGCAACTTGGAGACTGGACAGTAAATGATTAGACGAGTGTTATGGATGACTGAAACTAGGTTTGAGGTAATGGGAACAATTTGATACTAAGATCTGTGAGAGCTGCCAATCAAAACCATGTGAAGTGCTACAGAAAGTCAGTTTATTAAGAAACGTGTGCCAAAGTTCTGCCTAGATGTCATTGTTCACACTAGTATCCTCAGTTTGCAACAAAGTTTGAAGAATACAGCATTTATTCAAAATAGAAATAATCCTTTGTGAGTGTTTTACTGAAATCTTTGAACAATTTAGTGCAACATTAAGAAAATATTTAGAAATATAAATATTGCATAGAGATTTATGTAAGCTGAGCATTTATCCTTTCACACATGAACTGTTAAATTGACCATAGTGCTGAATCTATAGTGCCACCACAAAATAAATGTTTTACTCATTTTAAAGTCTAAATTGAATGTGATTTATATAAAAGATCAACAAGCCTCAGAATAATGGCAAGAAATTGCATCTTTATTGAGCTGACCTCACAAAACAAGTATACAGCACAACCAGTGTAGTCCGATTTTTTTATGAATTTCTCAACTCATAAAAGTTATAATTTTGTATTAGGTATGTCATTAACACTTTAAACTTTAGAGTTCATGAAATTTACATCAATGTCTGTAGTGACATGACGTAGTTAAAAGCACATTTTTGACATCATATTACTACTACCACTTCTAGTTTAAAAAATGGCAGCTAAATTTGGAGATTGATGTGCAATGATTTTGTACTTCATGTTCACATTAATGAGAAGTTGACCATGTTTTGTTCCATGCTAGTTATCTAAATTAGGGGAATGTGGTTCCTGTGTTACATAGACCTACATTACTGTGTGTAATAGCACCTTTTGGCAGGATTTGTAAAGTAAAGCTGTTAGAGTAAAAACATCACACCACATTTCTCTTTATTTTTCAGTTGATGTAGAATTCAGACAGATCAATATGACTTGAGCTCACACTGATGACCTTAGTTATTACTATTTGGCACGCCGTCAGGTGGCATGTTCAGTCCACTTCCCACTGTGAAGAAGTGTAAAACTAGAATGTGTGGGTGTTCTTTAAATCAGCCTTTCTGTCTCACGCTCTCTCTTCCTCAACCACACGTTCATAATCTTTGATGCCCCATATGGAGTTGTGATTCTCAACATTAAACTTAAGATGAATTAGCCCCAGTGTCACAAATGGAAGCAGAAAATGTGGGTGTTCACTTAAAGGGATAGTTCACCCAAAAATGAAAATTCTGTCATCATTTACTCACCCTCAAGTAGTTCCAAACCTGTATGAATGTCTTTGTTCTGCTGAACACATAGGAAGATATTCTGAAGAATGTGGGAAACAGAGCAACTCTGGGGCACCATTGACTTCCATAGTATTTTTTTCTCCTACTGTGGAAGTCAATGGTGCCCCAAAACAGCCTGGTTACAAACTTTCTTCAAAATATCTTCCTTTGTGTTCGGCAGAACAAAGACATTCATACAGGTTTGGAACTACTTGAGGGTGAGTAAATGATGACAGAATTTTCATTTTTGGGTGAACTATCCCTTTAATGCTCAAGTTAAAATGAACAATAGTGAAGTCACATGTCGTTTTGTTGTGCGTTTAAAGCTGATAGCCAGAAAGAGCGAAGCACAGACAGCAGTAATTTCGGCCTGGGGGAATATACGACATGTATTTTTGGGAGAGAAACACAGCCCGTAGCATCAGTTATTACTTTGAAGATCTGTAACGATGAACAGGGAGTGAAATAACTAAGTACATTTTCCTGCCTGTGCAAAACTTACTGTTAATTAACTGTGGCAGTGTTTGCTAATCCATTGCTAAGTTGTTCCGAATGGCATAGGATCTTGCCAAGATATCCTGGATGGTTGTTTAGATGTTTTGTGTGGTTTCTAGGTGCATTTTTACTGTCCCATGTTAAAAGAGCCCACCTTCTGTAGTTTCTGTAGCATTATTTACACTGCAGGGGAAATACGATAATTCTTATGACATATGTTTTCCTTCAATTTTCCCCCCTAAAGACCACACCTTATAAAATTTGCCAAAGTTTCATGGGGAAAAATAGATTCATTGTTTATTGTCAGCATTGTTGCAGTGTTTGAAAGACAGCTCAAACAGGAGGCACTTTCAAATCAAGCGGCTTTCTGTTGGTCGAATTAGCGTGACCAACTTGAACTTGTTGCGAAATCTGCTTATGGGAAATATTTCACCCATGTGTGAAATTCCCGATCACGTAAATTCCAATTAATGTTACTGGATTTTGACGACTAAAATTTGCTGCACTTTATGACTGCTTGTCTTAAAGACTGATTGCATTGATTCCACTTGAAGTTACTGAATTTTAACCTCTGAAATTTGCAGCATTTGTTCAAACAGCAAGTCGTTTGTGGACAAATTGATTTATTTATTGTCATTTTTGTTCATTCACTTACTGTAATAACCTGTAATAGCTGAACGAAAAACTAAACAAGCCTGATTCAGAGTGAGTAAGAAAAGAAAAAAAGGATTTAAAACCACATACAGAGATGATATATATGTCTTGGATCTGTCTTTCAGTGTTTTTTTTGCCCATTTTATCCACCTGGTAAAAAAAAACCTAAATAAAAACAATGTGTGTAGTATAGAGGTGAGTGATCTGACGATTATATCGTGATCGATCTTGAGGATGTCCACAATCTGCTTTTCACCCATGTGCCTAAACCATCAAATACATGCAAAATTGTCAAAAATGTCATCTTGGTGATTATTTACATAAAGTCAGTCAGTTATCTCCTAAGTGAACAAACAGTTGGGAAAGAAATCGGATGCGTGTCAGTTTATTAGATCCTTGCATCCTCACATAGCCTAATGCAAACCTGCTGCTGTCTGTTATTAATGTTAATCAAACAATAAAAAAGTCCCTTACTGCTTTAGTTTGAATAATATTTGTAGCTTTAATAAGAACCAGTGTATATTTAATTCATTTGATGAAGACTATGAAGTGTTTTAAAGTTTAATTACCATTTTGTCAACTGATTGTTTAATGCAATATCTGTTTTTCAAATTGTGCAAATAGACAGTCGGCTTGTTAGGCATTCTCGATAGTACATCTCACAATTGGGAAGATTACAATTCAGATTGTGATTTTTGAAGATTGATGTATGATATTTTAGGAAGATCACCCACCCCTAGTGTGAGATATGCACCGAAGTTTAGTAATTAGGATTAGGGGTCGGTATGAGCATATACCATTGCCAGTACTGCAGTGTGCAGTAGAGCACAAATTAATTATTTCAGGTGCAAAAGTGAGAGAGAGAGAGACACAGCGCTCAGCACAGAAAGATGAAAGAGCACATAGAACTTTGTAGCTGCGCTGTGGTGAACCATTAGGTGCAATAAATTAATCGTTCACTTTTAAGAGGCTCTCGGCGTGCTTCTTCATTTTCAGTTTCTGCACACACACACACACACACACAGGCTCACGTTCTCTCACTCTTAAGCTCATCATGTGAGGTGGGAGGTATGTAACCCAATTTTCACTGTTCCCTCTCTCTCAGGCTAGCTAATCCCAAATTAAAGGAGAGATTAGGTTTACACATTTACCCTCTCACTAGCAAAAGCCCCGACTCCTCTAGAAAACTTGTTGTTGCTTATTTGTGAGTTGATGGGTTTTTCTCGCCTTTTAACGTCCAATTCCTCTTCATCTCTTTCTCTTGCTCTAGGACACAAAGTTATGGATCATCATGGAGTATTTAGGTGGTGGATCTGCCTTGGATTTGGTACGATGCAGAACTTTTATTCTTGATAAACCTTAAAGATCGTATTGCTTTTTATGTAGTTTTTGTTTATAATGACTTGTGTAGAATTTCTCTTAAATGTGTGGTTTCCTGAGTGTAAAACATGCATCTAAGTTTGAACCTAATATCACAATGTTTTGTTTTATACAATATTATATGTATTTTTTTGTTGTCATGCTCTGCTAGGGCTTGTGGTTAATCATTGTTCACTTTCAGCTGGAGCCTGGTGCTTTAGACGATACGCAGATCGCCACCATCCTGAGAGAGATCTTGAAAGGCCTGGAGTATCTACACTCTGAGAAGAAGATCCACAGAGACATCAAAGGTATGGATGGTAGGATCAAGTCATCTTGACCTTAAACGGCCATCTTATGAATATTGCACACAGAAATGAAAGAGACAATTTCAAGGTCTTCTTTGCAACTTTCTGGAGTCAGGATGCACTGTTTTTATCAGTCCACCGAGATGCAGAGTTTCATTGACAAATCACCAAGCTTCTACATTGAACACTTCTGAGGAGGTTTTGTCTGGGTTTACAACATATATAAATAATTATTAGCAGTTATTAGCAAGTATACATTTTCAGTTGTACAGCTTCATGTTCACAGAAATAGTCTGTTGTTATTACTTTGTTTTTTTGCAAAATGCAGATAATATTGGTTGGCCAGTTTTCTTCACAGTGTGATGGAAAAGATTAGAACACATTAGAACACACAATTTTTTTATTTGCAAAAAAGAAAATCTGCCTCAATGATGGCATGCAAATGTTTGGTTGGTCTGAACAGAGGCATTTACAGCAGTTCTTTCAAATTAAAATGTTTCTTACACCGAATTGTCACACCAAATATTTGTTTTGGTGTAAACAGGCCTTTTATGGTATTTTCAGTATGTTAAAAGGCTGGCTTACATGTATAAATCACAGATTTTAAAAACATCTTGATGATCATCCAGATATTTATCATAAAAGTTTAAGACGACAAAATTAAATACATATTTACAAAATTATATTGGCATTGTACTAAAGCAAGTTGGTAACAAATTGTTTGGACATCCAGTAAAATATTTGCTATTAAGTTGACAGAATATGATACTAACCCTTTAGTTTTTTTCCCCACAAAACTGTTAAAAACTAGTTCTGTCAATACAGTAATGACATTGAATTTTCTGGTTTTTGACTATTATTTAGAAATCATAATGAATTGCTAATATCAGATTTGCTCAATAAACATTATTTAATATTTTCACATTACTGGTATATGTTAAAACTATAAAGGCTCTAAAATGCATTATGTGAAAAAATTCTCTTTTTTGTTCAGCACACCTTTGGGCCCTCTGAGGGGTTCCCAGACCCCAGTTTGAAACCATAACGTATCTCACTGTTTGTTGGTACACTTAACTAAATGCACACTTTCCCTCCTTCTCTTGTTTGCTTCTTTCAGCTGCAAATGTATTATTGTCAGAGCAAGGGAGGTGAAGCTGGCAGATTTCGGTGTGGCCGGTCAGCTCACAGACACGCAGATCAAACGCAACACGTTTGTGGGCACACCCTTCTGGATGGCCCCAGAGGTCATCAAACAGTCTGCCTATGACTCAAAGGTGAGGGTCACTGTAGACATGCCAAGACTGACTTGCTAACTAGAAATCCATCATTGCGCAAGACGTCTGGCTCTGGATTTGGTGTTAATTGTAATATCTCGTCAGTTTTTCCATATGATTCATTTAGATGAGCGATGACTGTTCCACTTCCACATGACCTGACATGAAAACATTGCCCGTTCACATCAATTTTTTTGCTTTTCCTGCCAGGCTGACATTTGGTCATTGGGCATCACGGCGATTGAGCTGGCTAAAGGAGAGCCGCCCCACTCCGATCTGCACCCCATGAAGGTGCTGTTCCTCATTCCAAAGAACAACCCCCCTACACTGGAGGGCAACTACTGCAAACCTCTGAAAGAGTTTGTCGAGGCCTGTCTAAACAAAGAGCCCAGTTTTGTGAGTATGCTCATAGGGGATTCCCAGAGGTCATTTCCTCCTATATGGTTCACTGATCCTTCTGGCAAAACAGTTTATTCTATTTCTGCTACTCGGGTCATGATCTTTTCATGGTTATCAAGGCATGTACTATAATTGTACCTGCATCAAAAGACAAAACTGAAGTTTCATTTCAAAGGACCCATCTCAATTTTTTTTTTATATCTTTGTCTTTGTCTCAGAGACCGACAGCCAAAGAGTTGCTGAAACACAAGCTCATCGTGCGCTATGCGAAGAAAACATCCTATCTGACAGAGCTCATCGACAGATACAAGCGCTGGAAGGCCGAACAGTCCCGAGCGGAGTCCAGCTCCGATGAGTCCGACTCGTACGCCACTCAAAACACAACTAAAATGCTTTTTATAAATAATTTAAAGAAATAGTCCACCCAACAAATAATTCTGTCATAATTTACTCACCCTAATGTCGTTCCTTAACAGTATGCATTTCTTTCTTTTGTGGAACGTAAAATGATATTTACCTCTTTTATTGTATTGTATCTTGTATTGTATTGTTATAGATGAAAAACACTGAGACATTTCTTTTACGTTCCACAAGATAAATACATAGTTTTGGAATGACATGAGAGTGAAGAAATAATAACAGATTTTTTATTTTCAGCTGGTTTTCAACCCTGGGTTAATGCAACTAGCAGAAATATTTACATGCTGTTTTATTTTGTCGTCTTCAGAAATGGTTAAAATGAATAAGTGGAGCAAACATGTTAAATCATTACTTTTTGTTCTTTTAATTTATTAAAGCTTATACAAGATAAATTGAATGGCCATGGCAAATTTACATTTCCACAGATGGAGAACAGATTAAAATAGGTTTTAACTTGTATGTTGTTCTTGCCCAAGCAATGTTTATATATGTGAAAACATTAAGGTTAACCCAACATACAGTGTGAAATTTAAAGTATTACTACCCAGTAAATGTTAGTAGTTACAAGTATGAAGAGTGTGAAATGTGGAAGATCTAAGAACATAATCTGGGATTACTTTACTCCAGGGTTAAAGAGTCAGCAAGAGTTAACCGCTTCCATTATACAGTCATTTGATAGAAAGTGGTTTACTCACAAGCTGCTCAGTTAATTAGTCAAACAAGTTAAATAACTATCTTTAACGTGATCTAGATTGCTCAACAATTAAATCTTTCTCCGCTGCTTGTTTTTGGCCCTCTCCTAAAATCTTATACATTTCTGATGCATCCCCTTTCATTTTTCCTTCTTTTATTTGTTTAAAATGAATCCCTCTTATTTTCTCTTGTCTTTGTTCCACTCAGGGAACCGGATGGCCAGGCGTCTGGTGGGAAGAACTTTGGCAGTGATGACTGGATCTTCACCATTCGAGAGAAAGACCCCAAAAAGCTGCAGAACGGAGCCAGTCCAACAGGAGAGGAGGTACGTGACTGAGCTCAAGGCCACATCTGACTGTTGTACTGCGTAAGCGGTTTCTTTATCTCACTGTGTGATGTTTTCTGCCTCCACAGGAGCCCAACAAGAGGCCTCTGTCCCAGAGTCTGTCCACTGTCATCACTCCAGTCTTAACTGAGGTAAGACATATCAATCACTGCCACAGGTGAACCGTCAATACCAAAATCAGAAATCCATTTGTGTTTAAATGCTGGTTTATGTTTGTACTTACCAGCAGTGAGGCCACATATCGGCTGTGGTGGCAGTGGTCCAACTTTTTGGGACCCCAAAGGGTTTTCTTATGCCTTATGTAAGGTCTCATTTCTCTATTTCATCAGTCTGCTCACTATAGGATTTCTGGCTTCGCCACTGGTATATAAAGATATCAGCATGAAGATTAAAAGTGGCCCTTGAATGCTTTATTATATCTTAAAAGCATCTTTTAAAGGCAGCCGTCACTCCCTCAGGCCTCTTGCTAATCAGTATGAAGCAATGAGGTATTTGAGGCGGAGAGCGGAAAATAGAGGGATGCTGGGAAAAAAGCCCAGGGACAAGTGACTGCACACTAATTTGTTCCACCCTCTCCTTCGTTCAAGGACAAATCCTTCCATTTCCTGTCATGCTCTTCATGAGAGTGCAGTGCACTTGATTGTTTTTAGAGTAGGCGATATTATGATACATATTATGTAATAGAAGTATGTTGAATGGTAAAGATATTTTTCTATATGATGGTATGTATTCAGCACAATTTAAAACGATCAACAAATCAAAGTACTCCAAAACCTTTGTGAAATTTTTCATGTACTTACTATTATAATAACAATAAATTATGCATAGTTACATGCAAGTACTCCTAAACCAAACCCTAATCCTAACCCTCACCATTTAGTAATTACATGCAGTTAATTAATATTACTCAGTACTTAAATGTATAATTACACCTTAAAATAAAATGTAACCATCTTCCAAACCTAAATGTATTTTCTTATACCTATGATCAATGATATTATATAGTTTACATATTCAAGTAAAAAAAAAATAATAATAATTTTATATAATATATAAATAATATATATATATATATATATATATAATAGGTCTGAGTTGATATAAGTAAGGTTGCAGGTTAAGGTCTCTTACTGCTGTCACTACCAAGGATGCTGTCTCTATGATAAGTGTGCTTTGGATAAAGACGTCAGCTGCATGTCAAATTCTGTGTCCTCAGCTGAAGGAAGGGGCGGGAGATGCTGCAGCAGCGACGGTAAAGCCTGAGGTTCTGGAGCAGCTCGGAGAGGCCATTTTTCTCGCTGAGGAGGCATATCCAGGGATCTCAGATGTCATGGTCACCCAACTTATTCAAAGGATACAACGGTAAGGACTAGCTCGGTAGCTCTTTACTGCGATAGTTCACCCTAAACTAACTGTCAAAAAAACTGTCATCACTGAACTGTGCTCAACCTGGTTGCATTAGAAAATGACTCGCATTTTTGTTTTAGACTTTACAGTTGGAATAATTTTGGTATAATTACAAGTCACAATGACGTGTGCCTACTCTAGAGGAAAAGCAACTAATTCTAACTGAAATTTCATTAACAAATAGAAGTTGAATTGAGGGTGAATATGAAACATTCAAAAAGTACACTACCATTCAAAATATTTTTGAAATCTTTTTTTATAAAAGTTTGCAAAGCAAATGCACAGCAAATATTACAAAATAGTATTACAATTTAAAATATTTATTTTATTAAATATTTTTAAATGTAATTTATTCCTTTGGTAAAGCTACATTTTCAGCTGCCATTACTCCAGTCTTCAATGTCACATGATTATTGTTATCAATGCTGAAACAGTTGTGCTACTTAATAGCTTTATGGAAACCATAATACATTTTCAGGATTCCTTGATGAATAGAACATTTATAAGAAAACAGCATTTCTTTGAAATCTCAATCTTTTGTATAAAAAAGTGCATTCTTGCTGAATAAAATGATAAAAAATACTCCCAACTTTGATATTTTGTAATTTGGGTTGTTTACAGCAATATATCAGTGCTTTTAAGCCAGTACTTGCTTTGATGTAATGGTCAGAAATTATTTCAGTATAATAAATATTGAAATAAATAAAACATCTACCGGTCAATGAGTAAGCTTCCTTCATGCACAGATTCTTCAGCTTTCGTTTTCTTACCTGCAGGTTCTCTAGGGGAAGAACATCATCCTCATCCCACCAGTGATTATTCCATTAGACTGTCCGTCTCTCTTCAGTCCCGCCCCCGGCATCAGCTCAGCGAATCCTGACACCAGCAGACTCTGTGACGTCTACCCTGGAGGACCAACTGTCCTTCACTAGCTTATCAAGAGAACTTATCAACTTTTCTTTTATAATCTCCTGGAACACTTTGGAGTGTGAGCGTATGTGTGTGCGCGTGTGTATGTGTAATAGTGGAGAGCGCTTAAGCAATGGACAAAACATAGATTTAACTCCTTTGGCTAAGCACAGAGCGAGATGGAGGCAGGTCGTTTTGCGTTATCGTACCCGAGCTTTTGGAAGAATGCATTAAGTGTATGCCATCACAGGGCGAGGAGCCCGGCCCGTCGCCGCCTCCTCCACCCTAAACAAAATACAAGATAGTGTGCATGACTCTGAACAAAATGCATGTGTGAAGACGGAAGTCCGTCGGAGTGTGTGCGCATCCGAGCCCTGATGTGAAGGAGATTGCAGTTCTCACGCTGAAATCTCAGGTAATCTGCCACGAGCAGACCAGTCATCCAGGAAGACAGAGGGTGCTATGTTTGGATTTGTGTACAGATCTGTGTATATAGTCTCAATTTTGCAGACCTTTAAAAGAGATGATGGATTTTTGCAAATTAATCACTGTGTACAGATGGCCAAGAGCTTCTGTAGATATTGTTAGAAACAAAAGAAAGGTAAATATTTAAAAAATCAAGCCTCTGAAATGCCTTGCCTTTTTATCAAATGTACATTTGTGGGGGTGCTCTGTTAATTTTAATAAGAAATTAAAGGGTTTTACTCAAGGTTTGAGATCCTACCAATGTTTCTTTTGTCTGTTTGTGAGCAAAAGCAATCTGATATAGTAGTAATGATTTCAAAATAATCATTATTATTGGCAAAATATTTTTTTATTGTGAGGCATAAGCATTTTTTTTTTTATTGAAGTACTGCATCAAAAGTTGATTCATTCACAGCTTATTGGACCCAATGTAGTTTAAAATCCATTTACAGTGTTGTGTAGAAAAAATAATTTAAAAATACAGAGGAAAACACTGGACTCCAATGCTCATAGTTGTATGCAAGTTATCTGGCACGTTCTTCTAGTAACCCCTTCAAACAATGCAAATTTAGTTGCAAAATAACAGCATTAACTATGGTGAAAATTAACTACTTCAAATAATGCTTTGCAATACTTTGTCTTACCCATTATTTGGTGCAGATGAATAGCTATTCATAAAAATTATTTAGAGGCACTTTAGAATATTTTGTGAAAGATCCAATCCACAATTACACAAACAGGACCGTGTTGCTCTAACAGCAGTGTGACTATGTACATCCACTTGTTAGTTTCCATTTAAACTGGTTTTCCATGCTAATGGTAAATTGCATTTTCCATAAAAGAGTGTCACTTGCTTCAACTCTTATCTATTTACTGATAGTAACATCATATACTCATAAATAAAACCCACCTGCAAAGGCACAGACGCACATGAGTGACATGTGCTTTAACGCTGATCTTAACCATAAACTCTTTACCAAACCTTCTTCCCATGGTTGTCGTCCAAAACACACCATTCAATTTCAGGTAGAATTTGCTGATTTAGGATTGTGTTGTATTTGTGCTACTGCATAACAAATCCCAAGCCCAGCTTTGATAAAAATGGTGAATCAGTTCTTCGATCAATAGTAAAGGGAACACCAACGCTTTCAAACCACAGATCAAGAGAAAAAAAGCGATGAATCTAGATCTTCGTTTGTTTGATGTCTGTGTTATCTGACGTCTCGTTGTTTACGGATGCCAAATTGTCTTTGGTCGTCATTTCAAGCTCTTTCTTTTTCTTATCTTCTGGCTCAAGCTCCATAAATTTAGCCTCAATTTCCGTCGGGTCCATGTAGGTGTAGAAGTAAGCCATGACCGCAAAGACGATACTCACAGCCACCAGGAGAGATGCGAACAGCACGTATTCTGCCCACTGCAACAACACATTAACCCAGATGAGCTTGAAGCAATACGGATGCCAACAGCAAGTGACATTTGACTAGGATTTCGTAAAAAAAAAAAAACAGAGCAGTTCATGTGGTATACCTGATCAGGAAGTGAGCCTGCCTCAGCCACGATAAGCACAATGATGTTCCCCACAGCAACAGTCAACAGCCAACCAGCCTGGAGGACTGACTTCATATTGCTTGGTGCCTAAAAGGTAACAGCCAAATTATGAGAGAATTATAAATAAATAAAAGTTCATTTGAATTGTTCTGAATGCTGAATTCCAGAGAGAACACCATACCTGTGAATAGGAGAAGTCCAGGCCGGTGACGGAGAAGACCACTTCTCCACAGGTCATCAAAAAGTACTGAATGACCTGCCAGGCCATGTGGATGCCGTTCGGTTCAACATCCTGTATTGCTTTAATGCTCTCGGTACACTGCACACACATTCAGACAGAATTATTTGTGATTTCCACTTTTGAGAAGGGCAACAAACCAAACCATCGCTAGATTTGCTAACTAGCTGCTAGGACTAGTAGTAGTAGGTGGATTGAAGCATGTTTTTTATTAGAAGAAACTGGGAGTATTGCTGTATGAAATTAAACACAACTCGTATTTTGAACCCAGAATATCTAAGACTCTGATTGAGATGCATGTAAAAAACAAAAACAAAAAAAGTACATTTTTAGACAACATTGAGATACATGTGTATAAAAACAAACAATCTTTTATATAATGATAAATTACATTTGACTTTAGTTTACATCTTACATGTTTAAATTTAGTTGAAATATTTTAATATTAATATTAGTTCTGTCAGTCGATTAAAAAAAACTAATTAATCACACATTTTTTTTCTGAAATGAAAAACTTTATAATTATAATTTTTAATCACTGAAATTATTTGCAGCCACATTATAAGTTTGCTGAGGCCCTCTAGTGGGCCCCGGACCCCTGCTTGACTAATGGTGTAAAGGGATGACATACCGTCATCTGTGGAACAAAAAAGAGGATATTTTTGGAGGAAAACTGTTTTATATTTAATTTATCATATATATATATATATATATATATATATATATATATGGTAACACTTTAGAATAGGGAACACTTATTCACTATTAACTATGACTTTTCCCTCAATAAATTCCTAATTTGCTGCTTATTAATAGGAAGTAACGTAGTTGTTAAGTTTAGGTATTGGGTAGGATTAGGGATGTAGAATAAGGTCATGTAGAATAAGGCATTAATATGTGCTTAATTACTACTAATTAATGCCTAATATTCTAGTAATATGCATGCTAATAAGCAACTACAGTGTATATATTTATATATTTGTCTATTAAAATGAAACTGCTCTGGACCCCACTGACTTTCATTTCATTGCTAAAAATAGTTGGAAAAACATGGGTGCAAGTAAATGATGAGCATATAAGATGAACTGTTTCTAGTTCTAACTATTCCTAATAGTGTTCATACTATAATCTGTGACTGTAAAAACATGACTTACAGATTCTCCAAAACTAAAGGTGCTTGGGATCAGGACTGTGTAGGAGCTTCCGAAGCCCAGCTGCAGGATGTAGTGGCACGTCTGTCCTTCTTCATTCACAATAGTAAAGTTGGCTCTGGGAAGGGGGATATCAAATCAAATCAGTGAAGAAAAGCAGCCTAGCAATGGCTTTGCACTGTATTTTAATCTGTACAAACAGCTATCATGTATATGCATATATATATATATATATATATATATATATATATATATAGTAACTGTAATTCAAAATACATAAAACACAACACATACTTGCCGTGGGAAACATTGAGGTAGCCTGATCCTTGTAAGGGAGCGATGGGACCCAGATTATCAGACTTCATTGTGAAGTTCAGATGAGACCTAAAGCCATTCACAAACCTACAACATATGTTTGCTGTTAATCCATTTGAATAGGTATTTCAAATGAATCCATTTTCAAAACGTCTCTTCCAATACAATTTGAAAAGAATATTCAAAAAATAATTTAGAAATACCTGATCGCATTCAAGCCTTGATTGGGCTTCTCGGTTATATCATTGAGCTGTAAACAAAACAATTAATCAGAACACACGCAACATTACAGTAATAATTACTGTATCTGCATGACATTAACATTATCAAAATAATCAACACATTTATTTAAGATATTTAATTAAATACCAGGATTTAAAAAAATTTGAATGTAGCACTCACAGTCTGTAGCACTCCATCAGTATTTATCAAAACCGTGTGTCTTGTTTCCTTCTGGAAATAAGCTGTAGAATTTTTTCCTCCAGCAGAGATTGTAACATTCTCAGTGTCAAGCGTCATATATTCATTAGAGGACTGGGGGGGCAAAACAACATCAAAGAATTTGTAAGATGATTATGTACAGTTTACATACACCATAACAAACAATTTTGCCCCAATAAATGTTTTTCACAAGTTAGTGTACTTTGTTACCAACAAGGCACGATTTCAAATGACGCAAAATGTGTGAAATGTTAAATAATCATGTATTTAGAATACATAAATGCTAACTATGAAATTAACCACGTGAGACAAAGTAGGCTATATAAATATATATATTTTGGGGAGATCAATAGGGTGTATAGGTGTATTCAACAGGGTATATATATACATATATACATACATACACCCTATTGAATACACCCTATTGATTTCCATGGTTTTATGTATCAGAGCACAATAAAAAATATCTGGTGCTTGGCAGGTCTTAAATTTTGGAAAATAAAACCTCAGATGAGCAACACCGTGTCATTATTTATTGAATAAAAATAAAGCCAGAATGGAAAAGTCATGTGTGACAAAGTTAGAACACCCTTACTGTTAACACAGAAAATGATTACTTCAAGTTATTGCTGCTAAAGGTGGGTGTCATGTGATGTTCATCTGAGGTTTTATTTTCCAAATTTTAAGACCTGCCAAGACCAGATATTTTTTTATTATGTCCTGAATGATACAGAATACCATGGAATTCAATAGGGTGTCCTAAATTCTTCACATGACTATATATATATCTATATACAGTATATATATATGTATGTATAAATGATAGCTTTTCTGTTATGTATCGTTTGCATATACACTATTAGACATAATAGTAGTTCATATTAAAAAATACTAGTAAGATTGTAAAATTTTCTGAGTAAAAGTTTCCCAGTTGTCCATAGTGCCAAAAAAATGCCCATAATTTAAGAGACGCCCATTTGTTACTTTCTTTAAATTATAGTTTTCCAACTCTTTAAAAACTGTTCAAGTTTGATGTGCCATTGTGTGAACTTACATCAAAACCAGGAACAGTAAACGGTTCTTGCCCCTCCACTAACACAGGCAGTGATGTGTTCTCCAAGTTCAGGAACTTCACCTGGGTTTGAGAGCTTGATGGGAAGTCGGGCATTGTTTGCTGTTGGATTACAAGACAGGCATGTCAGAAACGTACAATTTATTTTCTTTGCTGAGAATGTACAGTATATCAAATGCATTGTGACAATTATTGTACCAGAAAGCTAAGGGCATAAAGCAAGCCAATAAGCATGCTGTACCAATAACAATCTAAAAGAAGCATCAGGAGCATTTTGTTTCTCAGACATCATTTCAACATATCTACTAGACTGCTATCTGTTACTCACGTCAATTTGAATCTGCAAAAGAGCAGCAGCCACAAATGCTAATGCAGCCAGCAGCATACCAATAGTCATCCTCCGCAGGGGCCTGGGAAACACCACACACACACACACACAAATCACAGTCAAATAACATGTCATGTCTCAAAATCACAAAGACAAATTCAGTAAACATTATCCAGCACTTACGTGAAGTTAATATGGCATTTCTTGATAAGTGGATACACTGCAGAGTCCATGATCGGCACCATTATCACAATCAGTAAGGGGTTCACAATCTGCACCAGAACGTAAATAATGAGTACAAATGCACTGTATGTACACTACAATGTACAATATTATCATCACATATTGTCCTGATCATTAAAACACAAGTATAGACACACAAAGCAAACCGTGTAGTATAAATCAGTCTCACCTGCATCTGATCTGGCTGAATTATAAACGCTCCCTATGATGACAGAAAGAAAGAAGGGATATACCATATAAAATATGACAACATAACTGGACAGATATATGTGCATTTGGTAGTTTTCTTCAAAAAGTTGAAATGCTTTTTTTTTTACTTACAAAGTTACCATCCATAGTGGTGGCTTGAAGAGTCCAACGGGAGCCCTGGAAAGACAACAAAACTCTCATTTAACATCAACTCAATAAACAGATGAGTGTTTGTGCAAGAATGCATTCTTGATTCTGGCATTTGTAGCATCATTGTGTTTCGACACTGACCTGCTGGTCAAATAAGGCCCAGAACATTGGCAGAGGGATATAGAGGAACAGAACCTTCAACACCATCTTCACCTGAGCGATCAGGAGTTTCTGGAAAAAGACAGAATGTCTGTGAACTTCTTATTGCATTGAAGAGTTAACTGATGCATTGGTGCATATTTAAAACATTTAATCATGATGGTTTATGTAACATACATCATATTTCTCGTCCGCCCAGTCCATCCAGTGCTCTCTCTTGGGGTATTGCTTACTGCGGTGACTGAAACGGTTCTTAATTGCAAACTATAGAAGATAAAAGAAAACAATCATGCAATTAGACTTTTCCACATGACTTAATGTTACCAAAAAAATTTTTTTTAAGAAGTCTCTTCTACTCACCAAGCCTGCATTTATTTGATCCAAAGTACAGCAAAAACAGTAAAAGTTTGAAATATTTTTACTATTTAAAAATATATATATATATATAAAAAAATACTAAGCTTTTGAATGGTATAGTGTATAATATTACAAAAGCTTTTTATTTCAGATAAATGCTGATCTTTGAATCTTTCTATTCATCAGAGAAACCTGAAAAAATGTACACTGTCTTAAATATTGATGATAATAATAATAAAAAAGTTTATTGAACAGCAAATCAGCATATTAGAATGATTTCTAAAGGATGTGACACTGAAGACTGGAGTAATGATGCTGGAAATTTAGCTATGATCACATCACAGGAATAAATTACGTTTTAATGTATATTCTAAAAATTATATTTTAAATAGAAAAGATTTACTGCTTTTGCTGTATATTGGATCAAATAAATGCAGGCTTGGTGAGCAGAAGAGAATTCTTTAAAAAACATTAAAAATCATACTGTTCAAAAACTTTTGACTGGTAGTGTACATATGAACCATTACTGTTAATGGTTCATATCAAGACGTTCTTATAGGCTACGCTAATGAGTTACTGTGATTAACTACAGCACATATGTGACCCTGGACCACAAAACCAGTCATAAGGGTCCATTTTTGGAAACTGAAATGTATACATCATCTGAAAGCTGAATAAATAAGCTTTCCATTGATGCATGGTTTGTTAGGATAGGACAATATTTGGCCGATACACAACTATTTGTAAATCTGGAATCTGAGCATGCAAAAAAATATAAATATTGAGAAAATCGCCTTTAAAGTTGTCCAAATGAAGTCCATATTACTAATCAAAAATTAAGTCTTGATATATTTACGGTAGGAAATTTACAAAATATCTTCATGGAGCATGACCTTTACTTAATATCCTAATGATTTTTTGGCTTAAAATAAAAATCAATAATTTCAACCCATACAATGTATTGTTGGCTATTGCTACAAATATACTCGTGCTACTTAAGACTGGTTTTGTGGTCCAGGGTCACATATCATTTCAGCGGTGTGGTTTTCATACTATCTCTATATATTATAGACTTTTAAGTTTTAAAATCTCTCGTTGGCCTAATGTTTGGCATTCACTGCTGGCGGTGAAGTCCTTATATTTGCATACCAAATTTTGATTATCAAACATGCAAGTTACACTATCTTTTAATGGAAAGTGAACTGTAATTGAGGGATCTCATTGTATCCCTCCCTTTTTCCAAAAACGTAACACTATTTCTTAAAGAAAACCTAATTTTGTCGGTGCTCTTACTCCAATGCATTTCATGACTCGCAGCAGGATGTTGCCTTTGGGGGATTCTATAGTGTACATGTTGTGGCCTGCTACGAACACAACTGCAGAGAGAAGAATAACCTCAGTGAATCACGGCTGCCATCGAGTGCTCATAAAAGGTATTGCACATTTAAAATAAATACAAGTAGACTGAAACTGCTGTAACTTACTGAGGGCAACCACCATCAGAGCTGCAGGGACCCCAAAAGCCAGCGGGAAACAACTTTGCTTTGAGTAGATACCACACTCTTGAGCTAACAAATACACACAAAGACAAGACGTATTGTTCATAAGCATATTTACCAAACTAACCATGTATTAACAACAAAAGTAAAAGATGCGGTTACACTTTATTTTAAGGTGTTCTTGTTACAGTGTAATTATACATTTAAGTACTGAGTAATATTAATTAACTACATGTACTTACATTATGGTTAGGGTTAGGGTTACTTGCATGTAGCCTAATTATGCATCATTTATTGTTTTTACAATAGTAAGTACATGAAACGTGTAACAAGGAAACCTTAAAACAAAGTGTTACCAAAGATGCTATTCAGATTGTAATTACTGTAAATACATACCTCTCAGGATGGGTGTGATGAGCGTGGAGAGAAGACTGCCAGCGTTAATGGACAGATAAAATATGGAAAAGAAAGTACTTCTTTGTTTTTCCTGAAATAAAATAAAAAATAATTATTAATATCATTTATATACACTACTATTCAAATATTTGGGGTAAGTCATTTTTTAAATGTTTTACTATTACTCTTTAATTATTATTTTTTAAATCATTTATTACAATATTAATACATTAAAGTAATGGCTTCAATTTTAATTGATTTTATTTGATTCCTGTGATGGCAAAGTTTGATACATTTTTTAAGGATGAATTTTGATAAATTTAATCCATTCTTGCTGAATAAAGTATTATTTCTTTTAAACAACAATAAAATATTTTGTGAACCTGTGTGTACCATAATAAAAATAGAACTTTAGGATTTTAAGCCAATATGATAGTATCACTTGTTCAGTTCCTCAGAAGTGGCTGAAAACATGGGGAAAATGTTACTATATGAGGAATGCTGACTTTACCCTAATAGAAACACCAGCATTCCTCATATTGCATCATTTGGCCTAAAATATGCATATTTCACACTTTGACCATTGGCCTTTAGACTTTATATCCTTGTGGCAGGGGTGGAGGGGGTTTAGGAGCCTACAAATCCCTATCTCTATTTGTTCATCTCTAACACTCAATATCAGAAACTTAACCTTGAACTGATAACAGCTGATTTATACCCACACCACAAGAATGTGCTGCTGTGCTTGAATTCAGTTCATCCTCTTTAATAGGGTGTGTGTTTATCTGTTAACTCTGTGTGTGTGTGTGTGTGTGTGTGTGTGTGTGTGTGTGTGTGTATAAGGGTCCACATGCCTGATGTTCTTCAAACTGATCTCCTCCGAACGCTGCCACACAGGGTTTAATACCTCCAGTTCCCAAGGCAATGAGCATGAGTCCCAGCATGGACATGGCACTAAAATAAAAGAGGAGGAAATTCAAATTCACACCAAATAATGTGATAGAAATCCACACAATAACAATGTCAGTACATTTAAAATGATTTCTGTATGTAGCACCTAATAAAGAGCATGCTACTTTTAACTTAATAGGTTATTTGGGTTGTTTATATAATAATATAATAACAAAGCATATCCCAAGCAGTAACTCACATATGGAAGGTCCTGTTGTCAGGTGTACCATCTCTGTTGGTATCTGTGATGTCATGGATGGCACTGATAGCCATGACCACCTGGCCGATGGTGTATACAATGGACAGATACACGATAGTCCTGCGAAAAGTGGAGAATGGAGGTAGTGTTTATACAAATCATAATCTAATGTTGTTGAACTAAGCCTGTGTGACAGTTTACTTAGTACAAGTGTATAAACTGGGGTCCGGTGACCGCCAGGAGGCCACAAGGGAGTGCTAGGGGTCCAAGTAAATTTTCAGGGGGATCAGTATTTCAGGTTTGGATCAGTATTTATTGTGAAAAGCAAAAGGCAAATAAAATTTTGTTATTAATATGAATTAATATTTTCTTAAAAAATATTTTTTAAATTAATGTAGATTACTGCATTTTTAATATCACACTTATTATTAATTAATTATTAATTTGCCTCAAAATGGGTTTTAAAATATACACACTACCGTTCAAAAGTTTCAAGTTGGAAGGATTTTTTAATGTTTTGGAACGAAGCTGCTTATGCTAATTTATTTGATGAAAAATACAGTAAATAATACTGTAATATTGTGAAATATAATTAAATTTAAAATAACTGTTTTCTATTTTAATATATATTTTTAAATGTCATTTCAGCCATGTGTCACATGATCTATTCTAATATGCTGATTTGGTGCTCAAGAAACATTATCAAAGCACAGTAGTTGTGCCGCATAGTATTTATGTGGGAAATATGGTTGCTTTTTTTTTTTTTAAGTAGTGTAGCTGTAATGTAGTGTAGCTGAAATCCACTGACTTTGTATATTGCATATTGCACATATATATATTATATATATGTATTCTTAGTATAATTAATAGTATGTTATTGTGAATATTTTCCAAGCCCTAAAACTCACTTGAACTTGCCCAGCCATGAGTCTGCAATGATGGCCCCCAGGATGGGTGTTAGGTAGCACAGAGCCACAAACGTGTGGTAGATGGTGGTGGACAAATCATTGTCCCAACCGATGAAATACTTGAAGTACAACACCAGCACCGCTGTGACACACAGAGACAAGAAAGAAGAGCACAGCAAGAGATGAGTGACACGTATCAAGAAGGAAAGACCGGGAAATACTGATCTATGTGGAGGAACAAGTAAAACAGAGCAAAAAGTTCACTTTATTTCATGTGTGTGCATGTGTTTGGTCTCACCTTTCATGCCATAGTAGGAGAATCGCTCACAGAACTCATTCACCACAATGAAAAATATACTGACAGGATATCCCAAGCAACTTGGCTACAACAACAAAAAACACAGCTCAATTAAAATATATCCTAATAACTTGTATTTTGACAAATTAGGATTGTATATTTTTGCATTTTTATACTATAAAAAACAGTGCTTACTAGTTGTGCTGACATAAATTTATTGTACAATTAGAAATAAATGATTAACTTTAACAAAATAAAAATAGTAAATCTGTGAGTAACTAGCACAGAATTAAAAGTCTTACTCTATTGTTGGTCTTCTTTGTCCTTTGTTCCTCTTTGTCTGCAAAAATGAAGTGAAATGTTATTAAAATAGCTCTAATATGGATTCAGTTTCAACTTATTAAATTCAAATGCAATTTCAAACATTTTCACATTTGTGCATTGCCCTGTATAAGCAAAGAACTCACTCACTCAGTCCCCATGTACAAACCCAGAGTTAACAGGGATAATTATTATTATATTGTTCCACATCAACATCCAGGTTTACTTACCTGCCATGATGACTGCTTTGCCTGAGGCTGTCTTCTAGTCCTTTAGTACAGAGACGCACACACACACTCACACACTCACACACGACCCGGGACAGACAGCTGTAATCCGAGAGACTGGTAACAGGGTTTTATAGACTCTGGACAATAAAATGTATCCTTAGCCACCACTGGGTTAAAATGAGATTGACATAGATGTTTATGATAGTGTTTGTGACTGTGTGTGAGTGGGTGCAGTTTAGTTAATTATGGCAGTCTTATCAATTTATACTGAAAATCAAATCATGTGAACGTTTGGCCTTTGTAATAAGATAGGAAAGTTAATGAATATTTATTATACTAATTATTTCATCATTCAAAAAAAAAATCTGTACAGAAAAGTGCAAAATGACATTGGTTTCCTATGATTTTTTTTAATAAATCAAAGATTTAAACAAATAAAGCAAATAAATTGATTCTTATATAAACTTGTCCTTGAAAGTATTTTAAAACTATTTCAAGTCACTTTTCTGGTTAGAATTATTACTGGGTAGATAAAATCCTGTGTTATCTTACAAAACCTTATAATATGAATTATGTTGAATTGTAAATGGAGGCTGATTTAATATAATAATTAACTCTCATAGCTGAAAATGCTGGCTGAATGAATGTTGATTAGATATGCTAGATAATGTTGGAACTTCAAAACATCGCCAACACATCATATGACTGTTATAAACAACCCTAATAACATCATTTATTACCCTGTCCAGATATAACTCCATAACACAAACAAATGCCGCAAATGCATACATATATCATATTTACATTATAAAAATGTACTGACTGTGAAGTCAGAGTGATGTGAATGAGACTTTTTACAAAGCACATCATCAGCTGTTACACAATGTTAAAATGGCTTACTTAAGCTGAAAAGCTGAAGTTTGGAGAGCTGTAATTCATTGGAAGAGAGAGGTAAACAAACTGCGCTCATCCACACAGAGATGTTGCTGCGATACAATGGCGACAGTGGTGGGGGGGCAGGGGGAGTACAGCGAGCGAGCGAGCGTGTGTCGATTGATAGCAAGTCAGCAGGTTTTATTCAGAACGCACTTTAAAAACAAAATTGAATCTGATACTTTTGTCAGTATTGCCTATATAATATATATGGTGATTTAAAATGGGCAGGATTCAGATATGAGAGCTAGAATTATGGGCTGCATGTATTTGCAATGGTGCTAAAGGCCCATAAATATTGTATAGATGTGGTTGTATAGGTCAGGTTTTGATGACCTTTATAAGGATCTCAGCTGGTAAATAATAAAGTTCACAGTAGTAGAGATAAAGTATGTTTAAGGGAAGCAACTGATAAGAAAAAAACACATGAAAACTGATGTAAGATAATACATTTTATTCAGAGATTTTAGGGACATTAATATATTTCCAGAACAGATTCTTTTAAATAAAAATACCCCCCATATCTAACCCTCGATATAAAACAATTTACATTTAAACAAACATAAACGGTTATAAAAATCCTTTTGTCCATATATACTTTAGATATTTCACATCTAGCCTTTTCACTTTGGCAAGAGATCTTCAGGAACCAAAACAGGACAAAGAAAGAGAATTATTGCACTCCGCTACAAAGAAACAGCAATTGTTTCTTGGCTTTTAATTGAAAAAAGGGAAAAAATGATGGAAGTGTGGGCTAAAAAGCTTGAGTGGCTCAGGTGATCATGGGTATTTTGTACAGTAAAGCTCAAACTTCCTGCTACACAGAAGCACAGTTATATTCTCTTCACTACTACTCAATGGACAGGCTGCTGCCTTAAACACAGGAAGTGATGTCGCAGCCTCTCTTTTAGCACAGAGCAGCAAAAAACATACAGAATTGGGGAATATATGGAAAGATGAAGCATTAAAATGAAGGAATGTGAAAGTAAAAATGCAGATTTTTCAAGTTGTTCTGGTTGTGTAAGAAATAAAAGTGATAGTCTCCACAGGAAACACCTGTGAACGGAGGACTGGAGTGGATGAGAGAAGAAAAAGCTACACGAGGTCATATGGGAATAGTATGTGGACATTCCAAAGACCGGACACACCTGCTCTATCCCAGTGTCCTGGATGCTGATTGATGGGCGATTCATTCAGGAGTGTCGGACAATGAAATTCCATTCTTTCCTTTCGCTTTTGATGTGTTGCAGTCTGTTTGTCCGTCTCTCTGGCTGTGGGCAGGGTCAGAGGTTTAAGGCCAGGGGTGAGAGTCACACGGAGGAGGCGGAGCTAGGCATGCCATGCAGGGTGGTACCGCTGGGCGTGCCACTGATGGCATTGAAAATATGCAGCGAATCAGAAAGAGAGCTCTTGGTTCCGCCCTCCACAGTGGAGATCTGATGAAGAGGAAGAGTGCAGGGTGAGAAAGAACAGATCAAACTCACTGTACTGTATTGTTTTTCATGTATGATTTAGCTGTATGCATTATTACCATCCGATCTACAGAGGCCAGCACAAAAGAGAGAGAGAATGAGTATCATGAATATTAAATATGAACCAAACATTCACCGTAACCTACTAGTGCACTGGCGGCCAAAAATTTTGAATAATTAAGATTTTTAAATGTTTTTGAAAGAAGTCTCATATGCTCACCAAGGCTACATTTATTTGATCAAAAATACAGTAAAATATTTAATATTTTTATGGCATATATTTTTTATATTTTACTTAATATTTTTATGGCAACCATGACACATTACCATTCAAAAGTTTAAATACAAAATAATACTTTTATTCAGCAAAGACACATTAAATTGATCAAAAGTGACAGTAAAGTCATTCATATTGTTACAAAAAAATCTATTTAAAAAATGCTGTTCAGTGAACTTTCTATTCTTCAAAGAATCCTGAAAAAGAGTTTGGTAATAAAAATCATTCAGCAAATCAGTATATCAGAACTATTTCTGAAGGATTATGTGACACTGAAGACTGCAGTAATGGCTGCTAAAAAATACAGTTTTGTCATCACAGGAATAAATTACATTTTAAAATATATTAAAATGGAAAACAGTTATTTTAATTTGTAATATTATTTAATAATATTACTGTTGTTCCTGTATTTTTAATTCAGTAAATGCAGAGACTTGGTGAGACTTCTTTCAAAGGCATTAAAAATCGTAATTATTCCAATCCACCGCCAGTGTATTTCTGCGTTACAGGCTTATGAGAAACAAGCTTTGCAATTTGCCACTGTATGTGTGTATGGTTACCTGTTCATGCATGATGTGTGAAAGCTCTCTGGCCAGGTCTTTGTAACTGGCTTTCATCTCGTCATGATATTCCTGTTGGTCCTCCTTGATCAACCTTTCGTTCACAGCTAGAGCCTGTCCACATGCCTCAACAAACTGCCTGCATACACAAACACCATATACACGTACAGATAAGAAAGCAGGCGCTTGTGTGGAGATTTTGAAAGGCATTTAAAATGGTGTTCATTTACCTGAAGACCTCTTTAAGCTGTTTGACTTTGTTATCTGGGTATTTTTTGGCGCAGGCGTCATCAAGGAAAGCTCTGGCATATGCAAGTGGCCCAGCATTGACCTGAAGAAAAGAGGTATTTAAGATTTTTTTTATTTATGTATTTAAGACGTATTTAAGTGCTTGCTGCACTTGTGGGAATTAAATGGCTAAAAATGTTTCCATAAATATAACAAAAAATGCAAAATCCATGCAAAATTGCCCTACAAGGAAGAAAGGAACTAAATAATGTCTTAAGTGAATTCTAAACATGCCAAACTTGGGGTTAAAGTGTGTGTGTGCATCAATACAATTGCTTTGCTCCTAGTGTGGTGCCTTGTTGTCTATTGTCTACTGACAGTGATTTTATTTTTAGATGTCACCAAGTCCTACTGTTGAATGCCATAATATTTTTGGTGGGCTGCACATCTAGCTACAAATATTGTTTTTTTACAATTACAGAGAGGAAGTACACTAATGGTGTGGCCATTTCCCTAAATGAAGGTTTGGGGGAGGAGGAACTCTATAAGATTTGGAGAGAGTCAGCAGCACTTATCACGGAGGATTTGGACCACCAACACCATGAAAGAAGGCACAACAGCGCCTGAAAAGAGCAAGTATCCTCACCACATTCTACAGTTGAGAGTGTGCTATTACTGTCTGGTAGTGCAGTCACCCAGGTGAACACGGCTGAACATAAAATTGGATCAAAAATACAGTAAAAATACTCATTATGTAATGTTAGTACAATTAAAAATATATTTATATATACTGTATATAATATATATATATATATATATATATATATGTGTGTGTGTGTGTGTGTGTGTGTGTATATATACATACACACATATATACAGTATATATATATATATATATATATTTATTTTTTTTTTACTATAATTCATTCCTGTGATGTCAAAGCTGAATTTTCAGCAATAATTACTCCAGTCTTCAGTGTCACACGATCCTTCAGAAGTCATTCTAATATGCTGATTCACTGCTCAAGAATAATTTCTTATTACTTTGCAATTATTTTGGAAACCATGATACATTTCATCTCAGGATTCTTTGATTAATATAAGGTTCAAATGCATATCAATTATTTGAAACAGATTTTTGTGTAACGTTATAAACGTCTTAGTATCACATTTTAATAAAATAATGCATCCTTGCTGAATAAAAGTCTTCTTTCATTTTTATTTCACAAAAAATAGGTAAAATAGGTTTTTTGCTAGTATTTTTTTTTTAATGTCATCATGACATAAGTTTTCATGCCACTTGATTTTTATTTTATTTTACTTTATATCTTCTCATTGGCTAACAGTTAAAATATTAGCATGTTGCTTATCTATTGAATTTATATTCTAAAAAGCAAAAAAAATTAAAAAATACATACAAAGCGCATACAAATAATGGGTAAAATATTAGTTAAAATGGTGCATTTTAATCAAAATAAACTTTTCTACTGATAATTTTTAATACTGAATAAAATTAATTTATAATTGACATTTCGCACATTTCTTATGACATATCTTGAATGTAATATTTGTTCAATTCATTGCAGTGCATTCTAGGATCAAATGGGACGGTGTTTTGTCTAAACAAAACAAAGTATCTTTGTCACAGGCTCTGCATCCCGATGCCTAAAAATGTTGGTTTCTTTTTGAACAGGCCAATGATGTGTGTTCATATGTGTCTCACACACACACACACACACACACACACACACACACACACCTGTACACTAATGCTTCCCTGCAGCTTAAGTTGCAGACGGATCATGTCGACCTCGCTGGTTGCACAAAGGGCTCTGAGTTCTGCCACCTTCCCGCTCATCTCATCTATGGCCACCTCGATGGGACTCAGGTCTGTATGGTGCTGATACATCACCGCTATGCGCTTCTTTACATACGGGAAACAGTGTGTGGCTGAAACAGAGTGATAGGAGAAGACAGAGTAAATAAACATTAAGTGAATACAGTAGTACGTTCAGAAAAGGGGTGGCTAGAAGAACAAACACATTAAGGACCCAGCTGAAATCTACTCATGTTTGTGCAGTAATCAGGATTTATGTTCCATGTGGATGGCACACCTTGAAACTGTGAAAAGTGGTTTATTTAGAACACACTCTCTAAGAAGGTCATTCTGCCTCAATGGCCAGATCTGATCTGAAAATTTATCACAGGATGAAGATCAGTGTTCAACTTTGAAATTAACTTGAGACAAAGACATGGATTAATTGTTTTTGAACACAACTGCAGCCCAGAGCTCAAGATCAGGGTGTACAGTATTAATACAGGAAGTACAGACTAAAATGTAATCATTAAAGATTAAGAGTTCAGGCAATAGCTGGGTAAATAAATAGATTACATCATATGGAGACCAAGGACATATGTTCATTAAATCTTGTTTCCCTGTGTACGGGTGCACTTATATGGTGAATGCAATAAACCAATGATTTAAGGAAGTTACAGATTAAGGAACAACATGTACACTACCGTTCAAAAGTTTGGGGTCAGAGCTTTCTTTATTTCAAGGAATCGATGCATTAAATTGATCAAAAATTACTAAAAAAGCTATTCATCACTACTGAGATTCTCACACTAAATTAAGAAGCAAAATACATTTTAAAAGAATAAACATGTAGGTCCCACTTTATATTAGTTGGCCTTAAGTACTATGTACTTACATTTAAATTAATGTTTTGGTACAATGCACTTACTTGTGTACATACATGTTTTTACATTGTACTTATATTTTAAAAATACCTGCATTTAATTACATCTGTAATTAATTTCTGTACTTACATTTAGAATTACACTGCTGACCCATGCCTTACACTTTAAACCTACTCATACCACCAAACCTGTCCCCAACCTTACACGTATCCCACCTCAATAGCAGCAGTGTTTTGCAATACAATATGAACACAAAAAGTACATTGTACTTTTTTTTTTATGTAAAGTTGGGCCTTAATTTTTAATAATATTTTACAATTTTACTGTATTTTTGATCAAATATGTGCCGCTTTTGTGCACATGTAATGAATACATACAGAATTGAGGCTCAAAGTGCTTTCAAATCATGTTTGAAAAAAAAAAGAAGAATGTAAAATTTCCCATTTCAAATAGCGTGTTTTAAAATTACTTTTGAAAATATATAATAGATTTGTCTGTCTAACAAAACATTAAACTCTTTTAATTATCTAATTGCAGTTTCTTTTTCAAATTTAGTGCTATGAAATCAGGATTAGAATTTATTTTAGAATTGGTGATTGATTTATAGTATATGCATTTATGTGCATTTAAATTTGGAGTGTGCATAATAAGGATGATGATCCCATCAAATTAAAATTTCCCAGGCTAGCTAAAAAGGCTAATGAAAACAGCATGTAGAAAAATACTGTACAACAGTACTAGAAAGCCATCATCACATCACTACAGGTGACCCAGTAGCATGGATGAGCAGTTCGCTAACCATATATGTAACTGTAACTCCATTTATATGGGCATCAATCAATCATCTTTGGCTCGTCTTCAGATGGTACAGAATGCCGCTGCCAGGCTTCTTACAGGTGTTCGAAAACGAGAACACATTACTCCAGTTTTAATTTCTCTGCACTGGCTTCCAGTCCGTTTCAGAATTTGAATGTTTGAATGGTCTAGCACCTGAATATTTGTCTGATCTACTCTCCATTCACAATCCAGTAAGGTCTCTGAGGTCATCCAACCAGAGACAACTAAATGTTCCGCGGGCTAGGTTGAAACTGAGAGGTGATCGTGCTTTTTCCATTGCTGCACCGAAACTCTGGAACAGTTTACCTGTTTACATTAGAACTGCTTCTACGGTACATGATTTTAAGGGAAAGCTCAAAACATATCTATTTTCCTTAGCATTTAGCTAATTTGTGTATTTAGTGATTTTAAATGTGTGAAATTTGTCATGTTGTCATTGTTTTTTATTGAAGGTTTCTGATATTTTGTTCAGCACCTTGGTCAACAGTTGTTGTTTTTAATGGTGCTATATAAATAAAGTTGACATTGACATTGACATTGACATATGGTATGATATATATGGGTTTTATAGTTAACTGAAGTTAAAAAAGCTAAATGTTCACTGTTATGTGTGTTCTTTGTATTCACTGCAGTAACTGTTCTGGGGTCAGTGATAGTGATCACTCACTGGTGAGCACCGTCCTTCGTTTACACTGTTCCTCGACCCCGCCGTGCCTCTTTCCTGACTCTGTGAATGGTGTCTCGAATACAAAGCGCCGAATGTTGTGGCTCCTCTCAAAGTCAGTCTTCCTCTCTTCCAGCTCCTTTTCCTCTAGATATGGCGTCACGTGCGTCACTTGGATATAGGCAAACTTTGCCTCCAGATCTTTAGGGTTGACCTGAGACAGATGAGGTGGGAGGAGACCAGTAAAACACTGATAAAACATGAATAAACATAATTCTTGTCTGTAAGTGCATTAGGGTTAAGGTTTGGCTGGAAGCTCCACATATCAGGAGGTCTGTTGTCAAAACTGATCTAATTTATGGTGTAATGCTCTTCTTGTGTGTGTGTGTGTGTTTGTGTATACACTGTAAAACTGATTCTTGGATCAAGTAAATAATCATGATACAGCTCTTCTATTATACTATATGCTCCAACAAGCATAGCAGGTGAGCTTTAAGCACATTTGCATAAATTTTTAGTGCAAATAGACCCACACCAAAATTAACCTGCATGCAAATGTGCTTAAATACTTAATATGCTTACATTGTTTGATGTTTCATTTACACTGAAATTAAAATAGTACACTATTGTCTTGTAATGTCATGATGAGTTTGTGCCTTTATTACGTACAGAATTAATGAAGGTGTTACCTTGTTTTTATTCAAGTACCATATGTTGAGGTCTGTGCGTATTTCATGCATGTTTTTGTCTGACGAGTGTTCATGTGATCAGCATTCATTAAAAACCCATCATATGGTGGTATTATCAACAAGCATTTTGCTCTCTATGACATAAGCATTTGTCATAGAAATGTTTGAAAACACATGCATTACAGCGCATACAATTTAACAATTGTGACCCTGGACCACAAAACCAGTCATAAGTGTCAATTTTTCAAAATTGAGATTTATACATCATCTAAAAGCTGAATAAATAAGCTTTCCATTGATGTATGGTTTGTTAGGATAGGACAATATTTGGCCGAGATACAACTATTTGAGAATCTGGAATCTGAGGGTGCAAAAAAATCTAAATATTGAGAAAATTGCCTTTAAAGTTGTCCAAATGATGTTCTTAGCAATGCATATTACTAATCAAAAATTAAGTTTTAATATATTTACGGTAGGAAATTTACAAAATATCTTCATGGAACATGATCTTTAATTAATATCCTAATGATTTTTGGCATAAAAGAAAAATGGATAATTTTGACCCATACAATATATTTTTGGCTATTGCTACAAATCCAGGGTCACAATTAGCTTCATTTTTAAAACAATTTTAGGTGATGACAACTTGACATTAATCCATGCAAAGTGTGGGCTTCATTTTTAAAGTGATACTACACCCAAAATAAAATAAAAAAATCATTCCCTCATGTGGTTCCAAACATTGAAATTCCAAAGAATGTTGGGATCCAAACAACACGTGAGCCCATTGACTTCAATTATATGAGATTTCTTAAAATATCTTCTTTTATGTTAGACAGAAGAAAGAAAGTCATACAGTTTTGCAACAACATGAGGGTGAGTAAATGATGACAAATATTTTATTTTTGGGTGAACTGTTACTTTAAGTTCTATAAACATCACATTTTTACAGTGTACTTGTGCACTAGTGTTATCTGTGTACGTGTGTTCAGATTATACATGATTGTCTGAGCTTTTACCTATTCATAGAATACTGATCAAATATGAGTGTGCATTTTCTCACCCTGCCAGAGTCCTGGATCATTTTGACATTTTCTTGGCCAAATTTGTCTGAGTAAAGTTTGAGGAGACGCTGGGAAATTTCTGCTAGAGGAGTGAATTTTGGTTCTTTATAGATATATTCCTTTCCATCCTCATCTTCAAAGAAACCCTGAAACACACACAACATTCCAGTCACAATTTGTGTGTGACATACAGTATGCATACACTGTTGAAGCTATTAATGTACAGCCAACAAAATCTGGTTTCAATCCCATAATCATCAAACCTCTACATCACACAGGTGGAAATGAAGAGTTATGACTAATGGACACACACTTTGACATTTGTCTTAAAAACCTCCAACGTATTCAGGATTTCAAAGCAAACCTGATAACACAACGTGGCAGAGCTCAGACTATCAATATCACATCTCCTGTACTTCAGAGAATTCGTGTTATCTTTTAACAATCAGTGCTATCTTTTATTCTCTGTTGTCCAACATAGACACTTTTGAGACATCAGCACTTATGCAGAACACAAAGCTTTCACTGAGTTTTTGTTGAAACAGCCCAAGCCATAAAATCTCATGGCTTCTGTGAGGTTAATGGGCACAGCGTATAGCGAAAGAGCTCTAAGTGTTGCCTAGCTCATTTTTATGGTCCAAACACATTTAAAAATGGCTTCTACAGTAAACAAAGAGTCAGAGTGCTGTCTAGCTCAACCGGGATGAAGAAATGACAGGATGTACAGGTGACAGGATGTGTTGTGCGTTTAAAGATTGATGAAGGATGCTAGCAGCACACGGAAAAAGGCTCTTTCTAATCCAAAGGCATTATGCAAGCAGACAAACAAGCGGTAGTTTAGTGAGACTACTAGGGTCAAAGCAAAACTTGCCTGACAATGAGTAAAACAGCACACACACACAGTTCTCAACAACACTTACCGCAGCCTTAGGAAAGAAAAGAGAGCAGAAAAGATTGATTAACCGAGACGATAATGCCTTACACGTGCTTTAAACAAGACTTTGGCTATCATGCAGGATATATTATCATGCATACAGGAATGTCTCATTTCCATCTTTAAAGAGGTCACATCATACATTTTTATTATTCAATTTAATTGTATGAGTGTAATTTTAGTTTATTTTCTGCCTAAAACATTCAAGATTTATTTTTGTGACTATTTTCCACCTTCTCTATAACACTTATGGTATGTACACACCAAAAGCGAAGTGAATATTCAAATGACGTTACTCGTTGGATGTTTTTCACGTCACTCACAGAAATAAAAACATTGTGCATGCTCTCTTTCATTTTCAGATACAACCGGACGTGTCAATAGATAGGCCCCTATGTTTCAATCACCCTGTTTTAATGCACATTTTGAAGTGTCGCATCGGCAAAGCCAAATTTCCTTAATTTGCAAAAAAAGGAAGTGACGATTTTGTTCTCTTTGACTACTCGGATGGAAACGGTGCCTACTTGCAAATGTTTTATGCGACATTCTAATTTTGTGCACAAGTTAAATTCACAACTTTGGATAGAAACCCAGCTAATAAGCTCTTCGCTGATTGGCTTGCGTGACAACGCTTCATGCGAATTTCCCGCTCGAGTTGAAATATTTCAACTTGCGGAAGACGCGATTGAGGCGAATTTCACACGTTCACACCATTCACGTCACCTAATTCAGGTCATTCGCATCTTTGTTTTGACTTTGTATGTAATCTACTCACGCAAATAATTAAATTAGCTTTTGGTGTGCACAAAGAAGATTGTTGTGAGGCAAGTTTCTGATAAACGAATAAGCATTCTTCATGTATAAGTGTGGACTCTAATACAATTTTTGGGGGCTTTGATTTTTTTTCTTCAGACATCCAATATTTTTGCAGCTCAGTTTCAATAGATGGTCCCAAAGGTCATTATTTTTGGACTGAAGAGGAAGTTTTGAGTAATAAAAGTCAAAGTACGTTTTCATAATACTCCAATCTTTTTTATCTCAATTTAATACCTCATAATATGACCCCAATAATATGCAGTTTTATTGTTGCTATAATGCAGCTCAATCCTGAGTCAAACTGTCTGTGTTAGCTGAACTAGTTGAAACCACTGCACCACTGCATTGTCTTACCTGGCCAAAAAATGCCACTCTGAAGAAGGTCCCAAGTAGCCTCTTCCCAGAATGCATCACTTCCATCACTTTAGTGAAAGCCCGATGTAATGTGTCATACAAGTGGGCCAGTTTCTATACAAAAGCACAAAAATACATTCATACTGTCCAAATGAGGTGTATTTCTGGCAAATGCTGCATTTCCAGTGACACATAAACAGTGTGTGTGCACCTCAAAGTCTCTGCGTTGTTCATAAATTGGAATGATGAGTTTGTAGATATCTGAAATAAGTTCATAACGTTCAGCTTTCCATAAACCATCAGCACAAGCTTCCAACAACTCCATCAGCACCTCCTGCAGATAAACATGCATATATAATTACATACAATCATGAGCATGCATTACTCCATTTCAGCAATAATGCACTTACATGACACCTCCAGAGACAGCAAACTATCTTCACTCATCAAATCATGCTACAGACAAAACTGCTGTTCTAAGTAATTTACTGGTAACCAATCTGTCATTAAGTTTAATCTAAGTATCTTGATAAAGGGGACAATGGTTCATAAAGTGCCTTTTTGGGGTTTCCTACAAGATTCCTCAGTTACTCAAAATGAAGTCCAAAAGAACCGGACAAAGTCCAACAGCAGAGATGATCTTTTATCACAAGTGTAAGCACTGAACAACATGTAAATGTTACACAAAGAGTTCATTAAACATGCAAACTGATTAGTCACAGTGACGAGGGACACTCAGGTCTAATCAGGGATCATTATCTGGACTTCCTTTACTAACACACCCACTGGAAAGGGGCAATTGATACTGATTAGATAAGAAATCTGAGAACATTTTCTACCATGGATTATTACTGACGTTATAAAACAGAGTTTTGAATTAATTCCAGTGCTGATGCAGAGTCAATATAAAAGAGTAGCAGGATTAAGTGGCTGTGACTCATGAATGTGGCTATATATAAATGAGATCAGGAGTGAGCTGGTTTGAACCTCATTGAAGTGAACGTCCTGCATGCCCACATCCTCCATCATGGCTGCCTCCTCATCAATGTTGGGTGTGATCACACGAAATGCAGAGCACCCCTGCCGGAACATTCCTGCCAAGAAAAAGGAATAGTAAGTGGAATAGGTTAAACAGGTTCAATAAACTGCAAAACCTTTACAAAATATCAGGCATTTGGACACACACTAGGTATTAAGGGAAACATCACACCTCAAGAACTGATCTCCTCCGTAAATAATGTAGCTTAACACTGCATAATGTGTGAACGTGTGTGTTTTTGTGCATACACGTGTTCATTTTCCTGATCATGCATTATTACAGTTGTTATCACACACACAGATTACCTCCTGTAAAAGAAATTCACAAAGAACTACAGATTGCAAAATGCAGTTGAACCTTGAACAAGATGCCTTTATAAATCTGTGTCTCTGTGTGTGCTTGCATTCAAGCATGGAAAGAACATTTGAATCACCTTTCACCTGAATACTAAAAAATAAGTTAATTATCAAAGCTTACAAAGCATATTTGATAAGCCAGACAAAAAAGCTTTTTATAAAATGTATTACTTTGGTCAAACCTATTAATATATTATATACTGTATCTCATGCATTGTAACTTCTGTATTTAATGCTTGCTTTTACAAGCCACATTTGTTCAAAATGTGAAATTTTCTTCAAGTAATGATTCAAGTTAAGTATTTTACGTAAATAGATCACAAACTGTGTGCAGTAATGAACCAGAATATCCATTCCAGTGGGCAAATATTGCATCTTGATTTAAAAAAGTTAATTTCTGACAGCAATTTATATTTACTGTGCCTCCTAGTGGACTCCTCACCTTTCCTCTTCAGGTACTCTGCCACAAGTGCTGCCACATGCACATAACACATCGCCGCCTAAAGAAAAAATAAGCCACTGATGTAACGTTATCCACCAACCATTGTTTTACTATATCACCAAACAAACTGATGCTGAATGAACTGTTAACTCAAATACTGAGTGAAGAACAGCAAAATTAAGGAGTTAAAAATATAAGTAACAGGATGTGTTTAACTAATTCAGTTATTTGGCTAATTAAGTTTATTTAGTTTTTAGTTTTCTTTCATTTATTGATTAGTATAATTTGGCCAGCTTGCCTCAGACAGATCGCCATTCTTCACGTGGATTTTAGCCATACTATCTAGCCAGGTTTTGCGCAGCTCAGGGGTGCTGGTGTAGGATTTGGCCAGGCTGTACTGCAGGTCCACCAGCATCTCTGGGTCTTTTTCATGTTCCTTCATCTGCTCAGTGGCCATCAGTACTGTCCGGATCCGCTTGGTCAGGTCCTTCACATCCGAGGGGAAAGCAGTGGGCTGAAAGAACAGGAATAGAGAGTGCATAATAGGCAAACAGTCACGTCTGATGTGACAAATATGATTTGAATTTGAAAAGCTGGTGTTCTACTTGAGTTTATAGTGTTCAATGTTATTCTGACATTCATATTTATTGTTAACATTTATGTTGATGCTTCCTTAAGATTTTTGCCCAGATTTTTGCCCCAATTTGCAGTCTGGAGTTGACATTATTTGCTGAAAGTAATAGCCAGTGTAGAGATTTTGGGCACTCATATTTAACCAAATTCACAGAAAAATCACCTATGATTTCAGAGGATAAATTCTGTTAAGTGATGATGCTTATTAATCTGTTCATCACATTAAAAGTCATGTAGGGTACATTCCAGCATTTACTCAGATTGCAACCTACAGTATCATAATATGTATTTTGTATATACTGTATAAATGGAAATTTCTAATTTTACCTTTACAGTTTTATCACTGTTGGCACAATTATTAATGATGGACAGTGACTGCTGGAACCGTGTCCCTCCAATCCCGATGACATCAGCGATCAGCTGACTCACTGCAATCACCACCTGAGAACATTTTTTTTTAAATAAATCGCCAGGTATTTCAGCCAGATTGTGTTTTTCAAGTAAAAAAAAAAAGGCCAGTATTGATTCTAGATTGCAAAAGGGCTCTCTAGATCAGTGGTTCTCAACCAGTGGCCCCAGGACCCCCTAGGGGGCCTCATCAAATCTCCAAGGGGGTAGCAAGATGACTTAAATTATTAAAAAAATTATTTGATTGACACTTATGGCATTTATTTGACCCCCCCCCCCATTACTCTCTTATCCCTCTCTTGCCTGCAGGTGTGTGCGGACAAAGGACTTCCTGTCATTGTACTCAAAGTTGCTCTTCATGAGGAAATAGAGCAGGTGGGCAGCATCACTGCGTATGGAGCTCAGTTTGGAATTACAGCACTTCAGGATCTCATAGCAAAAACAGGCACACATATCCGCCCGTCCATCAAAAAATGTACAGGGAAACTGAGAAAGACAGAAAAAGACATGAGACTTATGAACAAAATAATGAACAACACTATTATGTGTTCATCATGTGTACACTTATGTTGGACATTTTATTACCCAATTATGTGATCTGAATACTAAAATCAATGGCAGGAAGAGTAAATTGACTGATGTTTTGATGAATCGTAGCCATTGACTTCCATAGTATTTTTTTCCATACTATGGAAGTCAATGGCTACCAGCAACTGTTTGGAAACCAACATTCTTCAAAATATCTTCTCTGTTCAACAGAAGAAAGAAAATCAGGTTTCGAAACTACTTGAGGGTGAGTTAATGATGACAGAATTAAACATTTTGGGTGAACTATCCCTTTGAGGGGCTGGTGAGGAAATATATCAGAAAATATTGAATTTTAAAGGGGTCATATGATGCAACTTCAAGTTTTCCTTTCTCTTTGGAGTGTTACAAGCTGATTGTGCATAGATAAGATCCCTGAAGTTGCAAAGACTAAAGTCTCAAAACCAAAGAGATATTCTTTATCAAAGTTAAGATTCTGCCACGCCCCCCTAAAACGGCTCGTTCAAACACTCCCCCACATGTCTACGTCACGATGTGGAAATATTTGCATAAGGCTGGTTTCAGTAACCGCAGTAGTGTTGAAGCAGCAGCATCAGGGAGAAGCTGTGAACAGCAACCATTTTATGGACGACCGTTTCGTGAGCCTAGGAGAGGAGGTAATTCTGACTTTGCTCTGATAATCTGGCACTTCTGAATCAGCAACTGTATGTTTTGTTATTAGTTTAAGTATTTGCTATTGACTGTTGCGCGTGTGTGCGCTAGAGGTCTTCACGGAGGACCTGAGACCCGAGGACCCGGGACCCATACGGGTTCAGCCGGGTCCGGGTCGGGTCCCAATCTATTACTTCGGGTCCCGGGTCTTTTTAACTTAGTGTGTAATACCCGAGACGATCGGAGAACACCGCACCTGCCAGAGATCAGCGTCAGTCAACATGCGTGTGTGTAACTTGCAGTTTGTAAAATTAGGATGGGAAAAGTGTGAGCGGGAAATAAGGTGGAAGAAAAAAAAACGCGTTACCTCAGCCGCCAGAAACAGAGCGCGGGCGGAGTTAATGTTAGTACTGCAAACTGACGGTGATCATGGATTCCTTCATGAGTGATGTGAAAAAAAGCAGAAAAAAACTGAAGAGACGCACCTGTTATTGAACACGCACGTAGTAGAGTGTAACAAACTTCTAATTCTGTGCGTTTTTTGCTAAAAAAATAATAATTTCTCCGAGAACAAAAAGTATCGTTATGGTAGTTCTAAAGGGTAAACGCAACAGTCGAAGTTGACTCGAGATAAAAAAAAAAACTGCGAAGTTGCATTAGTCATCCGTCTCCGTGACAGCAAGTAGACTTTTAAAGCTGGAATAATGAGTGGATTAAGAAGGCTCTTTCAGACAGCAAGAGAGAGGAACAGCCTAACATGGATGGAAATTTATTAGCAAGGAGGATTGTTTAGTTTTTTTTTTTCACAACTTGTTTATTGACTTAATAGCATTTGCTGTGCAATATGTGCCCATCGGGACGGGTGCAGTCGGGTCTGTGTCTTCCCAGCCGGGTCCGGGTCCAACTTTCGAATAATGGTCGGGTCCGCGTCGGGTCCGGGTAGTACATTTAAGGCATTTCTCGGGTCTGCACAGGTTCAGGTCCCACTTTCAAATAAAATATGGGTCCGGGTCGGTTCCGTGCAGCATATTTACGGGTCTCTTCGGGTTCGGGTACAAATTTTTGGACCCGTGAAGACCTCTAGTGTGCGCGCATGTGTGAGAGAGAGAGAGAGAGAGAGAGAGAGAGAGAAAGGGTCACATCTCAGCACATCAGCTATCTTAATCGTGGCTTTTGTGTGAGTGTGTGTGTGAGAGAGAGAGAGACGGTCACATCACAGCGGAGTGTACAGTGCGTCAGAAATCGTCTTAATCGCGGCTTGTTTGCAAACACATACGCGCATCATCACTGTGTCTGTCACACGACTCTGTTCCCCTCTCGGGCTTGAACTGATGGTAAAACTAAGGACATTATTAACTGTCTTTACATTCATTCTGAAAGCTGAAGCTCGCGATTATGGAAAGGGGCGTTACATTTCCGACGTGGCTTGTGGTGTTCGGCCAATCACAATGCACTGTGCCAGTTGGCCAATCAGAGCACACTGTGCTTGTCGGAAGGAGAGACTTTGTATAAATCGCAGCGTTTGAGAGAGGCGGGGCATAGAGGACCTACAATAATGTACAGTATTTGAAAAATAATGTGTTTTTTGAACATTAAAGCATGTCAACATATTCTGTTACACCAAAAACACAAAATAATGATCTTTAAAAAAGCATCATATGACCCCTTTAAAAACTTGAATTACTATTTTGCTTGTTTGATCCATAACTTTAAACTGTCAGGGTCTCCATTGGGGATATTCTTCTCTCATATCCCATGGCTGTATTGATTACCTTGTAAATGAAGGTACGTAGGGAGGTGAAGACCTGCTTCAGTGCTGTCTCTGACTGGGGGATCTGAAGGAAACAGAGGTGCACCTGGAAAACCTTCTTCATCAGTGGGTTATGACCCAAATCTGCACACAACTGGGTCTGTGGATACATGGTTTAATATGAGAGTGCTTCAAGGAAGAACTGAACTTTGACTTGTACTAGTAAACACACACTTCCACTTGTTGTCTATACCTTAAAGCCCATAATGAAGACACTGAGTGTGTCCAGCACAGTCAAGCACACCTCCGTTGAGACGTTAGCCTCCAGGAGACATGCGTCAGCATCACCATGGCAATACGCTTGAGGAGAAAGAGGAAAAGAAAGATCATATCATTTAATAACCAAAATGAACAGAAGTGAGATAAGCTGCTTTGGCCTCTCAGTATTGCTTTGCTGTCTCTGGTTGGACTACATCAGTGGTTCTCAAGCCTGGTCCTGGAAGACTGTTAGAGTATTTCAGAACCAGGACTGAAAAACCACTGGATTATAACACTTAATTCATTCTGTATTGAAGATGGCGCAAAGGATGGCATGTAGAATATGCATAGCACTATGCTTTTTGGCCCCCTTGAAACCCAATAAGCTCTTACCAGTTAGTCTACAAAGATCCCAAGAACAAATTCTTAGACTGAAACATACACACACACTTTCATGATTGTCAAAGCACATTCAATTCTTCGAAATGTTCATCTTAGAGAGGTTGTGAAGGATGATGAGTAATTAAGAACTGAATGTGTTAATGTGTCTTACTGTGGTTGAAAGTGTGTGCGTTCTCCAGGCTGCCCAGCTGGTGTAAGCGTGTGTGCATGACGCCCCCTCTGTTACGAGACACAGGAAGAGTCAACGACTTCCTGTCCTGAGCCATAAACCCCACCCCATCCTGGCTTCTGAGGGAATACAAAGCCTTTATTAGAGATCTGGTGAGCTGTCAATCATATACATACAGTATACAAATGCAAATATGTAAGGGTCACGTCATAGATGTCATGAGGTCTGCTTATATTGTTATTTTAGACCATGTTCCACACTCTCTTGCCGTATTTTCCACAAAGTTTGGGGTTTATTACAATTTAAAACTGTTTTGTATGTTAATATATTTTAAAATGTAATTTATTCAAATAATGGCAAATCTACATTTTCAGAAGCCATTACTCCAGTCTTCAGTGTCACATAATCTAATACGATTAATAGAAATCTAATATGCTGATTTGAAGCTTATGCAACTCTCAATTTCTTTTTATTATCAATGTTAAAAACAGTTGTGCGGCTTAATATTCTTGAATGGCAGTGCACCCTTAAGACTTGCGTAAACAGCTTCTTTGAACATGAAATGAGTAACAGCAACTTATGATCAACAGTTTTGCTGACAAGTCAATATATTTTGCATGATCTATTCTTCAATAAAAGCCTATTTGCAAAGCTTGCATTGTTTTATGACAGGTTCACAAAACAACCCATGCTAAAATGTGCAATACACAAACTATCAAGGTCGGATTGAAATGACCAAGGACTGTATTTCTAGATTAGTTTCAACAGATGCTTTTGTTGGACATTTTGAAGTTTTGAAATTCTTATTTATTTCAAAATATCAATGAAAGCTTGATTTCTCATGATATGACCCATTTAAAACACCTGCATTCACTATGGTTGACCATGTATATTCCTTACATCATATTATATAAATATGATATGCCACAAAGTTGCACCTGTATTACTGCTCATAAACCAACATGATGGTGTAGATGGTTTATAAAAGATGTTAATACAGTGCATTAGATGTTGGCATCCATTAGTCATGTGACTGTTATCCACAAAGAGCAGGAAATGTGATGATGTGAACACTGGTGTGAGCATATTATTGTACTAGATTTGTTGAATGGACACATGCAGGTGATAAATATCTAAACGGATACCACAAAACCTTTTGTTCTTAGACTATTGAGAAAGCATGAATGTGGAAATGTCTCAGCACACATACACACAGAGCAGTGAGTTAGTTGAATGAGTCAGCATGCTGTTAGTGAAGGCCACTCAAAAGCACACAGCAGCTCTTACCCTGTTCAGGGGTGCCAGGATGCTACAGTATCACTGACTAACTGAACCCTCGCCAGCATTTCAGCCAATAAAACATACACATAAAGGAGTAGCGTCATTCAAGGTAGTGTAAGACTTGATGCCGTGTATGCATGTATGTGTGAGTGCATGTTAAAGGCTAGAGAGAGACAGGTAGATATGAGATAGCAGTGGTGGTTTGAGCTTGTGTTTGTATGTATGGTTTTATAGATGAGAACTGGTAAAATCATTTGTGATAAAATTAGAACTTTTCTTTAAATCTATGAACTGATAATTAATAAAAATGATTCACAATGAATCACATTTATTAATACATTATTAATGATCATTACTAATTATTACCACCAAATGAGGTTAATTCAAATACATTAGGCTACATTGTAGTGACAGACAAAGAAATATTTGAACAGACATTGGAAAAAGTGGCCTTGGAGGTAATTATATTGTTTTTTCCATGTCACTAAGAACTGGCCCAAATTAGTTCATCCTTAATGCATTATTAAATTTAAAGTACCTTGTTGGCATGATTATGTTTACATATAATATTGCAAAGAAATATACACAAAACAAGTAATGACAAGAAAATAATATACAATAAAACAATAATAAAAACTATAATAAAACAACAAATAACAATAAAAAGTATTAAAAACCTTATTTAGTAAGTGAATAAATACATATATAAAACATAAATAAAATACATTGAATAAATAATATATTGAATAAATGTATCCAATATTATATATATACACAATAGACATTTATTCAATACATTATGCATAAGAATACTGTAATTTTATTTGATTATTAATAAAATATAATTCATATTAAGTAGTGCTATCTTTTAAACCAATAAATGTTCTAAATTGATGCATTCGATTAATTAGGATATTTTTTCTAATGTTTTGGCATAAATATCCTGTTTTTTTTGGCATAAATATCCTGAGTACTTTATGTTCCCGCTAAAATACGTATGATTTAGAACCAAAATTCAAAGACTTCTAAGAATTCTTAGATTAGTAGGAGCAAAACATTTTTTACCTGGCAATGGATCTCTTCCCCATATACCTGAACTGATGTAGACACACTCTGTGCGTGAGAGAGAGAGAGAAATGAACTGAGTGCTCAGTATTAAGTTACAGGAGCTCAGTACTCTGATGCTCTGATGTGATTAGTACCAATCTAGATGACTTACTCTACTAAAGTGAAAAAGTCCATCAGCTCAGAGGTTGTAGCTTTGTTCCAGTATGTAAATAAGGCATCTGGAAAAATAATCAAAAGTGAGGACAATCATGAACAAAGGTATGTGGACTTTGAAAATTAAAGCCATGTGTGGATGTTCTTACCTTCAGACATGCTCTTTAAGACATGGAGGAAACACATGAGCAGGTTTTTGATTTCTTCTCTATTCAATTTATCACAGCGCAGCATAGAGCTACCCAGAGCGGAGGCTGATTGGGTCTGTCGTACAGACACACACACACGCATAAAGTATATAATGGAAGACACAACAAAATATCACATCACAGCACACTGTGGGCCATCAGAAGCTTCACTGCTCACCCCTAAATGACTTTAAGTGAGCAAAAAACACCCCACCACATGCACAGAGCTGGAAGAATACAATATGAGAAAGACATGCAACACCCCCATGATGTATAAAAGATTAAAGAGATGGAAGCACACACACTCCCCAGATGGGGACACTCTAGGGTTGCTCTACTTGTATGGTGTCAGTAATTCTGTTAGTGTCATTATCGTAGAGGGCAGGGCTTGTAAGCAGTGAAAAATCCATTGTGACACGTTTGGCTGCCCGGCTGAGAGGGGCGGAGTCCTCTGGTTCAAGGGGGAGGGGCAACACGGTAAGGGTGTGCCTACGTGTAAACCTCTCTTTCGGCTAAGAGGTCAGAGGTCAAGGGTGAGAGGGGAGAATAAGAGTCAGGAATGATTAAGTGAAACTTATTAGCAACAGCTACATGTCTTGCTCTAAATACAGCTGAATAACAGAGGCTCAGTTAAAGCAGTATGGTGCCATTTGCATCCTTATGATACTTCAATATATTTAACTTTGTTTAGTAAGTAATACAAAACCTGAATCATTTTAAAGATTTTTTTTCTAAAATGTTTTTTTTCTAAAAAGCTTTTATGTATTTTAAAACAAAAGTATGTATTTTGGGGATTATTTGTTTAATAATATACTATTTAAAACACCAATGTCTATGGGGGTTTTGGCTCTGCTAGTTTAAGCTTGAGGGGAATAAAATGTGATTTCTTTTCAATTGAGATGTAAAAAAAAAAACTGACATTTTCAGTCACTGTTGCCTAGAAATGACCCAGGGAGTGAGAAATGCAGCATAACAGATGTTTCATGACCTCACACGTTCATGTAATGTATTAGACACATGTGGAAAAGTGAATACATCACAGCTCCAGTTAAAGGCCCCCTGAGCACATTTGGAGGAGGAAGGAACTCCCCCTGAACATTTAATACATTCATTTAACATTGTTTTTAAAAGACAAAGTCAAGTCCATTTTAATTTTGTAAAGTGCTTTTCAGAGTACATATTATGAAATATATTATGTTATTCATCTTTACCTTATCAAGGGAGCTGGTCTTCTCAGGGATGCTGTTTCCTGAGTCTGTGCTGACCAGAGAACCTCGAGAGTCAGCGTGACGAACAGAGCCAATGTTAGGCGTAGAGGTGTGAGGAGAGGCTACGCACAGAATAAACTTCATTCATATAATGACATCATTTACAGAAACATCTCCTGATAATCTCACTACTGCTAGAAGGTGAAAGGCCTGAGTTGCTGGTAGTTTTTGATTTGCTCATTACTCACCAGTTCCTGAGATGACCCCAAATACATCTTTATGAAGGCTGTTGTCAAGGTTACCAACAGGCTTTTGAGGCGTTACTGTAGAGATGCTGGGAAGATGTTCATCTCGCCCATTCTGAGGAGATGGCATATGAAATGTAAGGGTTGCTCAAATTGTAAATAACAGACTGATAAGAAAGTACGGAAGATGATTCACCTGGTTGGTGTTAAAATTAGACGTGTCTCTCACATTCAATCTGTGAACGTTCTCCTGCAGCAACCCAAACAAGGGTAGATAGAGCGTCGCCAACCTTGCCTGCTGACTCTGTGTACACATACACAGATACACAGCTTAGATATTTACCGGTTAAAATCAATGTCTGTTTAAGGCAAGTCAAATCACCCCGTGGCAATTTTGAAAGTGCTTCTGGGCACTGTTTTTTAAATAGGCAATTGGCGTACAAGTACAGCTCCTATGTACTTGAACCGGGAAAGAACTAAAATATACAAAATAAGATCATGTTCAATACACTACTACTCAAAAGTTTGGGTTCATTATTCTTTTTCTAAGAACTTAATACTTTTTTGTTTTTTGTTATTTGTTAAGCCACTGTAAGGTGCTGGTGCAGTTACAAAATTAACCCTTTGTGCAAACACCTTTAATTTTAAAACAGTTATTTTCCTAAACTTGAGTGGTTTGTTGCAACTGTGCACTGACCTTTGAGGCATAGCGATCGTCAAATGTGTGTTTGATCATCAGACTCTTGAGAACCTGAATGGCGATCTGACGGACTTCCCCAAACTCCTGAAGAGCCCCACACACCTCCCTCAATAACAAACCCACCAGGAAGTGATTCCTGCAGAAATCATCAGTCAGTGAATAGTCCAACTGTAGATCTATGAAGACACAGAGAAAAGAAAGAGAAAGAAAGACATTACACCACAAACACTGAACGTAACCACCAGCTAATTTAAAACTGTGTTTGAAAGTTTTAGCTCAAATATCCTGCTTAAAAGACCAAAGAAAACTAGTTGAGAAAAATGCTGTTATGTATTTAACAATGCCTTAAACAAAAACAGCTCTACAGCTTTTTATAATAAAACCAAGAGCACTGATTTGATTTATGCACTTTAAATTACAATTTCACTGGAACAGCAAATCACAATAAACACACATACACAAGATGATCTTTCACAGACAGACTCAACAGCCAGTTCATGGACAGTTATTACAAAACAAAGGTAAATAGAACAGTTTTAAACACCCAATCAATCATCCAGACTTATGAATGAATTAGCTTATTTTGCACATCAACATATGTAAGACAGACCAGAGTAGGTCCATTCCACATCAGAAATGAAACCATCATAGCAGTTATGACACTGAAGAGACATGGACTGTGTCATTAAGACTAGACACATGCACATTGTTCAGTGCCTGGCAAGCAGGACTGCTCACCTACTCTTCTTGCATGAGTCTCCTTAATGTGACACAGAAAAGCTAGCACACACAAAGAAAGAGGAAACAGTGGACAGGGACAGCAGAAGACAATCATATGAGCAAAAGGTACAGAAAGCCCAAAGAACAGAAGCCACATAGGGAGGAAAGAAGAACTCCATTAAATCTAATTCTCCTGATGAACAACTTAACCTTTCAAGAGAGATGCCAGACAACATTGTAGACTATTTCAACAACAGTGTGCTGTAAGATACTGCTGTATGTTTACCTTGAAACCTCTGAATGCGGCCCTTCCCAAAAGGCATGGGCAGATTGAGTGGGACGTAATGTTCATGATTACACACCACCCGCAGAAACTCAAACTTAAACTCATACAGCGTCTGCAAGACAGAGAGACACAATTATATTATATTAGATAAGATTATATTATATTATATTATATTAGATTAGATTATAATGAGTCAATAAGATTATTTTTAAAGAAAATAATATTTTTATTCAGCACATTAAATTAATCAAAAGTATATATATATACAAATAATCCTGAAAAAAATTATCACGGCTTTCACAAAAATTTTAAGCAGAACAACTGTTGATAATCAACACTGATAATGATAACAAATGTTTCTTGAGCACCAGATCAGCATATTAGAATGATTATTGAAGCATCATGTGACACTGAAGACTGGAGTAATGATGCTGAAAATTCAGCGTTGCCACCAAAATATATTAAAATAGAAAAGTTATTTTAAATTGTAATAATATTCTAAATATTACTGTTTTAACGTATTTTGTATCATAAAAACAGCAACAACAAAAAAATGCTGCCTTGGTGAGCATAAGAGATTTCTTGTCTGGTAATTATATTAGTAATTATATATTATTACTAGAAACATGACAACGTGCTTGTTAATGTTTACTAATAAACTTTTTAAACATTACATAATGATTAACAGATCATTATTTCATGTCAATTAAAATGCTTACTAATGTCATTAAATGTTCAGTTCATATGATCATGCACTTCCTGAAAATCTACAAATGATTTTAAAATTAAGGATTTAGCATTTAAGATTTAGCATTTTATATAACTATATAATTTCATGTAACTATGCTGTTATGTGTACCTTGGGATCTCCAGGTACAAAACAGGAGATGTAGTTGTTTATCTGCTTGAAGACAAATCCTCGATCCATAAAGGTAAAACAGCGCTGTAGGGCAGATATCGAGAAGACACGGTTGTTAAATAAACTCAAATAGTCATTAATGATACAAGCCTTCAAATACAACGCTCAACAACTCAGGATGTCTCACAGAGAACACTTTGCAGACAAAACGATTAAATATTGGTGTATAAAATGAACTGGCTGTACCTTTATGAAGACAGCCAGGCTATGGTTGGCATTGCGGGCAGCGTCCAGATTGTCCTTATACTTCTGTGTGATGTGAGGCATCAGCATGTTCACCAGTGTCTCCACAGCGTGGTGGAACGAAGCTGTGAATCGCTGGTTCCTGGACAACTACACATACAACAACACAGCTAAGACAAGCATACTTACCTAATACAGCATCCCTTATAAAAACCATGTTAAAAAACATTTTCCAAAATCCTCAGTTACCCTCATACAGGGTCTCTTTCAGGAGAGTCAGAAGCTAAGAATATTCTTATTCTTATTATTTGGTTAATTTTCATTGTTGATAACAGTGAAGGCAATTACAAAGTTTTCACTGTTTTAATCAGGATATTTTGGGAAAAAACTATTACCATATTAATTACCATAGTAATTTTTTTGTAGTAAAGTAAAGGTACATTTTTAGTAAAGGAGAGTTTATTGAGGCATATAATTGTGTTTACCTTGACCTTGCCACTTTCCATCAGGTACTGTGCCATTGACTTCACCAGGGCTTCAAAAAAATACCACGAATACTGAAACACCGAAGTAAACATTTTAACCATTGACAAATAGAACTCATAACAAACTTGCTGAGATTTAAGAGTTTTAAAACAGAAACTTTAAAACAAAACTACCTTGAGAAGCTTGTTGCTGGTTAGGAAGTCGGTTGAAGGCTTTAAAATAGATGTCATGGCTTTGGCCACTTCCTCGTGGACTGTCTTACTGTTATTGGTTGGATAAGACTCCGTTTTAAACACGTACTGGAATAACAGGAAGAAAATCATGTAACCAAGGCCTACTTTAGATACTGCAAAAAACTATGACAGTGTACATTGCAATAAATATGGCTGAATGTTTCAGAACTTGATTTACCTTCACATAAGACCTCAAGTAGTGTTCTAGACCCTCTTCGTGGCACTGAGCAACAATGTGGACCATGACCCTGCAGGGGAGACAGATGGACAACAAAGGGGCATGTAGGACCAAATGAGAAAGACAGCATGTTCTGATTTTGGTGACTCTCATTCTCTCACCTGGTGGTGTTTACGGCGACATCCTCATTACTGGTGCTGGTCAGAACATGAACCAGCTGGTTTAAAATAGTCGGCAGGAAGTTGATCATAACATGACCTTCCATGGCATGCAGACTCTGGAGATTAATGGGTAACGTTTTGTCATTCAGCCCACCATGATAAGAATAATTAATGCAAAAAAATCCTGCCATCTAACTTCTCTAAGCTCACCTTGAGGTATTTGACAAGCTCACCCTCAGTTGGATGGGTGGCACCAGACTGCATACTCTGGAAATGATGGAAAAAATTGTGCAGGTGCTGATCCTGAGGAGGAGAAAAGACATGTCTAAATTAGAGAATGGGAACAGATAAATAAGGAACCTATATGTGTGTGTGTGTACTTGTTTATGCTACATTGTGGGGACCAAATGTCCCCACAAGGATAGTAAAACCGGAACTTTTTGACATTGTGGGGACAGGAGGGAAAACAATTATTAAAAATAGTAAATGATATTTATCTGAAAGTGTAACAATGCAAACAGGTTTTCTGTAAGGGGTAGATTTAGGGTTAGGGTTGGGTTAGGGTATAGAAAATATCGTTTGGTCAGTATAAAAATAATAGAAGTCTATGGAAAGTCCCCACAATTCACAGAAACAAACATGTGTGTGTGTGTGTGTGTGTGTGTGTGTATAGTCATACCTGAGTGTAGATAGTAGAGACCAGATGTGTAGACACTTTGAAAAGAGGACGTCCTCCATCCACCCACTTCATCTCAGGACTAGAGTGCTACAAACACAACACCCATAAAACAATATCACGTTTAAACAGTTTATTTTGATTACACTGACAGATCACCCACTGAAAGATCTATTTAATGCCATTCTCATAGACAGCAATGAGATTAAATGAAGGGCAAATGGAGACTTTTGCTGAATTTATGCCATGCATGTTATAAAGCCATGGCTTCTCATATTTCCTTATTTAATTTTCCTGAGAAAAGAGCCAACTAATCTTTTGTATTTGTGTATGTCTTAATGTGTTTCAAAAGAGATCCCAACAAAGTCAGAGATTTCAATATGAACTCAAAAACATTTCTCATTAACTCCAACACAGTTCAAACTGGACTACACGTACACACTGCACAAATACAACAATCTATCTGCTACCACTGGATACCATCCAATGCACATACATGACTTTTGCGTATCCAGCTTATGTACAATCTACTGCACCTTTGCATATTACTGTGTATGTATATATGTGTACATAATGTAGAATGTGTACATACGGTGTATAATGTGTATTGATAACTGTAAGTATGTCTAACAGTACACTGTGTGTACTGAGTATATGTATGTGTATATTGCACATTGTCTGTATAAGTCTGTAAGTAGGTAATGGTACTGTCTATATGTTAATTGTTTCTGCACTGTCTGGAGCACGCTCTCAAGAATTTCACTCATCAAGGCACATGTGCTGTGATGATGTGACAATAAAAGTGATTTGATTTGATTTGATTTATATTAAAAAATGTAAAATGATCTGAGCCGCTCTATCCACAGTAGTTGTATAGCTCTCTATACTCCTAATACTAATTTGTGCTTAGCTTTATTTCAATAATGACAACTCTCTGATAGGGCTGGACCAGAATATTCGATTATTTGAATATTCGTTCGGTGGGTTGGCATTCGATTTTCAATTTTGAGATTCGAATCTTCTTTTTTTTTCTTTTCTTTTTTTTTTGAACACCTGGCATCCCCTGCGAAACGGTTCTCATTCGCGCTTGAATATGAATCGCCCATGAGTGAACGTCATGAATGTCATGATTCAGTTCATCTGGAAGAGAAGACAAAAATGGCGAAGACCTCAGCTGTGTGGGAGCACTTTAAATTGAGTGAGGACAAGACAAAGGCAGTGTGCCAAATATGCGATTTGAAACTGGCCTACCACAACAGAACATCAAGTTTGAAAAATCACCTGAGTTCTGTAAGTAGTACGCCTATTGTTGGTGTAAAAAAATTAGCTGCTTTTATCCACCATGTTAATTAGTAATTTTACACATGATAAAAATGTGCACTTACTTAATTGCGAATACGGCAGTCATAAAAATGTAATTTTATTTAAACTGTTCGTTAATTAAAATGTGTGTTGCTATTATTGAAATATGCTACGGTGTTCTTTATTTATTACAGTTCTTCTTTTATTTAAATAGCCTACCCTTTACGGTGTCAGTAAATACTGTGCTGCTAATTTCTGATTTGGGAGCGATTTGTTTGTTAGAAAATTGTTAGGCTGCCTTATTAAAAGTTGGTGTGACCTGTGTGTTTTGTACTATGGTTTTGTATCACTAGTGCAGTGTCCGTTCTCGGAGCATTTATGCCCTGCCCACGTGAGGCACGCCGCTTCTGGCTTGCGCTGTTCTGTAGTTTATTAAAAGTTTATTAATTCTGAACGTGTCACGTGTCCATATTGCACCAAAATGTGACACTGCACTCCCTTGGGTCCACAGCAACACACCCACCACGCGTGAAGTTGATTGAATGAACGGTTCTCGACATAATAAAAATGCAAACAGACAGACAGACACACACAGATTCCTGCCTTTATTAGAGAGAAGAATATGTTCAGCCCCCTCCCTCGTAGTTGATAACTACCGAAGCTTCGAAGCTCAAAAAATGGTATTCGGACCAGCCCTAGTTTTAGCATTTTATGGATATGACAATGGTAATGCATTTGGTTACAGCGGACTTGATCTGGTATGTATTCTGGTGCATTCTGTAGAGCAAGTATAGACTTGCTACTGCCAATAGACACACAGACCCACTACTGTGAGCATGTAAGATTCCGTATTTTGCTACTTCATGAATAGGCATACATAAATTCTGTAACAGATCTAGACAGGTGGAGCTGGGGGATGTGGAAGGTTTTAGAGGAACTTTATAGTGTGCTGCAGGACCAGTTTACAGTGAACACTGAACCAGACCATTTTAAATGTTGAGCACACAGTCTAATTGCCTGCAGAATCAGCAGAGGCCAATCAGCTTGTGCGAAAGTGATAAATAATGCGGTTGTTGGCAGATTGCATGTAAAAGATCCATTACCCTGCACTATCTATCATGACTGAACTAGAACTAGTTGTTCATAGAATTTTACGAGAAATATCTAAGACAAAGTTGAATTATCAATGTAACATAACTGAGAGTCGAACGCTATTAAAGAGCAACCTCTTCCTGTGTTAAATTGATAGTATGCAATACAATCCACTCAGACAAAAGATCGATAATAATTAGATGTAGATATTCACAAAGTTTAGCAAATTAGACCACACACACAAAGGCTCAATTGCTGTACAAAGAACAGGTACAAGTTCACATTTGGTCAGCAAATGGCTGAAATATTTGCCAAGAATGGCATGTTTTTGTTATGACTGCACATAGTGGGTTTACCTTGCTTACACCCTCCTGAAAGCTGAGGTAACCATTTGGTAGGTTGGACGCCACAGAGATGTGTTGCTCACTCATAACAACACGGCCATCTTTAAGCAGAGGAAGCCAGGCAGAGCCCACTGACAGAAAAACAGACAGAAGTGAGATGAAGTGTGGAAGAAAATATTCAGCACATCCAAAGACTACACTTACAAATTGGTGATTGGTTGATTGGTATGCCCCTCTCTGATAATGCTGCAGAAATGTTATGCATAAAAAAAACAGAAAAAAAAGAAAAGAAAAAAAAAAAACAGAAGCAAGTTCCTGGAGCCCTACCCCATGATTCAAAATATAAACACTTTCAGCAACCCAATTACCCAGCATGCTGTACCTGGGGTCTCCACTATGTCCCGCTTCTTTGTGCTGCTGTCACAGCTGATGTGGTAAAAAGTGAAGAGCAGGTGATGCTTTTCATGAAGTTGTGTGGGCAACTCGATTTTTATCTGCAGTACAAAAATACGCCAACAATATGATTGTTGAAAAAAAAAAAAACTGAAAATGAAAAAGAAAATCTAAAATATGAAAAGATCAGTCTGAAAAATGATCAGTATCTTCAATATTTAACAACATTTTACATGGGGTTAAAACATAATCCTAAATAATTAAAATACATAAATGTACATTTCAGTGTACAATGATCAGCTTCCTCATATTTAGATATCTGGTCCACTATTATCATTATATTGAGCATATTTAACTAACTATAAACGACATATTTGAAATTTGGAATATTTGAGACCACTAGTGAAAATGCTTTCATTCTGTGAATGTATACAAAAAATTCCCATTAAAAATATTCATATATTATTATTATTATTACAAGAGCATACAACAATTTTGAGTGAAAAGTTGAAATAAAAGTGTAACTTAAATTTTTGATTTTCTTAGTATTTAGTTGGTTCCTCTTTTGGTTCTACTGACAGCAGTACTCAAGTTATTTGTGCAAGTTTTTGCAAAACCTGATGATAACACCATAACATTTTTGTTTACCATTTTTCTAAATCCTAAAACTTTTTTCAGTTTTAAATTTTGAACTCCCGTTTGCCTATATGGTATATTACTTCGTGCTTGGCCCCCTATAAAATATATATTGCATCCCATTCATCACCTCATCATAAAACTCTGGGTTCTGCTGGTGGTGCAGTACAGCTGCATAGGCTTGTTTGGTGAAGAGAGGACCTCCTGGACGACCATAGATACACTATACATAACAGTGACACACAAACAGAGCAGAGTTATTTGGCCCTTTAACTTTATTTCAATAGGGCAATGCAAGGAAGGACAAAAAAACAGTGGCAGAGGAGAGAGAGGAACAGGGTCAGGAGAGTATTTATTGTATATCAGTCATAAGAAAGGTATTGGGGCAGCCTTGTACCTTCAGAGGTTGGGCATCCTCTTCATCCGACTCTCTGAATTCCACACATACTGCGATGTTCCTTGCCTGAGTCACATAAGATAAAGACCGAACATGAGCCAGAAAACTTACTGTCGAATCTCTAAGGGCATGTTTTATGAGCGGCGAGTGTGAGCCTTCATTACACTGACCATCTCATGTCAATACCTTTGGCAAAGGGCACTAATTTTGCAAGAAAATGGAAAAAGCAAGAAGCTTTCAGATGATAATGCTAATGTACCTTGGCGAAAGACTTCTGGCTGTCATATTTGAGGTGTTTGGGATAGACATAGAGATGATTGTTGTAGGTGGTGAAAGGCTGAGAGCACTTGGCAATACAGGGAACAAACTCCTCCACCTCCAACAGAACACCGTCGCTCGGCCCATTACTCTCAAAAGGCCTCACTGGGATGAAGGATGGAGTGACACAATCTAGCCAATGGTGAGGAAAAGATGACAAGTGAGTTCAAGTGACCAATTCATTGCACACAAGGAGGACACACATTTTCAGGAAATCAAGGTAGAAAATATGGCGAAAATATCAGAAAAGATGTAGTATGATGCAGTATGTTACATATACAGAGTTACATTAACAAATATTTTGAAGACTCACTAGCCACATCAGGAGGGACATTATCAATGGTAGCGTCCAGGTTACCCAAGATGACAGGTAGTTTAGCCATCTTCTCAGGTCTGTTGATACAATTTTGACATACACATTATCGGTTAAATATTGTATTATTAAAATAAATTTGACAAAACCGTAAAATAAATTTAATAATACAAAATAATAACATTTTTATTTAATCTCTTAAGCTAACTAAGGCTGCATTTATTTAATTAATTTTATTTTATTAATTAATTAAATTTAATTTAATGTAATTTATGCATTTAAATTATTTGTTTATCAAAACTACAGAAAAATTATAATATTTTGAAATATTATTACAATTTAATGTGATGGAAAGGCTGAATTTTCAGCAGCCATTACTCCAGTCTTTAGTGTCACATGATCCTTCAGAAATCATTTTAATATGCTGATTTGGTTGTCAGTTATTATCAATTATTACTGGTGCTCAATTATTAATAATGGTTTTTATCATTATCAATGTTGAACATATTTTTGATGCTTAATATTTCTGTGTTAATTTTTGATGAATAGAAAGTTCAATAGAACAGCATTTATTTGGGATAGAAATCTTTTGTAGCATTATAAATGTCTTCACTTTTGATAAATTTAATGCATCCTTGTTGCAACATTGATGATAAGCATCATAACTGCATATTATAAAGTTGTCTAAAGGATCATGTGACACTGTAGAATGGATTTATGGCTGCTGAAATTTCAGCTTTGCCATCACAGGAATTAATTACATTTTAAAATATATTAAAATAGAAAAAAGTTATTTTAAGTTGTGATAATATTTCACAATATTACTGTTTTACTGTATTTTTTTATTAAATAAATACAGCCTTGGTGAGCATAAGAGTCTTCTTTCAAAAATATTTAAACATTAATTATTCCAAACTTTTGACAGGTAGTGTACATTCATATTAGAAGCTCATATATCTGTAGGAGGCCTGAAAAAGTGCCCCTCTGAGAGGAACTACAAAACACATTCCTAACGGTGAAAAACACTACAGAAGAATATGATGTTCGGAATATATTTCCATTTAAAGTCCATTGTTTTAATATACTGAATCTACTGTGCTGTAAAAGGGACAGGAATCTCTAGTGAAGATAAGTCTGATGACATGAGGGGGATACTGACTTCCTAAAATCCGCCAGCAGTTTGAAAAGATCCTCTTCTGAGAGTTTATTACTGTCTTGCCGGTACAGTGCAGAGAACCGAGCGCTTTTATCCAAAGTCCCTGAGGCATCTTTAAACACAGGCCTGTGGAAAAGAACAAAAAGTTTAAATATTGTGATTGACAGAACACACAGAGAGAAGAACAGGACATTTCCAGACAGTTTTGGCTCACCGGGCTGCCCATGCGAAAGGCATCCTGTACTGGCCCAGTCTGCTGCAGGCCATCTTGGCATTCTTCAAAACCTTCTGAGCAACCTGTGAAGCAAAACACACACATTGTTCCCCACAACCTCTCCAGAGATATTTTATTAACAGTGAACTGGGCAGAAAGCACATTCCTGGCAGTCTTGCGGGGGTTTTGGATGGTATTGTTGTATAGTTTTAGGCAGGATATTGAAGGGGTCATTGTGGGATGTGGTAGAATTGTTTGCAAGTTTATGGATCCTAAGCCCTGATAATCTTTCCTTATCCTTGTAATAACCACTTATTGTTTTGACTGACAGTGTGTATTTGGTTCTTCTGTTTTGTTTGGTATATGAGTGTGTGTATGTTTGGGTCAGCTGTTTTGTTTCTGTATGTGTGTGTGTAGTTGTGTTAGGCTCATTGCCTTGCTGGAGTCGGAGCTCTTCATGTAGGGCTCAGCGCAGTGAGTAATGCCTCCCTGCAGAACTTTCTCGATTCGCGCAACCAGGAAGATGTCAGGGTGAGGACACGTCACAGAGAAGACACTCTGAAACACAAATCAGAACATAGACTTTTCTTACTGAAAATACTGTGTCAGTTATATATCCTTTTTCCAAATGAGGATGTCCCCAAAGGGAGGTTAAACATAGATAACTTCTGGGACAAATTGTCCCCAAAGTATAGCTAAGTAAACACACTCACACACTTCACTCTGTAACTCTATCTATCTATCCATCCATCCATCCATCGTTCTACCTATCATTCTATCTTGTTCTGTCTGTCATTCTATCTATCCATCCATCTTGTTCTGTCTGTCATTCTATCTTCAGTATCTGTCTATCTGTCCATCCGTCCATCTATCTGTCTATCTATCTATCTATCTATCTATCTATCTTGTTCTGTCTGTTGTTCTATCTTGTTCTGTCTGTCATTCTATCTATCTATCTATCTATCTATCTATCTATCCAGTTGACCCATCCATCCATCCATCCATCCATCCATCCGCCTCTGAAAATAAACTGTTAGATTAGTCCTCTTACTTTTTTTGGGTACTGCAGCATCCCCTCCGGCAGTTCACTAAGCAGCGTTTCTCCGTGAGGTGTGTCCACCCCTCCGTTTATCTGCATGCTGGGTGGTGGGATCATGGAGCGGACCAGTGGGTGATTTAGATCCACATGAAAATCTGCAGATATTTTTCGGCTGTTCTGCACATCAAACAGCGAAAGCACCACAAAGAAGGGCTCCACCTGAAGAAAACAGCAAAGCTGCATCTAATCTGTACCAGAAATGTGGGTTGAGCTACAAATTGACATGTTGAACCACTTCAACAAACAGATGAATGTTTGCAAGCACCACAGAGACATAGTATTTACACTTGTAGCACATTAAACTGGAATAGGAGAAAGTGGTTTAACATTGAAATAATTACGCATTTACATTTATGTAATCATATACAGGGCTGACTATCAATATACACACAATTCTCCCTTTCCCATGGAGTTTGGCTGGTTCCCAAAACACATCGCTCACCAGAGACAGTGATACTTAGCCAAAGAAAAGAGCTTTATAACCACAGAGCAATTGTGATTGTGCGTGTGAATCTTACGTTAGTAGTAGGTCCCTCCTCATTTTCTGCTACACAGCTCTGAAGGTTGAAGGACAGATCATTGCAGCTGACCAGAACTCTCTTCCCAAACTTCTCCTCAAACTGCTTCACGTCAGGTTCAATGCCAGACAAATCGAGTCTCTACAGGCCAAAATATACACACATAGCTTAAAACCAGTAGCTCACCCTGTGATTTAATGGATTATTTATTATTGGAGCTGTGGCTCACCTGTGTGTCAGGGTCCAGAGTAAAGAGTTTCAGACGAGTTTCACTCCTCATCTTGGACTCAATGTCTCTCGCACTCTGAAAAGCAAAAACAGGTTGCTGCTAGTTGCTAATTACCAGTTGATTGTGTTTCCTGTTCCAGCATATTGCATGATAAAAATCTTAATTAATCTTAAATCTTAATCTTAATCGCTATTTTGTCTTGGTTTCCAGTGGAATATCTAAGAATACTTAAAACAATATTAATGTACATGAGAAGTAAAATAACATAATAGAACTCATTTTCTGAGAATATATCTGAAAAATAAAAGTTTTTAAATCTAAATTTACTTAGATTTAAGATTAAAATGGCATGTTTTTTTTACATTTATTAAACAGAAGGAAGACGAGAATTACTATTTGTGCATATGTAACATAATTTGCAATTGCACAATTATCTAATATCTCTGTTTACACTGTTCATTCTGAAGTAAATGCATCACAATTTATGAATGTTTAAATATTTTCACTGCAAAATAAGACAAAAGAAATAGTATAAGTGTATTCAACATCATTAAAGTGAGATATCATGGGATGTGTGAGAAAATATTCTGACTTTAGAGAGAAGAGGCGCCTAGACGATTGATTCCAGGGAGGAGAGAGAGACGGCAGACAGGAGAATAAAGAGCGAGATAGAGATGGGATGTGTGTGTGTGTGTGTCTGTGTTCCAAAGTGTGGGTGGTTCATTGTGGAATGGTTGGAAAACATTAGCCTAGAGGACTAAGGGTGTGTGGAAAAACTGTGGATGTGTAGAGAGAGGGCAGACAGCGAGGACGCCAGCGTTGAGATCATACTACAGTCAAGACACAGGAGCTGAAAACCAGTATTCACCTTCACACACACACACACACACACACACACACACACCCTGTGAAACTGTAGATGATTGTTTGTATAATCAGCTAATCAGGAAATCATGCGTGTCTATATGTGTGTCTGTGTGTTCACAATACCTGGAAACTGTCCTGAAAATTCCCCGGCGGGATGTCTGTCTTGCCCAGCTCATCATCTGTGTGAGAGAAATCACACTTGCTGTACTGAAACACTCAAAACCAGCAAACACAGCCATTAGTCCCAATGGCTGTTTCAACATGTAGTGACTGGAAAAACTGTCAGATAACAGTGTCAAATCATAACAACAAACACAAAAATGTGGCTGCTCAAACATTAAAGCTGTCAAACTACATTTTAATGATTAAAAAGTGAGTGGATGTAGGAGTTTCCTAGAGTGTACAGCAATACAGTTTCTAAGGTGTTCTGAATGGTTTTAAACATTTGTAATTGTATATGTGGTTACTAGACTGTTTTGGGTGGTTGCTAGGGTGTTGCTAGAGTATTGTGGTTGGTTACTAGGGTATTACTCTGAAGTTTCTTAGGTATTCCAAATTGGTTTAAAAATTATTTTATGCCATATGTGCTGCTGATGCAGGAACCAGCGTTCTCACATAGAACCCGGATGCGCTGCATCTTGTTTACAAGCAGAGAAGACACACACTGTACATAAAACCGTCTTTGTAAACAGGTCTAAAGGTTTCGACAGAGAGTATGACTTGCAATTTTTTGCCCAGCCATACTTATTTGAACCACAATATACAGACGATGAACTAAAAGAGATGGTCGCTCTACGTTAGACCGCCAGTTCCTGCATCAGCAGCACCACACTCATGCTTTCTGGTCAGAAGAGAAGAGAAGAAATTGTTGAATAAAGTTGTTATTTTTCTGTACTTTGCGCACAAAAACTATTCTTGTAGCTTTCTAAAATTACGGTTGAACCACTGATGTCACATGGACTATTTTAATGATGTCCTTACTGCATTTCTGGGCCTTGAAAGTGTCAGTTGCGTTGCTGTCTATGGAGCGTCAGAAAGCTCTCGGATTTCAACAAAAATATCATAATTTGTGTCGCGAAGTTGAACAAAGGTCTTATATGTCTATCTATTGTAATATCTATCTATTGTAACAGCACACATCTCCTCAGCATGATTTGAGGTATCTTTCATGTCCGTAGAGCAAACATTGCGAGACGAGTTAGGCGCCAAAGTTTAATTCTTAGGGTCAGAAGTTGTTCTGATCCCAAACCCTAAGTATGACTAATAGCAACAGTCATGCTCGCCTTAGCAAGCTCCACAAGTAATTAGTTATATTTGGTTCTGCACTCTGATTGGCCGACAGGTGTTTATTGTTTTATTCGAGGCGAGAAGAAAGGAATGTGCTGTCCTTTGAAACTCATCAAATGTAAATAAAGACTCCCAACCTCCTCTCCTGTGTGAAATCCAAAGGGTTTAAGAGGTGTTAAGTGTTCCTGTTTGTGCATGGCTATGTGTGCGTCACTTCAGGAGTGTTGCGTATATGGAAATATTTTTTAAAAGACGTTTAAAGAGTGGGTGGTCTCTTCAAAGAACACATACATGAAACACAACCACACCAGTTGGCTCTGCAAATACATGTCTGAGTATTCTAACTGTGTCAACAATCTTATATTATCATATAGTAATGTATCAACACATGCAGCGCACAAACATGACATCAGACACACACATCTGTGAAGTGCACACACTCAAACACACACCATCGTGCAGTTCTCCGTTCCTCCTCTCCTGCATGGCGAGCTCAAAGCTGCTGTGGAGGATCTTGTTGAGGGTACTGATCCAGTCATCCATCTCTCCTTCACTGTCTGCCGCCAGAAGATATGTGCTTTTATCCTGCATCTTCAGCTCAAATGCGAAACGACGCACCTTACTGTTCTGCATGGTGACAGAGAAAGAAAGAAACTTCTAGTCATACCACTGGCAGTGAATCGCATAGCTCATATAATTTAGCCTTGGAAGAATTTGTTGAGATTTTTTATTTTTTATTTATTGAAACTGGAAATTGACTTTTGATTGGTATCTTGGCAAGTTCGAGACAATGTTAGATCTCTTATGAAACTCCTATGAAATTTACTGGAGTATTAGTGAGGTATCTGTTCTGGAAGAAAAATCTGAGAAACAATAGATTCTGAGAAGTAAAATCTTCACTTGATCTCCATTTAAGCTCATTGCTGTCTAGAAGAACAATCGAGACATAAGTTCTTAGTTTTTTACTTTTCTCTCCTATGGGAATGTGAGCACACCCAAGACACTGGAATGATTTGACACTTTATGAATTTATGAAGACTTTACACCAGAAATGACTCTGGAAAATATATCAATCCTGCAGCAGGAGCTGAAAGCCATTTATTCCCAGACGACTGCTGAGGAATATCTGGCTGCTTTGCATGTGCACCTGTTGAAATGTTTAGGTTTTGGACCTAGAAATAACTTTTATTATTTCTCTTTTGTCTGAAATGTGGAAAACAGACAAAACAGGTTGCGCATACCAAAGGAGTACTTTATTCTTTCAGGATTGCTGGTTCATCGAGGAATGTGATCACATTTAAACTCATACACACACTGTGCGCACCACAGGAGAAAATGGTAATATTTGACCCTGGGAGAACTCATGCGTGAATCAGGCTGGACCTCATCTTTTCCTCTGTGCCTCTCGCTCGTTTTTATCTTTTTCTCTTTCTCTGCAACCCTAAGTAGCTCCATCTGAGGAACTGGCCATCCAAACACTGATATCCCCTTTTGGTCGAGACAAAGGAAGGGACTCATGAGGATGTTATTAGAGATCTGAACTCCTTCTATAAACTGGTTTGTACTGCAGTAAATACACAAAACAAAGCATTTATTCTTCTGGCACCCTTATGAACTTTAAAAGGAATGTTCTGGGTTCAATACAAGTTAAGCTGCATCGATAAAAATTTGTGGAACAATGTTGATTACTACAGAGTATCATGTTAACTTGATTCGATCCCTCAGTAAAAAAGCAATAATTACAGTCAATTACAGTACAATGAGTTACAATAGAAGTAAACAGACTGATAATCATAAATAACATTTTCCTTACACACTGAATAAATTTGTACACATCTGATTGTCATTATTTTCCAAGAAAAAAATAAGATTTTACTTACATTTTCTTTAATATTATTTATTTAGAAATATTTATTATTAATATATGTTTTTGGTGAGTTGTACCACATGACATTTCAGAACCTGAACTAACCTTGTCATAAAAACGTCAAATGATCTACTTTAAGACTTTGACACAGAGTTATGAGAGGTCTGCTGGAATATATAAAAAAAAATGTATGCAGGTTGGTTGCACCAAATGACTTTTTGTTAAAACATATTTTGAGAATAAAATAAAAGATTAAAAAATACTTCATATAGTTGTCTTTTAACATTTTTTGAGGAAAGGCCTTTTTCTTTCTTTATGACATAAGGACAGCATAACCATTACCAGTTACCTGGATGACACCCATGCAGGAGTCCAAGAAGATGGTTCCCTTGGGTTCTTTAGATATTTTCTCATCTTTGTAGAAGTTCAAGTTGTATGATCCATCTCCCAGCTGGGTCAAATGGAAATACCTTCTCTTAAAAGACTAAAGGGAAAGAAAGAGAGAACGCAAAGATCATTAAATGAAAATTTAGATGTTAAACTAGTGACCATTCTAAAAATAACATCTAGTGGAATGGGACCATGGGAAAATGGATTAGTGAGAAGTGGAAGTTGGTAAGGCCCCACTTCCTGTCTATCGCATGGTGAGCACAAATCTGCTTCTTAGAGCAGGACTAAGGGTCAGAATTTGCTTAGCTCTGTCCATGACTAAAAACAAGCAGCTGAAAATAAAGCTATGCAGAAACTGCACTCCATGTCATGTCAGTGACATCAACACTTGATTCTATGGCTATGCTCGGAATGACACACAACCATACTGCTATTTTTGCAGTGTGCAGTATGCATACCAAGCAAGATACTAAAATCTTCTGTATGCATGAACATTTTTCAAAACATGCAGTGTGCAACTAGAGCACATTACCATATCCCACAATGCAATGCACTCTACCGGACCATTTTAGTGTGACAAATGAACTGGAAGTAATATCAACCATATTCAACCATTTCAACTTATTATTTGAATAAAATAAAGATTATTTTTGAGGTAATAACTGTGAATGCCACTTAAAGATTCTGTCATCATTTACTCACCCTCAAACTGTTCCAATCCTGTAGTTTCTTTCTTCTGCTGAACACAAATGAAGATATTTTAAAGGATGTTGGAAACCAAATAGTTGCTGGTAGCCATTAACTTGCATAGTATTTTTTTCCATACTATGGAAGTCGATGGTTACTGTCAACTGTTTGATAACAAAACTCTCTGAAATATCTTCTTTTGTGTCAACAGAAGAAATAAACTCATACAGGTTTGGAACAACTTGAGAGTGCGTAAATGATGATGCTACTTGATGAATTAAAGAGATACTATATCCAATCAGTGATTTTTTTTCCACATACACATATTGTTTCACTTCAGAAGACACTGATTGATCAGTTGGGGTCATATGAATAACAGCTGTGTAATTTGCGAGCGTGATTTCTTTTATTTTCAACTTTGAGTAGAGATTCCATTTAAGCATTCATTGTGGTGACAACAATATAGCCTATTAATTTATGAAATGTTTATCTTTGCATAATGTGTTGTGTTTTATATATTTTTTTAAATGTGTACTATTCAGTATGCTACTACTTTATTTTGAACAGTGATCATCTCAATCACAAATTCCTCATCATTAAATCTGAAAAGGTCGTGTATATTGCTAACTCACCCTCATGGTAACACTGATGGCACTGTTCATGTTTGCTTTATACAGCCAGCCGTGTTTGGACACGCCCCCTCTTTGAGAGCCCAATGAGGCAGCATCCTTTAGGAACCAGGGAAAAACATAACAAGCACATATAAGAACAAACAGGCGCAATCATACACCCACATTCTGTGACTTCATCTGTTTCTTCAAGCCTGAACAAAAACACGTCGATATCTAACGCAGTTTCCCACATTAGAGCCTCTGGACGCCCGTGTTTCAACATGAAGTCCATTTTCACCTGACCCTCTCAATTATTCATGTTCTCTCTCATCCCTACAGGGAACAGCCTTCAAACTGTACAAACAAACTCCATCCCTGAGTGAGCGCTCAGACATGGAGCTGGAATTCTGGGAAATGTAGGTGAAACCCAATCAGGGAATCAGATAGCCCAGAGACAGAGTCATGCGTCTGCTCTTTCTCTAAGGCTAATGTAGTCCCAGAGGCTCAGCACAAACGCATTACTAATAAGCTGTAAGTTCCTTATTATTTATTTATTCTGCTTATCAGCCAGTGAGAACAGAGAGAAGGAGAGCGAGAGAAATCATGTGTTGTAATAGGCTGATGAAGTATGGTGCATGTACGTAGATATGGTGAATATAATTTCCTTTGCCTGTCACCATACTAAGGAAACTGGTAGAGTAAAGAAATAATAGCACATGAGTTTCTTGTGCTCTTTCATAAGTTTGTCAAACAAATGTCTAGACAGAGTGAATTTAAACAGCTAAATATGATCAAATTCCTGGCTGCATAATGACATTAATCACTGTAATTACAGAGCTGCATTCTGAATCATATATACTGTATATGGCATATTTGTGGGTTAAAAATAAAATAAACAAATAGATAGATAGATAGATAGACAGATACATACATAGATAGATAGATTTTAACATTTAAAACTGTTGACTCAAGTTTCACATTTAATAATTTACGTAACAACGTGCAATTAAATAATTTCAAAATAATTTTCAAAATTACAGCTTGATTGTAATTACAATGACCTTTTTATCATTTATCACTTGTCTCATATTTCATCTTAATCATGTTCTTCACTGACACTGTAGTTACATTTAGAAAAAAATTGTTCGCCGTGCTACAACCTTGTCAACAAATGTTAAAATAGCTAATATTTTTCGCTCTTTGCTATCATAATTTGAAATGTAATTCTGGGTCCTGGGTTCATAATTCTTGGTTCTCATCGCTATCAAAATAAAAGTCTTCTGACACTTAATATAATAAAAATAATAATTCTGTCATAATAATTTATATTTATATAATCAATTTTTTCATAGCTTTATAGACTGAAAGTGTAAAAAACTGTACATATAAGTCTTTTGAGATGAAAAATTAAGAAAGCATAATAAAAACATTTCCAAGATAGTTTTAACATGATTTTCATATAACAAAACAAAAAAAATCTGTTAGTTTGACTTAAAATCAACCCCTGCTACAAGTGTTTTGTTTGTTTGTTTGTTTTCCCAGGGAAAACAGTGAGGAACCATGGGAAATTAACCCTTACCTCCTCCTTATCTGCATCCTCATCCACCTCAAATACGTGACTGGCTAGTTTCTCTGGCCGAGGAACTTTACTGTAAAGGAGTAAAGGAACAAAATACAAAAAACAAACATAAGACACATAGACTTTTAAATTTTTTGCCTGTACAAAAGTCACCATCACAATGCTAGAATACTGAGGGGTGGTTGCCTGAGTGTTGCTAGCATTTTCTAAGGTGTTCTGAGCGTTTTTTAATGGGTGGCTATGTGGTTTCTAGGTGAAAAAAATCTCAACAAGCTAAATGATCATTCCTGTCTGTAGCACATATTGTACGTATAACAAAAAGGTTCAGTGCTTATAACTCAAGGACACTGTTACTCTTCACTCACACAGCTGATGCAAAACACAGATGAGTGTGCACATGTGCGAGTGTTTGACTACTGTATGTGTGTTCAAGGAAACTGCATTAGCAGAACTTTCATGAAGGAGTGGTGAGCAGATCGTAATGTAGCTCATGATGATGAGGATGATGGAGCTTCATGTATACAGCACACATTATCTCTGTCTCCTCCATCACATCATCCCTCCTGCTTCCTCTGTGACCTTTACCAAATGCCAGACACTGGCTGTCTCCTGATCTCCACAATGTGATGCAGTTATTGACTGCTAAGACATAATTGCTCCATCAGTTAGTTGAGACAGGAAGTGACATCAGTGGTTGCTGCCCTGTCCTGAAACAGGTGGAGTATTTATGTACTGAATGACAAAAGAGAGAGGAAGAGAAAGCAAAAGAGAGGAGGAAATGGGCTGCTAATGGGTTGTTGTTGTGTGAAGAAAGGAGCATTTCCCGATTTAGCTCTAGAGGAGACCTCGCTGTCAACACAGGGGCAGGACAGGATGAGGACACTGATAAAATTAGTGCGTAAAATAGCATCTCTCTCTTTCACACACGCACACACACACAAACACACTGTGGGCAAACAATGACTCTTGGGCTCTGTTCCAATACCTACTGAGCTGCCTTGCTGTTGACTACCTGCATAGGCAGCTGCTTTCTAAGTAGAGGTCAACCGATATACAGTATCTAAAAGTGGCTAATTGGTGATATAATCGCCGATTTATCACACTGTTTAATTTAAAGATAGTAAATAGAATATACATAATGTATACAAAATAAAATAAGCAAAATGTGATATTTATTTTCAATTAGATACATTAATCAATTTTAAAATAAAATTTATATTAAATTATCCAAAAAATGCAAATGTATGTATGTATGTATGTATGTATATATATATATATATATATATATATACTGTATATATGCATTAAATGATTCTCAGAGCTGTCAAAATAAAATGCACTGCTTCCAAAACTTAAAGACCAAACAGAAAAATGACTACTAATAATTTAAAAAGGTCAAATATCGGCCTATTTATCTACTTTGCAATATGCCAGTCAACCATACTACTTCTATGATATCACACTAAATAAAATAATTTGATTTAAATATTTACTACATATTCAATGACTTGTTAAAATGACATACTGTATATTGTAAATGATGAAGATATGAGAAAGTATTACTAATAATAGAAATGGAACGGCTATAAAAAATTACTTTCCATTTACTTTCCTTATTTAACATTTCTGTTTAATAATTTATTTGCACTGTCCAAATAAATAGCACTACCCAAATAAAAGTCCTGGTGCTGTCAAATCCTGCTTCCGATATTTGTAGGCCAAACAGAAAACTTTAAAAAATATCCGATGCAAAAATTTTACAATGCCAAATATTGGCCAACATATCGGTCAACCACTTGTGATGTACAAAGAACAGATGGACTTCAAATAACTATCTTCGGCACTTTCCATTGCTTGTCTCTTTCTTTAGATCACTTTTAGCAGTCTTGTGGTCCTTACTTTGGAAGTTGGCGGAAGTCTCCAGAATAATCTTCATACTTGTAGTTCACCACATGCCAGTCTGAATTGTAGGTCTTGATGCACTGTAAAAGAAAAAAAAATCTAATATGTCTGTCTTCTCTCTACTGTCATATGGAAAGCACATAAACACATATGCCAACAAACACACACAAGGACCCAAAATCCCAAAAAGGCTAATACACTACCAGTAATCTAATAAGAATCATGTTTTCCAAAGCAATTTTTAGAAAATAATTTCCTGACTATATCCCTGTGCTAATCACTATTAAAGCTGTCATCACACCGCACCACAAACAGACACTAATATATCTTCTGGTCATTACATTAAAGCAGATTCAATTCTATTTGCTTTGTTGGCAAGGCAAGCATTCAGTCCTCAGCAGTTCTTAAAGGGATAAAATGAAACTAAAAGCCTCTAAAACCCAAAACGGCTTTCTCACTCTTATTTTAAATCCAATTAATGGAGAGAAAGAGGAAGGCAGTGAGAGAGTAGATGAGTTGACAAAGTAGATTTAAGACCATTCTGAACGTGTTTATTCTGAACTAACTGTCTCTGTACTCCATCTGATACTTTTATTTTTCCTTTGGGGTTTTTCTTTTTTTTTCTTTGGGGTAAAATATATATATGTAATGTACACACACACACACACACACACACACACACACACACACACACACACACACACACACACATATATATATATATATATATGTGTGTGTGTAATGCAACTAAAAAGATTTTCACATTATCTGGACAAAGCATGAGTTGTTCTTATGAAGCTGTGTGTGTGTGTGTGTGTGTGTGTGTGTGTGTGTGTGTGCATGCGTTTGTGTGTGTATATTGTGGTGTTCTGAGTGGTTACTACACTGTAAAATAATCCCACTTCCATTTTATCAGACAAACTCTGTTTTAAAGGTTAATTGAACTATCTAATGTAGAAAAAGTTGACACTGAATAAATACAATATTTAATAAAGTCAATGTTTAGGCTATTTAGTATGAGCAACTTAAAATATGAGCAAGAATGTCAGGTTTTGAGAGGAGGGTCAAACTAACAGGCTGCTGAGCAGATAACTGACCACCCATAATCCTTTGCACTTTATAATTTGTGTTTTTGGTTAAAAGCATGATAACTTTCAAGCACATGCAAATATTTACTATTCATAATTAGATGTTTTAGCTCTATTTCAGGGTCACCAGACTCGGCCCTGGAGGGCCAGAGTCCTGCAAAGTTTAGCTCCAACCCTAATTAAACACACCTGAAGCAGCTAATCAAGGTCTTACAAGGTACTTACTGATGCACAAGTTAAGCAGACTTACATTGGTTAGTGGAAAGGTCTGACAAAATAAGAAAGTTTTACATCAATAATATACAATTTTAATATTAAATTGTTTACTTTTAATTGATAGCTTATTGAACTTGGGCTCACTTATGATTACTTTTGAGTTTATGGAGTTTATTTTATTTCGTTTGTAGAAAACACTGACCAACTTTAATTAAATTGATGCAACTGTTTTGAGTAAACTCAAAAAAGTCCTGAAGCTAGTTGCTAAGTTTGGCGTTTTCTCAACTTCTGAGTGTATTTCAATGTAGGATGTTTTTGCCCATTTTACCTCTTGTTAGGCAAATCTGAGGTCTCATTTACGTCCACAGTACAAAGTGTAAGGGAGGGTCTGTTTAAAACTCAGACTAACCCTAAATATGAATAACAGTAATAGTGACGCATGACTAAACATTTGTTATTTTGAAGTTATTGTTTTTTCCCGATACTAAAACAAATAGCATTTGGACAACTAAACCACCAAAACCAGCAACACTGATGACTTATGACATTATAAGAAAAAAACCCAACTGAAAATAAATAAAAGCTAGCAGCTCATCTTGTTTGCCTTCCCTTGAGAATCAGATTTAATTACAACTCTTTTGAAACAAAATGACATTGGCTCTGGAGTAAGAGCATGATAAATGTTTACTCAATGATTCAATCGCACATATTTTATGTCAGAAAAAGTTGTTTCCAAGAAGTTGTTTGCAAGTTTAACAGAACAATCCTTCAGAATGCTTGTTGTTCTGGGGTGTACAGCGGACGTGTGCACATGACTAACAGTCCAGGCAGATGTTTTGATTTGTGAAAAGCTGGAAAACTACCTGGCTCTGGCCCAGCTGTCCTTGATTATGTCATTGAGCTCTTTAGCGAGAGGAAGTATCGTTTTGCGCTCTCTGTTGACGACGCCCAATGCCCGTGATATCCACACAACCCTAGCCTGACCCAGACCTCACACACACGTATGGTTTATTCTAATGCAAATGCATATGCACATATAATAGAATTATTGAAGAAGTAGCATAAACGTGGAACTTCTAGGAATCTGTTTTGACCTGTTGACAATTTCTGTTTATTCAATACATTGCTCTGGCTTTACTTGAATCTAAGGTCTTATTCCTTGCAATATGATCAATGATAGTCTGTGGTAAAACATGTATTTTTTTTTTGCTGAGTATTATAATTTGCTTCATTGCAGAAAGCATTCATCTTGAAATATTACAAACAATATAAATGTTAATCTTATTTTTACTTTATAAAAATAAGTAAAGATTTCATGGCAAAAAAAGACGTGTATCACGTCCTGAAGGTGAACATTTCTGAAAGAGATGTTAAAGAGATGATATGGCCACTTAGAGGCCTTAGAAATTTGCATATCAAATATGATAATACAGGCTTTATAGGGTTAAACTGATATTATTCATGAGTCATATTATTCTTATAAGAACCAACACATCTCATTTTTATGTAAATAATGCTTAATATTAGGCTTACATTGCACTTTTTTGCAATGTACAATTGACTTTGTACAATTACTGCCTGTAGAAGGAAGATGTTTGTGTGCATTATCTGATCTAACAGCAGTAATTCATCAAGTGATGATCAAATGCCTGAGAAGAGAGCCGTAACCAGGCTTTCATCCAGACACGTGTTCAAGTGCATTTTTAAGAGATGATTCAGGTGCTTGGACTGCAGTGATTGGGTGATGCAGTACAGCCTCAGTAAAGTGTGCCAGATCTGACATTTAAATTGTGGAATGCAAATACTGTAGCAACATGCAAATAGCATTAGACTAGGCACCAAAATTATTGGGTGGGTTTGCAATCCGATTTGCATAATTCCTTTAATGAATCGTATGCTAACTCAATATAACATGTACAAATAAACAACGCTATCAATGAATGCAATTCATTAATAATTCAGACTCTTTTCGATCTGATCCATGAGTGTATGTTATATGCATATGAGGTCTTACCTCCTGCACAAGCAGGCTGCTGGCTCTCTTTTCTGCCCCATCTGGTACTGAAGAGTACAGAGTTCTGCCCTGACGCTTCAAAGTGGAGATCTAGATGGATACATGTGGAAATATTTCAGAGACAAGCACATGAACATGCATAAAAACGATCTGTAAGTGTAAATCTTGACATGTCTTGTAGCAATAATACTAATCATATTTGACTATGAACAAAAGAGAGGCTTTCAATGAGGTTTCATTTAAATAATAGGTAACAAGGAGGATTTGGAAACACTGAAAAAAGTGAAACGACCATGTGATTTAATTAAAGTGCATTTTTGTGTTAGTCTAATGGAAAATCATAGTTTCCACAAAAATTAAAAAAGAAACCATTTTATTGAAATAGTATTTTCGCTTGACCTCAGAGTGTTGATGTGTAGAACACATACTGGCTAGCTCTACTGACTGCAGAAATTATTGTGTGTTTTATTTCTTGTATTTTTTAAAGTACATAACTCAAAATATGATGAGAACAAAACAAAACGCCGGTCACAAATTAGAAGCACAAAACAAGGATTTGTGAAGAAAAATGTCGTAGGATTTCGATATAAGCCAAGAGGAGACTGGTTTTCTTTTGGTAAAGTAAGGAAACTTTGCTTCCTTTGCTCTTATAAACAAACGTTGTTTTTTGCGAGGCATGTTTTTTATGGATTTGCGCACTTGACAATTTTGAATATTACTCCGATTGGATTCATCTGAAAGAAGAAAGTCATATACACCTGCCTTGAGGGTGAGTAAACATTTTTGGGTGAACTAACCCTTTAATGGTGAAATTAAACTGTAAAAATCCACAGAAGTGCTATATCGACCTACATTAAGTAACATGTTGGCTTAGCTCTAAAGAATATATTGATTAAGTATGGCCTTTATAAAAGTCAATATTTTTACTTTGTATGAGTATTTTTGTGTTTGGGAAAATAAATACTTTTGATTAATATCAAATCAAAATTTTCAAAGAGGTTTGAAACTGAACCAAACTAAGTTATTTTTAAGTTGGCCCAAAGTATCTTTTTCCCCCCCAGTGTAGTGAGGACATGGACTGATTTAATATAACTAGCATATACAGGGTCTTGTCTCTGGCTCTATCATTATACAGAGTCTCAGATGTGCCTTTCTAGGACACGTCGTCTCAGTCTGCATTCATACTACAGCACACATGTGAATGTCTCTGTGCTATGGAGCCTGAGGCCTGATGTGAAACCAACATTGAACATGAAGCTAAATTGTCCATTACAGCCCTGGGTTTTACATGAAGCTTTATGTTCATTTTAACCAGCTTGTGTGCTTGTAAAATCTTAAATAAGCAAACTATGCATTGAAAATAATCTTGGTGAACTCATCCCTAACCATTCTGAGGCGTTATGCTCTGAAGTCAGTTTACTAGCCTTGACTGTACTGGGCATGGCTTTATACACTGCTGAAGCATTGTATGAGAGCCTGAGTGTGTGTGTGTGTGTGTGTGTGTGTGTGTGTGTGTGTGTGTGTGTGTGTGTGTGTGTGTGTGTGTGTTCTATTTGTAAATCTACTTTTTTACAGGTGTATCTTTTTTATCTAAAATACGTTACAATAATTTATTTTTATTGTGTAATGTATAAAATACAATACTTAACATTTAGTTTTGTTTGTAATGGTCACCAAAAAGAAAATGGCTTAATAAACATAATAAATTATGTCTTAATAAAATAAGAAAAATGCTGAGATGTTTTTCTGAGTGTTAGATTTAGGCTTTAGGTAGGATGTGACCACATAGAGTTCAGTATATGTCATATATGTACACATAAATGGAGTGCCAGTCTTCATAATACTATTAAGACTAACAAGATTTTTGATTTGAGATTCAGAATCATACTTAACATTTGCATTTTTACAATTAGATTTAGAATTTCTAATTAGATTTAGGTTTAATTTCCTAACACTTATCCTAAAATTGAATTGTTTGGTTTCAGCTAACTGGGCTGTTGCTCGCAGAACACAGTTTTTTCTATTCCTCATAAACCCATAACAATGATCTCTCGCATACACACCCATTTCTAAGGGAAAACAAGTAGATGGTTCCATTCAGAGAAGCAGCTTGAGAAATCCCCTGAGACAATGTTACTGTAATGTTATTTGAGGGTTGTATAATGGTTGTGATGGAAAAGCAGGCCCTCGTGAACACTGAAAGAACAGTGATGTATGACTAGTGAGCCGAAGGAGGAAGCAAACTCAAGACACACCACTGAGAGACTGTGAAAACTAACATCTGCACAGGTTACTCAGCTCTCAGAATCATGCTGAAAAATAACATTTCAGAGGAAATCACAGCATGAATTCAGATAAGAAGAGAACAAAAAATACTGATAGGACTGAAAGTGTACATGTGCCTCTAACAGAGAAAAATAGCCAGCAAAAGAATGAAGGAATGGATACTGAGGGGAGAGCAGATGGTCTGAGAGCTGGATGTGTACAGATAAACAGACGTTCTTACCTGAAAGTCATCAATAGGAAACTGCAGCATGTCTCTGAGGACATCACTTAGTATTTGTGTTTTCCTCTGGACAAGTACGCTCTCATAATCCAACGGCTCGATCACTTTTGGTTTTACCTGGAGACAAACAGACACACAAGTTTAACAGGAATAAACCAGATGAACAAATCAAATGATCAAGACAACAAAATAAAATCAGGAACCAAATGAATCATTAATGACCATAATTTAAAAAGGCTTATAGAAGGGCTGTAACATTTGTAACATTTGTAATCAGACTGCAGATCGTCAGAGAAATCTGTTGTGTTATCTGTTGTGTCTGTTCAGTCAGGAGTCATATACTATAATAAAAATATATATGTTTTTATATTGGATTAAACTCCAAACCCAGAGATTAGTCTTTAGCTGCATCCAAAAATCTCATACTGTCTAGTGGATACTATATGGTTTAAACTTATACTGTGACTGTTAAAAAATAGTCTGTGTCTATAGTTTGAATATGAGTAGAATGAAAGAAATTCGGAAATTCACGTTGTCACATTTATGTGACCCACTAAGCGTCAGTTGCGTTGACAGACATTGACAAAACCAAACTGACTTCTCATGTGCCCTCATGGGATAGCAAAGTGTTCAAAAGTTGTGTACTTCACACAATCACGCCGGAAGTAGAAAGTCATCTTTTCTCCTACTGTTTTATGAATACTTTGGGTTCAAACATACTACTTATCTCACATGTGCCTATATACTATATACTGTATAAGTAAGTATGCTTATTCAGAGGCAGGGTTTGTCTTCTCATTTTAGAAGTAAGTTGAGAACAAGCCTTTTTTTTATCTTAGTCTCTAGGGAAACGTTGGAGATCTAATTGTTATAGTATCAATTCAATGAACAATGACCTTTGGTATCTCAAAGGATCAAGGAAATAATATCATCCCTTTAAGGCATTCTATTTGTCAGGTAAACTCCTCTGCATTATCTTTAGCATATGATCCTTTAAACCAATACTGTAATAATGTGGTACAAAATGTCAAAATACAATATATTCAATGATGTGACAACATCAACAGTAACCAAAGTTAAACACAAATGTCTTTGTGCCCAGATACTCTGTTCTGTTTGTTAGTGAGTGAGAAAGAAGTGAAGGCATAAAAGAGTTGTGAATGAGTATTGTGTTGAACTGTACCAGGCAGTTCACACACTGCTTCCCATAACCCACGCTATGATTGGCTATGGTCAGCACCAACAAGCCTACATCATCCAATAAAGACAGGCGAATAGGTCTCTGTTACAATGTCCATTGTGACATCATTGCTTTATGGCACACAGCACTGAGCGGCAGGCCTCAGGCACTAACTGGCTAACATAAGATACTAACCTCTTGGGAGAAATATTTCCTGTCCATCACGCACACACACTTTCATAAAGCTGTTTGCCACAACCATCTCTGAAATGTGTTCAGACAATCAAGTGAGCACATATTATAAACAATATGCCTTTTATTAACAATACAGTATGTCTGTGTAAACACATTTAATATTGGGATGTCAATCTCTTCCTTAATATATTAGTGTGCAAACAATGAGCTGAAAAAATTATGAAATGTGCCAGAACACATTTAAATGACAGTCAGAATCAGAAACTAACGCCCCTCCAATTCACTGAGGCTAGATTTTAACATGCTTCACAGCGCAATCTCATTCATAAGCTCTTTATCCGTCCAACTAGGGCTCTCACAGCCCCCCCATCTGCATTCTGACGGCACCCATTCACTGCAGAGGATCCATTGGTGAGCATGTAATGCTAAATTTCTTCAAATTTGTCCAATGAAGTAACAAACTCATCTACATCGAGGATGCCCTGAGGTTAACTTTATCAAATTTAAATTTTGAATGTGTGTAGTTAGAAGTCAGAGTTTTCAGTTTGAACTTGACATTTCTCATTGAATTCATCCAAGACAAAATGAAAATCGTCCAGGTTACGTATGTAACCATGGTTCCCCGAGGGAACGAGACGCTGCGTCGAAAACGCTACGGGAACGCCTTTCAGCGATATCAAGCTCTGAATCATATGTGTAATCAGTCCAAATTGATGGCGAGACGTCAGGTGCGGGTGACGTCATGACCAGAAGGCTCAAAAGCACGTGAGGTGCAGCCGGCTTCAGCTTCCAGGAATGAAGCATAGCTCTAGTAGGGATGCCGGAAGTATGGCCCTGCGACGCAGCGTCTCGTTCCCTCGGGGAACCATGGTTACATACGTAACCTGGACGTTCCCCTTCAGGAACTCGAGCTGCGTCAAAAACGCTACGGGAACGAGATGTCCACGCCGCCAGACTTGCAAATCCCTGCCTAGTGTGGAGGCCACCACTATGGCAAGAGAACAACGGAGCCTGGAGTGGCTTGCAAATCTAGGTTATAGAACCTGACGAATGTGAGGGGCGTAGACCATCCCGCAGCGTTGCAGATGTCCTGCATAGGCACACCTGCCAAAAAGGCCTTAGAGGCCGCCACACTTCTCGTAGAGTGAGCCTTGACCCCCAATGGTGAGGGGAGATCAGAGGACTCATAGGCGACAGTAATGGCATCAACTATCCACCGGCTGAGGGTCTGCTTAGACGCAGGACGACCTCGCTTAAGGGGACCATAGCAAACAAGCAGTTGGTCCGCCTTTCTCTACAGGGCAGCTCTGTGGACATATGTGTCCAGCGCTCGAACTGGACACATACAATTAAGCCTCTGCTGGTCGGGCTCCCTGAAGGGAGGAGGACAAAAAGCCTGAAGTACGACAGGCCGTGGTGCAGAAGATGGGACCTTAGGTACATACCCCGCACGAGGGTACAGAAACACTTTGGCCAGACCGGGCGCAAAGTCGAGATAAGAAGGGGCCACAGAAAGGGCCTGCAGATCTCCAACTCTCTTCAAAGAAGAAATGGCTAGAAGAAATACAGTCTTCAATGTAAGAAGACGGTCTGATATCTCCTCAATAGGCTCAAAGGGAGGCCTAAAGAGAGCATCTAGCACCACAGCGAGGTCCCAGGGAGGGACACGAGAACGTACCTGAGGCCTCAGCCTCATCACACCGCGGAGGAAACGTGTAACCAGGGGGTCGTTGCCCACTGACTGTCCACCAAGAGGGGCGTGGTAGGCCGCTATAGCCGCCACGTAAACCTTCAGGGTGGAGTGGGTTAACCCGGCGGAGAAACGAGCCTGCAGGAACTCCAGCACTGTACCAATCGGGCAGTTAACCGGGTCAAGCTGGCGATCTCCACACCAGGAAGTGAAGAGTCTCCACTTCAGGGCGTACAGTTTCCTCGTTGAGGGAGCTCTAGATTGGAGGATGGTCTCAACAACCTCGGTTGAGAGACCAGAGGCTATGAGTTGTGCCCCCTCAGGGGCCACACCCACAGCTTCCACAGCTCCGGGCGGGGGTGAAGGATCATGCCCTCCGCCTGTGAGAGGAGATCTCTCCTGACAGGAATCTCCCATGGAGAGCCGTCGAGAAGAGAAATCAGGTCCGAGAACCACACTCGGCCCGGCCAGAACGGGGCTACTAGCAACAGACGGACCCCGTCCCGGCGCACTCTCTCTAGAACTCCCGGGAGCAGAGCGATCGGGGGAAAAGCGTACAGACGAAGCCTCGGCCAAGTCTGTACCATAGCATCCAGCCCCAGTGGAGCTGGATGAGTCAGAGAGAACCAGAGGGGACAGTGCGATGTCTGACGAGTCGCAAACAAATCCACCTGGGCCTGGCCAAAAACTCTCCATATCTGCTTCACCACCTCGGGGTGAAGCATCCATTCCCCGGGCCTCGGCCCCTGCCTCGACAGGATGTCTGCTCCCACATTGAGATACCCAGGAATATGAACTGCTCTCAGTGAAAGAAGTTTGTCCTGAGACCACACAAGGATCTGGTGCGCCAGCTTGTACAAGGGGCGCGAACGCAGACCTCCCTGGTGGTTTATGTAAAAGACCACCGCTGTGTTGTCGGTGCGCACCAACACATGGCGATCTCTCAGGTCTGGAAGAAAGTGTTTGAGTGCTCGAAACACAGCATTTCCAGGCAGTTGATGTGCCACGTGAGATGGCGACCACTCCACAGACCGCGGGCAGGGCGGCCACTCATGACCGCTCCCCAACCGGTGAGGGACGCGTCTGTCGCTAGCGTTTCGCGGCGACAAGGAGCTCCCAGCACCGGGCTCCTCGTGACTGCGGTGAGGATCGACTCGATCCGAGCAGGAGACAAACGTGCCTGCATCGTGGTCGAATCCCACACCACGCCCAGATAAGTGGTCCTCTGTAATGGAGGAAGCACACTTTTCTTGGCGTTTAGCCTTAACCCCAACTCTTTCATATGAGCGAGAACGACATCTCGATGTCGAACCGCCATCTGCTCTGAATGAGCTAAAATCAACCAATCGTCGATGTAATTGAGTATGCGGATGCTCTGGAGTCGCAGAGGAGCCAGAGCAGCATCCACACACTTCGTGAAAGTACAGGGTGAGAGTGCTAGGCCGAAGGGAAGAACCCGATATTGGTAAGCTTTGCCCCTGAAAGCAAACCTCAGGAACTTCCTGTGACTGGGAAGGATGGAGATATGGAAGTACGCGTCTTTTAGATCTATCGTGACAAACCAGTCCTCGGACCTGATCTGAGACACGACCTGTTTGACAGTGAGCATTTTGAACTTCAGACGCATGACTGAGTGGTTCAATAGCCGCAGATCTAAAATCGGATGCAACCCCCCATCCTTCTTTGGAACAATGAAGTACCGGCTGTAGAACCCGGACTCCCTGTCGAGAGGAGGGACCACCTCGATGGCCTCCTTCCTCAAGAGAGTGTTTACTTCTTGTTCTAATACCAGAGCCTGCTCGGGGCCCACTAATGTGAGAAAAACCCCTTGGAAAGGCGGCGGCGGAGCACCAAACTGAATGCGATAGCCTTTTTCTACAGTCTGCAGGACCCAACGAGATACATTCGGCAGTAGTTTCCACGCTGCCAAATAATCTACTAAGGGAACCAGTCTCTCGAGACTGGCCTCTGGTGTACTTGGAGCTACTAGCTCGGTGCTTTGAAGTGGAGGACCGACAAGAGACGGCCGAACTAGATGCTCGAGAGACCCCCGAAGGGGTGGCAACGCTTAGAGGCAACGCTCTGCTTCTGAACCTCCCTGTATGAGGAGCTGGTACACGGCTGGGGCTGCTCCCGTCCAGCAGCCCCCAGAGCTATAGAACAGCGAGGGAGAAACCGCTGAAACGCCGCCGCCTGTTTACGAGCCTCCTGGTATCTGTCAACGACGGAATTGACGGCATCGCCGAACAGACCAGAAGGCGCAAGCGGGGCGTCCATAAGGAAGACCCTGTCTTTATCTTTCATATCAGACAGGGTCAACCACAAATGCCTCTCCGCCGCCACCAGAGCTGCCATGGACCGCCAATGGCCCGGGCGGTCTCCTTGGTGGCGCGGAGAGCCAAATCAGCGGTCCTCCTCAGTTCTACGATATCGTCAGATTTTATTTGCTCGCCTTCATCTAGCTCTTTTAGCAGGTCGGCTTGATACGCCTGTAATACTGACATCGTGTGCAGACACGTACCAGCCTGACCTGCTGCCGTGTACCCCTTGCCCACCAGCGCTGACGTTGTGCGCAGCGGCTTGGAGGGCAAGACCGGAGCCTTCAGAGACGATGCCACGCCGGGGGACAGATAGCTCGCAAGCGTCTGCTCAACCCGGGGCATCGCTCTGTAACCGCAATCACTCAGCCCCGCCACATTGCCATAATAATCAGAGGCGGGAATGAATAAGCGGGCCGAGAAAGGTTTCTTCCATGATCTCGACACCTCGGTGTGGAGATCAGGAAAAAAAGGCAGGCTCCGGCGTGGAGGTAGTGGCTTAGTACGCAGAAAGCGTTCATCTAGTTTGCTTTTCTGCGGTTCAGCCTGTTTCTCAGTGGGCCAATCGATGTTTAATTTTGCAACCGCACGAGTAACTACCTCTAATAACTCCTCATACTGTGGAGATTGAGGGGGCGAATTTTCAACGCTCTCCGCATCAACCTCCTCGGAGGAAGATAGGAGAAGCGTCGAGCCCGCTCCCTGGGCGGAAGAAACCGCAGAACGGGCTTCCGATCCCAGAGAGTGGGCAGTGGATCTGGCAGGTGAGGAAGAAGATAGGGACTCGCCCGTCTCCATTCCCTCCGCCAGATCCAACTGCGAACCCCACGAGTGCAGCTGCCGCTCCGCCTCGGCGGAAGCGGGGCCAGCACCGTGAGGAACGCTGGTGAAGGCTCTCCCCTCAAAAAGAGCCCTCCGGGAGCGAAGCGAACGCAGTGGCATCCTCTCACAATGCGGACAGTCGGCTCCCTCAAGAGCCGACTCTGCGTGCTTCGCTCCCAAGCAGACCACGCACAGACTGTGTGTATCCCCACTCGTGATGTAGCGAGGGCAGGGAGGAACACACAGTCTAAAACGCGATCTGCTTCCGCCCTTAACAGTCTTCTCACTTGCCTTAGACATAGCTGGTGCTTATGCAACTGACAGACAACAGTAAATAAGACTCACAAAACATAAACGTGACCGACACACACAGAGAGCTTTGCTGAATGACAGAAAGCTGAAGCCGGCTGCACCTCACGTGCTTTTGAGCCTTCTGGTCATGACGTCACCCGCACCTGACGTCTCGCCATCAATTTGGACTGATTACACATATGATTCAGAGCTTGATATCGCTGAAAGGCGTTCCCGTAGCGTTTTCGACGCAGCTCGAGTTCCTGAAGGGGAACTGACCTATTCCACTTCAAATTTAATACCACTTGTACTATTACTGCATGTTAGCAACTCTCAGAAGAAACTATTTTTTTTTTTGTATTTATTTTATTTTAAGAAACAATATTAAAAGTAGTGTAACAGAGATCTCCATTAAGTCTTAATAAAAATCCTGTTGGGTTTAAACCAATGTGTTTGTGTGTAGAGCATTTCTTGGCCATAATCCACTTATTGTTGACGGGGACTCCCTGCTGAGGAATGTGCTCTAGTACTACACTGTTACGTTTACAGTGTTACATTCACATTTCTTGCGTAAATTCACATGTAGTACATTATAGAAGCCCATTAAACATCACATATCAATTTATCAGGTCTGTTCTACAACTCAGTCCACTCATTCCTCAGACACTTGAATTTAACAATAACATCTGTTCTAAACATACATGCATCAGCCTACAAAATTAAACAATTAAATAAACTATGTGCTCTGTGAATTGTCATATCTCCTTCATTCAGAAGTGTTTTAGTCTTACACTTTGCATGGATTTAAAAAAAATAATCAATATTCTGGCAACACAAGCAGCCAACGTGCCAGCCTGAATGCCAGCCGCTAGACTGAACCGCAATTCCCACAGGTCACCCAACATAGCCAACACAAACACCTACTAATGAATACAATATGAGACTAATTAGGAACTTGCCAAGGCTAGGCACAGTCATTTAAACACTCTCACACACATACGTATGAGCAGCATTTGGAAGACGCTGATGCTTCTTTTTGAAGAACATCCTGACAAACTTCTGGCACACTCATTTGCACACACACATGTGTTTATGTGTGCAGGACTGCAGAAATGTGTTGTGTCAAATGTCAAGCTGGAACTGCGAAGGAAGAGGAGGGGAAAGGGAATCTCATTAAACTGTCTCGCTCCCTTCGGGCCGAGGGAGGATCTTAAGGTAGGAGCAGACGGCCCTAGCTGTTTAACTGGGCTGTAAATCCTTGTACTCTTGCTCTGATTTGCCACAGACACATGGACACACACTATACACACACAGACAAACACACAATTTCACTCTACAATTCAATAAATCAGGAAAGTTTTTGAAGCGAAACTTTGCGAGCTGATCTGAGATTCACTACATGCCAATAAAGAGGGCGTATGCCAACACAGGTGCAACAACTCTAAACACACACACACACACACACACACACACACACACACACACAGTACATCAGCACTCTCACACACACTGTACATATGCATACTCAACACAGTAAATTTGTTTTCACTTATTCTGTGAATCATAAAACCTGTCTGGATTATATTTTACATCAACAAATTAAAAAATATAAGTAAATAAAAAATTACTAATCATTACTTTATTTGATGATTGTACAAAACCCCATCATCATAATGCATTAAACCTATTATCATTTACTAATTATTTTTATTTATTCATAAATCATTATTAATATTAAGTATTCAAACATACAAAAACAAAAAAAGAAAATACTACTTATATTTTACAGTTTACAAGAGTTCTACTTTAATTTGTTGTTTTTCTTTGTATTTGAAATTTAGCACATGAAAAAAAATTTACACCAAACGTTTTGTAAACTTTTTTTTGAAGTTGCAAATAAAACTAAAATTATTGTAGTATTTTTTCTTAAGTTGTAAATAAAAAAGATGATTGTAGCTGTTTCTTTGTAATTTTTTTTATTCAATGTGTTACTTGCTGTTTCTTTGTAATTTTTTTGTGAAATGTACTAGCAATTTCAGAGGTAAAATTGTTTCTACACTAAATTTCTTTCAGAGTAGCATTTACTGTTCCTACAAATTTATTTTATTGTTTACAATATTAGTTTTTTTCTTTCAGAATAATGGGAAATAATAGCCAACTCTAAAGATTATTAGGAATATAGAATTCAGTCAGTATACAGTCTGTTTTACAGTAATGAGATTTGAAGGGAAATGTGCTTAACTGAAAATAATTAAAAATTATGTTACAGTGCCAATCATCTTAAATCTGACTTCATTTTACTTTTTACATAGGAAAAAACATTGTATTTTGTTTTATTTTTTATTTTGATATTAATATGGTATAGTACATCACTATAGCTGTAAGCCAGAGGTACTAGACCTATTCATTGTGCTTTAAATGGTCACATTAGAGACTTACCCCTACGGGTGCTGCTGTTTCCCCCTCTATCTCCATCTCCCCCACACTCCTGCCCTGCTGAGGTGTTTCACACACTGCATCCTTACGGGCGGCTCGTCCAGCCCTGCCCTGCATGATCCACAACTCACTCCCTCCAGAAGGACCAAGAGCTCAAGCCTCAAATCAACGTTAGTCGCAGAATAATAAACCAGGCTATGTCTCACACAGGACTGGGAGGCAAACTAACACCAGAGCTCTGCAACAGCCTGCACACCCCGAGGGTATTCTTCCTTCTCTGCTGCTCTCCCCCCGGCTGAGTCTCTCTTTCTGTTCTTCCACTCCTCTCTGTTTCTGAACTTTACCATGTGGAGTTCTCAAGAGTGTTTTCCTCTATCACTTCAGTCCCTCCCTCGCTCGCTCGCTCTCTCTCTACCACTCCTTCACACAGCTGTTCTGGTATGGGGGAGTTTCTGTGTGTATGTGTGTTTGTCCATGTCCACTATTGTGTTATGTCACGCTCATCTGTCCTCCCTCTGCACTGAAACAGAGATCTTAACTGTCTGTTTCACCTGCCAGAGAGCAACACCCAAAGCCCACATGTCAACACAGAATAGAACAAATAAAGAGACAAAGTCCTTCTTTTTATGGATTTTACCACAAGAATAACACTGTAAATTGAAAAAAATACTTCAGGGATTGGTCATATTAAGTATGAAGGAAGATGTATTCAATAAAGTCGAATGAAACAGCTAGAAAAAGACATAAGGTCAGATAAGACAAAAGAAAATGTTTTCTCCAGATGATTTCAAGACCCCATAAAAACATATTTTTCCCTATGTTGATGTGTTTCAGAACAAAGTTCTGAAACGATCCCCCGGTTTCACAGACAAGGCTTAAGCCTAGTCCCAGACTAAAGTGTAAGTCTGAGCTGTTTTAACTAAACGAAACTTGCACTGACTGATCTTAAAATAAATCAGTGCCTTTGTTTTGTCTCAAGATGCACACCAGTAATGTTTTTTTCTAAGGCATGTTAATAAAAATTACTTAAATTTCCTAATTGAACAATGGCCTAATCCTGGCTTAGTCTAAGCCCTGTCTGTGAAACCGGGCCTATATATATCCATAGGTACATCCTCCTTACACACACAAAACAGCCAATAGGGTTAAGTTCTGTCTCAGAAAAGTGTTATCTTGGCAACTAAGTTTAAGCACAAGAATTCCTAACCGGAATTAAATTAACACTAAAACTGTTGCGGCTCAACAGTTTGACACTGAGTGTATTGAATCTATTTGTCCTGTTGTCGGAAGTAGCGCAAGTGTATGGTGTACGTCAGAAATGGAATGAGGCATCAGTTTATTGTTGCATCCAATGTAGACCGTTTCACTGATTATAACAGCCTCTAATTGCTTTTGTCGTGTCACGCCGCTCATGTCCAGTATAAATATTGTGTAAAAAGTTAAACCTAAAATGTAACACTTTTGTGTAAAATTACAAAAGCACACCACAAAATGAATAAAAGTTAAACTAAAATGAAAATGAAAATGGGGACAGACATGTTTAATCTAGAGCTTTTGTGTGGACAAAAACTGTGTAGTGCAATATGAGTTATCAACCAAGCATATACGTATGGCCAGAAATGGACACAAATGTTTATCTTGATCTGTGTGAAAACACCAAAATATCACCCTGCATTCATCTGTCTCTTTAACTCCATATAGAGATCTTTCATAAGAAAAAAAATAGTCTCATATTATAAACAACTCATTTCCTTTTAAGTGTGTTCACACAGCAGGATAAGACACACAATTACAGATCTGCTTATCTGCACCAGTCCAGCACTCTGGTGTCCTCGGAAAAGGTCAGGCGACAGTCCGACATGGCGTACGATTGACATCCATTCATATTCAGAAACTCAGCGGAAGCACATGTGTACACAAACAACTAGTGTGTGTATGACCAACTAGCAACTGCTAGTTGGTCATACACACACTTCCTGTAGTCACATCTCTAGGGTCAAAGGTCACCCTTAGCAAGAGCAAGAAAGCAGACACTAGTCTACGTGAAGAAAGAAATTTCTAATTAATATTTCAATAAAATTAGGAAATTTCTTTTTGGATTTTCTGAACTCACTGTCACAACTCTAAGGTGTTCTAGATGGTTGCCAGGACACTGTTTTGTTTGTTTTTTAATGTGTCCAGCCAAAATCCAGCCAAAAATGAATAATTACTTGTTCCTGATGCGGGGGTCCCTATAAAGGCTGTACAGATGCAAACACGCTGTTTAAACCGGACATGTCAAAGTGAACATTCCTTTATTCTTCTATTCATCCTGTTGTCAGGAGTAGCTTGACAGTTTTAGAAACGATATGGTTTCTATTTGCGTTTGACTTAAAACTCTCATCTGGTGTAGACAGGTGTCAGCTGTTAAGCATCTGAGCATCAGTGGTAGTGGCCAATGGTGCGATGATGTAAACCTATTTGAGTCATGACAACTCTCGGAATAGTTTGGCATGGTAATGGATATGGCTAATAATAATAATGTATTTAGTCTTGGCAGAATAGATCTGCTATGCTGCTGCAGAGCAAGTATTGTGACTTGCTATTACCAATCCATCCACAGACAAGCTGCTGTGAGCATTTAAGACACACTGCTGCTGCACAAAGAGCAGACCTTAATTTACCATTAGCAGATCCTTAAGGGTGGAACTGGGGGAGGTGAAGGGTTTCTGCACTGCAGACTTGCTTACAGCAAACACAGAACCGAACTACGTATGTAAATGTTAAGCAGCAAGCTCATTGGCTTCAGATGTGCCATGTAATGATCATGTGATGTCCAGTAGACCTGGGTCCGCATATAAACTGTTTAGACTAGTCTTAAAAAGTTAGTCATCTAATTTTTTTTCTTCAAGACTGGAAATAACTTTTTAATTCATTTATGAAAAGGTAGATTGGTCTTATTTGTATTGGAAAAGTAAGACTGATTACCCCCTGGCAACTGCTAGTTGGTCAAACTAGTTCTTAAGGCCCTGTCCACAAGGAGATGCGTTTAACTGTATTCGCAAAAATTTTGTATCAGATTGGCGTTTCGTCCAGACAGATCCAGCGTTTTGGGAGCATGAATCCGCTATTTTTTTAAACCGGGTCCCAGAGTGGATAAATCTGAAAATGCCACCCTTGCGTTTTCATGTGTACAGCCAATCCGTATATTTAGTGAAACAATGATGTAATCACCCCACGTCTCGACCCTAGTCAGACACCGCTGTGTCACGTAACAGCAACAACAACAAGAACAAACACTGAATGATTGTCTTTTTTTAACTAACATTAACACAGATTAATAAATGTATTGTTCCATGTTCGTTTGTATACCGCGTGCAAGGTTTATGTGCATAGTCCAAGTCTTCTTCTCTGTTTTTAGTGTATCTCTGTGGCAGAATTACAGCGCCACATACTGGTCTGGCATGAATACTACATTGTTTTGTGTCAGTTTTATGGTTTCGTGTGTACGCAGATATTTCTTGAGACGAGTGAAAAAAAAACGGATAGGGAAAGCTCTGGCTTCGTGTGGATGTAGCCTAAGACACAGTCTTAACATGGTGGCTAAGTTTATGCAACTGGCCCCTGACTGAAATAAATATTCGTATGTCTTGCTCTGAAGGCAGCCATTTGGAAATATATTAGCCTATATGACCTTACAAATCCCACGACATCCAAACAAACTATTTTTGGAGCTCAGTTTAAATGCTTTTGGAGGACTTTTAAAGGGATAGTTCCCCAAAAAATAACCAAAGAGTTGACGGTAGCCATAGACTTCCATTGTATGGACAGTTTGATTGCCAAAATTCTTCAAAATATCTTCAGTTGTGCTCAACAGAAGAAAGTTTGGAACAACTTGAGGGCAAGTAAAAGAGGGCAGGTGAACTATCTGATTAAGCTATGAAACTTGCAGGATGTTTAAGGGTACAAAGACCTATTATATGTCTTTTAATTTTTGATGTCATGACCTCTTTAACACTGAATGACAATATTAATCCTTAGTGTTAAGGATATAAGCATTGTTCTTGTTTTAACAAGCATCACTGAATATAACATCTTGTCTATGAACAACTACGATCAAACATATGAAACACATCAATAACCTACACACATACGTATGCACTCTGTTCCCCACACCCTTGAGCTACGACATTAGCTTGGGCGAGTTGCATAATCCCACTTTGACGCAATAATTGGGCAGATTCCCAAAGGGGGTCAGGGCAGGAAGCCAGGGCGGGGACCACTGACTGAAAAAAAAAAAAAACACATCCAGAAAGCCCCGACCTCACTGTATACACCCATCCACAGTGGGAGATTCACGGCTGGGCCTGAACTTCAGCCAGCTGGTGCTGCGTAGCAGCTGACAGTGTGATAAGAGCATTTTACAGGGTTTACGCACCTTTTAGTGAAAGCGTAAGCTGTGGAGAACAGCACATTATCTAGAGATGAGCTGAGCACATCCGACTGAAAGCATGTGTGATATATGATCCCAGCAGAGAGAGGCTCACACAACTATTGCAGATCATGGAAAAGTCGATTATGTTTCCTGCAGTATGGAGGAAAGATTAACCTGTGATCAAGCCTTGGTTACATGCAGCTCTATTGGTGAACAGATGGGTCGCTCAGACTAATCAATGTGTGAAAATGTGGTGTTGTTCTGCTCTCATTCTCCGTCTGTCTGTCTGGAAAAAAACTGCCATGTTGTAACTGTATTGCAAGATTATGTGGCACTTGGAGTCATAGTCTTGCTGTTGAGCACATGCTTCAGACAAGCTGTTTCAGCTTCATGTCCCACATCTCCTTCTCATCTGTGTTACAGAGCCACACTTACTGCCAGTTACAGTCTATTCGTGCCAGACAGCAAGGAATACATCACTGGCCACTGCTGCATCCCTCCAGATTGCTTTAGGATGGACTCCAATGCTTACCCTTTAATCATTATATTACTTGAGAATGCAATATTAAATAATTGAATTATTGTATATGTTAATTTAAATATTATACAATACATAGATGTATACATGTATGCGCACTACCGTTCAAATGTTTGGGGTCAGAATTATTATTTTTTTATTTAGCAAGATCGCTTACCTATCAGAATGTCAAGACTTTTACATTGTTACAAAATATATATTTTTCAAATAAATAATTTTCTTTTGAATTTTCTGTTCATAAGATAATCCTGAAAAAGCCCTGTATCCTAGTTCCCACAAAAAAAAATTAAGCAGCACAACTGTTTGCAACAATGGCAATAATAAGAAATGCTTCTTGAGCACCATATCAGCACATTAGAATGATTTCTAAAGGGTCATGTGACAGTAAAGACTGGAATAATGGCTACTGAAAATGACATAAATTACAATATATATATATATATATATACATACACACACACACACATTATATATATATATATATATATATATATATATATACATACATAATTTCAAAATATTAAAGTTGTATAAACTGTATATAACAAACATATATTTATCTATCATATAAACATATCTATATATCTATCTATCTATTTACTAAGTATTTTTTATTATTTAGCAAATATTTACTTACTGACTTTCACATCTGATAAAATCTAAATTTTACAAGATTTTAGACCATGCTTGTGTGATGCCATATATATGCTAATATACTATTAAACTTCGTCAAAGTTCACTTTCTGCAGATTTTTGCACTTCAAATTTACAGACTTAAAAGCTGTTTCCTTTGGGAAATATGATGAAAAATATGACTCTGTCAATGGCAACTGCATGAATGGGACGTAGCAATGAGATGAATGGGAATGAGTTTCTCCAGGAACGTTAGAATTCATTGGGCTCTAATTTCCATAAAGTAGCTTTGGAATAGTATGTATTATAAATAAAATAATTTATAATGTTGCCTAACTTAACATTGAGTTGTGGTGATCAATCCCATTCTCTGTCTTTCTCCCCTTAATTTTCTGTCCTATCTCTACTATCTACTTCAAACCAGCCTAATACATCTGTGTGTTTGTGTGTGTGTATATAATGTGGCTTAATCTCATATGTAAACATATCTGTGAACATATACAGTATATGTTATATCATGTATATATACAGTATATATCATGTTATATTTTTTTATTTATTTTATTATCTTGTCGAGTAATTCAAACTACCCTAGTAACAGAAGGAATACCCAGACATACTTTATAACCACTACACGACTTTCAGAGAGATGCATAATACATAAACCCACAGGCACACTTCCACACACACCCACACACACTTGAAGAAACGTTCCGCTCAGCAAACTGCTACTTCAGAGAGTGCTGAGTAATACTGTCAGAGGAAATCCCGTAGCTCTGTTCACAATTCATGAGGTATAAACATAAAAATCTCTGCTATAACCACAGTTATGTTGTCTAATGCACAACTTAGGACAATTAAAATTACAAAAAGCACACACACACACACAGTACCGATGATGTAGCTGCTGGTGGTGTGATTGCCAGTGATTCTCTGCGGCTGAGTGTGTCTTCTTCCTCCTCTGGCTCTTCAGCCTCCAGCTCTGGTTTACACACATATCCACAGTTCCTGTGCAACACACGCCGCAGTCCCTCAAACAGGACCACACTCGCAGTGCAACCCATTGCACCCGGTCCCAGAAACATACACACACTTCTGTGAACCGATCAGATGTGACTTCTTCAGCCTGCTTTCCAAAGTCCGCTAAAAGACACGGGTCCGAAGCCCAGCCGGAAGTAACCCAGCTCTCAGATATCCAGCCCCAGCACAAACCTCTCCGTCCTGAGACACATCACTCCATCATCCGTCCTGAACCAGGATCAGAGCGGAAGGGAACTGAGGAAGCTTCCTCCTCAAGGATGACAGCAGACTGACTTCATCCATTCAAATGAGGGAGATTAAAAGTTATCTAAAACCGCCCTGGGGATGAAACGATGACAAGTTCCTCAGGAGAAAAGTGCTCCAGTGAATCTAGGACATGAGGGAGAGGAATGCTGAGGATTGACGGAAGAGACAGAAGAGTGAGTGATGAGCTGCTTCTGGAATCAGTGCTGGGCGTCGACTTCTCCACTGCCTGGAGATGCTGATCTATTCCTCTCTCTCCCTCTCTCTCTCTCTCTCTCTTCTGTCTGTATCTCACTCCCGTGCCATGCTCACTCTGTGCTTCCTCTACATCCCCCCCCCACCCGAGTCTCGTTCTCCTTTTAACATTGCTCTCTGTGTTTCCTGACCCATATCTAGCAGCACAGCATTCATTCATGCGCTAACTATAGCACACACACGGAAACATGAGCGCATGTTTGAACATAAGAGCATCCTTTCATTTATTTAATATGTCTGGTATGTCAGTAAAAATTGCTTATAGTTAACACTAGAAATCAACCAATATTTTGTTTAAGATAGATATTGCTAGCAATTATTTTAACGTTTTGTGTGTCTGAGAATTGACATACAGACATTTTTATTTTATAGATATATTTATATCTAATCTATAGATATCTATAGATAATCTTTTTAAATTATTTTACATTATTACTTATTTCATTTATAATTATTTATTACATTTCAGTTTATTATTTCATTGGTTTAATTCTTTAAATTACTAATTATTGTATTTCTGCTTTTTACACATAATAAAGTATCACAACATCTCTGAGAACACATATGCCAGTCAAGTCACTTTACAGAAGTGAATAAAGCATTTCTATGGACAAAACACATCTGAAATATGTGCTTTTCACAGCACACAACATATTTGATGGTTATTTCCTTAAATGTAAATGTTAGAAACTCATATGTGTATTTCCATTTTGCTCAATTTCATCAATGTGTGTTTAATCTGTGCAGTGGGCCATTTTTTAGAATGTAATGTTTATATTGTATATTTAGAAACACAAATATCAGTAAAATTTGGTCAAACTGGTTATCAGGCTATCAAACACACATTACGGCCGTAACTAAAGACTTCAATAGCAGAAAAGCCCCTTCTGTCAGTGTGTGTTAATATTTCATCGGGCACTGACACAGTCACCTACTTTAGAGTAAATGACTCAGACATATCAGGGATGACATGCTGCAAGGACCTGAAGAATGGGGGTGATGTGTGTGGACACATTTGAGCAGATTTTTCTCAATGTATCTCATACATGACATTAGATAACATTATGTGTGTTATGTGTATGTAACTGTAAATGTAAACATGTATTTTTATATGACAGCAATATGCCTTTAAATATTAATAGATGTTGTGTCCGTCTTTGTTAAGACTGACTTAACCCTGCTCCGGACCGCCAGACATTGGTTGGGCATTACATTTAGAGCAGATTTACCAAAGCCTGCAGCTCATGCTTCAGTGGTGGTACAATGACATGATGATCACCGATTGGTGCTGGTCAAGGGCCTCCACCAATCAGATGTCTTGTTTTTTGGGGGGGGGTTTATGGCATGCTTTCCTACACGGCTTTAAAAAATCAAACATTAGTCACAGAAACAGCCCTTCATGTCATCACATGCACTCCTCCCTGTTGGTAAGTTGGTTTGAGTTATGTATTTGGCCACTTCAGTTACACGTAAAATCACTGACTTTTATTGCACTTGAAAATAAAATCAAAGTCAGGTTGGGTAGAACGACTTATGCTAAAGACTTCACATATTTACAGGATGATTCTAAGGCCATTTTAGTAAATAAAAACAAAATAAAATAAAATATTACTTTTTGGGACCATTGTAACTTTGCCACTCTCATTATAAGTCCTTCTGTAAGAAACTGTAATACAAACTGCTTTTGAGAACATAAAGATGACTCTCTGACTTCCTGCAATGTGGGGTTAACATTCTTTACAAGGGACTCTTTTTGACCAAAGAGAATACCAAGACTAATGAACACAAAGAAAAGGACATTTTCAGTACAGACACATCACTGCTCAGCTTCAAACGCCCTATCCTGCTCACACACACACACACACACACACACATTCATGACAGCATATCAGACAGAGAAGATCAAAAGCATGCACACTTTGATAACTTTTTGTCTTTCAGGTTCTCACACAAAACTCCTCAAGAGGAGATTCATTAAAATATTTATTAAGATTCATTAAAATAAAACCAATGCTCTACACAGCCTTTTTCTATTTAGGAACGCAAAAAATATTTAAGCTGCTTAAAAAAGAAAGCAAATGCAACTACTGCCCAGCATTTTTGTTTTCATTTTACAGCAAATGCATATGAAAATAGACTTGTTAACACCAAAAATGTAAGAGTATTCAGAGTTCCTTGCTAAGAACAGATCACCATTGCTCATACTTGGACCAGAAACATACTTCATGCAAGTACGTGAAGAGCATTTGGTCACTGGGTGTACTTGTATTCAGTTATTAGCTTCTAGTAATGCAAGGTCGGCTTCTTGCATAGTTATATTGAAAAATGTGTTGGCACACAATTCATAAATTCAAGTATGTGCACTGGATAATTCACCCAAAAATAAAAATTCTGTCATCATTTACTCGAGTTGTTCCAAACCTGTATGAGTTTCTTTCTTCTGCTGAACATACACACACACACACACACACACACACACAACAATATTTTGAAGAATATTGTCAGTAACAGTTGTTGGTAGCCATTGACTTCCATGGTATGAAGAAAAAAGAAATTCTCTATAAGTCAATGGCTACCAGCAACTGCTTAGTTACCAACATTCGTCAAAATATCGGGGGGGTTTTTTGTGTGTGTGTTTAGCAGAAGAATCTCATACAGATTTGGAACAACATGAGGATGAGTAAATGACTGGCCTTAAAGTGATAGTCCAACCAAAAATGAAAATTCTCTCATCATTTAATTATCCTCTTGCAATCCCAAATGCATGTGACATTTTTTTTTTTGTACAGAAGGACAAAAACACATTTTTGTAAAAAAATAATCCATCCAAATGTGTCCAAGCAAATGGATGTTCAAATGTTGATGCTCTGAAAAGAACATAAACAATAGGTGTGTGTGTAAAAAAAAAAAAATACTCATATTTTTAACTTGTTTAACTATAAACCAGCCAACTGTTGTACTTGCGTTTATGAGAGGGTCGAGTTCACGCTTGACCTAAATGTAAGTAAGTGAATGTAAGTGAATCACAACCTAAGTGTGTTGTGAATTGTGACATGAGTGAAGCTCAAGTGAGAAGTGACACAGAAAGTCATATGCAACCTGGTTTGCATTAAATTAAATAAATAATGAGGCAATTTTCAGTTTTAGGTGGAGTAGGAGGTAAGATTTGAACTTACCTTAATTCTAACTATTAAACATTTATCATGTTTATCTGAAATTTCAGACAAAAAGTGTCCAAACAAGACTCAAAGAATATCATAGAGACATAGCGTAGGTGGGCTCATCTGGGCCAATAAGCAACCCCCCAGAACATGCTGGAAACCATCTAGCAAAGCCCTGACAACCACCCACAACACCCTATCATTTGTGGTGGCTAGTTGTAAATGAGAAAACACTACTAACATTTTCTTCACAAAATTTAAACATCTAGTTTAACATATATAACAGTAATACAACTGCCAAACTAGTTTAAAAACTGGCAAAAAAAAAAAAAACACAAGACATTGCAGAAATAAAATGAAAGTTTGCTAGCTTTAGTTTTCAACACATTTTTACATGATGTTTTTAAACTCCATTAATTACAGTGTGAGCTGTTCTGCTTTCATGTGAGTCCAGTCTGCTTGTATGAAAGTCTATTTCTAACATTTTTTACTTGGAGTCTGAAGTTTATTTGCTTCATTTTTGCTCCTTGAGGGCACGTTTTGTGCATATTGTTTTGGTTTGCGTCTGGATTTCATTTCGGAGCTGGACCGGTCGTAGGGTTACTGACGTCAGAGGCCTGGTGGTCCAGGTGACTCAGTGCAAAACTATGATGTAATGTGTGTGGTTGCCAAAGATAAAATATCGTAATACTCAGCACTGGACATTATTATATGAGGCTGAAATCTCTCGCACACACACACACACACACACACAAGACAATGCACACAACATGGCTAAAAACAAATCCATATAACAGTGTATGCACATATGGAAATAATTGGTGTAGGAAAAAATGAGAAAATTTGCTTGCAACTTGAATAATTAAACAGCAGGTGTTTCATGGGAGAGAAAATTAAAGAGACAGAAAAGGGTATGGAGAGAGAAAGAGAACAGACCGTTAAAAGTACATTAATGGTTAGAAAGCTGAGGAACGTCAGCACACTATTAGCTCAGATCAATATTTTTCAGTCAATAGTCAGAAAACTTCACATGTGCCATGATTGGGCTCTTCTGCCATCTACAGGCACAAAACAAAGAGCTTTCATAAAATATGCTGCTTACCAGCAAATACCAGCAGATCAGTTGTTTCTATATCTCTCAGGTAGTTCATCTCAGATTTATATTCATCGCTGTCATTGACATTCAGGACATGTATGATTTTTATTCAAATTTAAAATACTTCCTCGCTTAATATGCATAACAATGTATGTACTGTAAGCCATTTGCAGGCTGATTTTCCCAAAACGTAGAATACTCTGTGGCAATATCAAAACACATATTCTTGGTTTGTTTGAGCATCTTGACTGGTAGAAAATAGTATTATGGAGGAGGAGTTTGTCCACTAGTAGAAATATGAATTAAAGAATAGCTTTGCACACACAGCTGGTCTTTAGTTCACTTACAGTATATAAAGCCCTGTGTACTATGAGGTTACATCAGGACAGAAAGAGTTTCTCACACAGCTGGAGTTTGGCTTAAGTTTGGTGGCCACAGGCTCTGGCTATGCTCACACATCGCTAACACTGATCCAGCACAGCACTAATCAGAACACAGGACAGTATTAGCATTGTTCTTCGTGTGGAATTGTAGCATGCAGAGACCAGGCCCTCTCTGAACCTATACTGTATAGAACAGCAGACAGGAGAAAGAATGAAGATCTGACTTCTAATGGCCAGAAATAGAACACAAAATGCTAATTAGGAGAAAAAAATAAAATTCCAGCTCAGATTTATTAGTCATAATTATTCACTGTGTGATGGAAACCAAATTATTCTATGGGCGGTTCACAAAGAAACAAGTTTCTATTTCGGCTATTCTAAGGTCATTATAATGCATAAATAAATAAAAAACAGAAAGGCTCTTGCAATAGTAAGTACTCTATATTTGGCACTAAAATATTTCCAAAATCTCGTGGCTCTTTTGTCCCTTTGGTTGCATTTCTAAAACATTCCATTGCACATAAACCAATTAATTACATATTATGTAATGAACCACGAACATCAGCAAAATATGTGAACATCAAACCCCCAAAATTTAAAAATGATGGTTTGAAAAACACAACAAAGTCTTCATCATTCAACACATTAATATCTGCGTAATACAGTAGTGAAGTATTGATGTGGCAGAAGTTTGATTTTACATTCAAACTTTAGACATAAATACAAAAGCTGAAGGCATTACTTAATGGAGCTATAAATGAATGATGGAAAAACTCACTCAGATTTCAGTCTGTTCTCTCACATATGCAAATACAAAAGCATGCATTAGAGTAACAAAGGAAAATGGAAATCTCTGCTTGTTCTCTATGTAAAATGACTGATACGTATTAAAAGTTAATGGATGCACACAGAAACAAACATACAGTTCCCACTGGTATGGTTATTGACAAAAACTGATCTTTTCCCCATTTACAAAACAATAAATCATAGTCTGATTTTGTCAGTGAATCAGATAACCCTGAGTGAACTGCATGCTAATCTTGCATTTGAGATTATTTTTATAATGTAAGAGGAAAAGTAATGATAAATCATTAATGTGTCAGACGACAAATTTAATTTGTGATTAATTCAGTCAGCGGCTTTAAAAGCTCTAAAAAGCGATCAGTCATAAACAATCATTGCTCAGCACAGATATAATTATGTGATAGGGATATAATGTTTTTTCTCTTGTACAAAGAGACCTTTAATATAAAAATGAAAATTAATACATGCTAGGGTGAGACTTTCAGGTTAGAAATAATTTTAATACCTCACCAGGAACAGCACCTATTTTCATGATACTTAAATCAGTGAAAAGGTTTTAAAATGAGGACGTGCAATCTTTGTACAGGTGTGTAATATATTAGTATATTAGGACATACTACATACACCAAGTTGGCATTGTCCTTTGAACGGTGTTCTTTATGACATACTAACTAGTGGTCAACTGATGTGTTTTTTTAGCAATCACAATTTAATTTAAAGATAGTACGTAACACATGCACAACTTATCTGCAATAAAATGTATATTTATTTTACATACTATTTGTAAAAAATATATGTAATATGACATTTTTGGGGGTATAACGGCAGAAATCTTCTGTCCTAAATGCTTCCAGACAAAACCTCAAAGAACAATATTACAGTTAATATGAGGGTATTTCACCGACTAATGCAGTGTACAATTTAGATCTAATGGCTGAACTTGCCAAAGTTTGTGAGGTTTGTAGAAATAAACTAGTGCTGTCAAATGATTAATTGTGATTAATCGCATCCAAAATAAAAGTTTTTGTTTACATAATATATGTGTGTGTACTGTGTATATTTATTATGAATATATAAATGCACACAAATGCATGTATGTATTTAAGGAAAATACGTTACGATTATATATTAAATAAATTTAGATATGATATGAATTATATGAATATAAATATATACACGTAAATACATGTAAATATTTTCAAAATATATGATGTATGTGTGTGTATTTATATATACATAATAAATATACACAATACACATATATTATGTAAACAAAAACTTTTATTTTGGATGTGATTAATCGCGATTAATCGTTTGACAGCACTAAATTAAATATGTATTAGATATTCAAAAACTAGTTTAAATTTCATAACTGCATGTTTGCCAAATGCTGACAATATAGGACTATTATAGAGATGTATCTATTATTGTTAGATAGTCAAAGTAAAAAAACTAACTAACTTAGAGAGGGATGAAGAAATGGAGCTTCAAATGCAGGAGCAAATGTGAGTCTCTGCTCTGGTGCACTGCTTCTCATCTCTGTCAAAGTAAAAGTCCTACTTTCAAAACCCAAAGGCCAAACATAAACCTAGAGGATGATAATTAAAAAATGACAAAAATCTGCTTGTACTAACATCATTTGTGCCAACAAAACAACACGATGTTGTTAAACAAGTCAAATTTAACCACAAGGAACAACCTTCTAACTATGAAAATGGCGTCTCCTTGCAAAGTGTCCACTGGTGCACACTCCAGAAACTAAGCTGATTGTCTGCTTGTATGAATACTATGCTTGTATGAGTATGCCACATTCTACACATGTGACATACTGTTTTTTGAATATTGTGTACACACATCGTTGAAGACAGTACACAAAAGCCTCAAGATAACCATACTTATCTCTGCTTCCCTCTTGCTGTGTCTCTTTTATTTGACCTCTTGACCTTATTCTTTTCTTCTCAAATATAAGGTTTCAGAATCAGATGGAAAAAGAGAAAACATTGCGCTATATGATGGTGAATGCTCTGGAAACATGTTTTGGAGCAAGAATAACAGTTTGGGTGAAAACATTTTCTCATTTTACTTCTATATGTGTACTAATATTTGGTGAGACGTCATAGAGCGAATGTTGAATGAAAAGATAACGATAAATGAACAGAAAGAGAGATGAGCGTGTAAGAGAGCCAGAATCAGTCAGTCAGTGAGCCCAGTCTGACCCACTAGCTGGTTTGCTTAATCTTACACCGTGTACACTGTACAAATATAGGGCGCCAGTTCGAGAGATAATCTACTCCTTTAATCATGGGAAATCCTTTTCACAACAGGCGAGCACTGACACGGGGATGATCCATTAGAGGAGGAGGGTTTCAGACCATCTCTCCTCTGCAAACATGCAATCTTTATCAGTCACAATTATCCTCATGTACAATACACACTGTATGAATTTGAATTTTACCATTCCTGAGATGCAGTACTTCGTAATTTAATCAAATGCCCAGTTTAAACACACATTTAAGGACTGTTGCACTTATTCTTATATGTTCTAATAGCCCACAATCATATTTCCAAGTGAATCTAGATATTCAAAAAGAAAACTGTAAGTGCATTTCCTTCATTGCAAAAAGTGGACATTACATAAAAAATGGAGCCAGGATGGAGGGGAGGATTGAAAATGTAAGAGGGATTTATGACATCAGCCAAAAAAGATTATGAAGACAGACCTTTCTTATTTGGAATACTGTGCACCAGTGAATCACGCACAGTGCAATGAGAAATATAAAGAAAGTAAACCAGGTCAATTTTGAGTTCATGTACACTTTAATACTACAAATACTTATTAATGGGCTGTTAGAGCTCTCCCAGTTACTACAGCCTTGTGTGGAACAGAGTGCATCATGGGAAATGGCTGTTAGTACTTAAAGAGTACTAAACCTCGGGTTGTTTTAATGACTATGCTGGCAAAGAACAAGCAGTTCCCAATGTTGCCAGCTGACTCTGCACTCCTAAACAGGAAAATAATTGTATGTATAACACAGAAGCTAGTCAATAACTGACAGAACAACAGTTACAGTCCATATACCACTGAAGTACACTGGACCCCTGGGAATCAAACACAATTCTGATCAGTGGACTGACCTTTGAGTTCACTTGCATAAACTTCTGACAGTGTTAAGTTCAATACTTAAGTACCGAACTTAAATATAGGCAAGCTTCAGCTTAACCTGTACGGCTGATCAGTCAAGTGCTTCTTTACCAACAAAAAGCCATGGAAATACAGATTTGCACAACCAAATAAACACATAAATATATGTATAAAAAGCCCATTAATTCTTATGTAAAGCAAATCAACCGAGCACTTTTTACCAGACACTTGATACCAGTGCTGTGCAGAATACAGGATATCAAATTGCCCAGTTTCTGTCAGTCCTAATGCGAAGAGGATTCCTGATTGGCACAATCCTGCAACTCAAACAGTAGAGCACGGTGCTTGCAACAACAAGGTCATGGGTTTCATTCCCAGGGAATGCATGAACTTAAAATGTCTTAATTAATGGAACTCTTGGGGATAAGAAGAGAACATTGTCCTGGGCCCAGTGATGAAGGGAAGTCCACTATGAAACAACATACTCATTGGGCCCCAAGGAAGAGACAAAAACATTAAACAACTGTCCTGGGTTTATTCTTATTATTCTAATATGACCATAATGCATAATGCAAAAGCAACATTGCAGTTAATAGGATACTTCACCACAAAATGAAAATTCTCTCATTATTTACTTACCCTCATGCTGTCCCAGATACAGTATATATGACTTTCTTTTGTCTGTGAAACACAAACTAAGATTTTTATTAAAAATAATCCATCTCCATATAATACAAGTGGATGGGTCCCTCAAAGTTGAGGCTTCAAAACGAACACTATGGTATAATCTATACGACCTCAAGTAAAATAAGTTCTGAAGTGAAATGATAGGTGTGTGTGAGAAAAATACTAATATTTTAAACCTTTTAAACTATAAACAATCACTCTCGAACAACTATCAGCACGTTGTAAAGGGTGATGTAAGTGCACTGTGAAGAAGTGACGTTTCACAATGTGCTTACATCATGTTTCACAACGTGTCAACATTCTCACCGTGCTGACAGTTGGCCGTAAGCAATGTTTTTGGTTTAAATATTAGTATTTTTCTTACACACTGGGGTCGTATGGATTACCATTGTTCATTTTCATATTGTTTTTAAGCTTCAACTCTCTGTTTGAGTCCACAGAAGAAACAAAGTCATATAAATCTGGGACGGCATGAGGATGAGTAAATGATTCATTTTTGGGTGGAGTGTTTCTTTAACAGCTGTTGAGGTGACTAAAGATACAACATGCATGGTAAATATCATCATCAAAACGTCCAAAGCAAGAAACAAAAAGAAAAACAGCTCTCACCACAAATGACAGCTCGACTGACCGCTTACGTGCAGTGCTTGTGTCCATGCAAACCAGAGACAGAGCTGTTCTCATCAGACAGACTGCTTCAAAGCTCACAGGGTATCAGATGAAATCCCCTTCTCAGCAGCCTGGTTTCTCGCTTAGGCCTGAGTCAACTGGCTTTATGTAATAAAGTCTTTTCTTCTCTCAAAAGGCTGAGTGAGAGGAGAACACACAACAGTATGAAAAACTTCAATATGACACCTCACACTAAAATCCACAGCTAACTCTGCTGCCTTTATCACCAAAAAGTATGACATTGGTTAAAGTTGTGGGATATAATAATAGTTTTCTCTAAATGTTTTGTTTTGCTCGAGCAGATTGTGTGTGAAGAGAAGTTCATGCTGGATTTCATTTACAATCCAAACACAGAAAACGAACTTCATACAGTAGAAAAGCATTGATGGGGCATGTGGTGCCATGACCCTATCATGAGTATTATGTAATGGCGGCTGCAGGGCTGCTGGGTCAACACTAGTGATACTTACTGGGGCAAGAAATTAAAATGACCTGGTGTCCTTGTATATTTTTAAAGTTTAACCTTAACTTTTGAAACAGCCCATGGCTATGAAAAAAAATCCAAACCTAACCATCATGTTAATTAAAAACCCAATCATAACTCAGCGCCTGACTTCAGCCCGAGTGAAATGCGCCCACAATGTTTCCCGAGAGGATCATATGTGGATTCCACCCACTCATATCATCCAAGATATTATGCTAATTAATCACATCTAATTAAGGCTGGAACAGGATGTCACCCTGCAGGTGGAAGTGAGAGCCAGATTTTTAATTTTTTTGGGACATGGAGGACAAGATTTTTTTTTTTTGTCAGTGCAGCTAAGCACTGCTAGTCACTGAGCACAAAACCAAGCTTCTGCTATGGCCATTCCAGTCCTCTGACCTGAACCCTGTAGAAAATGAGTGAGGTGAACTGAAGAGAAGAAGCACCGTCATGAAGCTGAGAATCTGAAGGATCTGGAGAGATTATGGATGAAGGAATGGTCTCTGATCTCTTGTCAGGTGTTCTCTAACCTCATCAGGCATTATAGGAGAAAATTTAGAGCTGTTAAACTGGCAAATGGAGGTTTCAAAAAGTATTGAACAAAAGGGTGCTGTTAATTGCGTCCAATGTGTATTAGAGAAAAACATTTATTTCATAATGATATTTCCCCCCATTTTAAATTCTTTTCATCCAATGAAAGGTTAGATTTTTTATTTATTTTTAATAAAAGATCAAAAGGATTAACAATGCAGATTCATTTTCACAGCCTTCTTTGATCATATTTACCAAGGGTGCCAATATTTTTGGCCATGAATGTAATATCTGAATTTTCATTTTTAGGTCAACTATCCAACTATCCCTTTAAGTGAGAATACATATGTGTGTGAGAGGGAGAAAAAAACAGTGAGAGAAGTTCCTAAAAATGGAGAATTCAATCTTTCAGTAGTATTTCCATTCCCTCACTTTCAGCATGGACGTCAGACAAATTTCCACAATAAAAAAACAGCCTTGATAGATTTTCCAGTGGTGTGGTGAGTATGGATCTATGAGTCTCACTAAAAAAGAAAGGTCTCCATCATTTCACCAAAGCACAGCAATATACACTGAGACATCACGACTTCACGCAAAGAAGGGAAAATCATTAGATGAAGTGTCTGGAAGAGACATTTTCCAGAGCTTTCTTCTTCGGTTGTTAATGATGTAATTGGTGGAAGCTGTAAAATTATGGGTACATTGCCATGGAAACAAGCCTCGAGCTCTATGACAATAACTATGCGGCTTTACAGAGGAAGCAATATGGGTTTGTCAGCCTTTAAAACAATAGCATTTATGATTTAATGCAAGTTCAGGAAACTAAGCATTATTAGTCTATACAAAAAAATAGGTGCACAGTGTACCCAGTCATTTTAAAGGGGTGGTTGACTGTTTTTTTTCTAGGCTTGATTGTGTTTACGGGGTGCAGTCTAACATGTGTTCATGCTTCGTTTTTTAAAAAACGCATTATTTTTCACATAATTTACCTTTATTCCACACCACTCTGTCCTTTCTCGGACAAACGCCTCGATTTATTTCCTGTTTTTATGAAGCCCCTCCCTCGATGGGCTGAGATTGGTTAGCTGGCTCAGTGTGTTGTGATTGGCTAAACCGCCTCTACTGCATGTCTGAACGTCCCGCCCCTCGCCTCAGCAGCATGTGCTCCGGTTGAATTGTAAACAGTGGTGTTGTCTATATTTATCAGTTTGAGCCGATTGAGACACTGAGGATAATAGTGAAGAGGATCGCACAGAACCTGTGCAAGCACGACTCTTAATGGTATGTTTGTTTGTTGTTGTCTCATACTTTTAGATACTCTGTTATTTGTAAATGCTACTGCTTCTGTTAGCTTTTAATATACGGTTTTATCCTGATTAAAGCTTTAATACAGCACAGCAACCGCTGTGTGAAAATGATCTGACGATCTGAATGAGAGAGAGAGAGAGAGACAGTGTGTGTGTGTGTGTGTGTGAGAGAGAGAGAGAGAGAGAGAGTGTGTGTGTGTGTGAGAGAGAGAGAGAGAGAGAGAGAGAGAGAGAGATGCAGAGCGTGTGCAGAGCAGGCGAAGGAGGAACAGTATTATGAACCGTTGTTTTAGGACATTGATTTTGAAACTTGTGAATCCATTAGATTCGTTAGAAGACAGAATCGCGATTCATATATGAATAGATTTTTACGTGCACCCCTAGTTTTCTCTGAAGCAGCGCAGCATGGCCTCGCCCCCTTCGTTGCGTGTTCCCGGGGGCGGGGTTTATCCGGGAAGTAACTCGTTGTAGTCCCTTACCAGCTGTTTTTGTAGGCATTAAACTGCCAGAATTTTAAAAGACGATATCTCCGTTTGCATTGAACTTTCAGCGCTGCAACTTTGCAAATATTGTTTATGCTCAAACAGCAACATTGCACACTAACTAACGTTAAAAAAGTGAAATCGCAATCAACCACCCCTGTAACACAAGCATACTAATGCAGTCAAGCTAAACACCATCAATATCACTGTGGACCAATTACACAGTATAAGCTTGACCTGCTGTTTACAGCAGTGGCAGGATGTAATGAGAGGGAGGCAATGATGTTCTCTCTGATGAGCCACTCTCTGACGTTTGCTGTAGCCTGTTTCCGCTGTAAATTAAGTTAGGACAGCCGCGCACCTCAGCAGAACCATCAGGGGCGTCGAAAACCCCGCTGGCGGTCTGCACTGAGTATCTAAGGTGTCTTGCAGCAGAGATTTTACAAATTAAAAAAACTATTCTGAATAAACATTTCCAAATTCCATGATTAAACTGTAAAAACAACTGTCCTACTTACATCAGAAAACAGTAAGTGATTATAATAATGAAGCTGAAATGTCTCTTCCATCTTTCCATTTACTTCAAAATAGGTAAATAATAAAGCGGTGTCTGCAAGGGGATAGCGACCTTTTTCTATTATAGTGATTGCTTTGCTTCCTAATGGATTTAACACGCAAAACTGTTTTGTATACAAAACAAAAATGGTATGAAATTAAAGGAATACTTCACTTAAATGAAAATTCTGCCATCGTTTATTCACCAAAATGAAAGCAAATGGAAACTGGGCTGTCAAGCTAAAAAAAATGACCAAAGTACCATAAAAATGATGAACTTGAAACCCAGATAATAGTTTTGTTTAAGGAACAGAACTTACAAAGCCCTGCACATGACATGCCACCAATTAAAAATACATTCCCACAACTTTTTAATTCATGGGCATATTTTATTAATTTGTTCTCTCGTTTTAGTTCAATCGTGGCCACATTGTAATAATTTGCTCTCTTTTGCAATTTAGGTAAACCTACACTGTAAAAATGCTGGGTTAAATACAACCCAGTGCTGGGTGAAATATGGACAAACCCAGCAGTTGGGTTGTGTTTAACCCAGCATTTTTTTAGAGTGTAAAAACTAATTTGTTTAAGTATTTAATTGGTTAAAACAAGAGAACAACCCAGTTTTTAACCCAGATGTCACACCACATTTTAATTTACTGAAACTTAAAAATTTGGATTGCGAATGGTTATAAGATACTCAACAACAGTGTTCAGCATCACTGATGTCAAATCAAATTTGAAATATAATGGCTGATTTTCATTTAGCTTAAATTTTGGTGTGTTCCACCCACAAAGTGACTAAATGGCTTTGGAGAACTATGATACTTTTATGTTGCTTCTTTGCAATTACTGAAGCTTGACAGCATCCATCTTCATTTACTGTTATTGTGTTCTTTGTCAACAGTCAGTAAAAAGTCTCCTTTTGTGTTTCATGTAAGAAAGAGAATACATGAATTCGGAATGACATGATGGTAAGTAAATGATGAAAATACATATTTTTGTGTGAACTATTGGTAACATTTTTAGTATAGGGACCAATTCTCACTGTTAAATATTTGCTTATTAGCATGCCTTGTTATCAGCAGATTGGCTGTTTATTAGTACTTCTAAAGCACATATTCTGCATGACCATATTCTACATCCCTAATCCTGCCCAATACCTAAATTTACTAACTTACTAATTATTAATAAGCAGCAAATTAGGAGTTTATTGAGGCGAACGTCGTAGTTAATGGTTTGTTAATAGCGAGAATTGGACCTTACAATAAAGCGTGACCAAACTATTCATTTAAATCTAAGCAGTCTGATTTAAATGTTACATTACAAAACAAACAAAAGTGTAAACTTATTGCATTCCAGGACAGTCAGTGATTAAAGATGTCATCAAATCTCTCATCACTCAGCATTCTGTGACTTTCAGCTCAGCATTCATACCATCCCGGCAATGTGTAGATCACGTGATCGCTGGATTCTCAGTGTCCTTTAACAAGCCCACAGACAAAGAGCGTTTAAAAATAGAACAGACACCCAAGCTGCTCTCATCCATAATAAATGGTAGTGGATATCCAGTCAGCAGGCCTCACCTGCTCCCTACACACACACACAGCAATCACACAACCACCAATGCACTAATGAGGCCAGGCAACTACATTTTACACACATTTAGAATTAAAATTCTCAATAAAACAGCAAGCGAAAAGTATTTCAAACTTCTTTAACGCTGTTCACATTGAATTACATGGACTACAGTACAGTTTCTAAATAAAATACAAAATATGATACAGTACTTTTGGTGACAATTACATTACAATTTCCTCCCCTATTGGTGATTATTCAGTAACTTGATCTGTAATAGTGAGAGTTCAATCTAACGTATGCTGTGCACAAGCAGGGCCAGTAGCAGTCCATCTGGGAGGGTAACGTACACCATGGGCAGGGCCTTTGATATGTGTTACAGGACACAGATGCATACACATACACAAACGTCAAGAAACATACACGGACAGCTGTGTGATTGCCACTGTGAATGAACTGCACTAGCTTACTGAAGCGTGTGTTGGGGGAGGACGTAGGCCATTAATTGAAATGTAACACTCATATTGATCCAAATGCTCATTCATGCCCCTGGCCACCTATCCTCATTTAGCTGATCTCACGACAGGCACAGGAAACTAAGAAAATAAGGAGCGATCAGTCACACAATCTATCATCAACCACAGTGTTAATCAAGTTTAAATGTACACAGAAAAAAAGGAGCAATTAGTCACATTAGTTTTTTAAATATTAATAAGCAGTAAAGCAGTTTTATATGTTTTCCCCTGAGAAATAACAATAAATGATTAAGCCAAACTACACAATAGCATTCAAAAGTTTGGGCTCAGTATGATTTTTTAAATACTTTTATTCAGCAGGGATGCAATAAATTGATCAAGACTGACAGTGAAGACATTTATATTATTAAATGTCAATTTCATATAAATGCTGTTCTTTTAAACCTTCTTATAAATCCTGAAAAAAAAAACGTGTATCTCAGTTTTCACAAAAAACTTTAAGCAGCACAACTGTTTTCAACACTGATAATAAAAAAATGTTTCTTGAGCAGCAAATCAGAATGATTTCTGAAGGATCATGTGACCCTGAAGACTGGACTATCAAAAGAACAAATTACATTTGAAAGTATGTAAAAAAAAAAAAACAGTTATTTACAATTCTAATAATATTTTACACTATTACTATTTGTACTGTATTTTTAATCAATTAATTGTAGCCCTGGTGAGCATAAGAGACTTCTTAAAAAAAAAAAAAAACTTTCACACCCCAAACTTTTGAATGTTTTTCTTTTTTCTTTTCAATATATATATATATATTTTAATGAGGCTTTTTCTTCATTATTATATCAGGACGGCTGTATCACCATGACATTTTTTACTTCACACCCTCTGAAAAATGAATTTGAATTCAGAAATAAAAAACACAGAAGAAGTGTATTGTCTGTTGCAACATATTTTTTTAAAGTACTTTTGAATAACTTAGATTAAGACAAACAAAATGAGCATTGTGCAATTGATACATGAAAATGATTACAGCTAAGCATTTGTGCCTGTATGAAAATGTGCTCTTTGAGGGTTCAAATTAAGACCCTTCCAGGCCCCTTTTGTGCAGATCTGTTTGATCAAGTGACCTGTGAACATCAGAGGAGACAAATCCTTTTGGATTTAATTTTACGGCCTGATTTCCCATGAATCCCCTCTAAAGTTGTTTGAGTGACATATTAGGAATAATGATCTGAAGGGTTTTCACTTGAACAAGAAAGCGGGGAAAAAAGAACATAGAGACACCAGAAACAGAAAAATATGCCATAAAGTACGTTCCTCTGATTGAGAGTTAAATATGTGAAAACAAATTAGGAGCCATTGACCCAAAGTTCCATTAGCGGAGCCCAGCATTCCTACTAACCAGCCATTACCACAAACACACTTAACTGAGAAACTATGTGTGCGTGTGTGTGTGTGTGTGTGTGTGTGTGTGTGTGTGTGTGTGTGTGTGTCATACAGTTTATAAACCATCTGTTTATTTTCCGTTTTTCGACATGGATGATAATCAAAGATGTCATTAAAATGTACAGCACTAAGTCACAAAGCCAAACTTAATTGATGTCAAAAGGCTAAATCCAAAGTCTAATCGCTGAACCATAAGTAACCATGGTAACACACGCTGGACAGAAAAACACTGGTCTGATTCAAAACCTTGTGGGTCGACCCACAAATCTAGGGAACTGCCACTGTGCCTTCCAGTAGCAGGACATGGCTACACAGAGAGTTTATTTACTGCGGAAGTAGACATAACAGCATTTTAATGTACTTGGAGTTCACCAAATGAAGGAAGAGTTGCTCTGATGTAACCCAAGGGTTTTATGCCTTGCTAATAGTCATAATGGTGACAGATTAAGCATGTAACCTATAAATTCTTATCAGTGATTGTACATCAAAACATTTTAGGGTATGAAAGTGTATGTGGTACTGTGGAACACAAGCAAAGATATCCCGAAGAATCCAGCCTGCTCTCTTCTATACAGCGAAACTCAATAGGGACTGGGCTGTCAAGGTCTAAAATTGACAAAAACTACCATAAAAGCACAAAAAGTAAAAGTATTCTAAAAGTAGTCGATACAATTCATGAGCTATATTCCAATTCTTCTGAAGTCATACAACTTTTACCTTGGGCCGGATTTGAACACATCCAACCGCAAATGAGATTTACATCACAGACGGTACCATTTCTAGGCATAGGCAAGCTAGGCGGTCGCCTAGAGCGCCACCAGCTGGAGGGGGCGCCAATGAGCACACGTACTGCCGCTACATTTTAACAGGGTTGTGATCAAGAGTGGCACGGACACCCTGAAATATGATTGCCACCCCCACTGGATCCCCCAACATCATTGGGCTAGAGTCAGTCATTCTGACGATGCCTTTATGCCATTGGATCAGAGCGCTGTCAATTGCTGCCTCTGATTGTTGCGTGCAAAGTTTGCATTTGGATTTGGAGCGCTCAACAATGCCATTAGATCAATGGGTTCTGTCCGTGTTTTGGCAAGGTAAGGCTTTTTTTTGCCATGCAAGTTCAAAGGCCAATTTCAAATATTGGTACATAAAAAGTGCACAAAATCAGTATTTGTTTAGGCAGTATTTGTAGCAGTCGAGAAATCATGATTCATGTGAAACTGGTCTAAAAGGTGTGCGTTTTTTGCCAATGCATTGTTAAAGGTTCAGTGTGTTGTGTAATATCCCCATATAAAACTTTTACAGCCAATTAAAATCAATATAATTAAGATCAATACATACTTTATTAAACCGCTTTGTCAAATTTAACGCATCAGTGTCTAAATGCCGAATCAATTAATTAGCTTCAAAAAATAAATAAAATTAATTAGCTTCCAACAGCGCTTAAAGGGAGCAGCTTCATACATATAGAGGGCAGAGCATCACGTTATTTAAAGAGGAAGTTCACACGTCGATGAGTAATAAAAGAACAAGTAGCTGCATTCTGATTACTTTTATGTCACTGATCAGGCTTTTATAGGCCTATGTAGTTTGGGGTAACAAAAGGTTTTATAGGTTTGACTGAAACAATAATGCAATAACTGACACAACAACAACAAAAAAATTGAACAAAAAAACAGATAAAGTCAAAAAGTAGCCATTGATAATGTCTAAACATGTATCCAAATCCAAATGTAATAAAATGAATGTGTGTGATGACAATTTCTTAGCAACTAGGGATTGTTACATAAAGCTATACAGGCATCAGTGGCTATAATGGTATCACAGATAATAAACTGTGCAAAATGTTTTATCTTAACAGTCAATTTACAAATAGTCCTAATGCGTTCAGATTTGTGGAACTCACAATGCGCTGAATTTCCACAAATTAGTGTCGTTACTATGACAACCAATTTAAATGTGACAAGAAACTGATGTCTGAAAAAGAAATTATATATACAGGTATAACCAATATACAAATATAATTTGCAAATGTATCAATGTTGTTATTTAAAATTTGAGTGTTTACATAATCAGTTTTATGTTATTTTGTATGTATTAATTATCTTGTTTGGGTGTGGGAGTTGGTTTGGGGGGGGGGGGGCTAATAGGGATTTTGCCTAGGGCGTCAAAATGGCTAGAAATGGCCCTGATCACAGATAAAAATTTTCAGTGATTTTCAATTCAGTCATGGTTTGCTCAAAAAATTTCAATGAGATGAACAGCAAAGTACCAAGCAGCAGGATCTGCACACAAAAATAGAAGCAAAAGCTTGTGTAGATTTAATCCATTAAGGCCTCAATATAGTTCTATGAAGTACTTTAATGGCAGTTTTGTGGTGTTTAGTCATATACCATTCAAATGTTTTTGGGTTGGTAAGATTTTGTAAATTTTTTGTATTTATTTATTTATTTATTTGAAAGCTGTCTCTTATGCTCACTAAAGCTGCATTAATTTGAACTCCAATAAAACATTAATATTGTGCTTTATTATTACAATTATAAAAAATATTCTATGTTAATACACTTTAAAGCATAATTTATTTCTGTAATAGCAACGCTAAATTTGAAGCAGTCATTATTCCAGTCTTCAGCACATGATGATCCTTCAGAAATAACTCTAATAAGCTAATTTGGTGCTTAAGAGACATTTCTTATTATTATCACAGTTAAAAACAGATGCTGCTCAATTTTTGTGGAAGCCATGATAAATATTTATCATGATTCTTTGATGAATATAAAGTCCAAAAGAATAGTATTTACATGAAAAATATTTTTTTGTAGCAATGTAAGTCTTAACATAGTCAAAAATGACTTTCAGTTAAATATGATCTATCCTTGCTGAATTAAAAAAAAAAAATCTTACTAACCTCCACATTTTGAACAGTAGTGAATATGTATATATTTATACTTTTTTTAAGCTTTTCCATTCAGCGTTAATTGTACGGAAGAACAGCATCGACATTGACAAGAAAGCGAAATGGGTTTGGAATGATATGTGGGTAAGTAAATTAAACAACTTTCCGGATTTTTGGGTGAACTATTCCTTTAAGTGCATGAAATTCCTTGATCTTTAAATGGTGTTCCTGGCACAAAAGACTGTTTTGCACAAAATGAGGATGGCAAACTTCAGTTTGGTGCTTTCATGTGTATTCAAGTGTTACTTTAGTAAGGCAACGTCTGAATTATGGTGAAATCAGACAGACATAACTCCTGTAGACTATTAGTTCCAGATGGAACTTTCCTTTTTTGCCTAACAGGTAATGGATAAAAAGAGAGCACTCCCGAGACTTCTTCTACTGTTCTGAGAGATGAAGTAATGCAGGTGACATGTCAAATGTTAAGTAAGGCTGCTATAATCATTTCAGCTTAGAGCACAGCAGAATCCTTCCAAAATGATTTTTTTTTTCCATTTTTCCATTTTTCCCCAGTCCAATACAATCACAATTAAATGACAAGACACTGATGCAAAACTATTATTTTCAAAGAGGTACGGCTGAAGAAGATGATGGTGGCAAACTGGCAATGATGAATATTTGACAGGTGACAGGTGCCCAATTTATGAGCTTTAAAACACGTTTGCCCTGTTTTTACCTTTTAACTCCCATCTGAGCACGCTAATAGCCCTGTCCTATATTTCACATTTAGGTCATTACGTAAATAAATTACAGAGGTTGTAATAGAAAGGCTCTAATACAATAAAAGTGTGACTTGAATCAAACGCAGACTTTAAGGTTGAACTTCACTCACCATCAGTACAGAAGTGCGCACCACCTCGGAGACGCTCTGGCGTAACTCAGCGGCGGTGCCCGGCTTACTCAGACCGCGTGTGAACTTTCGTGTCTCGGGCTGAGCCGAAGAGGCCATCGCACCTTGCTTGTGTTTAAAAGATGAATTCTATGATTACATGTCTATAGACAAAAATGTGCGAGGAAGTCCTCAGTTGGGACCTGTCCTTCACAACAAGACGCAGCGACGCATTCCCAGTCCCTACAGTAAACAACACCATGGAGTGGGTCATCTGTCCTCTTCCAAACTACATACTTCTGTTTGTTTTCGCAGCGTCGGATGGAAGCTGAAAGGTAACGCGTTCCCTGTTAGTGAGCGACGGTTCCCCGGAGTCCAGCGTCGATCCGCGCCAGTGTCGCACCGCTGTGCGTGTCAGTGCGTGCTGAAGCTCCCGCGCGAGCAGCAACGCCTCCCCTCAGAAACTCAGCGGAGCCAAGGAGCCAAATTGCTTCCATGTAAAAGCATATGTCATATTGAACTGATGTGTGTTATTGTTTATTCTGTTGAAACGCTATTAAACATATTACGCAATTTAAAACATCACGAAATGGGCTCAAGTTTTGTTAAACAGCAGAACAACAGGGAAATACTGGGCAACACGTTCAATGAAGCCATGTATTATATAAAGTATTGTTAATTAACCATATTATTGTTTATACGTTATTATTACTTGTTATTTACCTTATAATGCATTACAAATCTATAATCAAATATGAACTTGCATTATAGTCTTAACTGTACAGTCATTATAGTAAAGATGTATCCATGATCTCCGGATTCAATTATTTATGAAAACATACAATTCAGTTGCCTACAACGTGTATCAGAATCAAAATTATGAGAGATTATAAATACCTTTATACAGGCTTCATAAAAGGTGCACCAATTAGGCTATTCCAGATATAAATCCTTACAATATGTTGTATTTTAATTTAAATTTTACTTAAGAGTGATGGTAACAAATCAATAAATGTTTTAATAAAAATGCATGCACCAATTCTAATGGGTCAAGGTTAGAATAACATGTTTTAGTGCGCCGACTAGTGGTGATACTCTCATATTTCAAATCCAAAGGCTTGATGACAGTGTAGTGATCTTTTCATCACACTGTAAATAAACAGAGACTATGCAAATGCAAAGCATAATTTAATTTAAATCTGCAAATAACAATACACTTTTACAGTCTGCACCTTCTTATACAAATCACAATTTTCAAAATGTCTCAGCAAGGGGTAATAAAATGATTGATCACGACACTACGATTACAACGATTGTGTTAACAGGAGAATAACAACATACAAACACTCATCCACGCATACATGCACAAACACACACATACGTGTGCATAAACACACTAGGGGCGCAGCTGAAAGTATCTTGTGCTCTTTAAGATGCATTTAAGACATGCGACAGTCAGTTCAGGTGTGGATAATATGGGACTCTGTTCATATGATTATAATAACAGCATCCGATTCATTATCACTGACATGCCAGAGCAGTTTAGTATCACAAGAAGGTTTGACTTCAGACCAGAGTTGCTTGCTTCATGTCTTTGTGCATAGCAAAATATGCTGCTCTTGTGTGCTGTGCTTTGAAAAAAGACTATTCTCAGGTTTCTATCTGATTAAACCTTTGCCCTTTGTTGACTTCTTGGTCATCAAATGATTGGAACAGGTAAGTGCGTACAAAGATGCACATCTCCATAGGAATAGTTACAAACATGCAGCACAAAAACCTTTCACACGACTAGAGACAATACACGAAGACACAGGAACAAACACACAGAGATCTTGTGTGCTAAGACACACTCACTCACACATAAAAAAAATAAGTAAATAACAAGTAGGTCCAAAGCATCATTAGACAGTTTAACAAGATCCAGAACAGTCAGTTGACCGAGTGCAGCTTTGTCTTGTCTCTGAGTAAAGCTTGTCCAGAAAGCGAGAAGTGTGACTTCTGCGTCTGATCATATCAGATGTTGCCTTGGTCTCTGTACAGTCACACCATTTCTAAATATTGTCTTGAGTGTCTGATGCTGAGATACATAGTGCCACCACAGTGAAATGTGTTGAATTGCTTTTTTGTAGTCTGTTGGCTTCTTTCAGACCTCAGAAAGGGAAGCCTGTTGTTATTTTGCACACACAACAGCACTTACAATATTAGATGCTGTGAACACAGTCACGGAACTTCAGAAATATTGTCTCATAAATCTCATAGATGCAGGAAACCGTGCATGGGAAAATATTAGAGAATGTTAACATATTCAGCAGGTCTGCATGGGGAAAATGAAAGCTTTGTAACCTTACAGATTAAATTATTCAAATTAGTGTTAATGAGTAATCTTATAATAGGGCTTTCACATATTCTGAGTCTGACTGATGAATTTTCATGATTTTCTTTTTAAGTATTTGTTTTAATATAATTTTATAGAGGTTACACTTACAAATAGCAATTAAATATTTTAGAGATGAGCATAACTAAGAATTAATATTGACTATAGAAATTTCCATTACTTTACGATTTTTTTTCCAGGTCTAGAAATCTAAATTCCCTGACATTTTCAGATTTTCCATGACCTTGGGAAAGTACACATTTACTGGTTTAATATTAGGGACCATTTCAAATGGTCAAAATAATTATGATTTATAACTTCAAGCAAAAAAAGTGCAACCAAAAAGTGGCTTACTTAAAAAAAAACATACAAACATTAAAGGTGCCATAGAATGGAAAACGGTCTTTACCTTGGTATAGTTGAATAATAAGAGTTCTGTACATGGAAATGACATACCGTGAGCCTCAAACACCATTGTTTCCTCCTTCTTATGTAAATCTCGTGAATAAAAAAGACCACTGAAAAATAGGCGAATTAGAACATAACACCGACTGTGACGAAACAGTCGGGATCACTAATAGTTACGCCCCCAACATTTGCATATACCCACCCATGTTCTAACTTCTATGCCTGCCGAACCTACACAGCCGAACCATCAGAAGTTCTACAGGTATTGTGAAGAAACAAGCGAGGACAACAGCAAAAATGGCAGATCATGGAAATAAATGTTATGTTCCAGGCTGTGCAGGGGATGTGAAGTGCAGGGATGGGTTGGTGTCTGTATTCAGAAAGGCACGGAAAGCAAATAACACATTCTAATAAAATAATGTGAGCCACTAAAGGGAAATGGTTAGCTTCTTGCTAGCTGTAGCCTGTTACAGTACATAAGATTTCACTTACCACATAAACAGAGTAAGGAGAGATGAGGATGATGGTGAATGATTTACAGATCCTGAGCACCACTGACAAGCATCTGATCTTGTAAAATATGTGGTAAGTACTGCTGCTCCATAGTATAAACAGAGTTCGTGCGATCGCGAATCTCAAAAGCGAAAGTAAAACGTGATCGTGCATTTGAAAGCATTTTCAATGCCCAGCATATTAATAGCGGCTCCCCGATGCCCGCATCTTATTTACAGTATAATTACCCAATGATATAACTACACGAGAAAGTATTGAAATATATATTTTCCCTGTGTTTCCTTCCTGTGAGCTAGTGAAATGAGTTGCACTGCGAAACAGCCAATCAGAGCAGAGCTCAACATTGAGCCGCACTGTGAAACAGCCAATCAGAGCAGAGCTCAACATTATTATTCATGACCCTTCCAAATAAGCCAATAACAGACCGTTTCATTCTAGGGAAAAATCCTAGGGTTGTAAATGGACATGTAAAACTGTTTCTGGAGAATTTTTGCACTTACCTAAGCCACATACCTTCTATGTAGATATCAGAGAACAATTTAAAATATTGTATCAATGCATTCTATGGCACCTTTAAACTAAAAGATGGATGCATAGCTCTTTTCAATGTAAATCCACTAAGACTCTTACTGTGCTTACAACTGGGGTTCAATTTAAGACATTTATATGGTCCAGTCCACATCTGTCTCCGCAAATGTTTTCAAAAGACTTTTCAGAGCTGTAGAGTTTGATTTTACATTAATTTTCAAGAGGAAAGTGAGGTTTATGTTCAAAAGTCACAGTCGTTGGGATCTGAGAAGCGAGATCCTCCCCGACTACCTAGATAAATGGCAGAGGCTGATTTAGGTCTGCTGGTACCGGCCTGATTCTGGTTCTGACCGGGCCCTCCATGGCGACTGTTGTTGTTGACTTCAGCATCCAGTGTATCTGTGGTGATAACCCAGCTGGCAGGACGCCACTTCTTCAGAGCGTAAGGTGTCTTTACACGCTTCTTGATTTTATCTCCTGATCCCTCTGTCACGTCACCGGCAGACTTACCTCCTGTGGGTGAACCAAGAGATTACAACATGAGCATGTAATTTTAAAATGTAAAACAATGGGCCTCGTTCATGAAACAAGAGAAGAATGGATTTATGTGTAAATTGTTCCAAAACTGAATATTGTTTCAAACAATTTACAGAGCAATTCATTATGCTTTAACACTTTATTTTATGGTGTTCTTGTTACAGGTTACATGTACTTACTCTTATAATAACAACAATAAATTAATGCATAATTACATGCAAGTAACCCTAAGCCAAACCCTAATCCTAACCCTCACCATATAGTAAGTACAAGTAGCTAATTAATATTACTTAAATGCATAACTACACTGTAACAATGACACCTTATTATAAAGTGTAACCCATTGTGCTCATGTTTCAGGAAAAAAGTCCTGTAAGTGTGAACATTTGTGAACATATTGGTGTAAACATCAAAAATGATATTGTTAACAACAAAAATGAAAATATGAAAAGGGTGGGAAATTAACTTTGGCTAGTGAACGTCTAATTTTACCAGCCACTCAGTAATTTTGATCAAATGTTAATATATAAAGTAACTCATTATATAGCATACATGAAATCGAACAAATTTAAATGATGAAAGAAAAAAGAAAAAAATGATCTGTTAAAATAGAGTACATTAGCTAATAGCATTAGTGCAGCGGCAGATCATTGATCCGCAAAAATCATTGGTCCCACGTGAACCACACCCAAAAGTGCCGAAACTAAATAATGAAAATAGTGAAACAGTGGATAAATAGTATTGCTGATAGAGGTATACAGTGTAACTTGGCAATATTTCTCTCTGTTATTTTAATTTTGAGGGGGTCACTGTAAATGGGTCAACCCTGGCTGACACTGACATTGACATAACCATAAGTCAGCCATCCAGCTATCCCATTCAATAAAATACCACTAAATATAACAACTACTTATTTAATGTAACTTTAGATCATGTTATCATATGTTAATTACCAATAATTAAATATTAAATATTTATTATGCACTGTTACAGGAAGCTTGACAGATATGGTCAGGGCTCTTAAATAGACAAAAAGAAAGTTTGGAAAACTTTGTAAACATTAACAGAAGAAATAGCTCCATAAAATAGATAAAATACATAAGCAGTGTCTTAGAGGCCCAAAAATGTCACAATTCTTCTACTGTATTGATTTTGTGTTGCATAAATTCTATTATCGTAGTTTGCAACATGAGAGTAAAGCTATTTTCTGTGAATGTGTGATACTTCTAATTCCTTCACCGCTGTACGTAAACAACTAGTGGTGCAATGGTTTAAAAAGGTAAAATGCTCTACAAACCAGCTTGTTTATAATTATGACAATACAAGATAATATGATAAAAAAACTAATATCAAGTTTGCAATATCAAGTAGAATTAGGAGCCAAAAATAACTGGATATATGAATAGCTCTAGTTATTCCACATACCCCTTGAAAAAAACTACATATTTAGTAGTACAAAAAGTACATATTTTGCATTCAAAAGGGCATTGATTTAAGCATTGATACTCACCTAGTAATGGCAGTGTGGTGATGGACAGATCCAGTGAGTTGGGTCTCTCAGGTCTGCGCACACGGTTCTGTCTGAGCAGGGCCTCTCCTTGTGTCTGAGCTTGGGTTTGGGCCTGTGGAGGAGTCACGGTTGGGGCAGGACACGGGCCGGGCAGCGCAACAGGCTCCACGGTAGAAGCTGATGGAGCATCTCCTGTTGGACCAACATTCTCACTGTTCTCTCCTCCCTCTCCTCCACCCTCAGTGTCTCCCTCGCCCTCTCCCTCGCCATTGTTGTTATTGCTGTTGTTGTTGTTCGCATTGTCAGGATGCGCCTCTCTTCTCAGAAGAGGCTCCTGCTCGTCAGGGCTAGTGTTCAAGAGGCCAAAGGTCAAGTCCTCTGAACTCATGGCGCCCTTCCAACGGACATCAGCAGCATTGGCTGCACTTCCTGCTGACTCAGGTGCTGCTCCGTTCGCATATTTACTCACTGCTGCCGCAGCATCGTTGTTGGCAACGGTAATCGGCCTGGCCTCATGTGCCGCTCTGACCGCACTGGCTTTAGCCACACCCATCTCGACTTTCTTCAGATTTGACTTTCCGAGTTTCCCAAACTTCATCCGCAGAGATGAAGATGACAAGGCGGGTGTTTTCCCAGAAGGCTTAGCATGGAGACTTAGGCTACTCGGCCTCTTAGGAACGTTCTGCTGCTTAGGTAGGATGGTTATAGGGGTGTCAGTAAGCCGACCAGAACCCTGTGACCCTGAAACCTCAGAAGCAATCTTCATGAGGGGGTAGAGTGGGCCACGTGAGGTCGATGTTTCCGGAGAGCAGAACTGTTTCTGCGAATACTCCATCAGGCTCTCGTCGGAGCTCTCTCTCAAGTTCCTCTGGACTTCACTTGGGTCCAGTTTTGGTATCTCCAGGTCTTCCTGGGTCAGCTGAGCACAGGGAGGGACACTGTTGCCCACTGGTGGAGGCTGTGTGGCATTGCAGGACTCTGAGACAGGAGTAGGGGAGGAGCTTTCTGTCCCAGACTGCCGTGATTGGGCCTGCTGCCACTCGTAGTTGATGCAGTTCCTGTTCTTCTCTGCAGGGTTAGACCCTCCCACCGAGGGTGGGTCCATTGAGGTGTCATTGTGGAGGGGTTTATCAGTGCCCTCCTGGTCTTCAGTGTTTGTGGAGGAGTGCTCAAGGAAAGAACCCACCTTAGGCATCTGCCTTCCAGTAGAGAAGTTCCTAGAAAATTGAAATTGAAATTAGAATCACTTAAGATAAAGGCCTACATAGACTTATGCACATTGCAAATGACAATTGACCATGATTTGTGACCATTTGTGCTAATTAATTATTAATAATCAGGAGTTCTACAGATGTTTTAACTGGGATTAACTGGGGATGTGCATTGCAGTGTTAAACTTAACTGGATTATATATATTATTAATTATTAATTACCTGTGGTTGAATTAATTGTTTGAATACATTGTTGAAGTTAAAGGGTTAGTTCACCCAAAAATGAAAAGTGATTATTGATTATTTGTGATTGTACACTAATTATTAGTTATTCATTACCTGTGGTTGTACAGTGCATGGTCAGTGAGTATACTTAAACATTTTCTGGTTATAAGTGGTCAGTGATTATTGGTTATTGATTATTGATTACCTGTAGCTGTACAGTGAATGGTCAGTGATTATAGGTTACTGGTAATTGATTACCTATGGTTGTGTGGTAATTATTGGTTATTTATTACCTGTGGTTATACAGTTAATGGTCAGTGATTATAGATTACTGGTTACTTGTGGTTGTATAGTAATTATTGGTTATTTATTACCTGTGGTTGTACAGTGCGTGGTCAGTAATTATTGGTTATTGATTATCTGTGGTTATACAGTCAGTGGTCAGTAATTATTGGTTATTGATTACCTGTGGTTGTACAGTGAGTGGTCAGTAATTATTGGTTATTTAATACCTGTGGTTGTACAGTCAGTGGTCAGTAATTATTGGTTATTTATTACCTGTGGTTGTACAGTGAGTGGTCAGTAATTATTGGTTATTGATTATCTGTGGTTATACAGTCAGTGGTCAGAAATTATTGGTTATTGATTACCTGTGGTTGTACAGTGAGTGGTCAGTAATTATTGGTTATTTATTGCCTGTGGTTGTACAGTGAGTGGTCAGTAATTATTGGTTATTGATTATCTGTGGTTATACAGTCAGTGGTCAGTAATGATTGGTTATTGATTACTTGTGGTTGTACAGTGAGTGGTCAGTAATTATTGGTTATTGATTACCTGTGGTTGTACAGTGAGTGGTCAATAATTAATGCTTTTTGATTACCTGTGACTGTATGGCAAATATTGGTTATTGATTACCTGTGGTTAAACAGTGCAGTACTGGGGTTAAGAGCAGGACTGACTGATTTTTCCCTGTCCCAGATAAGGAGCAGTTCAGCAAGTCTCTCCTCTGCACACTGAGCCGTTAGTCGGGCTTCAGCATCCTGATCCCAGCAGTCTTCCATTGTCTCTTTCAGAGAGTGCACCGTCTGTAGATAAACACAGACACATACATCAACATCAACAAATCTATTGTAGTCCACTGAGAGTTGATAAGCTGCATTTGTGTGTGTTCATATCTTAATTTCTCACCAGGCTATTTTCTTTCCAGGCCTCTGGGAATTTGGGTCTTTCTTTTTCTCGGGACACAATTGCCTGCATGTCTTCTATGGTAGGGTGATTACCCACCTCTGCCTGAAATGCCATCTGAAACGCTGGAACAGTCTCACCTAGTGGGATAGAAGATATTTTTATTGAGTACAAACAGCAGCTGTGACATGGAAAGATCTGCATGTGTACATGTGTGTGTGGTACCTGGAAAGAGGTCTGCACACCGCATGAAGGTCTCCCAGTAAAGCAGACCCAGCGCATAAACATCCACTTGTTTCAGCGCTGACTCACAATCCCTCAGATTCACTGCCCCTTCTAACACTTCTGGAGCCATGTATCGCACTGTACCCACCTATTGAGTGAGATACAGAGATAAACATATGATTAGTCCCAGGTATTATTGTCCAAATCACTGGTCTGCTTTAGATTTTGCTGGGTTGGATCAGACTGGACCAGTCTAAATTGCTGTTTGCCGACCTCACTGATGGCACTGTTGTCCTCGTCTCCGTGCCCAGGTGGTCTCTTTCCCGTCAGAATCATGGAAAGTCCAAAATCACTGATCACACACGAGCCATCTGTCTTCACCAGCACATTCCTACTGTTCAGATCCCGGTGGGACACGGCCGGTTTATACACATCTAACAATGAGAAGAAGAGAGGGAAGGAAAAGAGAGATTGAAGTGGGGGGGGGGAGAAGGAGAGAAAATTACATGAGAGTGAATCATAATATCAGAATTACCACTAGAGAGCACTAGGACCCACTTGTGTCTCCAGAAATAACCAATGTAACAGGGATTTTACCAATGTAAGTGCTCCAGTTAGGCACAGGTGCTTAAAACACTTAAAAAACACAGTAAATAAATTTAATGCACAGCTTTGAGTAGCTTACATTTGTTTCCTCTGTTTTACAAAAGACACTGAAATATATAATTAAATAAATAATGACTATTTTATTAAATATGTTTATTTTATCATTCTGTTTTTAATGTATTTTTATCAGTAAATAATTGCATTTATTTAATGATTAATAATATAGGTAATATAGGACATTAAACTCTCACTGTCATAGGTAGTGGTCACTATTTTGTGAAATGAGTATCTGTTTATAACCAATATTGGTTTGGAAGTGGCCCATCCAAACAGATTTTAGAGCCAGTCCACTCTGTTATATAATAATGCTGTGTATGAGAGTATATATGAGTGTGCATTTGTATTTGGAAGTTTGGCCAGTTTCTGAGAGTTAAAAAAGGGTCTGTCATTATATATCAGGATGACTGCACTGAAGATGAAGACATAGCATCACTTTCTTTCTTTCTTTCTTTAGTCTCTCTTTCTGTCGTAGTTTTTGTGCCTTTCATTTCCATGCATTTTTTGAAACTAAATAAAATCTGAACACTTTTAGAGCCTTTCACACTGAAACAAAGACAAAGAAAACTAAAAAAAGCATTGAGAATTACGCCTCATCCCTGCCTTCCTGCTTTCTCAGACTGAAGCTATAAATAAAGTGCACACACCCACTATCACATCCATTCTCCATGTTTAAAATCTAAAGTGTATTTTAAATAGTTGACACCTTTTATCTGTTTTAGAGCTTGACAGCCTGAGATCCAGTTCACACTATACCTTTCAAAAGTTTAGAAAGGTAGAAAGCTCCTATGCTCACGCAGGCTGTATTTAATTGATCAAAAATACAGTAAAAACTGTAAAATAGTGAAAAATTAATACAATTTAAAATAACTGCTTTCTATATTAATATATTTTAAATATAATTTATTCTTGTAATTTTTAGCCGCCATTACTCTAGTAATCTAGTTGTGCTGTCCAATATTTTTTTGTAAACTGTGATATTTTTTCAGGATTGTTTGATGAATTAAAAGTTTTTAAAATAATTTTCAATAGAAATGTAACATTATAAATGTCTTTACTTTTGCATGTGATCAATGTAATGTGTGCTTGCTGCATTATAATATTAATATCTTTCCCAAAAAAATTTACTGACCCCAAGCTTTTGAATAGTAGTGTATATCATAATTGTATGAAAAAGAGTGGCCACTATATTCATCAACATTCTACTTTTGTATTTCACAGAGGAAAGAACTCAGGTTTGGAAGAGTCTGAAATATGAATTTATTTGTTATTTTGTGTCTCACCCCCTCTCTGTATCTCTGTGTGCAGGTACGCCAACCCTCTGGTGACAGAGAGAGCCAAACGACAGCAGCTCAGCCAGTCCACAGTCCGCCCGCTCAGATACGTGCACAGAGAGCCCTGGGAAAGACAGAGGGAGTACTCTATTCAGAGGAAATCATCTGCAAAGTACAGGGAGGAGCGCACAGGAAAAACAGAGGGGGGGGGGCAGAGGAGGGAGAAGCGAGGGAGGACGAGATTAAAGCGCAGAGCAAGAAAGAAAAGCGGCGGTGTATCTCAAAATTACAGGAGCAGCACGATTAATGCACTCCCGCGATACCTCAGGACTACCTCAGGGATGCCTCCTGTCACTATAGCAACCTGGCTTGAGGTTAGCCCACAGGAAGTACAGGCTGAAAGCCCACGGTTATGAATAATTGAAAACTTCTCAGCTCAGTCAATAATCTGTCTCTTCCTCCATAATATCAAGAGTGTGTTGTGGGTGTGAGTATGCGGCGAGAGGTAAAATGAGGATATTCTGCTAAATCGTAACTTAACCTTTTCCATGTTCCATAAGTACAAAAAAAAGAACAAAAGGATGAAAAAAGTCACAGAGGAAAACGGAAGGAAGAGAATAGGCGAGTTTTAGGTGATATCCAAAGATATCGCATTACACTTGTGAGATGCTGTTACCACAAGATCAAACATGACATCAGATCCCTCGGGTCTCTAAATATAACCACAAAATAAATGTGTGCGCTTGCACTTTTGGAGCTGTGATGTAGAGAAGAAGGAATGTGAGAGAAAAAAACAGGAACAGACTAAATGGCTAAGAGGAAAAGAATAAGCAATCTGGAATTAGACTAGAGTTTTTGTGTTTGCTACTTTTTGGGCGGCTAGTTTGGGTTCCTCAGTGTTCTTGTGATACTCACATGCGGGTAAAACTCCAGCAAGAGGAGAAACTCTGTCCGGCCTTCTGTTCCGACACGTTCCTCGCTCTCTAAGAAGCGTGCTACGTTCTCATGATCCAGGATGAGGCGATAAATCATACGCTCATTAGTAAACTGCTGCCGGTTAGCAGAAACGAAAACTTTCACTGCCAAGGATCGGTCGTCCAGTGAACCACGATACACTGTTCCATACCGGCCCCGGCCAACCAGCTGTGAGGAACAGAAAGAAAAAATCTAATGTTCAAATCCTTGATGCCAGTAAGATTTTTTAATGTTCTTGGAAGAAGTCTCTTATGCTCACCAAGGCTGCATTTACCTGATCAAAAATAACATTAATATTATAAAATATTATTACAGTTTAAAATAACTGTTAAAGTGTCATTTATTCCTGTGATGATCCTCCAGAAATCATTTTAATATGCTGATTTGGTGCTGAAGAAACATTTCTTATTATCGCTGTTGAAAACGGCTGTGCTGCTTAATATTTTTGTCAAAATTAATGCATTTTTTTCAGGATTTTTTGATGAATAGAAAGTTAAAAAATAACATTTATTTTAAAATAGAATTATTTTGTGACTTGTCATTACAAATGTCCTTACTTTCACTTTAATATTTACAAATTATATATTATTATATTATAGTATCACAACGCTACATGATTTTTAATCAAATCAAACATTTTACCATTTATTTTTACTGAGTTTATGTTGCTTCATCAATACTCACATTTTCCATAGGGGTTTATACACTATTTTATTTGCTTAAATGAGGCAGAATAAAGAATCAAGCTGTGATTGGTCACCTCCAGCAGTACTAGGTTGTCTAAATCCAGAGAAGGAGGGGAAAGTGCAGTCTCCAGAATATCCAAGGTATGCAGAGAGTGTTTACCACGTCCTGGAATACACACGGGTATATAAATCCACATGCACATAGGTAATCTCATTGGCAGGATTGAATCATACATGAAAAGCATCATAACATCACTACAGCAACGCACCTCTTAGCATGCGGTAGCCGAAAAAAAGCAGAATGACGAGGACAGCAACCATGAACACAGTTGCTAATGCGACAACTATAGCTTCCTCTCTGTAAAGTTGGCGGGAATCTTGAAGGAGACAAAACGTTAAATCATGGACCAGATAATGAACTAGGAATAAACAAATAGTTTGCCAGAGTGCTATTAATTAATATTAATTATTTATAAATAAAAATGAATAATATAATTACAAATAATTAATCACATTCAACCCCTGTCTTTCATTTGTACCTACTGTTAGTACAAACACATCTTTCACTCAAACTCATTTGTTTCCATTTGCTAAACACTCTCTGTATGTCTATGAACCACACACACACACACACACACTCACGTAGAGGCTGTACGGTGGTGGGGGAAGGAGGTGGGAAGTCCTCAGTGAAGTTCAGGTTGCACATGTCTTTTTTGCAGCAGCAGAATCGAAGCGTTCCATTCTTGGCCATTGACGGTGGGCTGGTCACCACGCAGTGGTCATAGCACTCACCTACATTTGTCCAGCAACCTGTTTCAAATAGAGTAAATCAAGGTGAGACTGACTGTAAAGTTATTTGTGTGTGTATGCATGGAATGTATTTATATACCTTGCTTCTTTATCAGAATTTCATTATTCTTTTTCACCCAGAGTCCAAAGCAGTGACCTCCATGATCACAGCGAATGGTGGAGTTCTCACGAAAGACACGCCCCTCTCCATGTGGCTTTTCTGTGTACGCACACTCCCTCTGCTCACTCTGTGCAGCTAAAAAGTCAAAGAAAGGAAGAGTTGAATTGAGAACGAAAAACACAATATAAGACAAACACCGCATTATGCAAGGATTAGGAAATAGAATGGTAGAATGAATAACTAGATATTCCAAAATATGAGGACTGTAAATATTCTAAAATATATATTTTTAATGTTTTTCTAATATAATATTATAAAAAATTAGAAGAATATCTGATTAGATGAGCCTTGTTCAAAGCCAATGTATTCACAAAATTAAATTACCTCTCTCTCATATATATGTAATGTATATAGGCCTATATGTATACTGTATATGATCACATTTACATTTACATTTACATTTATGCATTTAGCAGACGCTTTTATCCAAAGCGACTTACATTGCATTCAAGATACAGTTTTACATTTGATCAGCTCTTGCTTTCAAGAGCTGATCATCTTCTTCTTGGCAGCTTGGTGCATTAATATAAATTTTACAATACAAACAAGCCTATAGTTTCATAAACGCAGTAGCTCACTCAAGGCGTTGCGTTAAAGTTGTTTTACCACAATTAACACCAATTACGTGACAGCACTACTTAAAAAGAATAAGAAACTAATTACAAGCAATAGGACCAAAAAACTAGTAGAACAAATAAATAAGAAATGCTACATACATTGTATAAAGTAATCAAATGTATAAAACAAAAGTTACAAAAAAAGTTACAAAAGTGATTTAGTCAAGACCAATGAGAGATTTTCTCTCTTTTGTTGTTTGATTAACATGAATGACAGAGAGCAGGAATATTAGACTGCTGTCACTTTAAGAGCTGCCCTGATCCAATATACTGCCACGTGTGTTTTCTTTCTCAGCTGTTTACTTTCACTTAAGACCTAAATTACTGCGTTTATAAGGATATTTGCAAAGACGGGCATTTTGACATACAAGTGTGTGTATTTAACTGTTCAAGCTCTATAAAGTGGCAAAAATAACTCCGTTCAATACTCCCACTTTCTATTTGATCCGATTTGATGTCTATTTTCTTTTGTCTGACATTAACATTTCCCTGCTGAAAAAAAACTATAGAAACCATCACAGAATTTGTAATTGTTTTACTGGCTATAATGGGAATTGTACTGGTTTTAAAGAAAACTGTAATGGTGAATATTGGTCTCAACTGGTAATTGGTCGCCTTCTATAATGATGGCTTGTTAAAACCACTAAATCCTAATGGAATACGTCCCAAAACACACTACAGGAAACCATTTTTTTTAAATGGTTTTAATGGTTAAAAGTTGATGGTTTGTAATCTTTGTAATGGTATTTGCAGTGGAAACCATTAGAATTTTTGCGATGGTTTCTATTGTTTTTTTCAGCAGGGTTCTACATAAGGTTTATGAAGACCTGCCTTACTACATGATGGATTCTGTCTGTCTGGGTCTGGGGGGGCTGATTATGATATGTTAACAGGTGCTCAGTACTATCTAGCCAGTAGCAGAGAAGAAAAAACTGGGTATGGATAAGACTTGTGTTCTTCTGTGGCCATCAGTTGTTTTGAGAATGCAATATCTTAGCCAGACAGGCTTTGTGAGAAGCAAACTTATGCAGGTGATGCATGATGCATGTTTTTTCTTAAGGGCTGCAGTTTGAAGACACTATCAGTGAGGAATGCAGATGACGCTTATCTCGGAAGGGAGCTCAACTTTGGGAGATTATGTCCAAGGTCATCCCTAGCTATGATGTCCATAGAGGCATGTCTCTCTCCCCTCCCACTCTCTTCTCTGCTCATGGTCTGCTTGTGGAGGAGGATGTGAATGTGTTCTGATAGCAACACAACTGAGCAGTTACCCAGGGGGCTCTATTCTACTAAACCCACACACTAACCCTGAGAGTGCATGCAAAGACACACACAAACGCGTCACAGCTCAGCTGCATTATGCCAGCAGACACGTGTTCATGCACACACTCAGGGATATACAAACTAGGGATGTTCATTTCGGTTATTTTTCCTAACCGACAACCAACGTTCGTTAACCGATTATTAACCGTTAACAGTGTTGGGCTAGTTACTCAAATAATGTAATATATTACTCATTACTAGTTACTCCTTTCAAAAGTAATATTGTTACTTTACTTATTACTTTCTGGCAACAGTAATTAGTTACACTACTAGTTACATTACTTTTTCTTCACGCCCCACAGAAGTTGTAACTGTGTATCTTCCACATTAAATTCTTCTAGAATGTTACTAATAACATATTTCTTCCTCATCATTTGACCAAAATCCACACTGGATCACAGTCAGAAGTTATTACAAACACTCAATAGTGATTGATAGTGACATTCAAGCAGAAGTGTTGTATTAATCTCATTAACTGTCATGTGTAGCTTGAAGTAATTTTTCCGTTACCCATATATACGATTATATTTCGTTATGTATTTTATCAAATAACATAAGTTTGTAAGAAACTGTTTAATTTTCCAAAAAGATTTTTAATTATAGTAATATAATGTACCACATGCTGATCAGAGGGATGTGGGTGGGATGTAATCCCAGAGTAAAGTAAAGCCACAACTTACACAACAGTGTTCAGATCATCTTTTTTTCCTGACAAAATCAATATAATGCAATATTTATATCTGCTGAATGTGAGCTTTTCCATATTCCAAGCTTGCTTGCTGCACAGGGGACATCACATGCATGTGCGAGTCGTGAAAATTATGACAATAAATCTAGGAATTATTTGATTGTTGGATTTTAAATCAGCGGGGTTGAGGCATCAAAAGTAACTAAGTAACTAAGCTGTTTTATGGATAGTAACTGTAATATTATTACTGAAATCTTATAAGTAATTAGTTACACTACTAGTTACTGCAAAAAGTAATATTATTACAGTAACTAAATTACTAGTAATTAGTTACTGCCCAACACTGACCGTTAACTGACAAGATTATTTTAAATTAGAACTGAATTAAATTAGAAATAATAAGTGTCTGTGACACGTTAAAAAATACTAACATTTGTTTTCCGGGGATTAATTTTACATGCGCAAAAAACAGCAAACAACAGAACATGAGGATTCACATGATCATATATTATATCACATCACGCACCTGCCGCGCTTCTGCGAACGGAGAAAAACATAATAAAGCTAGGTGATATATATATATTATAACGAATAAATAGGCCTATACGAGAAATATATTTTCACTTAAATAATAATTTAAGAAAACGAAAGAAATCTGTGCAACAAGTAGCCTATGCAGAGTTTCGGTTCATTTTTGTGCTGCGCGAAAGGAAACCAGACGGCAGAAAGCGGAATCCTATTTTTTTAGGCTTATTTTATAAAAGCGCAAAGATTTGTTTTTATTGTGAATGCACACAAATAAAAGCAAACCTTTTACAATTCCGATTATCTTCATAACTAAAAGGAGTATTTGCTTCCAAAAAAGTCAAGTTATTGCTCCAGCGCCGCATGCGCGCGCACAGTTAAGCATTCTACCTTGACAATGCAGCCTGTTCATTATCATTATAAAAAACAATCAGTCAAACATATGGGGGAAAAAACACACTGCTCAGTTTAAATATGTAGTAAAATCTGTGCCGTTAAGCGTTATCACCGTACCACCGTGAAGTTATGCAAAACATTTGTTTTCTGTGGATATTGGAACGTGCCTGAAGGAGGCCTACATAAAAGGTAAATAATATTTTGCCATTCAAATACATCGCGAATACGGAAACATTTGATTTTGTGTCGAACGAGAGACCCAAAATTGGTTTCAGTTTCGTTTTAACCTAAATTAATTTGCTTTGGTTTGTCGTTTATATAGCTATAGCTTCTTACATTTTTAATTCTTGTTCTTTTCTATAGCCTACTGTTAATTGAAAGGATTTGTTGTAGATGAGGGGAACTAAAATAGCCTAGCTATGTTTACAGTGTTTATTATAATGTTTGTAATTCACGTTGGCCTATTTCTGAATGAAATAATAAAATGCGATTTATGTTTTTTTTTTTTATAAGCGTAGCTTATTTTAACCATGCAGCAAACCTTTACTGAATTACTGAAGAAAAAAGAAAGAAAAAAAAGTGACTTTAAACCGTTTAACTGATTGTATTAATCGGTCAAAATTCTTATCGGTCGTTAACGGTTAAACGGTTAAAATGAACATCCCTAATACAAACACACGTTTTTCAGGTATTATTCATGTATGTCCACACTACATACACACATATAGTAAGCATAGAAAAAGCAGTTGTGATTTTACTGTTCTGAAAGTCAACGGCCATATTTTGTCCACAAATATTGAGTTATAATATTGAGTAATTATATTGAGTAATTTTGTCAATTTTAAATAAAATGTGAGAATTCTCCTGCATTAAAATCATGAACTGTGAAATACTTTTCAAATTGAACAATATGGACTAATAAATATATTTTTATATATAATATATATAAAATAAAAACAGCAATGCTGAAATACATTTTTAAATGTTTGCAATTGAATTTGGATTTTCATATTCTCTTTAATTTGAATTTGAGCATAGTGGAGTGAAACCTGTTTGTCACAGGACAGTTTAGTCTAAGACAAAAATACAGTGGAAGTCAATGAGAAACTGTTGGGTTACAAACATTCATCTTTTCTGTTCCGCAGTAAAAAGAAAGGCATAACACTCTCAGATTAAAATGTACAAAAGCTGTCACTAGGGTGGTACCTTTTCAAAAGATACAAATATGTACCATTTAAATACCTGTATGTACATTTTAGGTATTAATACAGTATGTACCTTTAAGGTATTTGTATGCACCCTTTAGGGGTAAATAGGATACAACGTTGTACCCTCTGAAAGGGTACCACATGTGGTAGCTTTTGTACCTTTTTTTCTGTGAGTGTACAGGTTTGGAATGACATCTATGGGAGTCTAACTGTTGAAAACAAAATATCTTGAAATGTTCTGCAGTGTAACAACAGTGTCATGTGGTGTGACATACACTCAAAAAAATGCTGGGTTGTTTCAACCCAACTTTGGGTCAAATATGGACTAACCCAACTCTTGGGTTAAAAATTTAGTGTAAAAATGTAACCCAACAGCTGGGATAGTCGATATTTGACTCAAAGTTGGGTTGAAACAACCCAGCATTTTTAGACTGAAGAAAACTGTTTAAAGTACTCTATTAAAGCACTTTTCTAATTGTATTATTGTATTGTATACAACTCTATTATGACTGTGATTTGTCATGTTGGATAAAAGCATTGGCTTTTAAAAGAGTATCAAAAACAAAAAGAATTACAGTTTACAGCGTACATTTTCCCTTATACATATACATATATAATCTAAAATATTGATATTTTAAAAATAATACCCAGATGTATACAGGATCATTTATAATGTATGTACACATTACTCTGTGAAACTAAAAGCTTAATTCAGTTTCCACCATACAATCAGCCAATAGTGGTTTCTGACACTGGCTGACATATCAACCTAATGAGCATTCAGCCAATGGGAAGCTCTGACACAAGTTGACATATCAGGATAATGAATGTGGTCTGTTCATCCCTCTCTGTATTCAAGTGACAAAGCACACTGGGGAGGAAGAGTGTGTGTATACTGCATGTGTATCCACGAAGATGACTGTTTCTGACAAGGAGAGTAGATAAAAATGGACTTGCTGCAGCGTACAGAAAAAAAGTAAGAAAGGAAAAGTGAGAAATATATATATTATGCCTTAAAAATGTTTCATTGTCACATCAAATTAAATACAAGAACTCTTGCTTTCCTGTAGCTGAGCTCCATGCCAGCATTTTACTGCCTCCTCATCAAAAAGCTGCAAAATATTATTAAATTATAACTCAGGCAACCTGATACCCCTGCAATCCAGTTTATGAAGCACTTCAGCAGCATAACTGCAAACAAAATCCAACTCAGTGAAGTGGATAATTCATGACTCTCCACTTCTAACAGCACTACAAAGCACAGCAATGTGCTCACGACCTACATACTGATTCACATCTAATGCTTCCAGCCAAAAAACCCTCCCTTGCCTTTCCTCCAATCTGTCCATCCAGCCATACTTTCACCCAGCTGCTCTGCCTAACCGTTTGAGTACACTAAAATCCTCAAAAGATAAGAAATAGTTATGTGTGTGAGAGAGAAAGTGTGAGTCAGAGGTGAATAAGAGTCATTCACCATTGTTCCGTAATTCCCGCAATATGAATTCAGCAAATGTTTTATCACCTAAAGCAATAGTTCACCTAAAAATTGTGAATATTTACTCATTCAAATTCAAAAATGAAAAATGGCACCATCAAATCAGACCTTATAACTCATATAAACATATATAACACTTTATTTTACAGTGCCCTTGTTACACGTATCTACTATAGTAATTAGTAAAACAAATTATGCATGCTAATTAATTGTTAATTAATATTAATCAGTACTTATTTGTGTTATTACACAAGGACAGCTTAAAATAAACTGTAACCTCCAAAACCTCCAATAGATGCACATTTTTTTTTTAATTTATCAGTATCTGTCATTATTGGATATATATTTAATTGTCCATACTCCTTTTCCCTTTTAATACAAACCTAAGCTCACTGGAAAAACATGCTTGTGGAAGCATTTCTGCAAAATGATATTATGTTGCTTCTCTCACATTATGCAAAGTGAAATATCCTGTGAGTGGCACTAAAAGTGCATTCAATTGTCCCTGAAACAGATGAACATAAATGTGGCAATGATTTTTTTACACAGGATGTTGAATAAATCACGCTAGTTCAGAAATTAAATGTCCAGGGAGTTGCATAAAAAGTTAATGTTCGTGAAAAAAAATGCACCACCTACATTAAACCTAACCATTTGTTAGGAAAAACAAATGTGATATATAAATAAAAATGCATTTGCTGAAGCAACCATGCCATTTTAGATCTTCTGCATGTCTTTGAGCTCTTTTATTGTGACTCGTGTTCAGTGTTGGGTAAGTTACTTTCAAAAAGTAATTAATTACAGTTACTAATTACTTCATCAATATTGTATTTAAATTACTTTACTAATTACTCTGTCTGAAAAGTAACTTAGTTACTCAATAAGTAACTTAATTATTCAAATTGCTAATTAGGCTACATCTTAAAATCCCTATAAACCTTAATAGAAATTAAACTCTGTATTCTTTCAATTTGAGTCAAACGGCTAGAATAGTTTGGAATGAGCCCCAGCATTTTAGCTTTAAAACACCTGCACTGTAGAGAGCATACTTTTTTTTTTTACCTGACCGGCTCTTTGGTTAGCAAACAGAACACCGCTGGCAACCGCAAAGCTCTGCAAAGAGTTGTGCGAACAATGCCCGCCACATTTCAGTTTGGCAAGATGTTCAGTAAAAGCCCAACTAGTAAAATCCGTACAGATTTATGTAAAAATAACATGTTAACTACACCAGGCGGTAAGAATAAATTACAGAAATGATTTGGGTGCGTGTCTATGGGGAAGGGGGCGGAGTAAACATCAAGGCTGCACCTCCCACAGACTTTGAAACTTGCAGCGCTCACACACACACACACACACAAACGAAATAGTATGCCTGATGAAAAAATATATATTTAAAACACGTTCGTATTCCCTAGGCTAAGGCAATGTAGTTAATATTTGCATCATTAATGATTTATCTTATCCACCTGCGACCCACCCGCAAATAATCAGAATGCATTTTTTTATTACCCGACCCGCGGATTATCCACAGCGCCCGCGGATATAACCGCCATCCGCGCATCACTACTGCGCACAGTGCGCAGATATCAACAGCATCACTGGGTTGTAAAGTTGCCAAGTTGAGGGAATTTGTATGTGTCGATTGTGTGAGAAGGATGCTCTTCATACAAGATCTGCAACTGGACAACCTTGGAATATATTGACTTGATTATTCATATAATGAGGTTTGGGCCATACAAATTACGGGAGTTTTACCGGAGGTGAATGTAGCAAACATATAAAATACACCCAGTGGGATGCCCTTATAACAAGATTAAAAATACGGGAAAATGTTTAAACGGGATGTGTACAGCGGGATAGAATGGTAAAATACGGGAGAATCCCGGGAAAAACGGGAGGGTTGACATAGGTATGGATATGGGAAAGACTGTACCTCAGTTTTATACGGATTATGTGTGTATAATCAAATAATATTCGTTTTCGATTTTAATTCGTTAATTTAAATGTAGACACTTCAGGCTTTCAGGTACAGGAAAGATTGTACCTCGCTTTAGTTTCATACGGATTACTTAATCAGATAATATTCGCTTTCGATTTGAATTCGTTCATTTAAAAGTAGAGCACGTCTAGCTTTCAGATCACCAAGGCACTTGTCTAGCTATACTTTCATAGGGATGTGACATAATCAGAAATATTAGTGATTTGATTTGAATTCGTGATTTAAAAGTAAAATTCACGCTTTTTAGATTCTATTGATTTTAATTATAATGTCCAGCTATCTGAGTTGCATAAAAAGTTAAGGTTTCTCTGTGAATCAGGAAGATCTGAAAGTGAAGGAGCTGGCGCGCGGAGGGTTAAAGCGCTGCATTCAATTTGATCTTTAGACGGTACATTTACATTTCAAATTCCTAACCATATTGATTTTAGAACTGTTGAAATTATTTACTGTTTGTAACGCAAGTACTTTATAAGTAACTGTAATTAAATTACCTAAAAATGAACAGTACCATGCCCTTACTTTAGATCTTTTTCAGTGCATAAGTAATTTAATTAAAGTAACGCTTACTTAGTAACGCGTTACACCCAACACTGACTCGTGTTTCACAAGAATTATATATGAATGCAAACCAAGCAAGTTTTTTTACTACAGAAAAGTCATACATATGGAGCTAGTTATGTGATGCAAACACCAAAATGTATTAGTTTACAAATCATGCACTACAGTAAATGTGGCATATAGTATTGTGCAACTGCACATAGAACTGCACAAAAATAGGTCTATATTAATCAGTAATCTGCCCTGTGATAATTTGTGAGAAGGAATAAAACTTGTTGGTGTTTTACTGCCTCTAGTTTTCATTTCAGCTGGAAATATAGGTACATTTTCTGTAGTTTTGCTTTGGCAAAACTGTAGGTAGAGACACATTTTCAAACTGAACCTATGTTTTTACATTTCATCTTTTTTTTTCATCAACACTCACTTAATCTTTAAAAACAGCAAATTACATAACACTGGTAGATGTATGTCTATTTTAAATACCTATTTTTCATACTGTTTATTATAATACTGTGATGCCTACATTCATAACATTTAACATTTAAAATTTTAGCTTTTAATTTTTAATTTAGACATAATAGTATAGAATTTAATATCTGCCATTTTCAATTATCAACCATACCTTAAAAATAATTGGCTTAGCAATATCAGACAGAATTTAGATTTTTATATTTCATTTTTAATACCCTATTATCACTTTGTTCCTCATACAAAATTATGGTATGTCTTCAGAAGATTTGGAATATAGTGCACAAATCGTATGGACTACACTGAAAATTCTTTTATGGAGAGCTTTGTGTTTACTTTATTTTGAGTCTGAGATCTGAGTTACAAATCCAAGAACAGAATGAATATACACTGTAAAAACTGACTGTGAAATTCAGTTATTAACTGGCAGCAAGTGACAAATAACTTACTGTATAAAAAGCACAGTAATTAACCGTCAGCAAGTGACAAGTAACTTACTGTAGAAAAGAACTACAGTAATTTACTGGCAGCAAGTGACAAGTAACTTACTGTAGAAGAAATAACCATATTTTCACTGTTTTCATTTACAGTAGCAACCATGTAACTGTAAAGTAAAACTCACTAATTTGCTAGTGCAATTTATTTATTTATTTTTTGCTCATCACACAGGACAGTGTAGAGATCGGTGTGGGGTGGAGAGAGGGGAATATGATCGGCAAAGGACCTTAAGCCAGGAATCGAACACGCGTCGCCAGAGACACAGTTGCACTATATGTCAGTACGCTAACCACTAAACTATCGGTACTGACAGATTCCATCGCTGTTTAGTTAGTTAGCCCTCCAAAAAAAACTTAATTAAATAATGCATGTGGCATGATTTAAATATAAATATTCATTTATCAACAGTTACAGTTAACTGCTCATCATTATATCAAGCTTCATTAATCATTCTTCACTTATTGCTAGATATGTTGAAAACTATCAAATCTTGATGACATTCTGGTCATTTTTTTATTTTTTTTATTAAAGAATACATTTGCTTCCTGTATTGTCTATTCAAACTTAAAATGTAATTGAATTACAGTGAGGTCAAATTAAATGCAGTCATTGGCTGGAAACCCAGCTGCCAGTGTACTGTGTTTTCCTACTCTATCCCAGTGGCTGGGTTTCAGAAAGCCCTAGTGTATGGCAGTACAGTGAAATCGCGTTCTGGGGGGTGTATTTATGATTATGATACTGAAGTTAAAATAATATGATAATGATTAAAATTTTGTATGAAGCAGTATAATGGGCTGTTTTTGTACAGGTAAAATAACTGGAAGCGAAAGACACCAGAAGCCAAACACATTCAAGTTACAAATAGTCGAGCCCGCTCTCTCGTGAAAACTAATCTGGATATAATAGGTTACTGTGTTTTTTTTTTGTTATTTACAGCGCACATTGTTGGTTACTGTAATTTTCTACAGTACATAATTGCTTTTTGTGTTTTCTACAATACATTGGTAATTACTGTGATTTTCTACAGTACATAATTAGTTATTGTGTTTTCTACAATACATTGGAAGTTACTGTGATTTTCTACAAGACATTGCTGGTTACTGTGACACTCACCGTACTTCTTACATTACTGCAATTTTGACTAACTACGGTATTCTACTGTGAACTAGTATACAGTAATTTCCTGTGCACAAACACAGTAAATTACTGTAGATTTCACGTGAATTTTTTACAGTGTAAAAAAGGAATTGGATTCTTTTTCCACTAGGTTCACTTTTGGCTCCACTTAACATACAGACAGGCCAATAATCTGTTTGACTGATCATCCACTTTCCAATACAAAACTCTGATATTCTGCAGAAGATTTCCCTGTTTCACGAAAAAAGAAAATCACATGAAGTTTGATAGTGTGAATGCTCTAAGCAAGCTTTAAAGCTAACTGAACCCCTTTCACTTATATTGTGCATTCTAAAAACAAATCTCTCCGTGTTCCTCTTGACATCTGAGTCCAATGTCAAGGCCAGGAACAGAATGAAAAGGAGCTGTTTTTTTCTCACATGGTTCACTACTGGGTCCACTTAACATACAAAAAGACTAATACTTTGTTTGACTGATTAATTTTTCTATGCAAAACTTTTATATTCTGCCAAAGAGCACTCTTTTTCACAGAAAAAAATCAAATAACATGCAGTTGGCATGAGATGTGGACGAGTAAATGATGACAAATTGTTCAATCTGGACTGAAATATTCATTTAAATCTTGGTATGTAAACAAAGCATTTTCACAGATAAACCACCCTTATCAACATACTACAGAGAGTACAGAACAAATCAGAACTACACAATGTCTCAGTGCTTCTCAACTCACAGAGTCAAATACACAACCTTCCCTACCCCAACATGACACTTACTGTCCTGCTGGGGATTTATGATTTCTAATGTATGGTACTTAAAAACAAACACATTCACAAAACTACATGAAAAACCCAGACACTCCCACACTATGGAATGCAGTGCATATTTCAGGAAGCACACAAAATTACCATCACACACACAAAAAAGGGGAAAGAAGAGGAAAGTGCACGCACACACATACTGTCACACACATAGGTTTGGTGGAAAAATGTTCCAGGTCAAAATGAAACAAAGATACACTGAGGCGAAGTGGGAAATCAGAGGGTGTTTTCACAGTAACTTTGTTTCAGAGGGGGTCACACAAATTTTGACAAGAAAATGTGCATTCTGAATGCAAAGCACTCCTGAGTATACAGTTTATTTTTAGTGTTTAGTTAACATTTGCTTTTAGTACAAGGTCCTCATTTTCCACAACAATATTCAGAGGCCACATTACTTTTTTCAGTTTTTTTTTTTTTTCTGGGGGGGGTTACTGGATAAGGATTTGAGTGAATATATATTTTACTCACAATTTCTACCTGATACAATATTTTAGAGCTTGGCTTAACTAGAAAAAATATATATTTAATATAATAAAAATGCCCAGGGAGTTTTAAGATTTTATAAATTTTACATGACTTTTCCAGGTTTAGAACTTTCAAAATTAGGCCTCCTTATACATCCTTTATATATATATATATATATTGAAGTCAGTTGGGAATCCTGTTTCTTCAAAGAAAAAAACGGTTGTTGAAGAGGTGAATTAAAACAAAAAGAAATATATTGATTTTTCTGTTGTTTTGGCTTATTTAAATGCTTGTTTTGGGTTTTTTAAAAATCATTTTAAGTCTTCTCTGGTTGAGAAACAGTGGAATAGTCTCAGACTGTTTGAAGTGTAAACCAAGTGTGAAAACACCTTTAAAATAGAGAGAGACGAATAATTTGATCAGCATTTTTTTCCACTTTTCCACTTAATCAATTCTTTAATTTTGTGACTACTGATAATGCTTCTCTAATAGCACCCAATACCACCAATATTTCACAACAGGAAACAATGGTTTTCACAGGTAAATTAATTTATTATTTTAACATTCTGTTTGCATAATGTTTTATGATTTTTACATTATAGTTACATTAAACATTACAGAACTTACAGAAATTATAGAATTTACTTACAGAAATGTGGGATATTTATATAAGATTTTATTATATTATTACCATTACCATTTTTTACCATGGTATTGAGGTGCAATATGTGTGGATTTAACTGTGGTTATCATGATCTAAATCTGTGCTACTATGGAAGACCAATGATTAATTTGAATAAAACTCAAACAGTCAGAATAATTAAATTTCACCATATAAAAATGAGGTTGTTACAGATGTTACTCTTTTTGATAATGAACATGAATTTACATCTGCATCCTAACTCAAGCTGCTACTACTGTCAAATGTAGTATTATTAATATTGCAGCCTGCACTGAAAATTGTGCAGAAGATACACGTCATCAAGGCAACATAAACCTGTTTCAGGATTTGAAACAATATAACTCATTAGAACATGCAGAAATTAACAAATAAATATTTCTATTAAGATATTTATTTTGTTAAGGAAAATTGACTGGAAAAGTATAAAGAACTCAAAAACGTGAAGTGTTTGTCATGTTCCGACCATAAAAAGCGGTTTAAAACCACAATTAATGGTCTGGTTTCTATAACTTTCACTTAGGGGCTGATTCAAAATTCTGCCTTTAAACTTGAAAGAAATAAAGATGTGAAATGTATTGTGTGATAATTATCGATATCGACTAATAGGAAAACAATTATCATGATAATTTTTTGGGCCATATCGCCCAGCCTTACTTATGCAATAAAGGTCATTACAATTTTGAATTAGCTTTTTATATTTTCAGTTTTCATTTTAATTTTAGTTTATTTTAGTGATTTTATTATGTGCCTTTGTCATTTTAATTCGTTTTCATTTATATTTCTATTTACACAAGGACAGCTTAAAATAAACTGTAACCTCCAAAACCTCCAATAGATGCATTTTTTTTTTAATTTATCAGTATCTGTCATTATTGGATATATATTTAATTGTCCATACTCCTTTTCCCTTTTAATACAAACCTAAGCTCACTGGAAAAACATGCTTGTGGAAGCATTTCTGCAAAATTATATTATGTTGCTTCTCTCACATTATGCAAAGTGAAATATCCTGTGAGTGGCACTAAAAGTGCATTCAATTGTCCCTGAAACAGATGAACATAAATGTGGCAATGATTTTTTTACACAGGATGTTGAATAAATCACGCTAGTTCAGAAATTAAATGTCCAGGGAGTTGCATAAAAAGTTAATGTTCGTGAAAAAAAATGCACCACCTACATTAAACCTAACCATTTGTTAGGAAAAACAAATGTGATATATAAATAAAAATGCATTTGCTGAAGCAACCATGCCATTTTAGATCTTCTGCATGTCTTTGAGCTCTTTTATTGTGACTCGTGTTCAGTGTTGGGTAAGTTACTTTCAAAAAGTAATTAATTACAGTTACTAATTACTTCATCAATATTGTATTTAAATTACTTTACTAATTACTCTGTCTGAAAAGTAACTTAGTTACTCAATAAGTAACTTAATTATTCAAATTGCTAATTAGGCTACATCTTAAAATCCCTATAAACCTTAATAGAAATTAAACTCTGTATTCTTTCAATTTGAGTCAAACATAGAATAGTTTAGCCTTTTAGCTTTAAAACAACTGTAATACTTTTTTTTTTTACCTTCTTTGGTTAGCAAACAGAACAAAAAAGCTTAAAAGTTAAACAATACATTTCAGTTTGGCAAGATGTTCAGTAAAAGCCCAACTAGTAAAATCCGTACAGATTTATGTAAAAATAACATGTTAACTAGGTAAGAATAAATTACAGAAATGATTTGGGTGCGTGTCTATGGGGAAGGGGGCGGAGTAAACAAAGGCTGCACCTGACTTTGAAACTTGCAGCGCTCACACACACACACACACACAAACGAAATAGTATGCCTGATGAAAAAATATATATTTAAAACACGTTCGTATTTTAGAAAATGTAGTTAATATTTGCATCATTAATGATTTATCTTATCCACCTGCGACCCACCCGCAAATAATCAGAATGCATTTTTTTATTACCCGACCCGCGGATTATCCACAGCGCCCGCGGATATAACCGCCATCCGCGCATCACTACTGCGCACAGTGCGCAGATATCAACAGCATCACTGGGTTGTAAAGTTGCCAAGTTGAGGGAATTTGTATGTGTCGATTGTGTGAGAAGGATGCTCTTCATACAAGATCTGCAACTGGACAACCTTGGAATATATTGACTTGATTATTCATATAATGAGGTTTGGGCCATACAAATTACGGGAGTTTTACCGGAGGTGAATGTAGCAAACATATAAAATACACCCAGTGGGATTTTTTTTTTTTATAACAAGATTAAAAATACGGGAAAATATTTAAACGGGATGACAGCGGGATAGAATGGTAAAATACGGGAGAATCCCGGGAAAAACGGGAGGGTTGACAGGTATGGATATGGGAAAGACTGTACCTCAGTTTTATACGGATTATATAATCAAATAATATTCGTTTTCGATTTTAATTCGTTAATTTAAATGTAGACACTTCAGGCTTTCAGGTACAGGAAAGATTGTACCTCGCTTTAGTTTCATACGGATTACTTAATCAGATAATATTCGCTTTCGATTTGAATTCGTTCATTTAAAAGTAGAAACGTCTAGCTTTCAGATACGGGAAAGACTGGTCTAGCTATACTTTCATAGGGATTACATAATCAGAAATATTAGTTTTTGATTTGAATTCGTTCATTTAAAAGTAAAATTCAAGCTTTTTAGATTCTATTGATTTTAGTCTTATATGTAGCTATCTGAGTATTTAAGGTTTCTCTGTGAATCAGGAAGATCTGAAAGTGAAGGAGCTGGCGCGCGGAGGGTTAAAGCGCTGCATTCAATTTGATCTTTAGACGGTACATTTACATTTCAAATTCAATATTGATTTTAGAACTGTTGAAATTATTTACTGTTTGTAACGCAAGTACTTTATAAGTAACTGTAATTAAATTACCTAAAAATGAACAGTAATCCCTTACTTTACTTTTTCAGTGGATAAGTAATTTAATTAAAGTAACGAGTTACTTAGTAACGCGTTACACCCAACACTGCTCGTGTTTCACAAGAATTATATATGAATGCAAACCAAGCAAGTTTATTTACTACAGAAAAGTCATGCATATGGAGCTAGTTATGTGATGCAAACACCAAAATGTATTAGTTTACAAATCATGCACTACAGTAAATGTGGCATATAGTATTGTGCAACTGCACATAGAACTGCACAAAAATAGGTCTATATTAATCAATAAAAAGCCCTGAGATAATTTGTGAGAAGGAATAAAACTTGTTGGTGTTTTACTGCCTCTAGTTTTCATTTCAGCTGGAAATATAGGTACATTTTCTGTAGTTTTGCTTTGGCAAAAATGTAGGTAGAGACACATTTTCAAACTGAACCTATGTTTTTACATTTCATCTTTTTTTTCATCAACACTCACTTAATCTTTAAAAACAGCAAATTACATAACACTGGTAGATGTATACCTATTTTAAATACCTATTTTTCATACTGTTTATTATAATACTGTGATGCCTACATTCATAACATTTAACATTTAAAATTTTAGCTTTTAATTTTTAATTTAGACATAATAGTATAGAATTTAATATCTGCCATTTTCAATTATCAACCATACCTTAAAAATAATTGGCTTAGCAATATCAGACAGAATTTAGATTTTTATATTTCATTTTTAATACCCTATTATCACTTTGTTCCTCATACAAAATTATGGTATGGCTTCAGAAGATTTGGAATATAGTGCACAAATCGTATGGACTACACTGAAAATCCTTTTATGGAGAGCTTTGTGTTTACTTTATTTTGAGTCTGAGATCTGAGTTACAAATCCAAGAACAGAATGAATATACACTGTAAAAACTGACTGTGAAATTCAGTAATTAACTGGCAGCAAGTGACAAATAACTTACTGTATAAAAAGCACAGTAATTAACCGTCAGCAAGTGACAAGTAACTTACTGTAGAAAAGAACTACAGTAATTTACTGGCAGCAAGTGACAAGTAACTTACTGTAGAAGAAATAACCATATTTTCACTGTTTTCATTTACAGTAGCAACCATGTAACTGTAAAGTAAAACTCACTAATTTGCTAGTGCAATTTATTTATTTATTTTTTGCTCATCACACAGGACAGTGTAGAGATTGGTGTGGGGTGGAGAGAGGGGAATGTGATCGGCAAAGGACCTTAAGCCAGGAATCGAACACGCGTCGCCAGAGACACAGTTGCACTATATGTCAGTACGCTAACCACTAGACTATCGGTACTGACAGATTCCATTGCTGTTTAGTTAGTTAGCCCCCCCCCAAAAAAAACTGAATTAAATAATGCATGTGGCATGATTTAAATATAAATATTAATTTTCTCAACAGTTACAGTTAACTGCTCATCATTATATCAAGCTTCATTAATCATTCTTCACTTATTGCTAGATATGTTGAAAACAATAAAATCTTGATGACATTCTGGTCATTTTTTTATTTTTTTATTAAAGAATACATTTGCTTCCTGTATTGTCTATTCAAACTTAAAATGTAATTGAATTACAGTGAGGTCAAATTAAATGCAGTCATTGGCTGGAAACCCAGCTGCCAGTGTACTGTGTTTTCCTACTCTATCCCAGTGGCTGGGTTTCAGAAAGCCCTAGTGTATGGCAGTACAGTGAAATCGCATTCTGGGGGGTGTATTTATGATTATGATACTGAAGTTAAAATAATATGATAATGATTAAAATTTTGTATGAAGCAGTATAATGGGCTGTTTTTGTACAGGTAAAATAACTGGAAGCGAAAGACACCAGAAGCCAAACACATTCAAGTTACAAATAGTCGAGCCCGCTCTCTCGTGAAAACTAATCTGGATATAATAGGTTACTGTGTTTTTTTTTTGTTATTTACAGCGCACATTGTTGGTTACTGTAATTTTCTACAGTACATAATTGCTTTTTGTGTTTTCTACAATACATTGGTAATTACTGTGATTTTCTACAGTACATAATTAGTTATTGTGTTTTCTACAATACATTGGAAGTTACTGTGATTTTCTACTGTACAAGACATTGCTGGTTACTGTGACACTCACCGTACTTCTTACATTACTGCAATTTTGACTAACTACGGTATTCTACTGTGAACTAGTATACAGTAATTTCCTGTGCACAAACACAGTAAATTACTGTAGATTCCACATTAATTTTTTACAGTGTAAAAAAGGAATTGGATTCTTTTTCCACTAGGTTCACTTTTGGCTCCACTTAACATACAGACAGGCCAATAATCTGTTTGACTGATCATCCACTTTCCAATACAAAACTCTGATATTCTGCAGAAGATTTCCCTGTTTCACGAAAAAAGAAAATCACATGAAGTTTGATAGTGTGAATGCTCTAAGCAAGCTTTAAAGCTAACTGAACCCCTTTCACTTATATTGTGCGTTCTAAAAAACAAATCTCTCCGTGTTCCTCTTGACATCTGAGTCCAATGTCAAGGCCAGGAACAGAATGAAAAGGAGCTGTTTTTTTCTCACATGGTTCACTACTGGGTCCACTTAACATACAAAAAGACTAATACTTTGTTTGACTGATCTATGCAAAACTTTTATATTCTGCCAAAGAGCACTCTTTTTCACAGAAAAAAATCAAATAACATGCAGTTGGCATGAGATGTGGACGAGTAAATGATGACAAATTGTTCAATCTGGACTGAAATATTCATTTAAATCTTGGTATGTAAACAAAGCATTTTCACAGATAAACCACCCTTATCAACATACTACAGAGAGTACAGAACAAATCAGAACTACACAATTGAAAGCACATTGTCTCAGTGCTTCTCAACTCACAGAGTCAAATACACAACCTTCCCTACCCCAACATGACACTTACTGTCCTGCTGGGGATTTATGATTTCTAATGTATGGTACTTAAAAACAAACACATTCACAAAACTACATGAAAAACCCAGACACTCCCACACTATGGAATGCAGTGCATATTTCAGGAAGCACACAAAATTACCATCACACACACAAAAAAGGGGAAAGAAGAGGAAAGTGCACGCACACACATACTGTCACACACATAGGTTTGGTGGAAAAATGTTCCAGGTCAAAATGAAACAAAGATACACTGAGGCGAAGTGGGAAATCAGAGGGTGTTTTCACAGTAACTTTGTTTCAGAGGGGGTCACACAAATTTTGACAAGAAAATGTGCATTCTGAATGCAAAGCACTCCTGAGTATACAGTTTATTTTTAGTGTTTAGTTAACATTTGCTTTTAGTACAAGGTCCTCATTTTCCACAACAATATTCAGAGGCCACATTACTTTTTTCAGTTTTTTTTTTTTTCTGGGGGGGGTTACTGGATAAGGATTTGAGTGAATATATATTTTACTCACAATTTCTACCTGATACAATATTTTAGAGCTTGGCTTAACTAGAAAAAATATATATTTAATATAATAAAAATGCCCAGGGAGTTTTAAGATTTTATAAATTTTACATGACTTTTCCAGGTTTAGAACTTTCAAAATTAGGCCTCCTTATATATCCTTTATATATATATTGAAGTCAGTTGGGAATCCTGTTTCTTCAAAGAAAAAAACGGTTGTTGAAGAGGTGAATTAAAACAAAAAGAAATATATTGATTTTTCTGTTGTTTTGGCTTATTTAAATGCTTGTTTTGGGTTTTTTAAAAATCATTTTAAGTCTTCTCTGGTTGAGAAACAGTGGAATAGTCTCAGACTGTTTGAAGTGTAAACCAAGTGTGAAAACACCTTTAAAATAGAGAGAGACGAATAATTTGATCAGCATTTTTTTCCACTTTTCCACTTAATCAATTCTTTAATTTTGTGACTACTGATAATGCTTCTCTAATAGCACCCAATACCACCAATATTTCACAACAGGAAACAATGGTTTTCACAGGTAAATTAATTTATTATTTTAACATTCTGTTTGCATAATGTTTTATGATTTTTACATTATAGTTACATTAAACATTACAGAACTTACAGAAATTATAGAATTTACTTACAGAAATGTGGGATATTTATATAAGATTTTATTATATTATTACCATTACCATTTTTTACCATGGTATTGAGGTGCAATATGTGTGGATTTAACTGTGGTTATCATGATCTAAATCTGTGCTACTATGGAAGACCAATGATTAATTTGAATAAAACTCAAACAGTCAGAATAATTAAATTTCACCATATAAAAATGAGGTTGTTACAGATGTTACTCTTTTTGATAATGAACATGAATTTACATCTGCATCCTAACTCAAGCTGCTACTACTGTCAAATGTAGTATTATTAATATTGCAGCCTGCACTGAAAATTGTGCAGAACATACACGTCATCAAGGCAACATAAACCTGTTTCAGGATTTGAAACAATATAACTCATTAGAACATGCAGAAATTAACAAATAAATATTTCTATTAAGATATTTATTTTGTTAAGGAAAATTGACTGGAAAAGTATAAAGAACTCAAAAACGTGAAGTGTTTGTCATGTTCCGACCATAAAAAGCGGTTTAAAACCACAATTAATGGTCTGGTTTCTATAACTTTCACTTAGGGGCTGATTCAAAATTCTGCCTTTAAACTTGAAAGAAATAAAGATGTGAAATGTATTGTGTGATAATTATCGATATCGACTAATAGGAAAACAATTATCATGATAATTTTTTGGGCCATATCGCCCAGCCTTACTTATGCAATAAAGGTCATTACAATTTTGAATTAGCTTTTTATATTTTCAGTTTTCATTTTAATTTTAGTTTATTTTAGTGATTTTATTATGTGCCTTTGTCATTTTAATTCGTTTTCATTTATATTTCTATTTAGATTTTTTTTGTTTCCATTTTTCATTTAGTAATCTTAGTACTTGCCAAGGTAACATTTCAAATTTTTTAAGTTTACATTTTTCATCTAATATTTACATACATTTTTAATTTAATTTCAATTACCAAAAACATCCTAAACCCTGGATAAACGTAATCCTGGGTTATCTGTAATCACGTTTCACACTGCTCATACTATACCTGGAGTTAACTGTTAATCCTGGGTATTCATTAACAGACGTTTCACACTGTACATTCCTAAACCCCGGGTTAACGTTCTTATTTGCATATTTGCGGTGTCACTGTCACTGATTGGACGAACAGCAGGCAACCTGTTTACACGGCTTTTCCTGTGTCTTGCCAGTTATTAAAAAAAAGTTTGCCGCGTAGGTCTTTAGTCGTTTTAAGCCTCATGAGATGCACAGAAGGCAAGAAAACAAAAGACAAACCCCCTCATCATTCCAGTTCACACGCTTTCCGTCTTTTGACATTTCTTACTTTTCTCTCACCGGCTGCTGTTGACACGACGCGCGTTTCCTGTTACTGACGTGACATGAGCCTCGCTGCTCAATTTCTGATTGGCTGCCTGTTGCCAAGCGTCCAGCAGCAATACGCAAACACCGCTCCGTTTCACACTGAACAAACTTAGCTCTGCAATGTGGGGTTAACACCACAAATGCGGTGCTAACCCTGCTCCGACGCAGGGTTTCATAACCCTGGGTAAAAAGGTGCTAACACCGCTTTCAAATTACAGGTGTGAAAAGTTTTTTTACCCGGGGTTAAAAGCGGTGTTTTGAACGACGATAACCCGGGGTTAAGCACAGTGTGAAAAGCCCTTTAGTTGACAGGAAGCAAAGTGGGAGAGAGGGGACAGGATCAAGAAAGGTCCACAAGCCGGGACTCAAACTCGGGACACCTGAAGCGCAACAACGCTATAGGTCAGTGTGCTGGCCACAAGGCTATTGGCACCATCCGAAAACATTCTTTAATAGTTTTAGTTAATGATAACAGCTCTATTCATAATGCTTATTGTTTTATTGTTGAAGTCTAATAATCAAGCTATCATTGTGTCATTGTAACAAAAATAAAACTGTTCTACATAGTGGTTGTAAAAACACTTTGACTGACTGACTGAGTTTGGTACTGCTCTACAACCAATAACAACACTACTTTAATAGCACCATAGTAATAGCACCATAGTAACTACAAATCTGAGGCTGGCGTGAACCTAAAGTGGACATAAGCAAGCTTTTAACGTTCTTGAGTGGTGTACTGTCCTCAGATATCTGTCCAAGCAGATATTTGGCTCTGGTTCCAGTCCGGATGGTCAGACTGCAGGGTTAGCTGTGGAGAAGGCCAATCTGCAAGCCATAATGTGCCTATTTAAGCATCAAACCGCAAGATGAGAAATTAAGTTTCATGCTTGTCTTAACGGCTAATCAGTGTTTAGCCTTTATTCTCCCCACATGAACCATGTGCAGGGTCAGCTCTTATCTTATCTGTGTGATGCTCAGTAGCTCCACTGCAGCTCAGGGGCTGGTGCCAGAGAGCACACACACACACACACACACATACATAAAAGAGAGATATATAGCTATTTAAATGGACATATAAACACAGATACAAAGGCACAATTGTTTATATATATATACATCCACACAGACAAGGACACAAAAAAGTGTGGATCTCTTGCCTCACACACACCTACTCGCTTTGTTACTTATCCACAAATACAAAAACACACACACTCAGGAAATGAAGAGTTCCTGATGGATGTGGGTGGCAATAAATTCACCACAAAACTGGCAGGACACAAACACACACACTCAGTGTACAATTAATTACGCCTTCACTTTGAGAAGACATGGAGGAATATGGAAACTAGGGTGTGGAACAGCAATTTTACTGTAATTCTATGATATTTACTGCCATTCTTTCTATTGCTACTATCGGTTAACTATTACTTACCAGCCACAGGACCCAGAAGAACCACCATGGCAATCAGTCCAACGTGAAGAATTGTTATTCGGCCTTCAACTGCCATGTTTTTTTTTCTTTTCTCCTCCTCTTCAAAGACAATATATTCTGATTTATTCTCAGTTACTTGTACAGCCGTCTAGGCTTCAGACTGCAGTCATGCAAGAATATTTGTGCTTTGGAGAGTCCAGCATCACACATTTTTTTCAAAACAGCATCAAAAGCAAATTGTTCCTTTTAGAATGCAATGAAATAGTAAACTATCTTAAAGGTCTTCCATTAACCTTTGCATTGCTTTTTTTCCTCCAGCAGGAAGCATCAAATGTAACCAGCTGATGACTGTGAAATCTGTCTACTGAGAGTCTGTGTCTGTTGTAACAAACCAATTTAACAAATCACATCAAACTTTGTTTTCCCCTTTGTTCCAAAGCAGGCGCCCCATACATTTGCCTAATCAGAGTTTAGCGCAGTTATATGGGACATCCCGAGACCGCAGGTCTCCTCGATGGTAACACACAGTTTGTGGTACAGGGTAACATCCGTTTCGTGACTCCCGACTATTAAAATGTCCATTTGTCGTCATATTCCTCGCGTTCGTTATCTTTTGATCTTCGTTTCAGGAATTTTCTCTGTTTCCATGATTCATTGAGCTGGAAAACTGTACGTTTTGCGTTTTTCGTCCGTACTCCGAACAAGGGGAACGGCAACAGAAGACGGCCAGGAAGGCACAGCAGACCAGACAGCGACTGGAAACGCCTCGTCTTCAGATTGTCTCCGGGATCCGATTGTTCGATGTGGGGCCCATTTACAAGAGAAAAGAGGTGAAGCGCCCTCGTGCGGCAGACTGAGAGAATGACAACATACGAAGACACTGAGGCAAATATAAAGACCTTAGAGGGGAGCTGTAATTTTAGACAACCTAGACAACCAATTTACATAATAATATAATATAGTATAATTTACATTTACATTACATTTAGTCATTTAGCAGACACTTTTATCCAAAGTGACTTACAAATGAGGACAATAGAAGCAAACAAAATCAACAAAAGAGCAATGATATGTGTGCTGTGACAAGTCTCAGTTAGCCTAATGCAGTACGCAAGGGTTTTTTATATAATAAATAAAAAGAAAACAAGTAGGCCTACATAGAATAGAAAAAAAGGAATAGGGAATGCTAGTGTTAGAGAGTCGTTTATAAAATAAAAATAAAAAAGTCAAAAGAATAGCCTAGAGAATAGTGTTGGAGGGGCATTTTTATAATAAATAAAAAGAAAACAAGTAGTTAGGATAGAATTAAAATAGAGATTGCAAGTGTTAGAGGGTCAAGTGTTTTTTTAATAAATAAAAAACAAATAGATAAATTAGAGTTAGCATAGAGAGTGCTAGAGTTAGAGGGTCAACTGAAGATGGAAGAGATGTGTTTTAGCCGTTTATAATTTACAAATATCTTAATTATATAAATTATAATTGAAATGTAATTTAGTCAAAAAAACTATTATATTATAGACAAGAAACATATTTGTTTTACTAGTTTTATATATATATATATATATATATATATATATATATATATATAAAAAAAAGTGTTTATGTACCAGTCATCTTTTTAATTATATTGTAATATTATATATTAAAATATTATAGAAATGTTTTATTTTATTATATCATATTTATTTTAGTTTATTTAATATAAAATTATATTATATTATTTAATTATATTATAATTAAATTAAAATATAAATATTATATTACTATTCTCAGTTGTAGAGCATATATATATATATATATATATATATATATATATATATATACTTGCATATATACCTATTTATTTTGCTCTTGTGTGCATCATTTCCAATTTTCAATAGAATAATAGTTTGCTGCTATTTTCTGGTCTATTTTCTTACATTTGTTATCAATTTTAAAAACTATTTAATTATACATAAGAATACATACATCTATGCATTATTACATATACATTGTGTATTGTACCTGTTAGTTTTGATATATTTCTAGCGTGCTAGCGCCCATCTCTGGTCGTGGAGCAGACATCAGCAGCTCGGAGGAAAACAGCACCACGCGCCTCAGCAACAGTAACGTAGTCTGGTGTGGGCGGGCACGAGCACGCACCTCAACGCCAGCTGTCCTCTGAGGGGGACCCTTACCGCCCCTCCCCAATAGACATGTCTGCAACCGCATAAACCAGACAATTTTGAGCCTTTTATCCTTTAGCTGACGAGGACCAATTCATAAATTCACTCGCTTCGATATCACAGCTCCAGCATCACCTTTACACAGCGACAGCCCATCGACCACCAGCAGCGCAGCAACGCCCATAGCAACGGCACTGCGCATCCTCCATCTGTTTCTCTGACCCAGCAACACCGGCCGCGCTCCACCAACAACCCTTTCCAACGACCTTCTGAACGCTGGATCCATATCACACCGTTGTGTTTTTCTTTTTATCGCAAAGGACCATGAACGCGTGCGGTTATTGTCTCATCAGTCAAAGGTGCGTCTATATGAAACATCGTGCGCTTATTTATCAGTGCATTGCATAGTATTGTTCTATTGTGGATGCTGTTTTTGCACGCCGAATAATTTAATCGCTGAAACTGTTGTAGATTATGAATAATGTGACCAGTGTAATCTATAAAGCATTGGCACAAACCGAGATGCATGCGGTTCATCGTCTTGTTTTCGTTATTCCTGAGCGCGGGGTGCGGTGCTGCAGATTTCACACAGATGCGAATCTGCGTCTGTTGCGATCAAATCCATCGGCAAAAAACATTATAAACGCATAATTAGAGTTTGACATGTCTGCATAAAATTATTTGATTCATTGATGCAGTAATTTTATGTTATATGTATATAATGTTTTGGATAATTTTATTTTAATGACGAATAATTTCACCAAAGATTTTATTTTATTAATACATTTAATTAATTTGGTCTTGCAGCGTGTTCTGCATTGTATTAACATTACACCTTATCTAAATTGGTTGTCATGGCAAACACCATGGCTGAAAACAGGCTTTAGGGGGCACTGTGTGGGTAAACAACATTACGTTTTAAACGTTTTCAGTTGACTGTAGGCTGTACTTCATTTTTTTTAATGTATACATTAATGCATAAAAATCTATATTACAGAATGTCAAACCAGGACACAGATGCAGTGAATTTTACAAAGTGACCTCAGTAATCTTGTGTTTTTGTTTGTTTATATGTGACCATGGACCACAAAACCAGTCATAAGTGTACATTTTTTGAAACTGAGATTTATACATCATCTAAAAGATGAATAAATAAGCTTTCCATTAATGTATGGTTTGTTATTTGGCCGAGATACAACTATTTGAAAATCTGGAATCTGAGGGTGCAAAAATCAAAATACTGAGAAAATCGCCTTCAAAGTTGTCCAAATGAAATCCTTAGCAATGCATATTACTAATCAGAAATTAAGTTTTGATATATTTACGGTAGGACATTTACAAAATATCTTCATGGAACATGATCTTTACATAATATCCTAATGATTTTTGGCATAAAAGTAAAATCGATAATTTTGACCCATACAATATATTTTTGGGCATTGCTACAAATATACCCCTGCGACTTACTACTGGTTTTGTGGTCCAGGGTCACATATATAGTAGGAACAGACAAAGGGAGAAAAAAATGTGGTGTGTAGTGAAGAACAATAAGATTGCAGAGAATATAAATGAGGTTAAAACAAAATGGAGCCACACATGATGGATTAAGAGATTATGGATGGAGGCCAAGAGATAATGATTGTTTTACTGCAGGAGAGGAGGGTCAGCTAGTCAGCAGTTTTTGCTGTGCAGAATAAAAAAAGATTAAAAAAAATTACAATCTAACCTTCTAAAATAATGATAAATATATATTAATGTCTTTGGGTCTAAATATAAAATATACTTATTTTTCGTCTCTTTTTACCTTAGTCACTGGTCATTTCAAAAGCCCTTCCACCAGCTGAAACAATAAGGGATCCTCCTCCCTTCAACTCACCTGTAAGTTCTGGCCTATCAAGGACCTGGCAGCGGCACGGGAGCTCCGCCCACCACACCCTCTAAATGAGGGACAAGGCCACCCAGGTGAGACATTTATGCCGTTTAAATGCTATACATACAGTATATATAACACTTACATACACTAAATGATCAAAATGATACCATAAGGAGAGATAAATATATATATATACTGTATACATATATAGTATGTAAAAAAAATTATATATAAAAACACTGAAGTATAACATATGTGAAAAAATAGGGATCATTTTGTTTGCATCAAGGCTGATAAATACACACTGCCTTTAGAGTACCTGTAATTTACAAATTTTAACGTTTAGTAAAATATCTATAGGCAGGAAACATGTTTTACATATTATTTATATATTTAAATTATAATTAAATATATAATAGTATACAAAATATATAATGAAATGTATATTACACACACATGCATAAAGTTTTTTTTTTTACACACAAGCACCCTGGTATATTTTCTTCTTGTCCATGTGTTATAGGGTGAAAAAAGGTTGTTTCGTAATTTTTTTAGTGTGAAAAAATGCAACAAAAAATTGAAATGATAGTTAATAGTTACTGTGGTTGTAATGCTGATGAAAAGAAGAAGAAGAAGATTCACTCAAATGTTCTTGAAGCCATACGAAAAAAAGACTGATTAATCTTCCCCTTCCTTGTGGCGATTTATGAATGAATCAGTAAATGCTTGAATTGTTTGGTCCAGTCTCTGTTCTTCGCTCATTCTCTCTCTTTTTTCCTTGTCAGACCCCTAGGGCCTGGGTAGATGAGCGGAGGAGAGGCTCTCATAAGCGATCGGCTTCCTGCGGTAGCACTGACCAGCTGAAAGAGGTGAGACATCTAGAGCTATTATAACATGTGCTGATCCACCCTCCTCATTTTTACGTACTATGCTATTCATCATCTCTGTTTTGACTTCTTTTAGATCGCAAAATTGCGACAACAACTCCAGCGGAGCAAACGCAGCAGCCGCCATCGCCGGGACAAAGACCGCAAATCCCCCTTTAATGGAAACCATGCCATCATCCAATCACAGGTGGGCTTCATCGCATCCCAGCAGCCACCATTTGTGCTTGTGTGTGAATAACGGGGTGCTCTTGTACATCATTAATAATACCTCCATAACCTGGGCTAGTGCACGCTGCAGAATTGAAGTAGGCCAAATGTCTGGAGAATTTAATAGCGCCCCACTTTCCTGCATATCTGTCCCAATTTTGCGGTTTCTCTGGCCCCTCGGAGACTGGGGGACAGGATTGTCCCAAAGGACAGTGGCTGGTTTTAGAGTAGATTACAAAGTGTCCTCTTGCAGCCTGCCTTCACCATCACAGCCTTTGGATGAAGAAGACAACACATTGTATTTCTATGCGTGTGCATTTTTATAACATTTGTGCAATTTATTATACATGACACCTCAGCAGTATACAATAACCTAGCATGTAAATGATCTCCCTTAGTAGAAGACATTTTATTGTTTACTTGAAGGAATATTTCAGGTTAAGTTAAGATCAATATAGGCCTGCCGCGTAATAGTCGACTAACCATTAGTCGACCAGAAGAGGCTTGGTCAACCAAAATTTTATTAGTCGCTTAGTCTCAGAAAATATTTAAATAAATAAAAATCCACATTGGAGAAGTCACGCAAATCGTTAACGGCTGGTCTTTGTGGTAATACAGTACATCGGGCAGGACATCCAAACGCTCGCCTATCATTCATCGCCCTCAAATATGGCTTATCATCTGAAATATGTAAGTAGCAGCAACTTTACATGGCCACTCAATTTAATGTTAACGTGGAAAATGTGCGCTCTTGTGTCTGTGCAGAGTGTAGAAGCTGAATAGCGCTCACTGCAGGATGGAGGCGCCGGTGCGGTGCTTAAAATACTCCCTCATTTTTGCTCATACAGATAAGAGTAATACATCTTTCAAATCTGTAAAGACTCTACGTTTATTTTTATGCACTCACAATAACAACAAATCATTGCGCTTTTGTGAAATAATGAAAGCAAACAGGATGTGCTTTCTGGCATCTCAATCTCTGTGAACTTGAGCGCGAAACTTCGTGTATATTTGTCTTACAGAAATGAAAAAATATATCTATAGAGAGCGAAATGTCTACTTTAAAAAAAACAATTCAAATGAAAAACTAATATTCTCAGATTATGTAATAATCCATATGAATCATGCATACAAGCGCATCCTCTACTGCAAAGATGACGAGTCGTTGTCGCCAACTTCTCTTAAACCTTAAAGGCTTTCCTGTAGCTCAAATGGTAGAACATGGTGCTAGCAACGCCAAGATCATGGGTTCGATTCCCAGGGAAAGCAAGAGCTGATAAAATGTAAAACTGTAACTTAAAAAGCAATGTAAGTCGCTTTGGATAAAAGCGTCTTCTAAATGCATACATGTAAATGTAATGTAAACCGAAAACAAAGAAAGCACTAGTTTATAATTTTTTTTTTTAAATGTTAATCCAATCTCCTTACTGTTTTTCCCTGACACATTCTTCTGTCACTGTGCTATAGCAAGTTTATGTGTGCGCATGAGTGCTTATTAGGCAATGTAGGCAATTAGAGGCTCATTATTATGATTTAAATGGTTTATTAATAAATGTGCGATTAGTCGACTAATGCTTCAAATTAATGACTACTAGTCGACCAGAAAAATCTTTAGTCGAGGGCAGCCCTAGCTCAATCATTAGCATTTGTGAGCTAATGTTGATTACCACAAAAATAATTTAGACTTTGAGGTTATGGTGAGGTACTTAAAATTAGTTACAATTAATTATAAGTACTCACATTAACCATTGCTCAAGGATATTTTGCGAAATTCAGTCATTTAAATAGGAATCTGCATGATCGAAAATTTCACATAAGGTTGGAACAGATTTCGCATTAGGTTCAGCCTTTTCACACAAATTTGCTGCATTGACCAACAGATCTACACAGAGAAGTGTATTGTGCATCACTACATTATTAAAAGTGGACAATGGTCCTTTTTGCCAGTGAATTTTCAGTGACATCTTGCTAATGTGACTGCGCATTAATTCATCCGTTAAAACTAGTGTATTATTTGAGCTGTTTTTACCGTCCTTATAGGGTTGAATGTTTTTAGGCATTTTGTTTTCATTGCGACAAAATTATACAATTAAAAAAAAACATACAAAAGGTTAGTGATCATGTAAGGTGCCATTTCCACAGATTGAGTTTTTGCGATGTAAAACACAAGATGCAGGCAGAGAATGGTGAAAATGTTTTTTTTAAGTTGAACTTATTTTAACTTGAAACAGCATTTTGAGAAACAAGACACGAGTGTAATGGTCTATTTTGTTCATGTTTACATAGAAACGCAATGGAAAAGTAGTGCAGTGGAATGAAAAAACTTTAACATTCATATAAACATGCACAATGCACATCTTGTGGCTATACTACTAAATAATGGAAGCAAGTATTACAGCGTTTACAGACTGGCTCCATTCACTTCCATGTGCTTCACTGTAATCCAGATGTTTGCTTTTTTTTTAAAGAAGGAAGGAAGAAGTGGAAACTAGTTTTTGTATGCCACAATTTACATAGATTGATCTTAATTCATACCAAACCTGGAATATTCCTTTGTGTTTTGAAGATAGGAGAGGTTTTGTCAATATATCTCAAAAACCAAGAGGACTTGTTTCTGAGAAATGCAGCACACAGAGAAAGAAAAAAGGCAAAATTTTAGCTATCCAAAACTATAAATGGCAAAAATCATAAGAGCATGAAGAAAATATTGAGAAAGAGCACTTACATCACACTATACTCAAAAATAAGCACCCTCAAGCTCTGCAGTAATGGGCTCTCAAATGGTAATGCTCTCTGTAGTCAGTGGTTTGTGTATAATGATGGAGCTTAGCCTGGCAGAATGTTTGATTTTTGGCAGTGGAGAGACTGTAGAGATTGTGTATGTGTGGGCTCAGCGTGTGTGGGAGTCGTTCTAACAGGATTACACAGAAGGCTGGTTTCCCCTACAGCGGGAATGTTTGTGGACCCATACACACATTTCTGAAGAAGCATTGTACCCTTTCCTCTTTTTCATTTCAGTCTCAGATGCCTAAAACCATCCTGATTCCCATCCCCATCTCTAAGTCCACACCTCCCAGATTTCGGAACAGCATGGAGGGGCTCAACCAGGAGATTGAACGCATCATCATACGAGACACTGTGGAGCGAGATGAGATCATAGTAGTGAGTGCATCTCAACAATGTTTTTCTTTCAGCAACTATGGAGTAAAATGGACAAAATATATCAATTTTTCCTTGTGTTATTGTGGGTAGGTTCCATATACTATTATTATGGTTAATAATTATGATGCTTGTGGGTAAAACTGGTTTTAATACAGTTCACCAAAACTGAAAAATGGTAAATAGTAACGATTGCAAATCGCAAACATATCAAAACTGTATTCTAACAAAATTATGACTTTACAAAAATACAATAGACATGAGAACATATGATAAATAAAACTGTATTTAACAAAAAGTTTTAACATATTTAATATTTTACTTTACTGTATAAAGTAATTACCACTTTTCGAAATGTTATTTTATGCTTTTGGATCACAAAGAATGTCCTTTGCGCAAATGTACTTGTTGCAGTTGTAATTTAGTTGATTTTTTATTAATTATTCATATCAAGGTTACATTATTCTACTAACCCTTCAACCACTGATCATTAAAATGACATTTAAAAATGTAAAACATTAACAAATTAGTATTAAATAGCATATGTTGCCTTAATCAAAAATGTTCATTATCTGGAACATTGAATGATAATATTTCTAAGTATTTTCTGTCATTTTGAAAGACAAACCTTATATTTACCTGTTTTATTTCAGGTTATCATTTCAGTAAACACTGTTAAAAAGAGATAGGTGTGAAAACAAAACTGGAAAGAAGTGTAAGGGTTCGGGGAGAAAAACAAGAGATTTTTTGGTGCATACCAGTGAATTATTCATGAGATATATCATAAATCTAATCAAGGAGAGCAGACCGCAAATGTGCAGTATGTTGTTTTTTTCATATTGTTACAGCATAATACAAAGAAAAAAAAAAGAGAAAATAATCAGGAGGAAAGAATGCAGCGGACTCAAGAGAGATATTTTTGTTATACCATGTCACTTTAAAATATCAAGCTTACATTATTCTCCTGACGTCTAAAGGAAATTGTACAGTTCATTCAGTCAAACTGATGGATAAGGATTATGATTATGATTTGAAATTATTTGTTTCAGTCTTTTTGAACAGTACTTGTCCAAACCAAAAGTGCCTCTCATAATATAAAACGCAACATCCTCATTAGGAAAAAGGTGGATAGGGACTATAACAAAGCTTATCGGTGCACAATCAATATTAATGTGATGTTTGGTGGAATCCAATTAACAAGAATTGCTTTTGTCCTAAGCGTCCTAATTAAGCAAATGTGCGTATGTGTTTTAGCCACAGGACGTTCCTGATGGGCACCGCGCGCCCCCGCCCCTCCCCCAGCGCAGCAGCAGCACACGCAATATTGACACACAGACGCCCTCCAACGGCGGCCTCGGCAGTAACCGTAGCAACAGCAGCAGCCGGGCTGACTCTGTCTCACCCTCGTACCTCAGCATCCTCAACGACACGGTCGGAAACAGTCCGCTCGGAGACACGCTCAACGAGAGCAAAGAAAGAGGTCACACAGCATCATCATCATCACACAATAACCTAAAATCAAACCTAATCCTATCCTAAATATTCCTTTTCCTGTCTTAGACCTAGGACCTTGGTCTCCTCTGCCCAAATATGCTTCATCTCCAAAGCCCAACAACAGCTATATGTTCAAACGTGAGCCTCCGGAGGGCTGCGAGAGGGTCAAAGCTTTTGAAGAAAACCAGTGAGTAACTGCTTTGAAGACATTTTGTCTGTCTGTTGGTGTTTTTACCTATGGATAAAGTATGAAACTAAGTGTTTTTTTCATTTTCAACACAGAGTCAGTTGAAGCAGCTATACATTCAGAAAATGTAATTTGTCCAAAATATTATGAGCTATTTTATTTTGTATTTATTTTAAATGATGTTTGCATTTTTTTCAACCCTGTTACCAAAATACTTTTTGAATACTGTTGAAAAAAGGTCTGTGATTTTGTTATTTTGTAAATAAATAAACAGAATATGAAATATATGAAATAATGATAGATATGAAATAAATTAAAATAAAATAAATTTAGAAATAAATTATATTTAAGAAAATGAGGTAACAGGGTTGTAGATTCAGCCAAAATTAAGCTATAATTACAGACTAGCTACTTTGGAATCAAATGTATGTAGTTTGATAAAAAAAGACAAATATTTGTTTGATCATTTTCACCAAAAATTATGGAAGCCCATTTTAAATCATAACTATGACATTAAAAGTCAAAATTATAACATAGAAAGTAGACATAATTATGAGATAAAATCAATTATGACAAAACGTCTTAGCCATAATTATGAGACCAGTCATAGTCAGTTTTGGCACAAAAAGTCTAAATTATGACATACAAAGTTTAAACTCGGTCATAATTGACTTTTTATCTCAATTAAAAATTTTGTCATAATTATGTATTTTTATCTGACTTAATATGTCATAATTATGATTTATCAAAGCAATATTTTTTTTTCTTATTTGGCCGAAATGGGCTTTCATACATGAAAAGTTGAGCTTGATGAATACAATTAATATTGTAATTTGTGTAAAACATATTTTTTTAAAAATGATAAAAGTACTGCTGAGGTGGGACCTTGGACTTTAAAAAAAGTGATGGTACACTCATTTGTATCTCATGCGTGGAAAATACAAAGACTTAGTTATTTTGTAATAAAGGTTTCCTCACATAAAAATAATTGTGAGGGATTTAACTGCCAGGAACATTCATATTTTTATCAGTATAAAAGATACATTTTCATGAAAGAGCCATGAACTGGTCTTTCTATCTTCTGTTCCAGGCCAAGGCCTCTCCATGAGATTCCTCCTTATCTCTGCCCAGACAGAAACAAGGTGAACTTCATTCCCAAAAGCGGCTCTGCTTTCTGCCTGGTGAGCATCTTGAAGCCTCTGCTGCCCACCCAGGAGCTGAACTTCCGTAGCGGGGTGGGATACCGCAGCATCTCCCCCTCATTGATGCCTCTGGGTGGGGTCGCGGTGAGGAGCCTGTCCCCCTCCATGGGTCCCGTCTTGTCCCGTGGACGTCAGTCACCATGTCTCCCACGACATCTTGAGGAGCCAGAAGGTTAAAATGGAACAGAGGAATCTCAGCTGATGAACAGAGATGCCATTTTTCCCACACTCCTGTATCGTCTGATAGAGTCAGAGCTTTGTTAGGAATTTAATCAAGAACCGGTTCTGAACAACTCCGAGAGATATCAGTCTGAAAGTGTTTTTTTTTTTGTTTTGTTTTTTGTTGTCTAAGGTTCAAGGAGGATCGAAAGGAGGTTTTCAAGATGGTGTATGTACATAGATGAAACATTTTTAGTATTGCACTGCTTTTTACTTTCTCAACTATTTATTGCATTTTACCATAAAGCCTTTGAATTTTCTTATGTATAGCTGCATCCTTTAACCTACACAAAAGTTTGGAATAATTAAGATTTTGGTTGATTTTTGAATTATGTCTCTTAAGCTCACCAAGACTGCGTTTATTTGATTGGAAATACAGTAAAACAGTAATATTGTGAAATAAGATTACATTTTAAAATAACGCCATTTATTCCTGTGATGGCAAAGCTGAATTTTCATCATCTTTTGAATCAAAGAATCCTGAAAAAAAAATCAGTCAGGATTTCCACTAAATATTAAGCAGCAAAAACTGTTTTCATCATTAGTAATAATAAGAGCTGTTATTAATAGAGTACCAATAATAATTCCGAAGGATCATGTGACACTGAAGACTGGAGTAATGCCTGCTGAAAATTCTGCTTTGCCATCACAGGAATAAGTTATATTTTAAAATAGGCCTATATTAACATAGAGTTATTTTAAACAGAAATGACACTTTCTACTGTATTTTAATAAAATAAATCAAGCTTTGGTGAGTATAAGAGACTTCTTTTAAAAACATTAAAATAAATCTTAATTTTTTCCAAACGTTTGACCTGTATTGTAAATGTAAGTGATTTGATTTACTAGGGAAGTTGAGGTTTTAGGTCACAGTTTTGCTTGCTCGTAGTTTACATGCAGTTTGAATAGTGCTGGAAGAACAACCAGAAATGTTGTAGCAGATTTGAGGAGGACTAACAAATGTGCCTGACTCCCACCACTCGTTCGTAGGACCCCATTTGCAGTCTTTTTTCTATCATCGTCCTTCCCTACATCCAGTCTCGCCCCATAAATGTATAGAGCCCTTCCCCATATACGTAACCTGTATGTGCTTAATGTGATTTGCTGGTGAGAGGAAGTTTTGATGGTACACGAACAGCCTGGACACGCATTAGGAGGAGACATAGATCAAATGTACCGGACAGTATTATGATTATGATGCACTTATTATCAGTTCTGTTGCTAAATTTCAAAATTAGTTCAACAGAAAGGTTTCATTACTGTAATTTCAATCAAGTGAAGGAAAATAGATCAGACTATCAGAGCACACTGGATATGAAAGACTTGTCATGAATAACAGCGAAAGAAAAGGGATGCAGATCATTTAAAAGAGGGAGGCATGGCTTTAGCTAATAGTGAACTGATTTGAACTGTAGCATCTTTATACTGTGAAATTTACCATTCATCACGTCGTGAAGCTTCCTTTCTTCCAAAAAGAAAAAAAAAGTTGAAAGAAAACAGGCAATCCTGAACAAATTGTATGTAATTGCCTTAATACTGAATTGAAATAGAGAAGTGTGTAAATTAGACAGGTGCCTGGTGTTATTGAATTTAAGTTGTTACAAGATGTTTTTCTTTCTGTGAATGCATTTCAAGATGGATGTAACTCTGGTTTCTTGACAGGATAAAATTGGATTTTATATTGACAAATAATGAGAGAAATAACAATCAGAAACAGAATTCTACTCAAGATTTATTTGCTCTCAAATGCAAAATCTCTCAATCCAGTTTCCTTCAATGAAATTGTACATTATTTAACTGAAAAAGGCAAAGTTGCATAAAATAAACAGATGAAAGCAGCTGCGAATGGTGCGGTGTACATTCTTTTTCTTACAAAAAAAAAGTGATACAATAACATCTCGTCATATAGTTCCAAACACATAGTGACACTTCAAAATGTTAAACCACTCAAAGACAAAAACGTGCTCCATTAAATATGGAGTGAAATCCTGTGCGAAATGTATAGACAAAGCTATTCAGATCAACGAACATGTCTATGCTTAAAACAGACAACATACATTCTAGAACAATCCGAGACTGGACTCTGAGACGGTTTAGTGCAAGCAATAACTTGATTTCTTCAATGCAACAGAAAACCGATTCGTCACTCCTGATGAGACTAAACATGATCATCTGGGATAAAATGACATTTTTTACATTTTCTATAGTAGGATATTTACGAAAACCTGTGCTAAAGGTGACAAACGAAATAAAATCACATACAAAAACATGTTCACAAACACATTCCAGTCTTTTGCATCACAGTGTGACAGTGAAGAACATTTGGGAGACGTCATTTCTCTGAGTGAGTGTTTCAGCATGTTTGTCTCTGAAAACAAGAATGCATCACTTATGATTAGCTCCATTAAACTGTGACCTTCTCATTCCCACCAAACTAATAGCACAGCACACAACTTGCATATGTAGTTTCCAGTAACACTTTTTTATTAGATTAATAAATAATTTCATTTATTTTATCATTTAGGGTTAAACTAATCCAGTGAAAGAGACTCCAAAAATATTTTTTTTGTCATTTGCGTGCAACCACACACACTTTTGGTATCAGTCTTAATTAAAAATACAGTCTATAATCTATAATAGATGTTATAAATCTGTAACCCTGTTTCTGGACATTAAAACTCCCCTGTCGTACAAAGCAAACAGATATGCACACATTTACGCAGGTTTGGTCCTAGGCAAAACAGCCCCCCCCATATACGAGATTGGCAAATCCTCACCTTCACATCCCTTTAAACATGTGCACTTCATAAAGTAACAGATACTTTACTCTCAGGTAACAACACTATAGTGATATAGAGATGAAGTCTTGGAACATTTCACCCTTCGGTGACCTAATGAACATACAGTAAGTTCACGCACACAATGAAAGAATGGAGAAAAGAGAGACATTCCCATATCTCAGAAACCTTCCAGTGTTTTATATGGATAGAGATTTCTGGATGCTTCCTTGGCTCAGGTTGAATTGTTTCAGGAGAGGTAGTGATCCAGCTCCGAATACAGGCTTGGGATATGCACTCCTTTCCATCAAAGAATATTTGGGATGTGATAAAGCTCCAGACCATCCTTCACTGAGAGAGGTAAAAGGCTGCGTTATGACATGCACAATCTCACCTTTGCAATGCAAGATTACACTCTAAAAAATGCTGGGTTAAAAACAGTATATTGGACAGAACACATGCTGGTTTGTTTTCAATGTTTAACCCAACCTTCTGGGCAGTAACCCAACCGCTGAGTAAAAACAACCCAATCGCTGGGTTTGTCCATATTTTACCCAGCCCTGGGTTGTATTTAAGAGTGTACTTGTGAACTAAAATTCCTTTTACATTTTTTGAAGAGCATCATCTCAGGGTACAACAACTGTCCTCATATCATGATGAAGAAAAGAGCAGCACTGAATTTTTGCAGGGAAAATGGCAAATAAAAAATATTATAATAAATATATAAATAACAAACAATTTAAAAAATGATTTGAAAAATTTCCCTACCAAATAAAAATCTTGTAACCAAAATGCATAAATATGAAGAACAAGTTCCTGAAGTCTCTTATGAATATGTTAAGTTTAGTAAACCTCTTGTCCTTAGGCAAAATGTCCTTAGGCAAAATAAGTTAAGGCTACACACACACACACATATATATAATACGTATATAAAATAATACAGGTGCATCTCAATAAATTAGAATGTCGTGGAAAAGTTCATTTATTTCAGTAATTCAACTCAAATTGTGAAACTCGTGTATTAAATAAATTCAATGCACACAGACTGAAGTAGTTGTAAGTCTTTGGTTCTTTTAATTGTGATGATTTAGGCTCACATTTAACAAACCCACCAATTCACTATCTCAACAAATTAAATCCTTCATAAGACCAATAAAAAAAAACATTTTTAGTGAATTGTTGGCCTTCTGGAAACTATGTTCATTTACTGTATATGTACTCAATACTTGGTAGGGGCTCCTTTTGCTTTAATTACTGCCTCAATTTGGCGTGGCATGGAGGTGATCAGTTTGTGGCACTACTGAGGTGGTATGGAAGCCCAGGTTTCTTTGACAGTGGCCTTCAGGTCATCTGCATTGTTGGGTCTGGTGTCTCATCTTCTTCTTGACAATACCCCATAGATTCTCTATGGGGTTCAGGTCTAGTGAGTTTGCTGCCCAATCAAGCACAGTAACACCATGGTCATTGAACCAGCTTTTGGTACCTTTGGCAGTGTGGGCAGGTGCCAAGTCCTGCTGGAAAATGAAATCAGCATCTCCATAAAGCTTGTCAGCAGAAGGAAGCATGAAGTGCCCTATAATTTCCTGGTAGATGGCTGCGTTGACTGTGGACTTCAGAAAACACAGTGGACCAACACCAGCAGATGACATGGCAGCCCAAATCATCACTGACTGTGGAAACTTCACACTGGACTTCAAGCAACATGGATTCTGTGCCTCTCCACTCTTCCTCCAGACTCTGGGACCTTGTTTCCAAATGAAATGCAAAATTTACTTTCATCTGAAAAGAGGACTTTAGACCACTGAGCAACAGTCCAGTTCTTTTTCTCCACAGCCCAGGTAAGACACTTCTGACGTTGTCTCTGGTTCAGAAGTGGCTTGGTAGCCCTTTTCCTGAAGACGTCTGAGCGTGGTGACTCTTGATGCAATGACTCCAGCTTCAGTCCACTCCTTGTGAAGCTCTCCCAAGTGTTTGAATCAGCTTTGCTTGACAGTATTCTCAAGCTTGCAGTCATCCCTGTTGCTTGTGCACCTTTTCCTACCCAAATTCTTCCTTCCAGTCAACTTTGCATTTAATATGCTTTGATACAGCACTCTGTAAACAGCCACACCTTTCAGTAATGACCCTCTGTGACTTACCCTCTTTGTGGAGGGTGTCAATGTTCATCTTCTGGATCATTGCCAAGTCAGCAGTCTTCCCCATTATTGTGGTTTCAAAGAACAAGAGATACCCAGAATTTATACTGTATGGATGGTCATTAATTGAAACTCAAATGTAAATATTCTAATATTTTGAGATACTGATTTTGGACTTTCATGAGCTGTAAGCTCTAATCATCAAAATTAAAACAAAAAAACTTTTGAAATGTTTTACTTTACATGCAATGAATCTAAAATATATGAAAGTTTCACTTTTTGAAATAACTTACAAGAAAAATTGAACTTTTTAAACGACATTCTAATTTATTGAGATGCACCTGTATATAAAAAAAATTCAAAATGTAATGTCATTTCATTATTACCAGTATATATATATTTATTAATATTTTGACTTTTTTATTTTTTAGGTTATCTTTTAGTAATTCTGTTATGTGCTTTTGTAATTTTTATTAGTTTGTTTCCATTTAGATTTAATTTATTTTTATTTCAGTTTTCCAACTTAAACTTTTTCAATTTATTTCAGTTATTTCCATTCTAATATTATTTTATCTCAGATTTATTTAAAATAACAAAAAATATTTTAATAGTTTTAGTTAACAATATCAACACTGAACATATATCAACACTAAATTTAATATCAAAAGTATCAACACCAAAACAAATAGTACATTTTTATAAACCTGGGACTTATTTGTCAGTGATAAACATATACAAACTCACAAAAACACCTCAGGCATTGAGGAACTCCTGATCACTGCGTCCAATAGTGTCTGGGTTGGACAGAGGGTCCAAATCTGCAAAGAGGTTAAACCAGGCAGACATGTCCCTGGAGCTTCCCTTAGGTGCTAAAAAGACACAGAGAGACGAATCACTACAGAAACAGTCCAAAAAAGACCATCTAAGATTGTCTGTATCCATCTGTTCATTTTTGACATGTCATATAAAACTCTCACCACTGGCAGATGAGTGTGGACTATTCTGGGTAGGCTGTCCTCCACTGGAAGGAGGTTGGAGGGGCGGGGCTTGAAACATAGGTGGAGTCGCCCATCCTGAACAACAGAAAGAGAATGAATATGAACATCACAGTGACTGCACTGAATACTAGTCGCACAACAAAACTGTGTCGTTCGTTCCTCCAGCCAGCAGAGGGCAAATAAAAGATTGTGCAAACCTGTGGCGCTAAGGCTATGGTCCAGGAGCTGTGATGGCAGGAAGCCAGTGGGTGTGTTTGCCATTCCTGCTTGCGGTGTCGGAGCAGTAACTGGAGCAGGAGGGGCCTCAAAACAGCCGAAAGCGTCCTGCCATGCCTTACTAAACTCACTAGTGCCACCCGCAGCCCCAGGACTCAGCAGATCCTGCAGGAAGGCCAGGTCACCTCTCTCTCCCTCCTCTTCTTTCACCCCCGCGGAGTCTAGAGCCTCAGACAACAGATCCCTGCCTACTACAATAAAAATAAGAAGATAATCAGGCTTTTACACCGCAAAAAGCTAATTACTCCCCCAGTACTGTTGTCTTGTTTTCTGGTACAAATGTCTAAACATTCTTTAATCAAGAAACATTTACTTTAATCAAGAAAAATTTACTTTAGAAGGCACATTATATAAGATACTAAGACTTGTTTTCTGAAAATGTATTAAAATTAGGTGAGTTTAATATTAAAACAAGAAAAATAAATCTGCCAGTGGTGTCAGAAAAATAAACTTTATGCAAAGGGAAAACAAATGTATTTTTCTTGCCATAATGGCAGGTATTTTTTTTCTGTTTTAGGCCTAAACTGACTTAATTTTGGTAAATTTAGCAAAAAACAAGACTTAATATCTTGGGAAGCCAAATGACATCAGATATTAAGTCTTGTTTTGTGATAAAAAAAAATCTCAAATGAGTTTAAGCTTTAACAAGAAACAAAATCTGCTGAACTTAATTCAAAGGAAAAAATATATATAAATATTTCTTACCCCAATTTCTTACCAGATATGTTTTTTTTTGTTTTAAGTTTAAACTCACTCAATTTTCAAAAGACATGACTTGCTATCTCATGTCATTTTGCTTCTCAATTAAAATGCATCTTGGTTTTAGAATATTTGGATATTTGTACTGGAAAACAAGACAAAAATATGGAGACTAAAAACTTTTTACAGTAGTGTAGCGTAGCAGAAGTTTAGTAAAAAGAATCACAGAGAAGCTTCAATAAAAACATGGTTGCGTAATCAAAACATAAGAGGTCAATTTAGGTTTAAAATGTAAAAAAGAAGTCCCCAAAATCTTCCAAGAGTGCATAAAAATCAAACGGAGTGTAAAAAACTGGGGGAAAAGAAAGTAACCTTGAGGAAAGTACAGTTTTTAAAAATGCTTTTCAAATGTTTTACAGAAACAGAGTCAGAATCACCTGGAGAGTTTTAACAGTGGAGAAGGAAATCTAAAAGAGCCGTAAGCATAAAAAGTTTCTGAATAATTCCTATGGCACCTAAAAGACTGATAGATCAGGGTGTTAAAGCAGATCCGAAGGGGGGTTTAAGATTGATTAGAGAGTAAGAACAGGCGCTAAGGGAGCCCTGGGCATTGAAGAGATGCCCAGTCAAGTCATTTATACCTATTTGAGGTGGTAGACTGCTGGGTAAGGCATCTCGCTTTTCCTCATGTGATATGCCTACGCCCCACTTAATACCAGGAGGCTTTGAGGCCTCCTGCAGTATCTGAGGCTGCATAACAGACATGGATGGGTGTAGGGTTGGGGTCAAGTTTGGAATGAGAGAAGGGGTCGAGCCAGACTCAGGGGTCAATAATAGGAGGTCGTCATCTGTGCTATCTCCACCAATAGGGCCTAATTGTTCATTCAATACTGCAGTACAGGAGCAGAGATGAAGATGAGAAATACAAACAGGCATAAATAAAAGCTGCTCAAATATACTAGGAGTTGCACCGACTATACAAAAAGTTGATTAGTTATATCAATATTTTATGCTTTAATTCTGTGTCAACTGATCAAATGACTTCAGTTGTGCTGCTTCTTCACTGAAGTGAAATTAAATCTAGGGCTGAGCGGTATGACAACATATAAAAAAATAATTAAAACATTTTAAAAAGTCTTTGCCAACATTTGAAACCATTTTCCAATTAATTACATTATTGTGTGCTTATGTAAGGATTTGAATAGCAATTAAGATGACTAAATTACTGTCCAAAATAACTAAAATATCATTTGCAATTTATTTTAAAGCTGCAGTCCATAACTTTTTTTTGGTTAAAAATGATCCGAAATCAATATTTGAGTACATAACAGTACATAACCAGCCAGTGTTCAAAACTATTGCCTTACTTTAGCCTGATTCACAACGGTTAGCTTATAATAATGTTTTCTAATTTGAGTGGTACTGGTAGGTTTTCGTGGGAAATTCGAGCATGCTGCCGCGTCATTACGTCACGTCTGTAAACATAAAGAAGTTGTCCCAGCTAATAGGCTATCGCACGTGACCGAGGATCCTGCAGGTGGAGGATCATTTATAGCCTTTTCTCACAGCAGCTGGAATAATAACTTATCATTTTGACGGCGGATTATAATCCAGAAAGGATTTTGTGTTTATGAAATACATGTGATTTAAATTAAATTATATTCCGGTTTTAAATGTGCATCTGATTACAGATAGCCTACGTGGGATTACACACGTTTTTGTATTTTAAAGAAAACCAGTTCGAAAGAAGAATAATTTGCTTTTTGGATTAAAAGAATTTCTTTATATGAAATTTGAATGGTATGACAATTAAAGATTACACTGTACAGAAATTGAAATCTACATGTAACGCTACCCATTACACGCAATGCTAATGTTGTTAACATTAACAGTTTTAGAAAAAAGTAAAACAATAATAATAATTTGCACGGTGTGATGTGATATGAGTTAAGTGATCGTTAGATTTAATCACCATTGGTAGCGCGATTTACTGTAATGCTTTTTTCCTCAGCTGGTCAGAACAAAAGTGGCAGACTTGTTGCTTACTTGTTCAGATGACAATATCCAGTGAAAATTCTTATTTGGGTCATATATTCCAAGACGTAGGCTAGAATATGTGGCAAAACTTACGGACTGCAGCTTTTAAGGGTTAGTTCACCCTAAAATGAAAATTCTGTCATTAATTACTCACCCTAACCAAGCAAACCTTCGTTCATCTTTGGAACACAAATTAAGATATTTTTTATAAAATCCGAGAGCTCTCTGACCCTCCGTAGACAGAAATGCAACTGCAATGTTCCCAGGTCCAGAAACGTAGCAAGGACATCGGTAAAATAGTCCATGTGACATCAGCTATGAGAATACTTTTTGTGTGCAAAAAAAAGAATAATAACATAATTTATTCAACAATTCCTCTCCCCAAGTTACCGTCTTCCTTCATTTTGGGAGAGTACCGCAGAACATAATGAGCGTTGTTTACATTCAGCATGCACGCGCTGTCTACTAAACATAAACATCACTGATTACGTTATGGGGTACTCTCCAAAATGGCGGAAGACGGTAACTCGGGGAGAAGAATTGTTGAATAAATTATGTTATTATTCTTTTCTTTGCACACAAAAAGTATTCCCATAGCTTCGTAAAATTACGGTTGAACCACTGATGTCACATGCACTATTTTACCGATGTCCTTGCTACGTTTCTGGACCTGGAAACATTGCAGTTGCATTGCTGTCTACAGAGGGTCAGAGAGCTCTCGGATTTTACCAAAAATATCTTAATTTGTGTTCCAAAGATGAACGAAGGTTTTACGGGTTTGGAACGACATGAGGGTGAGTAATTAATGACAGAATTTTCATTTTTGTGTGAACTAACCCTTTATTAGTCGACTATGTTTCTGGATGACTAGTCAATTAGTAGCAATGAGTTGTGGGGCAAGGCCTAATATGCAAACACACACACAACACTTACCAGAGTCCAGACTGGCACACAAAGAACTGTCAGATCCTCTACTCTGTCCATCTACCGCACGAGTAGAAACTGTTAAAAACACAAAGAAAGAACATATTTTAATAGAATAGCCAATAGAAAATCATTAGGCAATCCTGTGTGTTCCCAAAATGTGCTTTAAAAGCTGAACATACCAGTATCGGATGATTCACCCAGCAGTTCATCTTCAAGTGAAACAAGACTGAAACATAAACATACAAACACCAAATTAAATTAATAGACACCCTGATGCATGACTAAATGGATGCAGAGAAGAGATGATTCACATTACTATGACACACAGTATCAGATTAGAATTACAAAACACCTTAAATTAAATCTAAATTGACAAATTGGAGTGAGTCACAGCGATTTGTCTAGGAAGCGGGTGAGGGTCATCACAGTTTTGTACAACAGCATGTCTAACACAGATGGCACAGGAATAAATACACAGTCTCATTTCCCGCTGCCAAGATAGGAAATGACAGTGGAACTTTAAGCAGTGTTTCCTGTTCACGAAGGTAGCAGGAGTTTCTAAAAGAACTACAATGTTCCACTCACAGATCAGTAACCAGAGCCTTCAAAGAGGCCCCTTGCCTGAAGAGACCTAATCTGAAGGACACGGAGGGTTGCAGAGAATGAGGAAAGAGAGTGAATGAAAGATCTGACAATGAAAGGCAAGTAGGGCACCTTCAAGGGAAAAGACATGCTTTGTTGATGAAAAAGAATGAAGAAAACTGAGACCGCTAGATTTGTCTGTGTGAGATTCATTGACCATGTGATGTACATTACACACATAAAAACATAAAGAAGAAGCTGAAAATGGCTGGTTCATGGCCAAACTATGTCTGTGTTCTTACTTGTCTGGATGCGTCTTCTTTTCCTCGTCTTTGCTGTCCTCTGCTGTCTGCGTGGAGACAATCTGATCCAATGGGTCCCTTAATTCCTGTAATGAGTCAAATGTAATCAAATGAGAGCTTAAATCTCATGACAACAGTTTAATTTCGGGGATTTGTGCATGGGCACTTACTTTAAGAGTAGTGAACTGGTAGGGTACATATCCTTTGAAGGCCTCATGGATGCCAGACATCACATGTGCAGTCTTCTCCCAGTACTGTAAGTGCGTTGTCTATAGAAAAAACAATACAGGATGAGAAAAAGTTTCAAAAATAAGAGTGAAACAGGCTTTAAGGAATAACAGGTGGAAGGAAAACAGTATTACACATTTTACCTGGTAAGTACATAAGGAATGTGAAAGCATGTTGCAGCGACTGGCACCCAGCATTACCACTTTCTGACAAACGTCATTCTTCAATTTATCGAAATGCACCTTTGTTCCTCTAACCTGGGCCTGAACCTGTTCACAAACATGCACAGATAAGACACTTCAACCTCCATGTTGTATACAGATGAAAGTCCCCACTTCGATTGCTCGCTTTGCGCAGCCTGACCTTGCGAAATTTTTCCAGTTGTTTGTAAGTATCTGGGTCCAGTTCCTGTGAGACATCCTTCATCCAGAGCAGAGCTCCGCGGTACTCAGTACGGGCTTTCTCCATTCGGCTCACGGTCAGCAGGGTGTCTGCGATGGCTCTCCTCCTGAACGTCTCCACTTCCTGTTCCAAACGATGGAGAGGGGGACACAGCGCCAACCTGGACATGACAGAGGACAAGAAGACAGAGAAATTAATCACATGATGGTTGAGTGAATGTAGCACAGAAGGACAGAGAAGTTAGTGCATCTTTAGTGTTTGCAGAATATAGAAAAATTATTTCTAGGGCTGCCAAAGTAACTTATAATGATTTGCAATAACTGAGTAATTAATCAGAAGTGAAAAAAAAAAACAGATCACTAGTGAAAATGTTTCTATGTTGGCATTATTTTTCCAATTTAACAAATGAAATAAATATATATATATATATATATATATATATATATATATATATATATATATATATATATATATATATATATATATATATGTATATATACACACACATTAATATGCTGATATGGTGTTCAAAAATGAAAACATTTTTTATTATTATCATGCTAAAAATGGTTGTGCCACTTATTTGTGAAGACTAATTCATTTTTACAGGATTCTTTGATGGACAGAAAGTTCAAAATAACAGCATTTATTTGAAATAGAACTTAATGCAGCCTTGCTGAATAACAGTATTCATTTGTGACTTAAAAGCTTTTGAAAGAGTGTATACATATACATAATATTCATACTAGTGCTGTCAATCGATTAAAAAAAAATTAACTAATTAATCGCACATTTTTCTAAAATTAATCTAGATTAATCGTGATTAATCCCACCTAACATTAAAGTTTTTAAATATACTTTTATATTGCAATAATTTCACATTCAATCTTCAAATGTACAATGTACAAACAACATAAAGACAGTATATATTTTTATATTTCTTTAATGGCATCTTTTTTATGATTGAAGGCCAGCATCACTGATATCAATACTACTGATGTCTCTATAAAATTGTTTTTTCACCTTAATATTTAACCATTGACTGTAGCCATTCAGCATTACAGTATAATTGAGAGCTATCAATTTTAACATTTATTAGACTTAACTTCTAATTTAAGTGAACTTAAAACAATCTTCACACGAACCCATTATAATAAATTACATATTTAGCTACCTGTGCCCTTCAGCAGAAATATACAGAAAATGAATAGTTAACCAAACACTAAATTCTAAATTAAATATAGATGAACCCCTTAAAGCTATAAAAGTTATTGATTTCCTCTTTTTTTTCTTTTGTTCTTGGATTAATAGTCATCACAGCAGCTGGTTGTTATTATTTGCCTGCTATTGCTTTAAAAGCTGCTGCTGCTTTCTGACCCACTTCAGGTCTTAGTCTCTTCTAATGAACTGACGAGTTGAATCGGGTGTGTTAGATGAGGGAGACAGTGCGGGGTGCCTCAGGAAAGTTTTGAAAACCATTTCAGAGACATGTTCTTAAATGTGACGCATATATAACATATTGCATGCTTGCACACAGTTTTAAGGCAGCTTTAATCGCCTTTTTGGTAACTTCATGCCTTAACTGACGGCATAACTAGGACATTGCATGCACGTAGTTTCTTTCGCTGTTTAATATGAAATGATACAGGCTACAGCGCGCGCCGGCACCTTTGTGCGTGTATTTGAAGAGCGTGCTACGAGCACAGTGTCTTTTACGCGCTCGTTTGACTCGCACCTGGCGCGGAGGCGACGTTAGAGCACGCGTCTGAAACGTCTCCTGTTTGATGTGGTCATAAAGACATTCTGCATCTAAATAAACCAATCCTTTTCAAGAAAAAAGAGACAGAGGCAGCAGTTGTGAATGGGGTGGCCAACCCTAGCCCCGCCCCTGCGTTAAATATTTTTTACGCGTTAATCTGAAAAAATGAATCTCCCGCGTTAACGCGCTAATTTTGACACCACTAATTCATACATATATACATACACATGTGTGTATATATACATACCCTGACCAAACTGCTTAGTTGTTGAATGACTAGATGATTAGTCAACCATCATGACCCATTCCCTAACTGCAATGTATTCAATCATGACATATGCACGTATTAACTATCAAAGCATCATGAAATAAATCGCATTAATGATCTGAAGCCCTGATTTGTTTTGAAATTTTGATATTTGTAGAGGAATGCCTACCTTTGCTTGGCAGAACAGCAGAGGGCTTTACTGGTGGCGTCCATCATACTGCCTGCTTTTGTTTTATCATGCTCTGCCTGGAAGCGCAAGAACAGTCCCAGCTCATTCTCCTCTTGAGAGAGGTCTGAAGAGAGGAGGTCACAGGAGGCAAAAACAGGGTTATTACCACAACAATAACTCATAGTAATATAAACAATATGTGGCTTGATTATATGTGCTGAACGTTATCAATTATGAGAACCACAAAAACACATTCGTTGAATTATGCTTAAAATTGGCTATCGACTCCAGAGTAACAGCATTCATGGAAACTGAGAAAATGTACTGTATTCCACTGCATGCAAAGGCTTTCAAAACAAGCTGAACAAGACTCTTTGTGTTTGCACACACACAGAGGGTGGAAGATCATGTTCCTCACTCACGTGTGATTCTTTGCTGGTATTTCTCAATCACTTTCAGGAGTTCTGTGCAAGTGCTCTGGACTGAACGGAAAAACTGGAGGAAACAGATAACACATTTTCATTAACAAATGCAATTAATAGTTCATTATTTTAGTTTTTATTACAAATGTTAAAAAGGAAGCAGCACTTCTGTGTTTGCTGCAACACACCAAAATATCTCTGAACCTTTCATTATTTTCAGCATTTATATACTCAGATGGAACATTTGGTCACCCACACTAAAGACTCCAAAAAAAAACAAAAAAACACAAACACATTAGAACACAAAAAAATGCCTTTCCAGTCTTGCTGTCATGGCAACAAAGGATGTTAAGTCCCTGACTGTCTGAGAGAGACTGTCCTAACACAAGAAACTGACACAAAAAATATAAATGACTCATTCTGTTGAGCTGCCTTTGTTCTAGAGAGAGTTTCAAAAGCTTTGAGAAGCCAAATATAGGAACAGGACCGATTCCAGCATTCTATAGTGGGATGAAAACACTGGGATACAGAAATACCAGTGAAACCCCAACTCACATTCTAAAACCTTGGGAATAGCAGTAGGCACACAATAATTAATGCTTTTATTCAGCAAAGATGCATTAAACTGATCAAAACTTACAGCAAAGACATTTATAATGTTACAAAAGAACTTGAACTTTCTATTTGTTAACGAATCCTGAAAAGTATGAGAGTTTCCCAAAAATATTCAACAGCACAACTGTTTTCAACATTGATGATAATAATAAAAGTTTTTAAACAACAAATCTGCATATTAAAACGTTTTCTGAAGGATCATGTGACACTGAAGACTGACGTAATGGCTGCTGAAAATTAAGACATTTTAAAATATATTCAAATAGAAAAAGGTTATTTTTAATTGTCATGATATTTCACAATATTACCAGTTTTAAATACCAAATAAATACAGCCTTGGTGAGTACAAGAGTCAATGCTGAAAATCTTACCGAGCCCAGACTATTGAATGGTAGTGTAGGTGATAATTTAGCAGATGCTGTTATCAAAAGTGACCTGCATTATACTTATTACAGGGCACAATGATGATAGTTCATGGCTCACACCAGCAACCTTCCGGTAACCAGCTTTAAGCCTTCGCAACTACTGTGTTTAAGCAGGTTTGTAAGGAAAGTATTCAAATAATCATAGTCGGTAATCCATATCTACTTCAGTAAAAAAGTATTACTGGGATCATTTCTTGTATTAATACAGTATGTTCATGTGGATCAAATTAAATATGGCATCCACCCAGACTAAGGTCCATGTGTGCTGATGAAGGTGTGACCCCTGCAGGTGAGGTCTGCGTTCAGGTTACTGTTTAACTCTGTGCACAGGCCTGACAAACATGCAAGAACAACACCCTCGGGAATCAGGTTTGTACAACAGCCTCTCCTAAATAAACACTGTTATTGAATTTACTAATGTAAAATTCCGCCATTTCACACCATAAGGATGATGCATTATTGTTTTCAAGTTAAGAGGAAACAGTGCTTTGTTACCAAACAGGCTAAAAGCCAATTCACATCAACGGAGAAAGAACATGGATACACCTGTTCATTAAGCAAGCAGCCGGGGGGCTTACGGTGGCCTGTCTTCTGCTCTCCTCTACACTGGAAACCATCTAATGACCAGTAAACCAGGATATGCTTAAGTGTAACGGCCCGAGGCAGGGCAAGATTAGACAAGCACACATAAACAAGCACACACACACTTTCTTAAACTGTGAGTGGTCTACAGATTTTTATTAGGTCTTGATTCCAAGTAATCAGCTACTTTCTTTTATAAAAGCTAACTATTAACCAAATGTCAACTAATGTAAAGTAGATTATCTCTCACACATGCGGCCAACCAAATACAACACTTCCAGTCTAAAATAAATCCAGACTCAATAAAATCAGTGTTCATGTATTCAGATCCTAAAACCTGGAGTGCAAGATCAAAAAGAAACCAAAGCTTGGGCTACAAATGCCCCAAATACTTAAAAGGAGAGTTCACCCAAAAATGTCATTTCTGTCATCACTTACTCCCCCCTCATGTTATTCCCAACCTTCAAGTCAAAAGTCATACAGGTTTGGAATTACATGAGTTTGAGAGGACAGCATTTTCATTTTTTGTGTGAACTATGTTCAAAAATCTGGGACAAGCTCCCCCTAAAGTAAATTTCTCTGTTTGATTCATCTGTTATTTCATAATTTTTATTTTAGGTCCATATAGTTAGTTTCTGAAAAATCCTAGTGAGCTTTAAATAATGGTGCTGTAAGAAATTGCAAAAAGTGTGTGTGCCCACACACAGAGTCTCAGCAGGACACATATTTCAGTGCTATCTGTCAGGTGGGACAATTTAGGCATGATATTGTTAAATAAAATCACTTTATTTGATAGAATTTAAGCAAATAAATGGATATAACTTTGGGTATTATATGGTAGTAAAAACGTCCTCATACAAGGTACAAAGATATACTACAGTCCAAAAGTTTGGGGCTGGTAAGATGTTTCTCCTATTCTCACCATGTTGCATTTATTTGAAAAAGAAAAACAGCAATATTGTGAAGTACTATTACAATTTAAAATGCATGTCTTCTGTTTGAATATATTTTAAAATGCCATTTGTTTTTGTGATGGAAAAGCTCACATTTTAGTAGACATTACTCCAATTTCAAGTGTCACATGATACATCTGAAATAATTTTAATGTTTATTTGGTGCTAAAGTATCATTCCTTATTATCAATGTTGAAAACAGTTTTGTTGATTAATATTTTTGTGAAAACCGTAAAAAAAAAAAAAAGTAAAACAAAATTATAGAGAAAATAACCATATTTCTTTGAAATTGAAATCTTTTAATGTCTTTACTATCACTTTTGATCATTTAATGCACTCTTGCTGAATGAAAGTATTAATTTACTTTACAAAACGGCAGTGTACCTTGTTCATTTCTGACATGGCATGGCTGAGTTTGTCTCATCTATGAGTCTGTGTATCCTACCTAAATCTGCTTTGGACTGCTGATATAGGGAATGCATTGCCTGAATATGTAAAGAGGGAAAGGGAGAAGAAAAAGCAGTTGTTGTGTGTGTGTGTGAGAGAGAGAGTGAGAGTGAGAGTGAGAGAGTGTGTGTGTGTGTATAAAAGAAAGGCAGTCGAGACAGAGACAGTGCCAGTGCCAGGGCCAACTAGACTGGATGTCTGTACTCCGTGGTAAAATCAAGCACATCAAAGTACAGCATCATCTAGAGATCTGTTCATCTCCTCTCTTCCCTGTGATCATGTGACAGTACACCATTAACCTCCCTCCATCTCATTCAGTCATTCCTCTGTCATTGTCAGGCATACACACATCAAACTAAAAAAATATATATTTTGCTTTCAAATGTTAAAAAAACAGAATGAGTAATACACAGTCACTGAAAGAAAAATCTGGCCCAGTGACGTTACACTTTCACCTACAGCTGACTTCACAGAGGTCATTTTACTACATTTAAAAGGGTGCTCATACCTCCAATTTGGCATCAAGATCTGCGTCAGATGCCACCACATGCTCATCTTCTTTCTTCCCTGTGGCTTTGATCAGAACCTGCTTGGTCTTCCAGAACTTCTTCTGCATTCGGGCCATGACAGAGCTGTCCTCCCCCAGAACTGCTCTGCCACTGAACATGTCACTGGAGAACCTGAAAGAACATACCATGTTCTTCAGATATACTTGTAATTAAAAATAGGATATAAGGAAGAGGAGGGGTAACATTCATTGGACAAAGTCAAGATACAAACCCATAGCTGTCCATCTTCTTGATGAGTGTGGCTTAAATCTGCAAATGGGATAGAAATATTGAATCATGCCTTGGGTCACAAGACCTACACTAACAAGTTAGGGGTCAGTGATTCTTTTAAGAAATTAATATATTTATTCCAGTAGAATGCATTCAATTGATATTTTATGAAGTTACAAGTTATTTTTATTTAAAATATTTTAATAATAATATGATTTTATTTCAATAAGTCAAAGTTACGATTTCAACAAAAATATTAAGCTGCATAACTGTTTGCAAAATTGATGATAATAATAAGAAATACTTCTTGAGCAACAAATCAGCATATTAGAATGATTTCTGAAGTATCATACACTGAAAACTGCAGTAATGACTGCTGAATATACACTTTTGCCATCACAGGAATAAATTACATACAAATACATTAAAATAGAAAACAGTTTATTTAAACTGTATCTAAACTGTAATAATATTTCACAACAACACAGATTTACTGTATTTTTCAAATATCTGCAGTTTTGGTGAGCATAAGAGAAATGTTACAGACATATATGCGTTTAAAAATGCATTAAAACATTTTATTACTTACTTTTCAAAAATCAGCGGTGGCATTCAGCAGACACTGAAATAACTGGATAAAATACCAACAATGTTTTGTTTTTCAATCCAATAAAAATTGATGAAATTATTTCAATACTATAAATAAGTGTCACTGCTGGACAATTTAAATGAATAATAAATAAATCTGAGTAGCTTCTAAATCTAAATTCAGTTGATACATAAGAATACTTAATATGGCAAAATAAATGCAATGCCCTTTGCAAACTGCTGTCTTTTTGTTCTTTTGAGGTAACAGCTGTTAGCTCTCACAGTGACTGCCATGTCTTTCACAGTCACAAATACCCAAAATCAATGACACCCCCCCCCCCCAATAAATAAATCACACAAAAGCAAACATTTAATGCAAGTCAAAAGAAACTATAATAAGAACCAAACACCTGTCCTGACATTCATTCAACATCACTAATGTTTAAATGATTAGTGTTTCAGCGATCTCAAAGGTTGTTTAACAATTTAGTCACTAAATACATAATAAACTAACAAACTTTGCTTTTCCGCACAACAAAACGCATGTTTCTGAGCTGACGCACCTTCCTCCTCATCCAGCTCATCATGGGTCTGGTTACAATGTTGCAAGCAGCAGCCTGCTCGCTTTTATCACGTTTGCTTGTATTTTTCCAAGAATTTTAGTGTACACAACTGCTACTTTGTTTTGAATAGATAGACTGAACCATGTATTCCTAGTGTATACAGAACTCTGCAAAGATAAACGAATAAATATTGTAAAAAGACGGATCCCAAACAAGATAAGGAGTCATCGAGCTCGCTGCGTTTCCCTTGAATAACCCTATTAACTTAAACACGCATTTGACATGGCGACTTCAGTCTGCAGTTCGAAACCGACACTACACGGGTCCTGACAAATTACAGTTTGCATTCATTGATTATGAGTGTATATATTTAAAGGAATTGTTATTAAGGCATCGCATTTCCTTACCCGCTGACGTTGCCTTGAGCACCGATGGGAACGTTCACGCACGTCATTCCCGTGAGCTGAGAGGCAGCGAGAGCGCATGCGCAAAACAGTCAGCCCCAGACACAAGCTCATAGTTCTCAACGGATTGGGGAAAATATTCATATCTTTCTGTTATAACGTTTAATTTAGACTGGCCAAGTGAAACTCCTCTTGTGGGGAATTAAACTAAGAACAAAATGTATTGTAGGACTATAGCTACAGGCCTACAGTATAGGCCTATTATAAGAAATCATTTTGTGGTTGTATTGTTCTTTTGTAAATTGCTTTGAATAAAAGTTACAGCTAAAATGATTTAAGTAAATGCACAATATAGTAGGCTACAATAACCCTGCTTAAAAAGATGTTTTTCTGGTCTAGGCTGGTTTCCCAGCATGGTCAGACTAGTCTGTTTGCTGGTTTTAGTAGCCTAGTAGTAGTTTTAGTTTTTTTCAGCTGGTCAGGCTGGGAGTGAAGCTTTCAACCAGGTAAACACCAGTTTTACCCATCTTTAAGTCATAAATGCTTATTTTCCAGCAGAAGCAGTACATCAAGATGCATAATTTAGAATAATTAATATAATAGAATCCACTTGTAAAATTTAGTTCACTTTTAATATAAAATTCTGTTAATTTCAAAATTCATTTTTTATTTTATTTTATTTTTAAATTGTGACGGAAGTGAATAGTGTCAAATAGCCATTTATGCCCAAAAGATGGCGCCAGTGACACAGAGAATCCCGTGATGCCGTTCATCTCAAATGTTTGTACCTTCGTAACTGTAACGCAGTGGGTACATACATACAACTATGTCTTGGTTGTATAACAAGAACAAGAGACAATGTATGCTACAGCAACAACATGTTAAATCCATTAAAAAATGAACACATTGATATAATTCAATTGAAAGCTCATATGCTATTTAAAGAGTTAAGATTCAGATTTGAAATCATTGAGGTGCCTCATAGTGTGTGTTGTGTGCTTAAGACTTGTTTCATAACATCTGATATAATTTATAACTCAAGGTTTAGAACTGAGATAGACACAAATAGGTGTCAGAAATATCAGGAAGCAGTGGTTTTGCTTGGTACACTCATTCGCACGCTATCAGAGTAAAAAAAAGCTGATCCAATGTCGCATACACCCTAGCCTTTTCTACACAAACTTCTCACACATGCAGTCACATCCACACCCAGACACACGTTTGATGTACACAGAGACATAACTCATACACAGACGAGCATATGCCACCACCACACCCCTGCCACAACCACAAATCTTTTACCCCAAGACTCTCGTCTTCAACAATGTGGCCTAACCTTGGTTGAAACAACAAAAGGCAGGTAGACAAAGACTGCTTCTGAGGAATCAAATCAAACTAGCAGTAAACTTTCAGAGGTGAACAACAAGCTCAAGCACACCTGGACGGCAGACATCTGTTCACTGAAGTCTGTCGGACTTCTGAGACACGCTGAGAGTGGAAACCTGAATGTGTTTGCTATATTATAGCTATATTACTCTATTTTTATCAATCAAGATTTTCTTTGCCTCCAGCTGGTGAGGACAATAGATGACTTGGTCCTTCCTCAGTCACAACACTGAACTGCAGCTTATGGTAATACCATGATAATGTAATTACACTCATTACTGACAAAGGTTCAAGTCAGATCATTGTATATTGCTTTGTAATCCCTTTTTATTAGCCTAGTGAGACAGAATGAACATACAATGAATCGACTGAATCTTATCAGTCAATTAGAGCCAAATGCAGATTTAATTCCAAAGTATCTCCACTGTATTTTGGGAATTTGCCTCACATCTCTGTAATGATGCCTGTTATGTTATGCTTGTGATTTCTGTTACTTTGGGTTTAAAAAAGTGTGAATGTAAATACGACTGAAGTTCATTGTGAAAGTTGTGTTTCCAGTCACAAAGTTAAAAACTGCTGCCATTTATAAGGGAGTCGCCCTTTCAATTTCACTCACATAGGAGTGGTTCATGATCAATAAGCCTAGCACTTGTCTGGAAAGATAGGAGGAGACGCATACCTGCTAAACCAAATGTAGGGCAAAAATGAGTTAAACGTCTGTTAAGGAAATGACTCCACCCCAACATGCAAAATGTGCCAGTGTTGTTCGTGTGTGGCCTTTAGAGTGTGTACTTACGTTTGTGTGTTGGTCATTTAACATGCAGCCCCCCACCCCCAACAACACATATACACACAGAGCAGTGGATGTTCTTCTACAAAGGATGCCAATGACAGACAGGAGGGTTCCATATCAGTCCTCAGATCAGCCCATCTAATCCTCTCAAAGACCTGCAACACAATTCAGCCCTATTCAGCGAGTCAGAGTCAGATTTCTAGCCAGACATAGAAGACTAAGATGGAATATCATTCAAGAATTTTAAAAGGAATAGTTCAGCCAAAAAAATGACAATTCTGTCATAATTTACTCCTCCTCATGTTACATACAATTTGTTTGGCTTTCTTTCCTCTGCAGAACACAAATGATATTCTGAATAACATTTCAGCGTTTTTGTCCATATTATGTAAGTCAATGGGTACCAACATTTTGAAGATCCAAAAACGATATAAAGGTAGTATGAAATTAATCCATATGGCCTTGGTGGCCTTCGAAAGCGACATAATCATTTGATGAACAGATCAAAATGTAAGCCTTTATTAATCAAATCAAAACTCTGATCAATGAAAACATACAAAACCTGCATCAAACATGGTGACACATCTTAAATCTCATGACATTTGATCATGTACCATGCAAGATCCACTGTGGTTTGATGTTAAAGGGATAGTTCACCCACAAATGAAAATTTGCTGAACACAAATGAAGATGTTTTAAAAAATGTGGGTAACCAAACAGCTTTTGGTTCCCACTGACTTAGTATTTTTCCCTACTATGGAAGTCAATGGGGACCAGCAGCTATTTGGTTTCCCACATTCTTCAAAGTGTGTTCTTTTATGTTCAACCTAAGAAAGAAACTCATGCCGGTTTGGAGCAACGTGAAGGTAAGTAAATGATGACAGAATTTTCGTTTGTGGGTGAACTATCCCTTTAATGTTGGTTTGAGGTCTTTTTTGGAGCTTGAAAATGATGGACCACATTGACTTTTTTGCACAAAAACAGCTGAAATATTCTTCAAACATCTTCCTTTCTGTTCTCCAGATTGACATGAATCAAAGTGAATTTGAAGGAATCAAAATAATAACTGTTTTCAATAGTACAGCCAGGTGACAGAAATGGCTTACTAACCTTTTAAGACATTTAAAGTTAAAAGTTAAATAAAGTTAAGACAATTGTAATATATATATATATATTAAATAGATTTACAGCTCAAATAATACACATATTTTAATATAAAATTAATTTAAATTCTGATTTTATATTGTCCAAAAATTTACTTCATTCACTTCCACTTTACACACCTCATCGCAACATTGATTTTTGTAACGAGTCAAAATTATTTTAATTAAAAAAATAAAATAAAATTGTAGTAAGGAATATGCCACAAATGCTGTTGAATGACATTAACTTTGTATAAATAAAACATCTAAAATTGTCTCTATCGTTTGATTTAAGTGGTCTCTCATTGACTGGGGTGCTTATACTGTTTCTTCTCACCTGTATAATTCAATGAAGCAGCAGTGAATCGGCTGTAGTCTTTGCTTAGTCTCCAATGGCTTTTAATTAATAAGGGTCTGTCACCGACTCTGTTCCCCCATAATAGTCTTTTCAGCTGTCTCCACGACCAAACAAGCTGGGATGAAAGAGAGAAAAAAAAGATCATGGGCAGTGGGCCATTCAAACAGGTGTCTCCTCTTTCCTTAATACCACCTTTTCTTTCTTCCCTCTGCCTCTGTTCACCTCTGTGAATGGGCTGGCCATTCAGTGATTTGTTTTCTGTCGCCTTCAGGCTGGAATTTTAGTGGCCAACGTATAGACTTCAAGGCACCAACGTGCTGCCTGGTAGATCTGCAAATAGACCTCAAGTTTCTTTTCGGCTCCTTTTCTCTAGTTCACACAACAGTCTGACTTAGAAGCAGCATGCTCTTATCTGAATCTTGGCCTCTAAATTCATCTCTGTTTAAATCATTATTAGTAGATAAAGTTGGATAGGAAGAAAGACACATACAGAAACACATACAGATGGCCTAATGACGCTCAGAAAGGCCAGAAATTCTTATCTGAAATCATCAGACCTATTGTATTCTTATCAGAGCCCCTCTGCCCTGTCCCGAGGGCTATTGTCATGGCCTTTGGAGAAGGGAGGAAACCCTGTGCACTAGGGACATTTTGTATGTGTCTGTGTGTGTGATTATTTTTTAAAGAAGCAAACTGGCATACTGTATTTCGTGAAGATTGAACTTGTGCTGTTCACTTTTATACACACTGAATGACTTCATTTATATTCTGATTTTGCTGCAGTTCTATCATGACAACTCTCAGAAGATTTTGGCATGGTAATGGATAGGACAATGTTAATGTATTTAGTCTTGGTGGAATAGATCTGCCATGTAGCTGCTGTTGTTGATGTAGATTATTGTTGCTGCAAAGTAAGTACAGGAACTTGCTATGCCAATACATACGCCGATACGGTGCTGTGAGTATTTAAGACATACTGCTGCTCCATAAATAAATACACAAAAGCATTTACAATAACCCCTTGCAGATCTATACAGGTGGAGCTGGGGAAGGTGGAGGGTTTCAGAGGAACTCTGAAAGCACGCTACAAACTCTAATGAATGCTAACCATCCATTTAAATGTAAAGCAGCAATCTCATTGCCTGCATATGCAACATGAACCAATCAGCTTGTGCCAAGAAGTTTACCACTGTGAATCATCAGCCTGTGCCATCTAGAGTTTTATGACAAAACTAGGCATTTATGTAATGAGAATGCCTTTTTTAAGGAATATATTGACAAAAAAATGGTGTAGAAACTATTTTCACTCAGAAATTGCTAGAAAATATTGTGTATATTCTATATATTGTATATATATATTATCGTTTACTAAAACTAACACCGTTTTCATTACTTAAAATAAAATTATATTATATAAAAAGTATACTAAAAAACATTTTAAAAAATCTGCAAGTAACACTGAATCAAATGTGAAATTTAGAAAGACTGAAGTAGAAAGACTGAAGGAGTATTTTCTTGTAAAACATGCTCCAATAATCTTGGTATTATTTATAACTTTGAAACATAATTTTTACAGTGTATTAACCATAATTAGGCCATGGGAAAGGCCATTTAGTTTTTACTCCCTGAAAATGCACCACCCACCGCAATTCAGACCTATCTAGACACACCAAGTACCCAAAATGGAATAGTGATAATAGTAATTGTGTGATCTAATATCAAAATGTATTTAAATATATACATCATGCACAAACAGACTCATAATTAATTACAATCTACACTTCTTATGCTATTGTTCTTCTCTTTTGCCACAAGCATGTGGACCTCTAAGGACAGCTGTCTTCAAACCTCTGTCATCATACTAACGGTCAACTTCTTTTTCATTGCATTTGAATCAGTGTGGCACACACAGGATGAGGACATCATACATTCATGGATGACAAGTTCTTTGCTGCACTGACACGAGAGAAAACAACAACGAATGCATCGATTCCGCACACTTTCATTCTCCTACTCAGTCTTTCTTTACGCCTCTGTGCCTTTGACACCTCTGTGGTGTCTGCAGACATAAAAGGCACCCGGTTTGTGTCTTACTGCGCCAGCTTTCTTTCATCGTCCCACACGCATACACACAACCACACATAAATACACACAAAAAAAAACAAAATCTGATTTCTTAATGTTCCTGTGGAAAATCTGTGAGACACAAAATCAAACTTCAAAAGAAAACATAAGTTCCATTAAGCCATGGCCTAATATAGATTTAAGATTTCATACAATGACTTAGAAGAGGTTATTTTACAACACACACACATTCTAGTCACAAAAATAAGCAGCAATTGTTTTCACCATTGATAATTATAAGAAATATTTTGGAGCACCAAATCAGCATATTAGAAAGATTTCTGAAGACTGGAGTAATGGATACTGCAAATTCAGCTTTGCCATGACAAGAATAAATTAAAATAAAAAAGTACTTTTTTAAAATGTAATAATTTTTCTCACAATATTACTATTTTTTCTGTATTTTTTATCAAATAAATGCAGCCTTGGTGAGCAAAAAATCTCTCCCAGAGCATTAATTTAACTGTATACATTTATTAATTTGCTTATGAAATACACATCAATAATATACATATAATACATTTTGACTATAAAATTATAACAGAACAATTAAGTGCAACAGATTTTGAAGGCACACACATGCATACAGATCACCTTACAACTCTCCCAGTTTGAGAAGCAGTTCTCTGGAACCCATCTCTGTTGACTGGGGGCAGGTGAAAACACATGTTCTCCCAGAGGAAAGCACACACACACACACACATTGCCAAAGGGGTTTTGTCCCCAAGAACTGCCCTTCCTTGCTCCCTACAACCAGCGATAGGTCTGGCCTCTCATTTTAGCCAGGTGTCCCAATACGTCTCTGTTCACTAATCAGCATCTGTGCCTGTTACAACCCAGTATTGAATGACTGAGATATTATAGAGTATGGAGTGTTCTCTTCTTCGAGCTAAAGGGGAACTCTTTGTGGCAATTTGTCATTGTGTTTATGATGCCAAATGGCTTAGCCCCTCACACAATGCCATTTAAAATTTCTAAAGATCTTCTCTACAGTAAACAGAACATATTAAATACAAATCGGTGTCACATTTTCACAGTTGTCTCACTACATAGGGACATACTGTATATGCATATAAATGAGTTAAGTTAATTTAGCTATGGGCCTGGGCTTTGGTTGTTTTGAACAAAGGGAGAACTGTACGATCTGTGATCACTCAGACTGCCTCTGTGATTTTATCTGATCATCCACACATTAGCACCTCCTAAATGTGATAAAACAGCCATTCAAGGTATGCAAAACATAAACAGCTCAGAGCACTTAAGTGATTAACATACAGTATGTATCTATGCTCAAAACCCTCCTTATTTTCTGATTTAATTTAATTTATTGTTCACATGGAAAGTGTTTATGTATACTTTTCACAGACCAACCTCAAAGTATGGCAACACTTTCACAAGTGTGTGTGCGTGTGTGTGCAATCTTCTGATCTGAACTGAAGCTTCTGCTGAATGACATTTAAAGGTGTTTTGAAAGTTGTTGTGAGTGAGCCACTTCGTTGGGAATTGAACGTCTCTATCACGATTTAACTGACAGCCGTTCATGACGTATACCAAACACTTAAGTGACCCTGGACCACAAAACCAGTCATAAGTAGCACGGGTATATTTGTAGCAATAGCCAACAATATATTGTATGGGTCAAAATTATGGATTTTTCTTTTATGCTAAAAATCATTAGGATATTAAGTAAAGATCATGTTCCATGAAGATATTTTGTAATTTCCTATCAAAACTTAATTTTTGATTAGTAATATGCATCACTAAGAACTTTCTCAATTTTGTAATTTTTTTGCACCCTCAGACTCAAGAAATTCAAATAGTTGTATCTCAGCCAAGCAATATTATCTATCTTAACAAATATACCAAATGGTAAGGTTATTTATTCAGCTTTCAGATTATGTATAAATCTGTTTCAAAAATTGACCCTTTTATGACTGGTTTTGTGGTCCAGGGTCACATATAGACACACAAGCAACAAACTCTTTAATAATCATAAAGTACTTTGTTGTGAGTGAAAATTTACATTTAATCATTAGCAGACGCTTTTATCAAAAGCGACTTACAAACGATGAGAACAACAGAAGCCAACAGAGCAAGTGGCCTCAGTCTAGCACAGTAGCCACACATAGCAACGGGTTTTTTACGTATTTATTGGGACAGGAAACTTTTGTGCGAAGTTTCTGCAGATACACAGATTTTCGTCACAGGACGTCGTTTTCTTCAATCACAAACACCAAACTTTGATCACGAAAACAGGAAAAGAGTGTTTGCGGAAGAAGCAGATGCAGCGCTCAGTGAGCGCGAGCGCAGACTCTAGAGCGCGTGCTGCGAGGGGCGGAGCTTCAAATATGAGGGGGGTATTTAAAATCGTCTGAGCTGCACAGAGCACTGTAGAAAGTCACTGCAGGCTTACTGGAGACTGAGAGCACTGGAGGAGTGTTTGAAAATGGCATATTACGAAGTAAGACACCAGTTATTTATTTATTTATTAAAAAAAAGTTTTGTGAAGTTAAGTTTGATTGCATTTAAATAATTAAAAATGTCTCCTTTGTGACCTTTTTTTGCAGCACATCGTCTTTGAAGATGATTTATCAACTGATAACAACTCTGAGTTCGGCTCGGGGGACATTGGAGCCAACTTTGAGGTTCCGTGCGATGTGGAGGTCAGTCACGACTTCCAGAGGATCTTTCTTCCGACCGTGTACGGAATCATATTTGTTTTGGGTCTTATCGGGAACGGACTGGTTGTGCTGGTAATGGGCTGCCAGAAGAAATCCAGAACCATGACGGACAAGTACCGCCTGCACCTTTCAGTGGCGGACCTTCTGTTTGTGCTCACCCTGCCGTTCTGGGCCGTGGACGCGGCCAAAGACTGGTACTTCGGAGGCTTCATGTGCGTGGCCGTGCATATGATTTACACGGTGAATTTATACAGCAGCGTCCTCATCCTCGCCTTCATCAGCATGGACCGCTATCTCGCCGTGGTGCGCGCCACGAACAGCCAAGGTCCGAGGAAACTTCTGGCCAATCGCATCATTTACGTGGGCGTGTGGCTCCCCGCCGCGCTCCTCACCGTTCCCGACCTGGTGTTCGCCAAAGCGGAGAGCAGCTCTATCCGCACCTTCTGCGAGCGCATCTACCCACAGGATGCTTTCACAACCTGGGTGGTCGTTTTCCGCTTCCAGCACATCCTAGTGGGCTTCGTGCTACCCGGGCTCGTGATTCTCATCTGCTACTGCATCATCATCTCCAAGCTGTCGCGCGGCTCCAAGGGCACGCAGAAGCGCAAGGCGCTCAAGACCACCGTGGTTCTGATCGTGTGCTTCTTCGTCTGCTGGTTACCGTATTGCGGAGGGATCCTGCTGGACACGCTGATGATGCTGGAGGTGATTCCTCACAGCTGCGAGCTCGAGCAGGGTCTGGAGAAGTGGATCTTCGTGACGGAGGCTCTCGCGTACTTTCACTGCTGCCTCAACCCCATCCTTTACGCGTTTCTGGGGGTGAAGTTCAAGAAGTCCGCCCGCAGCGCTCTATCTCCCAGCCGGGGGTCCAGTCTGAAAATTCTGCCGAAGAAGAGAGGAGGAATGTCATCCGTATCCACGGAATCCGAGTCTTCTAGCTTTAGTTAACACAAGCGTGCTCATCTTGGACTGTGAATATACTTCCAAATATTATATTAATGACATGAAATTACCAGCTGTATGTGCTTTGTATAGGAAGAATACAGGCTGAGCCTGATTGAAAAGTTGCCAGATTGTAAATATGTCTGTCAGTATGGCATCACATACTGCATTGCTTCCAGTATTATAGTAAAATCTCTAGTGAGAAGAGGTATTGTGAACATACAGATGTGTTGATATAGTGTGCAAGATGTTTACTGTACATATCGTGTATATAGATTGTTTTTTATCTGGTTCCTTTCTGCACTTATGTAGACCATTGCATTTATTTATTACATGATAAAGGGACTGAATTAGGGTCCATTCAAGTTTTAAAAAGCTGCTTTGGCAATTTGAAGTCTTTGCAATAAATTTTTTGAGTACTCAAAAATATTGTGTGTGTGTGTTTTGACCACTTCTCCAAAGCATTATTTTTATAGAGCATGATGATGGAGTTTCCCTGCAATGCCCATCATTTATACTTTCACTCTGCACAGAGACATGTGACATCGTGGTTACTTAGCACAAACTTCTTCAAAGTAGTCTTATTAAAAGCTATTCAAGCATGTGGAGTGGAAAAAGTACAGCAATGACTATATTCTCAGTCTGTAATCTCCCCCCTCTAATGCTTACGCATGACGGGGATTCCCTGAGATGTAAACTCTCTCATGTCTGACCAAACACACCAAGCACCCCTTGACGGGATCCCCAACATGCTGCAGAATCCATTCAGCCATGAACAAACACACATGAACTTTCTTATGCAAAATAGTGCAGTCTTGCATGGCCATCTTGTTTTGGTTAGCATTCTAAATTTCTTTCACATCTTCTTCATTTGGTGTTTTCTGTTATTTGCCCCCACAAAAGTGGTTTCACCCTTGAAGGGATTTTGTTTATTCAGGTGGTGCCATAACAAAACTATGTTGCCATCTCTCTGACAATGATTGGCAGTCATAAACATAGCCTGTATGAGTCACAAAACCTCATTTTGCATGGTGTAAAATTATATGAAACTGGTTCAGTGTGCTGCCACACGGAAGTTTAGGTGAAAACCCACTATTCGGGTTAAGGAGATCATGCTCGTAATCACAGTTGCTAGACAAGCATAGTTCAGCAGACAAAAAACACGTGTAGTAGTTTCTGCGAAACTCAACATGCTGTAAAATAGCTCCAAATGTATTTGGACACTTAAGTAAAACCACGTGATAACCCTAAAATAATGTAGAAATCCATAAAGGAACCGCAAACAAAAGTGACTGAGAAAACTGAAAAGATGATTTTTAGTGGATGTGTGAAGTAAGTTCTCCAGAAATTCACATAGGTGTTTTTCAAGATTTTTATTTGTCACATATACACGATTATATAGAGAATATATGACCAGCAGTGAAATGTGAGGTGTGCTAGTAGAGCAACCACAAGGGTAGTTTGTCACATTAACTATCGAAAAAATATACATCCAAGTGATTATGGGGCATTATGTGTATATATATATATATAGAGAGAGAGAGAGAGAGAGAGAGAGAGAGAGAGAGAGAGTTAAAGTGTATGTTAAATATTGTTAAAATTATGTATATGGATAATAAAAAACAGTAATGCTAGTAATCTAATCTAATTAAAAATGTTATTTATGGCAAAGCTGTATTGTCAGGAGCCATTACTCCAGTCTTCAGTGTCACATGATCTATCAGAAATCATCTAATATGCTGATTTGGTGCTTATTAATGTTGAAATTAGCAATGGTTGCTGAAAATACAGCTTCGCCATCACAGAAACAAATAAATATTTTAAGAAATTCAAATTTATTTTTTATTTTATTGTAATAATATTTTACAACATAACTGTGTTTTGATCAAATAAATGCAGTGAGCATAAGTGATCTCTTTCAAAAAAGAAAAAAATAACTTAATTATTCCAAACGTTTGACTGCTAGTGTATATATAGCCTATACACTGAGAAAAAATGGTACAATAGCTGTCACTGGGCCGGCACCCTTTCAAAAAGTATTAATAAGCACCATTTAGGCGCGCTTAACTCTAAGCAGTAAAAAATAAATAAATAAGTAAAAATAAAACAGGAAAAATTATAAAATGAAGTTGGGATGTGGCTAGTTTGTGTTTTTTGAGGCTATCTATATATAACATGTTCTGTTGATTCACTGTAGTTGGTGGTTTCATGATCCTGGTGACTGAATAGTTCATGCTGCTTTTGGTAGGTCAGTCTCCCATTTGTGGACACCTTTCTCGTAGCGAAAAGTGATCATTTGTAAATCCTTTTGTATGGAGTTTACATATGCAGCCCTCATTTATTACTCGTGGTCCATGACAGTAGCATTCAGTTCAAATGGGGTGAGGATGAACCACAATAAAACCATGGGAGGTCTTTACAGAAGGAGAAAGTATTACAGCAGTGCACAGCAGTGTAGCGCTATAGGAAACAAGAGCCTGTGACCCCTGCATTGCAAAAGCTGCTAACCAGGCCACTGTGTTAAGAGGTGGAAATGTGTGAGAGTTGACCCATTGAGAAGCGAAATCCATGCGTAAGGACAATACAAACTAACACCGGTGACTGGCCCGTTGAGTCAGAGTAATGGGCTCTAATGTAGAGTGTGAAAGATCTGCATGTCTGAGAGTGTTAAGTGCCCCATCAGGCCTCTGTTCCCCCAGGGGCCGTAAGAAAGGAGAGTGGTCAGTGAACATTCCTAAAGAGCTGGCCATTTATTTCGCTGTTAAACCCCCTAGTTCACCCTGTCAGTCTGAATATATCTCACTCTATAGTGATAGACAGATATAGAAAGTTTGCCTTCTTATCCAGTAATCTCTCTGTGCATAAAATCCCAAATCTTGACCAATATTGAATAATAAAAAAAGATCTGTTTACTCACAAATGGAAACTCTGAGAGATTCTGAACAATTGCACTGGCTGCTCTTTTCTGCACAACTGCAAAAACTGAAGGAACTTTTAAAGGCATAGTTTGACTTTTCTTTCTTCTGTGGCACATAAAAGAAGAACTGTCTGAAAAATGTCTGAAAACTTTTGTTGTTGTTGTTTTTTGTGCTTACAATGAATGTCAATGCTCACCAGAAAATGATGGTCAAAACGTATGGTAACACTTAGATTAAGGAACACTATTCACTATGAACTAGTTGCTTATTAACATGCACACTACTAGCACATTAGCTGTTTATTAGTACTTAAAAAGCACATCTTAATGGCTTATTCTGCGTGTTATACCAAATGTCTTCTTTTGCATTCCACAGAAGAATGAAAGTCATACAGGTTTGGAACAACATGAAGGTGAATAAATGATGACAGATTTTTTTTTTTTTTTTTTTTTTTAAACTATATCTTAAGGCTTCAAAAAGACAGAAACATGACATAAAACTATTAGAAGTAACCTATATGACCCATGTCCTGTATTCAAAATCTTTTGGAACAGGCCAAAATATAAGTTGATATTTGCTTACATCAACACAGCTGTCACTGGCAGATCCATTAGAAAAGTAGCAATTCATGAACAAAATCGAATCTTTCTATGAATCTGTTGATAGTGGTCTGGTTCACAACTGATTTGGTTCTCAAATTCAGTTAACAGCTCACTGAAGGGGACGTGAATATTTTCAGTGAACAACAACGTTGGTTTCTTATCCAAAGCTATTGTGTGAATTCAGAAAACATAAAAAATATAATAATACATGAGTAATACAGATAATTTTTATCAGTTTTTGGTGTTTTGTTCATCTTTTAAAGCTTCACACCTCCAGTCCCCTTCCATTGAAATAGCAAGGAAAAGACAGACTATACATTCTTCAAAATGCCTTCTCGTGTTCTACAAAAGAAAGACACTGGAATATAAGGGTAAATTAGTTTCTTTGGTGTTCTGCTGAAGAAAGAATCTCACACAGTTTGGAACGACATGAGGGTGAGTAAATTATGTTGGAATTTTCATTTTAAGGCTAAACAATTTTAAGAGTAACAAGATTAAAAGAGTTTAACAAGAGTAAAAGCGTCCACAAACCTCACCGTGGGCTTCGTTTCACAGCTCTGCATGTGTTTTTCCACTTACGAGCAGGGTGAGGGTTAGAGGGTAAAGCTATTGACATCCATAGCGCAGGAAGGAGATCATGTCTGGGACCATTAGTGGCCACTCACAGTTCCTGCTAGATTGACCCTAGTGGGGCAAAGAGACACTTTACGACCCCAGTGACCCCCAAAACCTCAGCATGTTTACCCAAAAGGACTGGAGCCACAGAGGTCAGTAAAACCAAGATCATTTACAAATGAATCACAGTTCCAGGGGGCTTGAACAATGACCAAACAAATGCTACTGTATCAGTAAGCAGTTTAACACATGTCGGACAGTTATTATGGGCTGGGGCTCCAAAATAACTTGAGCATACACTGATTCCCACACACTGTCATCATGTACATCCATGATACTATACACATAATCATAACACTATATACACATATCGCAACACTATCTCACCACCCAAGAGCCCGTTGTGCGATAAACAGATAAATGTGTGTGTTATTGTAGGGGAAGTGGCTGTTTGGAAGGCGGTTTCCTGCTGAAAACCCACAGGGACACCAGCTCCCACTGTGAAAATACTTATGGGGTCTGACTACAACACATTTCACATTTTTCACTCTAGAACAACAATGCTATATTTCAGCAGGTTATACAGATAACAGCTGATATATGACAGAGTCAGTAGAAATGCCTCTTTAACCTGCATTTATTATAACAAAATACTTAGTGATAATAAACTGGTAATATAATATATGTTTAAAATAATAAAACACATTTTCATTAAATTAAAATAAGATATAAAAAAGCATTTCTTATTTTCATTTAGTTTAACTCTATGTACTAAAATAACTGAAACTAAAACTGAAATAAAAATTTATAAAAACTGTGCGGACATATAAACACTAATAAAACTGACAAAAATACACAACTAAAACTTTAACTAGATTAAACTGAAAACAGAAAATAAGAAACTAATTTAAAATATTAACAAAACTGTTATAAAAACTGTTATGTAATATCATATATATTATAAAAAAAGCTAATAAAAATAATTAGTTAATAAATAACAATACTTAGAAGTACTCCTACTTTTTTTTAGGTGTAGCGTGCATGTTGTGTACACAGTTTGATTTATATTAGCCTGTGGCAAATATACTGACGGAGACGGTTGGTTGTAACATGTACGTATGGTTGCCAGGAAGCATAGTTTGTTTGGTGATGAATGATTATGCCATTTACACTATAGAGGTGAGTCAGTCATATAATACTAATAAAACATGAATAGCTGACTGACTAATAGAAAACATAGCAAAAAACATCCACATATTGACTGTTTCAGTTAGAGATAGAGAGGACTGGCGTTATCTTCCAAAAAAGCAGTCACACCCTCCTCATTTGTGTTGGCGTGAGATCAGTTAGCAAATTTCCGTTTCTTGGAACTGGAATGCTGATTAGATTTGATTAACTTGTGTTTTTGTCAAAGATGAAAAACCCGAAAGTTGGCTTGGTTCTTTGAAAGCATCTTATTTATGTCAGAACTGAATATTTTGTCTTCACGCACTAAACCTTTATTCCTCACCGAACATGAGCCCCTCGACTCTCACCCGGGGCTATGGTTGGAAATATGATCTTGGGGGATGTGCGTTTTGAAGGAGGGCAGCTGCCCTTTTTAAAGGCTGTAGATGAATGATGGGATTAGATGTGGTATATACGGATGTGCATGTGTGTTTACGAATGTTCAAGTTTAAGACTTGTGTCTTATTTAATTATATGTGATAATCTGAACCAATGGTGACTTCCATTTATCCTGTTTATTTACACTACAGCTCCTCTAGTTTATTCATTAGAAGTGATTTTGTAAGTCATTTCAATCTTAATTCTCACCCTTCATTCCACTCAGAAATATGATATGTTTCTAAAGAGGATCTGAAGAGGATTTTGTCAAGTGATTAGTGGAAAGAAGAGCTTGTATCAAAGCGAGCGGGTCGGTATTCACTTATCACACACGCGAACACGCATGCAAACACGTGCACACACACACACACTGTACTGACAGACGGGCAGGTGCTTGGGCACCTGTTGGTATAAAAGTGGACTCAATTACATTCTTTCTCCACCTGCAGTCCTTCTAACACAGTAGTCATCCCTTGTGGGAATACCCACAATACACACGCACTTCCTCATTTGGCTCTACATGCATCTAACTTTGCCCACAACATTAAATATCCTCCTTATTATTGATTCTATTGAATTGATTATAAGGGATATTTCACATGCATTGGGTCTGTGAAGACAGGTTAAGGATCATTTATTGTCATCCTACTATGTTAGAGAGAAGCGGCAATAAAACTCTGACTTGACAGTATGAGATTATCTGCTATAAAGTAGTGTACATGCTAGCCTAATGCTTATCTCACATAATTTAGGGCCACACCACGTTTTCTCAGGCGTTGTGTGACAAGCATGACCAAGCAATCAGAAACATATTCAGATGATGATATTAATGATAATCCCTCAAACTGAACAAACTGTTCCACTGTGTTTCTTCAACAATGGACTATTTTGGCCCTGTGGACTTTTAGAAAATACAAATTTCACACTCTCACTAGCTTATTTTATTAACACTTTTTAGAGGAACTGTGTATTTTTTTTCTCTTAAAGTAAAGTAAATTCCCACCACAGAGTTTTTTCATTGTTAATTTTGCATTGTGTTTAACAGTATTCTGTGGTGAAAATGACTTTTTCGTTTCGGTTAATTTCGTAGCTAGAATTTTATGTTTCCTAAATATACACAATTATATAATATTTTCATACTTTTGAATTGCTTCTGGAATTAACACACTATTATTGTTCTTCACACATCACATATCTCATCTCAAGCATGCATTGACACTGATAATTTTATAAAAACAACTTATTAGGGTCAAAACTGTGCTGTAGGGTGGAAATAATGACACAGAAATGGGTGTTCGTAACATGGTTATAATTTTCACACTATATAAATATAACATTTTAATATAAATAGTGAAATGGTTTATGCTTATTTCACTCATTCTTCATATCATCATAGTTTGAAACATGCAATAATTCATCATTTTCACAACATCATTTTTTTTATTAGTATTTGTATTAAATAATAGAAAGGTACAACAATAAAATCCATAGATAAGGGGATTTGAAAACCAGCAAAAAATAAAATGATGAAAAAAAATGGGAAAAATATTGAAAAGTTGGAAGACTTTGAAAAAGTTGGAAGTTTCAAGGCTGAAATTTTCAAGACTCTTCTGAAAAAAAAACCCACCAACCCCTGGGACATAACAGCCCCAAAGTTGAAGAACCACCGAAGAGCTCAAACAACCACTTGTCTATTTGCATGTTTGAAACACGAACCAGCTAAGACAAACCATAAAGTGCAAAGGAAAACATATTAGCTCATCACAGGGGTTCAAAGTTCACTGGACCACATCTAAACATGTTTTAAGGTTCCAACATCAAAGCAAACATAAAACGTATGAAATTGAAATAGCGAAATCAGACAAAGCAAAAGCTTCTCTTGGTGAGCATTCACATGATGGTCATTAACCTCGTGGCTTTAGTGCTCCCCATTGGTGCATTAATCCCAGACACTGTGTCTAATAAGCGTGATGTAAGAGAACCTTCAACTTGTAACTCACACAAATCCAATTCACGCTTATAATTTGACCTTCCCTTGGAGGCAAAGATAAAGGCTGAGAGCACACACGCATGTCAACAGAATGAAAGATGAACCCATGCGGTCATTTGACCTCCTCACACCTCTACTGTGAGGAATAAATCATCTCAGCAGCTCTTTCTCCTAAACGGCCCAGTTTGACAGAGAATTGTGTGCGAATCAAAACCAAAATCATGTTTATATGAGCAACCCCCAATTTCCCTTTCGTCAGTGTAACACAATGGTTTTGCAGGCAAAGCTTCAGAGGAATCTGAGCATTGAGATGCTGAGTGAAGGTCTGAAAACCGTTTTCCCACTGATTCAGAAAAGACTTCCCATCAGGAAGAGGGAGAAATAGAACCTGGAAGTTTACTCAGAGGTTTTTGCGCCTTGTTTTTTTGGCGATTTCCTGTTGCGGTCCACCCTCGGCTGAGCCGCACGAGGAAGAGAGGGCTTAAGTGAAGAAAGAGAAGAAGGAAGGATAGTGGCATAGTAAACGGAGGAGAGGGTTGAAAGATGGAGGCTTCCCCCTCCTCCTTCTCCTCAGCCCCCCGAATCCAGCTGTCTAAATGGAAAGGTGGCACGGCAAGGAGGGAGGAGGAGGTTACAGTTGGAGGATGCTTATTGTTTTGTGATTCCTGTGTTTAGGGTTCAGTTTGTGTCCCTCAAACAAAGGCCCATTCTACTGGAAGGGATATCAGCAAGTCTTTGTGTTTACAGGTTTACAAGCACGCAGAACCAAAAACAAGCACCGCTAGCTATAGAAATTGGAGCGACGTGTCAAACTTTGCACTTGCATTGTATCAAACTAAATATTAAAGATTATATATTCAATCTTTACTTCTTCAAAAGCATTATTTTTCTATAAGCTCCAGCAATCCTAAAAAGCTTCATATATTGTTTTAACACACACTGGGTCTAAATCATGAAACATGAGCAGAATAAATTGTGTAAATCATTTGTAAAGCTGTTCTAATGTATATGTTCAGGATTCACGTTCATACTTTCAAAATTGCTATGAAACTGCTTAGTTTGTTTTTTGTTCAAAAAGATTTTTCTGCAACCTAACACTTTAACTTCATATTTTTTATTAGGCATATGGCAAATTAATTTCTTGTGTATTTATGCAATATAGTGGAACAAAACTTGAAATATAATTAATTAAAATGTAAGTAGTTGTAATTAATGGGCGTGAATTATGCTAATTATTAATGAATGTTCACATGCACCCTATTTACAAGTGATTGGCTTTCATTAACACACATGTTTAATTATCAGATCTAAGGTTTACAAAGGTGAGTTTTTGGGAAAGTCCATTTTATTCACAATCTACTCATATATTTATGAAAGTTTCATGAATTAAGTCCACAGAGAGTAAAGAAAAGAACTGGTTAACAACTATTGATGCATCCAGCCCTAACCCCTATAGTATGCAAAAAGCAGTGTCATGTCTAAATACATGTTATTTTTATAAAACAATAGCTAAAAACACTATGAAAATAAAATAAACTTAAAATAAAGTCAATTAGTGGGTTCTTCATAAAATGCAGTATGCAATTTTGGACAACACTAAATGGATAGTTCAACCAAAAATGAAAATTCTGTCATCATTTACATAATTTGCTTATCGTTCCGAAACTGTATGTTTTCTGTCTACTATGGAACATGAAAGGAGACATTCTCAATAAGGTTAGGGAACCAAATAACACTGGAGTCCATTGACTTGCATTGATCATGCCCAACAAATCATGTACGGTGACTTCAAGTAAAGTAATCCAACTTAATGTTTTGCGTATCATATCATAAAAGGATCAATAAATGACGCACATTGAATCAAGTGCAGACATCACACAGATGGTGTGAGAACCAAATGATAAAGTTGTTTATATTTTATGGAACATAACTCTACAAAGAGATTGTAGATTTGTTTTGTGCTGGTATGTGCTCCCCGACTTGTTTCCTTCTACCGTCGTCCGTCAGTCTGACTGCATCTTCTCTCAGCTCCATTGACAAAGAAAAGACGTCTGTACTATGATGATGCAAATACACACACACACACACACACACACACACACACACACACACAACATAAGTGATCATAACAGTCAAATTCTTAAGTGCATTCCAGCAAACCTGTATTGACTGGGACAGACCTGTCGGGACACTGTTTACTGCTTGTGTTTCTGGAATCCTGCTTGTTGAAAGTGTATGTAGGTGGCTGTTCTTTGATGCATTTTTTTCCTTTCTCACCTGAGGAGACAAGTAAGGGGTCATAAAGTCATCAAGTACAAAATGTTTTGCAATCAATCTCTTTTGTCTGCCGACACTTCATGCTTGAAAAAACTGAGAGATGATGACTGAAGACATTAAAATGCTCACACTGACGCCTGGCACATACACCCAACATACAGACCTAATAAAACAAAAACATTTACCATGCACTGATTCTTGAGTACTGGGACAAAACAAACAAAAAGTGAAAAAATAAAAGAAAAGATGTGTTCATTTTAACATGTTCAGAGGAATTCAGCTATGTTTTTTTTTGTCTGCTGCTTCTTACATTTTCTAAACGTTTTCCTTCCTATCGATCAATATATCAACACTCAAATTGAAAATAAAGATTACTGTCATGTCAAATATGGCTATTTATTAAAAATATTAACAAAACTAAGGTTAACTTTCATACATGAATGACATGTGAATGCAGGTTTCAGACTGACTGTTTTCACCATCTGACAGAAAATCCTATGGTGCTGACAGCTGATGATGTAGACAAAATAACCATATTTTGCCATCAAACATAATTAAATGCAGTAGTAATTTTGTGTCATGGCTTTGGAAGAAATTACTAGAACTCACATAAAATAAAAATTATATATATATTATTATTATTACTATTTTTAGATTATGTAACCAGGTTGACATGGTTAACAGAAAATATAAGAACAACTATTTAAATGTATTATTATTTTTTAAATGCCAGTGTGAACTCATAGCAGGTGAAATATGTAGCAAAAGCCATCAGAATAAAGACTTTTAAAAAATTGTTTAATAAATCTATTATTTTGTATTATATCTATTTGTTTTCATTTTATTTATTATACAATTAACAAAAAGCAAAAAACACTAGCTTGCTCTATTCTTTTTCTATTCGATGTTTTATTTTTATTTATTATATATAAATAGATAAAAAATATATAACATTTTAATATATATATAAAATAACAATTTTATATTATATATATAAAAAACCTTGCTACATGTACTGCGTTAGGCTAACTGAGACTTGTCATAGCACTTGCATGTTGTTGCTCTTTTGTTGGTTTTGATTGCTTCTATTGTCCTCATTTATAAGTTGCTTTGGATAAAAGCGTCTGCTAAATGACTAAATGTAAATGTAAATCTCAGCGTTGACTAGAAGTACTCAATTTATTTAAGGTATATTTTAAAATATTGACTGTAATGTTTCTTGATATACAAACCCGATTCCAAAAAAGTTGGGACACTGTACAAATTGTGAATAAAAAAGGAATGCAATAATTTACAAATCTCATAAACTTATATTTTATTCACAATAGAATATAGATAACATATCAAATGTTGAAAGTGAGACATTTTGAAATGTCATGCCAAATATTGGCTCATTTTGGATTTCATGAGAGCTACACATTCCAAAAAAGTTGGGACAGGTAGCAATAAGAGGCCGGAAAAGTTAAATGTACATATAAGGAACAGCTGGAGGACCAATTTGCAACTTATTAGGTCAATTGGCAACATGATTGGGTATAAAAAGAGCCTCTCAGAGTGGCATGTCTCTCAAAGTCAAGATGGGAAGAGGATCACCAATTCCCCCAATGCTGCGGCGAAAAATAGTGGAGCAATATCAGAAAGGAGTTTCTCAGAGAAAAATTGCAAAGAGTTTGAAGTTATCATCAACTACAGTGCATAATATCATCCAAAGATTCAGAAATCTGGAACAATCTCTGTGCGTAAGGGTCAAGGCCGGAAAACCATACTGGATGCCCGTGATCTTCAGGCCCTTAGACGGCACTGCATCAAACAGGAATGCTACTGTAATGGAAATCACAACATGGGCTCAGGAATACTTCCAGAAAACATGTGGTGAACACAATCCACTGTGCCATTCGCCGTTGCCGGCTAAAACTCTATAGGTCAAAAAAGAAGCCATATTAAACATGATCCAGAAGCGCAGGCGTTTTCTCTGGGCCAAGGCTCATTTAAAACGGACTGTGGCAAAGTGGAAAACTTTCTGTGGTCAGACGAATCAAAATTTGAATTCTTTTTGGAAAACTGGGACGCCATGTCATCCGGACTAAAGAGGACAAGGACAACCCAAGTTGTTATCAGCGCTCAGTTCAAAAGCCTGCATCTCTGATGGTATGGGGTTGCATGAGTGCGTGTGGCATGGGCAGCTTACACATCTGGAAAGGCACCATCAATGCTGAAAGGTATATCCAAGTTCTAGACAACATATGCTCCCATCAGACGTCGTCTCTTTCAGGGAAGACCTTGCATTTTCCAACATGACAATGCCAGACCACATACTGCATCAATTACAACATCATGGCTGCGTAGAAGAAGGATCCGGGTACTGAAATGGCTAGCCTGCAGTCCAGATCTTTCACCCATAGAAAACATTTGGCGCATCATAAAGAGGAAGATGCACAAAGAAGACCTAAGACAGTTGAGCAACTAGAAGCCTGTATTAACAAGAATGGGACAACATTCCTATTCCTAAACTTGAGCAACTTGTCTCCTCAGTCCCCAGACGTTTGCAGACTGTTATAAAAAGAAGAGGGGATGCCACACAGTGGTAAACATGGCCTTGTCCCAACTTTTTGAGATGTGTTGATGCCATGAAATTTAAAATCAACTTATTTTTCCCTTAAAATTATACATTTTCTCAGTTTAAACATTTGATATGTCATCTATGTTGTATTCTGAATAAAATATTGAAATTTGAAACTTCCACATCATTGCATTCTGTTTTTATTCACAATTTGTACAGTGTCCCAACTTTTTTGGAATCGGGTTTGTAAAAATATGTATCTACATGGCTGTTTAATAATAGAAATATGCAGTTTAATATGATCTTCCATTCAAATAATTCATGTGTGCTCACCAGGGCTGCATTCATTTGATCAAAAATACAGTAAAATTGTAAAATGTTATTACAATTTTAATTGACTGTTTTCTATTGTAATTTATTGAAACATGTAATTTATTCCTGTGATGGGAAAGCAGAATTTTAGCAGCCATTAATTCAGGTTTTTATTGTCAAATGTTCAGAAATCATTCTAATATGTTGATTTGGAAACATGCTCAAGAAACATTTCATATTATCAATATTGAAAAGAGTTGTGATGCAATTCTTTGATGAACAGGATTCATGAACACAGATCAAAAGACCTTACCAAATAAAAGCATTAATGCATCAAACAAAATCATAAACACAGTAGTGTAAAGTACACTAAATAACATAATAATAATTGAGTTATGAAGTCTGAGAACAGGTGGTTTTAGAGGGAGTCGGTGATAAATTTCATAATTTTGATTAAATAAAGTGAAATTAATCTTTGATCTATTTCAAACAGGAAATGTTGCTTATTTCAAAATTAAAGGCAAACTGTGAGTAACAAACTACCAGTTTCAGCCTCACACAGACATGCAGGAATGGAACTCCAAACACAGTTTCAATAATAGAATTTTTACTCACAACACAACAGCAAGCAGGCCAACAGGCAACACATATGTTGTTGTGATACATTTCAAAACACACACTGAATTTCTGTACAAACAGGAACCCAAACACACAATTTTTCCGCTAAGGAAATACAACAATGGGTCCGTCACAATATGATTATGCTGTATAATAGCTTCCTTCCAGGTCAGGTCCTCTCATCTGTCTCTCTACAAATCTGTATTCGGCCACTGATCAACCAAAGGCTCCGTTCACTCATTCATTTACTCATTTCTCACGATCTCAGCTGTGTGGAGGATGTCCTCAAAAGTCCAACAACATCCTGATAGACACCTGAGAGTGAAGCGTGTGAGCTCGTCTATATGTGAGTGTGGTTTTAACACATCTGGAGAGGTGAGTGTATTTATGACGTTTATGAGTGTGTGGAAGATGTGAGCTTTTCTATTGAATGACTTTCAGAAGTGTTGTGAGAAAGGAACATCTTTAGTTTAAAAACCCCTCTCTTACTCTTCCTTTTTTACCAAATCCAAGTCAGTGCAAAAGCTTTGCAAATCTTATTACAGTTTTTACAACCCATTCTTCCATAACACTAGCAACTCAACAAACACACTGTCTCATAAAACAATGAAAACCTAAAAAAACCCACTAACAACAGGTGGCATACAATGTTCTTTTATAAAACAAGAATGACAGCTTTCTACTAGAATTCACTGCAGTATGTTACATGGTCCTTGTTTACATTACAGTACAAAATGATTCTTAAGTTGTGCCCTTTTGGATAGTTGGACTAATGCCTGTGTATAGGTGTTCAGCTACATCTGATGTAGCAAATTGATGTCTTGGGGCCATTCACACAGAGAGTGTTTTTGCTCCGAAACAAAGTCTTGAGACGTTGAAGTTGAAATGACTTTAACTTGTGAGTCACATTTTTAGAATGGCGTGTCATGCACGGCACGCTGTAAAAGATGTGAGCACTGAAAGCACAATGCTCAAACACATCCGTCGACCGTATGTTTACAAAGAAAAACAACGGAAAATAGCACTACGGATTGGAAAAAACGCAATATGTGAGAAAGGTCCCTGATTCAGTTTTGTATTAGCGTTTTGACATTTTGAAAAAGCAAAATGTTCAAATTTGCCTGTAGGTACTAGGGTACTATGTATGATAGTATCGTGTATCGACGATAGTCATTGACATCGCCTGTGGCTGATGCCTTTGACGATATCAAGATAATTATTATTATTATTAGTAGTAGTGTCAGGGTTCTGTTGTGCGAGTCATGTGTTCCCGCCTCTTGTGTCCATATTTGGTTTGTTTCCTGTCCTTGTTAAGTGTGAGCATTAGTTAATTTGTGTCCAGCTGTGTTTGTCTCGTTATCTATGATTTACCTGTGTATTTATAGTCCTGTCTTTTCAGTTTGATTTCGTCTGGTCTACTCGTTACTCCCGGTGTTTCCTGTCTGCCTTGTCTTGCCTTGTCTGCATTAAAGACTATTATTTGAGTTTACATCCTCGTCTGCGTGTCCTTGTTCCTCTCTGCTGTGTGCACCGTGACAAGTAGTAGTAGAATCTAATACATGTTAGTGCTTAATTGTCCCATCATATTTCTTTTTACATGCTTTTACGGTATTGCACGTCATAATCAATCACACACGATTCCGTTGAGCTTACAACAGAAGCTTACAATTAGCATGATAAAAATGTTGGTCATTACTTATAGAGCCCTGCATGGTCAGGCACCCTCTTAAATCCATGATCTATTACATGCACACTCTCCTGGCCGGTCTTTGAGGTCTTCTGACCTAGACCTTTTAACTATTCCCAGAACACGTCTTAAGATAAGGGGTGACCATGCTTTCTGCGTCATGGCTCCAAGGCTTTGGATCTCTCTCCACTTGTCATTGAGAACTATGTGTTCTGTAGAATCTTTTAAAAAACACCTAAAGACATATCTTTTTGGACAAGCTTTTAAATAACAATATGGTCTGGAAGCAAATTTTTTTGATATTTGGTGGTATTTGTACAGCTGGTACTTTAACTTCTTTTGATTTTAATTTTTATTGTAAAGCACTTTGTGACTGACTCCTTGTCTGTGCAAGGTGCTATATAATTTTTTTTTACTTACTTACTTTCTTACGAATGCAGTGACCAGTCAGAGGAGTTCATATGAGTCATCGCTAAAACACCAGAGTTTGTTGTTGAGTGTGCATGTTCTGACTAAATTCTGCTCTCTCACGAATTCTCTCATCATAAACAACAAAGTGCAGATGTATGAGCGATGTAAGTATAAGATATTTATTCATCATAGATAGCTTCACTGATTATAACAGGAGTGTTTTATTAAAGTGAATTAACTCACGCTGGATTTTGATCATGTAAATGTTCTTTGCTTGTTTTCTGTAGCTGCTGTTTGAATAACTGAGGAAATGTAAGCATTATAATTAGCAACTTACAATTTTTTTATTAAATTGTGATCATGTTAAATACAAATTCAGTCATATTAAAAAATATTTTATGACATGACATCCATATGCTATTTGACTAAAAAGATATGTTTAGTTAATATATTACATTACACTAACACTAGGCTGCTTTTAGCCTTGCCCTGGAGTTGGTTCATTCTTTGGCTATGAATCTAAGTAAATAATTAAATAAATTAGCGTGATAATATCGTGTGTCGGCGATCCAACGGGCTGACGATAGGACGATATGACTATGGAGCATATCACCCAACACTAGCAGGTATAGTTTTGGCTGAGTGAAAAAAAAGAATGAATGTAATTTGAAAGATGTTGTCAATGAATTCATTTTGTTTAAAACCAATAGAAAATTGCTGCTGTGTGAAAAGTTTAGAAAAAAGTAACTGAAAAATGGGTTTGTGGACAGGTGTATCAGGTGCGTTTTATTATTTATGACTAATCCACTGTTATGTAGGGCCTGTTATCATAATTCAGATTCATGGTCAAGCTCAATGGTAAGTGAGCAACAGTTTGCGCTTCCTAACAGTGACCGGCCTTCCTGTGAGTCTAGGGTAACAATGGTGGGAAAAAACGTCCTTCATTGACGGGACCTATTTTCACACGTCCACGTGAAACCATCGACAGCATGCACTCTACGCCCTTGACAAAGACCACCAACTTCTTCAACAAAGACACTTCTGACAAAAAGACTATCATGACAACAAAAACAAACCATTAAAGGTACACCTGAGGTTGCCGTGCAGTTCATGGGAAAATGGGGAGGGTGAGGGGTTTACCGGATTTTCCTAATTGAAAGGTGAAGTGTGTACTTTTTTAATGTCAAAATAGTTTACAACTATAAGGAAGCCATTAATAAGTTGTTTTCCCTAAAGGTGTGGCTCTGTGGTGCTATCAAAATATTGATGTGTTTGTTTGAGCATCCGGACCAACCTTATACAGCAACACTGGCTCAACCAGTGCCATTTTGAAGTTATGTTTGCCTGAAAAATGGAAGACTGGGGGATTAAAACTCGCAATTCCATTTGTTGACAATAATGGCTCAGAAATTACACATTGTGCAAATGTAAATGCATTGTATGCATTTGAGGTTAATATTGGAATTATATGCATTTGAGATTAATTATGCATATGTCATGTAAACATGTAATAACCTGATTAAGATAATATTCAGTTTTTTAAAAAACTGAATGAGACAAATAACATAAACAATGCCTGCATTAATCAAAATATTGTATCATGTAAACATCATATTCATAATATACACTGTAAATTAATATAGAAGACCATTACTTGAAATGTCAGTAGATGTCGTTAAGAAGTCAGTAGTTTTTCAGTATGTGGTTTTATAAAGAAATTAATACTTTTATTCAGCATTTAGTATGCATTACATTTATCAAAAATGGCAGTAATAGCATTTATAATGTTTCAGAATTTTTACATTTCAAATCAATTCTGTTCTTTTAAAGTATATTCATCAAAGAGTCCTTTAAAAAGTATCAAGGTTTCCACAAGAATATTAAGAAACATAACTGTTTTCAATATTGATAATAATGATAATTTTTTTCTTGAGCACCAAAGCAGCATATTACAATGTTTTTAAAGGATCATGTGAAGACTGGAGTAAAGGCAGTTTAAATTATTTGTAAAATAATAAAACAGTTATTTAAAACTGTAATAAAAGAGTATAACTGCTTTTTACTAGTTTTGAACACATAAATACAGCCTTGGTGAGCATAAGAGACTTCTTTCAAAAACAATAAAGAATCTTACAGCCCCCAAACTTATAAATGGTAGCATATGCAGGTATATTTCATTAACATATAAGCATTTTTCTGATAGTCCTTAACCTGAAAATGATGAGCATGGTTATTTCTTTGTGTGTATCTATCCCTTTCTGTGAGAGAAAGAGAGAATAGCATGAATCGATGGATAAATGGGCTCCCTGCCTGCACTGACAGTGCATGAATTGACAGACTTTGTGTGAAATGCACAAACACACACCTGCTGTTAGACACAATGATCTTCCTCTGAGGACTCGTTTTCTCACTATGTGCTAATGAGAGACCAGCTCAGTCAAAGATTCCCACCAATCTACCCAAAACAAACAAGGAACATACAAAACAGTAGGAGAGAAAAGTGGGGGGGGGGGATGCTAGGACATCCAGGTGCTGAAACAGACAGACGTGCCATTTTATTCCCATGCTTAAAAACACATTTTCCCTGGATATACAAGTGCAAATACTGCGTGCAAATATGCCTACCCCAAACGCATGGCCTATATGTATTCAACATGCAGGTCCCTACAGGTATTTGTAGCCTGTGTAATTATAGAAGCCTAGTAAAAACACACCTGAAAATCAGGATTATGGGGGTTTTGCTTTTGCAACCAACACCATTAAATCCTTGCTGGATTTTCACTCTTTGGAAACTCTAACCAAAAGACTTTGTTTGACCTCAAACAGCTCTCGGAGCTCTAAGTGCTCCGGTGACCGTGGATTTTTTTTTTTTTTTTTTTTTGCTGACCTTTGACCTTTGACATCTGTACTCTGCTCTCTTGATTCTGGTGGAGGTATCTGAAAGCTGCACTATGTGTCTATACATATTTATGTATGCAAAAATCTACTTTTAGCCAAGCCTGCCAATGGTAAGTAAATGAAGAAAATTTGCCAGGCATAAATATTTCTTACCAGTATTTTGCATTATTTTTTCATATTTAAAATGTACACAATATAAAATATTTTAGATTTTTTTTTTAAATATATATATTTTAAAAGTATCTATGCTCACCAAGGCTGCATTTATTTGATCAAAAATACAGCAAATCAGTAATATTGTGAAATATTACAATTTTAAAAGTCTATTTTAATATATTTTAAATGTAATTTATTCCTGTGATGTCAGCCTTCAATGTCACATGATCCTTCTCAAATAATTTCAATCAGCTGATTTCGTGCTCAAGATTTCTTATTATCACCCATGTTAAAAATAGTTGTGCCTCTTAATATTTTTGTAGAAACAATGATGCATTTTTCATATTCTTTGATGAATATCATTTTTACTGTCACTTTTGATCAATTTAATGCAGCCATACTGAATAACTGTATTAATTTCTTGTAGTTATTGCATTCATTTCTGTAAAAAAAAAAATTGTCTTGTATATTAGTGACAAACAGTGCAGACCAAAAAAACTGCATTTATCAACAAAAAAAATAAAAATAATAATAATTGGATGATCCATTGTTATTTTATTTAATTTGCAGCTTATTGCATTGCAGCTTAATTTAAGAAATAATCAACTTCTGTCACCACATAGAGACAAATGCCATCTAGATGTAGATGGCATAGATGTACAGGTCATGAAAGACATTTGGTCTGAATTATTCTTAAATTAACTAAAACTGCAAGATGATTCAACTTACACACTGCATGCATCACTGCTATTTAATGTACTTGTCAAAGCTCACTAGCTGTATGTACATGTATAGCACAAAATGTAAAAAATAACATCAAATCATAATGAACGTATCACAATCAACGCATAATCATAATAAAGTCACTGAATGCTGTGTCATTGAGTAAACACATGCACTTTCTCACAAATGCAGTCACAAGAACACTAGAGTGACTTCAGCACAGCTCTCAGAAAACAAGTTACTTTTGTCTAGCTAACGTCATTTAGGAGGGGGGCGCCTACACATGATCAAGGTTACACCACCAACCAAACAACAACAACTCTATATTCTCTAGTGTTATGACATTCAAAATGATATCTGTCATATCTTGTTTTACATCTTACAAACCTTGACAAATACTTGTTTTCACTCTAGGGAGATCTGGCAGTTGTGCTGTTGTGTGCAGGATTGTGAAAGACATAAATCTCCTGACTAATGCAATATCTTATGCTCACACTGGCAACTGCAAGCCTGCAAGAAAGTCCTCAAACTCCTGTGCCAAATGTTACGAAACATCTGATGTACTGAAGACGCCCTGCAGACAAAACCGTCTAGACGCCGTTTGCCTTAACGCTATACCTGGCTCAGGTGTGTGTGGTGATTCAGCCAATGCCTTAGCGTATGTTTATCATATCTACTGAGTAACATCTACAGCAAAGTGGTTTTACAGATTGCAAAAAAATACTTGTTTGGGTTTCAAACACATTGAAGGCACATAAACACACATGCACCCACATACAAAGAGAAAGATTGATAGAGTGTACAAATGAACTGAACCATTACAATAAGCATAACAGTATTGATTAAGATTTTTTAAGCGTTACTTTGACGTCTGCATGTCATCATTCTGCCTACCAATGAAAGTGTGACTTCAAAATTTAAAAATGCCGCCACAGGATGAAATCAACCGCCATGAAGGAAACCACAAAAACAAAGACACCTAACTTTACTAATAGAGACCACAACTCAGGATACGCCCAATAGACACTAAACACTCTCACAGACACATACATTCATATACATACCACAAAAATGTGTTCTTAGTTACTATGATCGACCAGCAAGTGTGGTTTTTATCCCAACCAAACTACCAGGTACAGATATAGATATCTGTCCACAGTCTTCACACACATCTGATAACCGAAACTTGTCAACAACATCTGTTACCTCTATTAGTTTGTTGAGAAAAATGAATGAATCTAGAAAGTAGTTTCAGAATGATTGAAAAACTTAATTATTGTATTTCTGAAGGCCTCAAATCAGAGTTTTAATGTAATGCTTTTACAATACTTATATTATCATTAGTAACAGGCCAACATTGCCAAAATTGACCATAGCCTATTTACTTCATGTTTCTGACTGTATTGTTCATTACTTATCTGTGCATGTTGTTCCAAAGAAAGGCTTTGTCTAGTTTAGTCTAAAATGACTTTATTCTATGAAGGTGTTTTGACTTTTGGACAATGTTAATTACTAAATAGACATTGCTTTGGCAAACTTTAATTTTGTGTTGCTATGTTTAGGTATGTAATGCCCACTTTTCACATAACAACGAAGTCCCACATTTTTTTTTCTCACTGATTACCTATAAATGAAATCTATATTGAAGTGTTTTAGCACAAGCCCTATGATTTTAGCTGTTGTGAGAGTAAAATAATCACATTTTAAAAAATACTTCATGTTTCCTTTAAAAATATTACTGTGGCACATTTTTCATTTCACTTGCATGTTTGGCATATTTTTATGCATAAATTAACTCTCTGGCGCCATCTCCTGGCTTGATTAAAAAGCTGTCTGTTGACATATACTATAGTAATAGCGCCATCTACTGTTAACACAATGCACTTCCTTGAAACTGACAATACATAGTGTGCCAATTAGGACATCATGTTGAAAAGCTAAAGACAGAATAATTTTGTTTAAGTCATTAAATGAGGCAGATGACCAGAAGCGAGACCAGTGAAAAAGTAACGGCGGGTGGCAAGTGATGTCTCAAATATCTGTTACAAGTTTTTGTTTTGCTGTATTGATACTTTGTGCAAGACAATTTATTGTATTTTGAAGTTTTTAACGAGGCAACAATACCACAATATATCAATAAAAATCCAACACAGCAATTTCTATAAAACTGCAAAATAATGCCCTATTCAGTATTCATAAAGTACTATATTTGGCTCAATCTCACCCGCGCAGAGAACAGTAACAGGTATCACGTGACACTGACGCTCCGACAACTAAACATTTTTATACATAATGCCACGTAACAACGTGCAAACTTCAAGTGTTAGCCATTTTATGACAAATACATAATGGGATTGTTAAAACAGCAAGATTATTATTAATACTTTTTGCACTATATGGGTCTGATACTGTACTTGATCAATCAAACTTCTAAAACGCTAAGTTTTGAGTAACCCCTATTTCATAATTTCATATTAACTAACACTTCTCCTATTTTTAATTCTTGACATTTCTCTATTGTTTCAATCTTTATAGAAACTGTCTGACCGCAACATGATGCCATGCCCCCCCGAACAGAAAGCTCGAGAATGATTGGCCACTATGGTCCAATTGTAGTGGCAGCACCGAAAAGCAAGAATCTGATTGGATCCTGGTGGCGCGAAAATAATCACATGGTACAGCATTTCGCGCGAAAACTTCTGAAACAGCTCGTGTGCTGCTTGTGTTTTAGACGGGACAGAGAATACATTATCGTTATAACTTTGTAATAACAATTTATTACAAAAAATGGATCTTATGGAACAAGGAACAAATCCGAATGCTGGTCAGATGATCAAGGACGATCTGGCGGAAAAATGCCAAAAATTATTCCAGGCTTTTTTGGAAGAGTGAGTAAATGTGGTGCTTCATTATTGTTCCTCAGTATCATGAAAGTTACACGATGGGTAACCGTATATGTTAGAATAATTACAATATTTCCTATGAAACTATACTAAAATTAGTCGTATGATTTCATGTCAAACTACAAATATATTTAAGTTATATAGAATTGTAGAATTAATATGTTTGCATGAACATTACACCCGTGCACGTGATCATGCATTATCTTTGCTATAACGTATAATTATTTTTGTGTGATTTGTATACATTTTTGGTCGTAATCAGAATTGTACACTATATTGTTGTACCGCTCCGCAGGTTTCATAATAGTGATGGAGAAGTGAAGTACCTGCGGGACGCAGAGGAGTTGATCCGGCCGGAAAGGAACACACTCGTGGTCAGTTTTACAGACCTGGAGGGCTTTAATCAAGAACTGGCAACCGCCATCCAGGAAGAGTTCTACAGGTGTGAAAGGAGCCAAAAGAAAAATCTAAATTGTTTTCATACATTGCTTTTGAATTTAGTCACCATATACTTTGCTATAGTCATCTTACCGTTGAAATATAAGTACACAGTCATTTAATTATTAATGCATAAAACCCTGAAACATTATCATGTAGCACATAATACATAAATATAAATGCATAATCTCAGATGTGTAGTTATTGTGTAAAGTAGTGTGTGTGATATGAGTATGTAGTGCAAATTGACTTACATTTGGCAGAGGCTTAGACAACTAAAAAGCTGCTTTATTAAATTGATAACACGTTGTTTTTATCTGCATGTACAAAGTAAAACTTTTTTGTTGTTTTGTTTTAGACTTTACCCCTCCCTGTGCCGTGCTGTGCGTAATTTTGCTCGGGATCATGGAGAAGTTCCTACCTCAAAGGAATTCTATGTTGCCTTCCAGGATCTACCAACCAGACACAAGTAAAAAGAGTTTTGAAGACAGTGTTACTAATTAATCATTTAAAACTAAAATACTGTATATCTGACAAAATTATATATCAATTTCTCGTTATTTTGAACAAATGCCTCCTTAACTAATGTGCTCCTGCAGGATCCGTGAGTTGACCGTGATGAAGGTTGGCTCACTGGTGCGCATCAGTGGCCAGGTTGTCCGTACTCACCCCGTTCACCCCGAGCTGGTGAGCGGGACCTTCCTGTGTTTGGACTGTCAGGGAGTGATAAAGGACGTGGAGCAGCAGTTTAAATACACTCAGCCGAGCATTTGCCGCAATCCTGTGTGCAACAACCGTAGACGATTTCTCCTGGATACAAACAAATCTAAATTCATCGACTTCCAGAAGGTATGACAGGAAGCCATAGACTTTTGTGTTTTGGTCCCCTTTCCTCTCTTGAAATGACGGAAAAGTTACAGTGCAAAGCATGTATAGGTATAGGCTTCTTTGTAGTTGATGATGTCTCATTGGTGAGAACATTTTTCTGTTGGTTAGACCTTGAGGAAATAATTAGAAATTTGCCATTTTTCTGCAAAATATTTAATGCAATATATAAGTGAATTGTCAAAAGCTATTTATTTTTACAAGATAATTTGCAATAACATTTATCAGTAAATCAATAATTAAATCAGTAAATCAATAATAAAAATAAAAAGTTGTTTCAACAGATGTTTCTTATGTCAGTTTCTAGTGGCATAGGGCTGAACAATTTCTATTTTAAAAGCTAATTGTGACATTTCGAATAAATTAAAAAAAAAAAAGCAAGTTTTATTTAAAATGAATTAAAAAAAAAAAATGCACGAGGTTTGCTGTTCTGGTTTTATGGCTGCATAGGTAGGCCAAAAATGTTATGATTACATATAAATATGCTTTAAAATAACATTAGTTGTTGTTATTATTAAATGAAAATGTAAAAACAAAATATATTACTATTGTATTATTTTACTTTGAAATAAAGTAAATTAATTTTTTACTCTCTGAAACATAGAGCACATGTTTATTTAATTAAATCACGGTGTCTGTGATTGGATAATTGCACTAAGCCATTATTTCAACTTCAGTTTTAATCTTGCAGCCCTATACAGGAAGAGCCAAAAAGCTTGAATGTTACATTTTTATAAATCTTTCCTATTCTGTTGCACTCTGTCAGGATGACTGAGTGCTTGACATTTCATCATACTAGCCCTGTGCCATTGTTTTTAAAGTGTTGTTAGTGTATCTTGACATTTTACTTGCCTTGATTCCAGGTGCGTATCCAGGAGACACAGGCTGAGCTGCCACGGGGCTCCATTCCTCGTAGTATGGAGGTGATTCTGCGGGCCGAGGCTGTGGAGTCAGCACAGGCCGGTGATAAATGTGACTTCATTGGCTCCCTCATCGTTGTGCCAGATGTATCCCAGCTGTCCACACCAGGTACACACCTCTCATTCAGTCGGCCATCACTGATGTTTATACAGCGGTTGTAAGTCTGAGTATTGATTATGTTTGTTTCAGGTGTGCATGCTGAGACCAGCTCTCGTACAGCTGGGGTGCAAGGTTACGAGAATGAGGGTCTCCGTGGGCTTAAAGCGCTGGGTGTCAGAGAACTTTCCTACAAACTTGCTTTCTTGGCATGCCACGTAGCCCCCACCAATCCCAGAGTAAGAGTCAAGCCCAATGTAGGCATGGAGGTCTCATTTCTGTTACTCCAGATTGTTTTAATGGCATGTCTCTGTTTGTAGTTTGGTGGTAAGGAGATCCGGGATGAGGAGCAGACAGCGGAGAGTATCAAGAAACAGATGACGGTACAGGAGTGGGAGAAGGTGTTTGAGATGAGTCAAGATAAAAACCTCTACCACAACCTCTGCACTAGCCTCTTCCCTACCATTCATGGTTAGTCACTATGAACAACAATGTTATTCTAAGTTGGGCACAAACACAAATTGATGCTAACAAAATGAATTCATATATTAGTGGTCAAGTGGCCAGTGGCAATACCAGTAACAGGAGAGTGGTTTGACTGATATAATGCTGATAAATAAACATTGTAAAAAGTGAAAATTTGCATTTGTTACCTTGAATGAATAGTTAATCCTAAAATGAAAATAAGTCATCAGTTACTCAACCTCACGTTGTTATAATCGCTAAACACAAATGTAGATTTTTTTTTTAATGAAAGGAGGGAATTTTTTTGGAAGCCTATTCCCCAAAACTTTGATGCCTTAAAAAGTTCATAAAGACATTGTAAAAGTAATCCATATGAACTAAGCGGATCTGGCAGATCAAGCAAGCACATTTTAGCTGCTGTTTACCATATTTCATGTGCTCTATGTATGTGCATCGATTAATGTCTATATGTGTCTCTTCATAAGACTTGGATTAAATCGCTTGGTTCATGTGGATTCTCTTTATAAACATGAAAGTCTTTATTTGCAAGGATGAACAGAGATGTTATGGGTTTGGAATGACATGAGGATGAGTAAATGATCATTTTTGGGGAAACTAACCCTTTAAAGAGCTATTTCTACCTGATCTGTCCTTTGAAGTTACTTTCAGCGGTGTAACCAAATGTAGTTGTGCTGATTTAGTCATCAAAATAGATTTAAATTTTTAGGTTGTTTTGACTAAACATTTTTTACATTATATGATGCAGTTAAATTATTATTTCTGAAATGAAATCTGTTGTTTTCAGGTAATGATGAGGTAAAGCGGGGGATTCTGCTCATGTTGTTTGGAGGTGTTCCTAAAACCACCATGGAGGGCACATCTCTGAGAGGAGACATCAACGTGTGCATCGTGGGAGATCCCAGCACAGCCAAGAGCCAGTTCCTTAAGTAAGACTTGTTTATCTTGTAAAGCAAGAGCACTGTTAACAGAGTATACTAATGTAATTATTCTTGAACACATATCAGCCAGTATTTTTAGAGGGTTTAAATGTAAAGGGAATAAGGTGTAATATACTGACATTGCAGAGAGTTTTTACATTTCCTTCCGAATTGTGTATAGCAAGGATTAGTTGTCATTATGTATTAGTTCTCACTGTTTGGCTGTTATTCAGACATGTTGAGGAGTTCAGTCCCCGTGCGGTCTACACCAGCGGTAAAGCCTCCAGCGCTGCCGGTCTCACAGCTGCTGTGGTCAGAGATGAGGAATCACACGAGTTTGTCATTGAAGCCGGAGCGCTCATGTTGGCTGACAATGTGAGTTTATCTTTACAAATTATTTGTGTAAAAACCCTGTACGTCCCAGTCACTGAAATCCCTATTGGTATATGATATTGTTGTCCATAGGGTGTTTGCTGCATTGATGAGTTTGATAAGATGGATACGAGAGACCAAGTAGCCATCCATGAGGCTATGGAGCAACAGACCATCTCCATCACCAAAGCAGGGGTCAAGGTGAGAGTCAAAGATTAAAATGCAGATTTATAGGTCCCGTATTAGATTAAACTATCATCGGTGCATTTGGGACGTATTTCTACTAGCAGTTTGGATATAAAGCCCTATAATAAGGCATTTATTAGGGGTGGATGATACAATTAGGCTGCTGTCACTTTAAGACTTAATGCACGGATCTAATATACTTACACATCCATTTCTTTCCAGCTGTTAACATTAAATTTAGACCTAACCAACTGTGTTTACATAAATACTGGCCAAGAGAGGCATTTTGTAATAACTTTGAGAATATTTGACTGTTTTTTTTGACAATGCAACTCTGCAGTAACTGCAATAGAGACGATAATCCAGAGATCTACAGGTTTATCATGTCTACTGGGATATATTGCACAACCCTGACCACTGTAGTTAAGATATATTATACTTGTTCCATAAGAGACTAATTTGTAACTAAATTGTAGGCCACTCTGAATGCTCGCACATCCATCTTGGCTGCAGCAAACCCAGTGGGCGGACGTTACGACCGTTCCAAATCTCTCAAACAGAACATCAACCTGACGGCACCCATCATGTCACGTTTTGATCTCTTCTTCATCCTGGTAGACGACTGCAATGAGGTATGAGTATGTGTGTTCTGACCAACAATGCAACAGCATATGAAGATGAGTGTAGACAGGGTGTTAGTAAATGCCTCTGTATTTTATTTCAGGTCACTGATTATGCCATTGCCAGGCGTATAGTGGATCTCCACTCCAGAATTGAGAATTCTGTCGAACGTGTCTACAGTCTAGATGAGATTCGCAGATACCTGCTGTTTGCTCGCCAGTTCAAACCAAAGGTGAGTGACAGGACAACTCATCTTCATTCTTCCTGATGTTCCTACTGGCTGAAATAGGGAACGGCCACAAAATATTTATCTCATGTAGACTTAATTCAAGCAGGTGCATGCTCGAACCGAAAAGGTTTCTTGTTTTGCATTTGGTTCAGATCTACACACCTGGACACTTTGTTTACAATTTATGTATGGACTGGTATTTGGCGCCACGCTGTTACATTGTCACAATGTCAGTTATTTCTTAATTGTGTCTCGATCTGTGTGTGTGGTATCAGATCTCTAAGGAGTCTGAGGAATTCATTGTGGAGCAGTACAAGCGTCTGAGACAGCGAGACGGCTCAGGAGTCACTAAATCAGCGTGGAGGATCACAGTCCGCCAGCTGGAAAGCTTGATTCGTCTTTCTGAGAGCATGGCAAGGATGCACTGTTGTGATGAGGTGTGTATGAAAAAAAGAGAAAGACGAGAACATGATTTTTGTTTCCTGAAATTATTTTAGTTAGCTAATCTCTAAAATAAATATCAATATTAGTTGATTGTCAGCTCATGTCCATTAATGTTAACAGACGTTCTAAGCTATTTAGTAGTTCCAGGTCTGTCGACAGCATTACAAATCCATATCAATTCACCAAATTATTTCAGTTATATCAAAGGTCCTTGCAGCCTTTACAAGAAAATGAACCAAAACCCACAAAGACACTCACTAAGCAAACAAGTATGACTAACAATAGGTTAAAATGACAGACAATTTCCATCTTTTTACAATTGAATTACCTCTTATCTATGGAAAGCATGCTTTTGTTCTTCCGCTGTCTCTACACGGTCACACATACTGTACAGACACACACACACAGACAAAAACATACACATGTATAGAAACTTATTGTCAGTGCTGCCCCACAGTTAGCTTTTTTGCAAATGTACAGCTACAAAACATTTATTTCTAGCAAGGTGGTAACGTCACTGTTTTTAAAGCAGTTAAATATACAGTTTCGCTAAGAGACGCTGCTGAACACAATTGAAAGGTGCATATTACCACTTTGAGTGTGCATTATTTTCAATAATTCAACAGCCTGTCACCAATTGTTCCTTAATTCTGTCTTCTTGTTTCTATCATTTAGGTTCAGCCAAAGCATGTCAAAGAGGCTTTCAGGCTGCTGAACAAGTCTATTATTCGGGTCGAGACCCCTGATATTAATCTGGACCAGGAGGAAGAGGAGGCCATGGAGGAGGAAGATGACAATCAGATGAATGGTAGAGTCATTCTCTGTTTCTAGACGTGCAAACACTTCATTCAGCCTCTAAATAAAGTAATTTTGATAAAACAAAGTCTCGTACAACATGCTTCTAAACCAACATTTCTCAACTGGGGGCCCCAATATGTATTAGATTTATTTAAATTTAGTCATATTATTCTTACTTAAAGGTATAGTGCACCCAAAAATGAAAAGTCTGTCATCATTTACTCACACTAATGTTGATCCAAACCTGCATGACGCACATTCTTCTGTGGAGCACAAAAGATATTTTGAAGAATGTTGGGAGACCGAAACTGATTTGTTATCAACATTCTTCAAAATGTCTTCTTTTGTGTTCCACAGAAAAAAGACAATCGTACAGATTTGAAATAACATGAGGGTGACTAAATGATGACAGACTTTTCATTTTTGGGAGGACTATCCCTTTAAAATACAACAAAAACAAATTTAAACTTTAAAATTTCAAAATTAACATATTTTTGAGCATATTTTGATTACAACAGAAGAGCCAGATATACATATAAGCCTAGACTTGAATATTGTTTTGGACAAAGGGGGCCTTAGAGTCAAAAAGTATGAGTCTGTTTTAAACATACTTTGTTTTCTTGCTGTTTTTAGGGCATGATGCACCTAACGCTGTGAATGGAGATGTTAATGGTGAAGTGAATGGTCATGAGCATACAAATGGTATTAACGGTCACGGGGTCAACGGTGAAAGCGCCAAACCCTCGCTGCGACTGTCATTTGCGGAGTATAAACGCATTTCCAACCTGTTGGTGCTACATCTGCGTCACGCTGAGGAAGGTGAGCACTCTGTACAAGTCTAAACAAACTGTCATTTCAGCAATTATTATGCACTTTTAACACAAACTACAACATGACAAGCTCAGACAAACCTAATCTAATTTGCATTGTGCCATTTCTCCTAGCCGAGGACGAGACTGCGCTTAAGAAGAGTGAAGTAGTGAACTGGTATCTGAAGGAAATCGAATCAGAGATCGATTCAGAAATAGAACTCATCAATAAGAAGGCAGTGATCGAGAAAATTATCTACAGACTGGTTCACTATGTAAGGAAACATTTTCATGTGGTTTAAATCTCTTTATGTGTACGTTATATGTGAATATTTTGTGTGGAGACTACATTAAGTGTTATAACAAAAACTGTATTCACTTTTATCTTCATCAGGATTATATTTTGATTGAGCTGACACAGTCTGGGCTGAAAGGATCAGCTGAGTCCAGTGGAAAAGAATCCCAGGATGAAGATGTTACGCTGGTGGTCAACCCCAACTACACATTTGATGACTAAACATTTTGACCTTTACATGTTCTGCTGTATTAACTCAAAAGAAGAGATGTTTTTTTGAGATGGCATTCAGGAAGTGGTGGTGTGCCTCTTCAGTCCTGTCTCTTTCTGTACATTTTTAGCTTTTTCCCCACAATGTTTTTGCATTGCTTCATAAGGATGTTTATAACCATTCTCATTTTTATGAGGATTTGTGACCTTGCAAAAAATCTCTTTGTAAATATGTTTTTTTTTTTTATTATTATAGTGTTTTAGAAAAATTTTGAATGTTAGTAATGGGGCATGCATAAAGTGTTTTGCATATATAGTTTATCATGTTTTGTTAAGTGCTGTCAAAGTGTAATATCAATATAAGTTGTGTTCATTATGCAATAAATAATAACAGATGTTAATACAGATGTTTATCTGCTGAAAGTCATAAGTCGCACTGGTATATTTGTAGCAATGGCCACAAATACATTGTATGGGTCAAAATTATAGATTTTTCTTTTATGCCAAAAATCATTAGGATATTAGGTAAAGATCATGGTCCATGAAGATATTTTGTAAACATATAATTTTCATTTATATGTTTAAAACAGAAATGAGATGCTAGTCGTGTGGAAATCACTTAAAACGTTTTTGGGCAGTTATTAGTAGAAACTGCACGTTCAAATACCTTGGATTTTTAAATCGAGCATTTCCATATATTAATAAAACTACAAACTAAAAAAAAAATTGTCTAATTTTGGCCACATTTAATTTAGTTCTTTCTTGTTGGAAAAAATATATTTATATAACTTTTTTTTAAAAAAAAATTATAGATAAGCAACCTTTTTAAAACTTAAAAAGAAGGTATTTTCACTAATGAATGTAAAATTATTTTGGTTAAACGAATTGAACACGCTCCCTAAAATGCGCGTCATAGTGCGCCGCAAAGTCACGTGGACGTGCTTCTCTTCCTTACACAACAAAGATGGCGGTGCCCTGTAGGAACCTGATGAGGGCGACTTTACAAGGTAGAAAAACATGTGAACATATGATTGAATAATTTGCCTTATAATCCATGATACATCTGAATGAACTGACTGTACATTATTACCTTACTAATTAAATATTTTAAACCACCGCTAATAATTTGAATTACTGGTGCATTACCAAATGATAGCTTGACAGGCACAGAGGAGATTCATGCAGCAATAATTTACTGTACATGGATTTAGTTGTATGCAAAGAACCGTACCAGCCATAAATATGGCTAATGAGAAATCTGGGAAGATTAAGTACTCGTGTTGATCAAACTCAGAATCTCACATGTAGCAGGTAGATTAGATGCCACTGTTTAAGGGAATGCCATCAGTCTTATGGCCACATGTAATCGCAGCCTTGCTGATGTATTGCTTGTGTACAACACCTGTTCAATAAACAATAAGTTAATATTAAGAAACTTGCATTTTAGACAGAATACAACTCCAAACGAAGCCAAACCAGAATCAACCGTTGTGCATCTCACAGCAATGGTGTTTGGCTCCTGAATGAATCAGTTGGTTTTAAATGAATCGGTCAATTATTCAATGACTAAATAAAGACGGTCACGTGTCGCCACCTACTGGCATTAATAAGAAGCGCTAACAATGTAGACTAGGGATGAAACTGGGTTTAATTCCCATAATAAAACATAATTGGTTTTGGATTAAAGCATCTGCCAAATATAAATATAAATATGAGCATTATCCATATCTATATGGATGTGCTTATATCTACAGTAATATGTGCTAGCCTGTGATACAGATGATAAACTGGCCCCATTATCTACAGGGTGTCCGCGGGGTCTTAAAAAGTCTTAAATTTAGTTGTATCAAATTTAAGGCCTTAAAAAGTCTTAAATTGTACAAGAAAGTCTTAATTATGATTTCAAGAGGCCTTAAATTTGGAGACGGAAATACCAGAATTGCGATTATGGCTGAATGTGACGATTAAACTTCAAAGGGCTATGATTTCATTAAATAAACATGAGCTCTGAAAGTTCAGAGTCCGGTGCTGCGCTGCTTGTTGTGTGTTTACCGGGAAAACCGTTATATTTCAGCCAAACGCGACACCTGCTGGCAGAGAATGAACCAGTTAACAGGTTAAACTAGTGCGCGGACGCGTTTCACTGCACGATTCAGTCTATTAAAATACATTTAGAATGATCACATAATTTAAGATATGGGGGCAGAAAATGTATAGCCTATATATTTACGGTATATCATTTCATATAGTAAATATCACACGAAGAGTGCCATCTTTTCTCCAAAAGTCAGCATGATTACAAGTGTGATTTTGATTTTATGCAACAGTTCAATAAACAAGAAGTTAATATTAAGAGACTTGTTTTAGACACCATATTTCCTGCTTTTGCTCTATTTCTCCAACAAAAAATAATTCCAAACACAGTCACAGCACAGTTTCGCGTCTCTGAGCAACATGACAGTGATTCGTTCCTGAATGAATCAACCGTTTAAATGATTCGGTTCAGTCGCAATGACTCACTTATTAACACTGACTTACTGCCACCTATTGGCCGTTTTAATTTTACATTTTAAAGTATCTTCATTGTTTAAAATAATTTCAAACATCAGTTTTCAACGTTTTATGTTTCAAATATCAAAACATTATTTATGCATTTGTATCTGCAGGTTAGCATTCTGTGTCCCTCTGAGCTGCATTAAAGTGTGTGTAAATACATCTAAATGCCACTTCAGATGCATTGCAAAGATACATTTTGTTGATACTGATTTCATCTGCTTGGTAACAGCCCAAATGCAAGAATTCGACTCAAAAGATGATGCACACTTTTAGAAAAAAATGGCTTAAAGGTAAAAATGCCCATAAAACTTATTGGAAAAAAAAAAATTCTATCACTGCTGTGAACTGAGCACACAAAAAAATTCAGGAGTCAGCTGTCCACGGTAATCTTTAAGATACCAGCACAATAACACACTCAGCAAAATATTGTCTAATTATTGTTATCAATAAAATCCCAGAAAATATCAAGATTTCGCACACCCCTAATTCGTTATTTAATTTATATAATTATTGATAATAATTGCTAAAATCAATATAATTAATACTTTTGACTTATCCATTTTCTTAAAAATGGTTTAAAGGCTGAAATGTAAAGTTTATCATTTTATAAAACTTTTAGTTTTTGTGAAAACTTGTATCTGAATTGTAAAAGATGCTTTTGACAGTCATTTTACAGTTTAATATGGTACTATAGACATTACCCTGCCCCGCTCATATGGTATTCATTTTATTTGTGCAGGTCTTAAAAAAGGTCTTAAATTTGAGCTTAAAAATCCTGCAGAAACCCTGTATCTACAAGCCACCATCCATTCCTAACCCATAATTCAACCGCTGACATAATCTGTGCCCACTTGTTTCTTAACTCTAACCTGCATTACTACCCACACCTACTAACCTGACCAGACACTTCCTCTGCATACAGATAACTCTATTTTCTTAATGGCACTGCGTTCCATTTTTATTTCATATCTTGTTCACAAAATACTCTATATGTGATCTAGTAGGTCAGTATGTGGAAAGGATGCACCTACACAGAAAATAAATGTAGGCTGAATGTGTTTAAACATTGTTTAACATCTTTCACATTTTTGTTCAGGTTTGTATAAGTTATCAAATAGGACATTATGGATTGCATCTCGCTGTGAGCAAAGAGTTGCTCGTCCCAGACTGCAGGACAATGTTTTGCAAAGCAGAGCTCTACACTGCGGACATTACTCTTTACAAACCATCACCAAGACAGAGTCTCCAAAAGTTATGAACACACAGAAAGCAGCAGAACCTGAAAACAAGACTAACCAACAAAAGAAAGAGGAAGAAGAAGATGATGAGGAGGAAGATAACAGGCCTGAGTACATCCCTAAAAGAAAGGCCAAAAATCCAATGATGAAAGTTGGTTATGCATGGTAAGTACTGCCAGAATAAACCAGTAGTGAATAGTACTTCAGACCACTGACACAGAGATGTTTTCTTCTAGGATGATCGGCCTGCCTACTGGAGTCATTGGTTTTATTCTGGCAAAGAGACAGGTGGACAAGAACCGACTCAAGCAGCTGAAAATCAGACAGAGAATGAAGAAATCCAATGAGGGAGATTACGAGAGCGAGCGATATAAACCAGACACCAGGATGCAGTGAAAGCTGTACTTTGTGAAAATGACTCTATTGTACTAGAGAATGGCTTGATTGTGCACGTAATCGTTGGGTTGCCATGGAAACAGTGAACTGAGCAGGATATAACAAAGACATTGTAGAAAGCAAGTAATTATTATGGTGGATCTTTTGATCTTATGGATGAGGAGTTGATGAAGACCTCAACTGAAGGATTTCAGTGCTGCTGCTTGTTTGAAATGTTTTATATATTTTGATGCAGTCATCACTATGCTTGTTCATAAGCATACAGAACACCAATATAAGCAACCACTAGTAACTATTAAAATCAATTAAATAATACTCAAGTGTTCCTTTTATTATGATTATCCTCACAATAACAATGATTACATATCAAACTTTAGCAACATTGTTGTTCAACGTGGCATGAGAACATTGTAACAGAAAATACAGGTTTATTTTGTTTATACAATTCAAATATATAACAATCCATTTATATGTAGTTAACACTTTATTACTATTTATTCATGGTGTATCTTTGATGCTAAACAAAGGAAAGGCACCATTGTACATCACATAATCTGTGACGTTTAGTCAAGTGTAGTATCAAATTAATTAAGACATTTATTTCCCAAAATTAAAGCAAAAGATTTGATGTTGACTTTTATATTGTATATAAAGATGTCTGAGTGATAAATACTCTAAATTCATAAAATAAAATACAGTTAGATTGTATGTACAAAGCAGAAAAGCTATACCCTCAACCAAAATTTATCACACACATGTAATATCCATAGTAAATACAGCAAATCTAAGTCTATACAGTAGAAATGTGCATAATACAGATCCACTTCTAATAGACAGCTTCCATTTCCATGACAAAGTAATAGCTATATAATATCACTCATATTTTATTGGAACATATGCATATGGTTAGTAAATCATAAAAATGATAATCATCCCTTACCAGTTGTTTCATCAGTATAAAGCTAGATATCTTTTACAAGTTCTGTATTATTTGAGTACATGTTAGTTAGGTCTGGATTGAGAAGACACGGCATAGTGCATAAACATTAAAGACAAAACAGGAAAGGTCCATCAGCCAGCTTAAAGCTTCTATCTCTCAGCATATCCGATAATTTGCAGGAGGAAGATGAAGATCTGGACAATGTCAACATAAAGGGAGAGAGCTGCAAACACATACTCTTCTGGCCCGATGGAGAGCTTCCTGTTCCCGATGAGCAGCTGGGTATGATAGGCCAGAAACTAATCATTTAAAAACACACAAATGCAAAGAAGTGAATTTAGGATTGAACGAGTAAGCAATTTTCCCATGCAGAACTATAGTATTCCAAGAAAAGGTGAATTGAATGTGATGCAGTGAATAGACATACCAGAGTGAATGCAATGGCCCCTATTGCTGCATAGAGCATGTGAAGCCATGGGATCTGAAACAAACAGTGAAAAAGTCAGGTAAAATGATCAAATGACAATTTCTGTGCAAATACAAGATGCAAAGTCATGCTTACGTATTTGAATGACAGCACGATTGCCGTGATGATGCCAGTCACAAACACTACGATTCCAAGGACACAGAAAAAACCTGAACATTTAGTGAAATCCACCTATAAAAGAACAGAAAAGCATGGTAACATATGTTGACACAATGACGTAAAGTCATGCTGATGGTGTACAAATTATATGTGTAGCCCACCTTAGTCTGGAAGCAGAACACGGTCACCGCAACAGATACAAGAACAGTGATGCCCATGGCCAGGAAAACCGCCTTAGTGCTGTAATAGCTACAAACAAAAAATTACATTGTAATAATCATAATTCTGAATTATTATTAGCAAAATAAACTACCATTCAAAAATATGGGATCCAGAAGATTTTGTTATGTTTTTGAAAATGCGCACCAAGGTTGTATTTACTTGATACATACAGTGATAAATAAAGCTGACAAACAGCATTTATTTGAAATAGAATTTTTGTTCAATTAATTTTTCCTAGTACATGCTGAATAAATGTATTAAAATCTTTGGGGGAAAAAATGTAAAGCCCTCAATTTTGAATGGTAACGTGTATGTATGTATTATACAGTATATATATATATATATATATATATATATATATATATATATAAAAATGTTACCATTCAAAATTGAGGCCTTAATTTTTTTTTTTCTTTCATTTCAAAACACATTAATAGAATGAAGAATTAAATGGGTGGGAACAAAACCACTCTATCATTGCAAACTAAATGGACAAAGGAGTTGTCAAAAGGTAAACAGAGGGTTTACAGGACATCCATTAACACACTGCGTCAACAGTCCTGAGACTCGTGCTATTTTCCCATTTCCCCACCCACTGTATCTCACCACTGTACATGTACATATAGTGTGACATGTCTCACCTTGCTATATTTCCAGTCATGAACGATAAGGCCAGTGTCTAAAACAAGAAAAAAAGACAATGTTATTTAAAGACTTTAGCGCCCTTGATACTTTGTCTACAGCATTACATGTAAAAACAACATTCCCCATTACAGGTTTGGCCACACTCCCTCTTAATTCCTTCAGAATGACTCAGAATCTTCCTACTCACAAAAATGGACAACAGGATCAGGTTCCATGGGAAACGCCTCCTAAAATGTGTGACAAAGGACTGGGCTAAATTCATTGGTTCACATTACAACTTATGTTTACAGTGGCTCTTTTTATGAGGGCTTTAATTTTTAGATTACATGATTTTTTGTTTATATTATCAGGTATGATTTTTGTGTCCTCATTCTTACTGTGTCACATTACTAAACTAAGAGCAGTACAAAATATCGCCATCTGTTCTGTTTATTATTAGGTTGATTCAGAAAACGGAGCAAACATCTCACCTGGGTCCCTGACAGCAAACCAATACCAAGTGTGTGACAAAATAGACAGCACTGAAAAAAAAATATTTCAACAGTCATTCACATTGTTCTACTTTACTACACTTTTATTTAATGTTGTAAATGTGAAGTATTCTGCATCACAAATGAATAAACGTCTGATTCTTACTATGAAACCCAGTAAATGGCTGGATTTTTCTTCACAAAAACTCCAACAGGTTCCCTGTGCGAATAAAAACACAAATTAAAGTTTAATGACAAAGTCTACCTGAACAAGCAGAGATAACATTTATCCTTTGTTTTGTGCGAACACAAAGCACAGAAAGTAACCACACCCCCCTGACAGACTCACACAAATGTGAAAATAGCCACGATGGTAGTTGTGACCAGAAGCTGTGCAGCGAGGATCAGATAAACCTGCAAGACAGAAAGAACATTTTTCCAAACTCATCCATTCAGGACCATATTCATTATTCACACACAAAATCAATTAATCTGAAATAGCAACTGAGTAACATTACCATAAAACTCTTTTACTTTGAAGTAAGATTATGCAGATTATAGAAGAATGGTTCCTTACTTTTCGTATAAAAGTGTGACGGACACTTATATCGTCAAATCCTCCTGTTGTGGTAAATCCTTCATTATCACCTGTAACAATCATATTTTCTGTGAAAACTGCATCTCCTGAAGTGCTATTTGCAGAATGCAGAGTATGAATGACCTCATTCACATGAGTCTGTGTAAATAAACCATCATATAACTGGGAGATTCTTCAACATTGAGCACTTTTATGTACAAGTATCTTAAAATACGAAAATACATCATACAAATATGAGCATTACATGTTTAAACCATGCTAACCGAAACAGAGTCAAATAATCATAATATCTCTTGTGTGAGAATGATTTCTATCAGGTTGTTTTAAATAACAGTCCCACAGTTGAGTGTCATTTCCAGCACACTAAATCATTTTTACCCAATAAAGCTTTTTTATTAAACGTTAGTGTACTTATTTACAGTGCCATTGAAGAGCATGCCTCAGATAAAGTATGAGACGTGAAGAAAATAGTGAAATCAAATATTACTTGTAAACCAAATATGCTTTAATTGTGCATCATTTCCAATTGCATCAAAGTATGGAAAAAGTGTAAAAATATTATTCAATGTGTCATTATTAAACACAAATGATTTGAGATTGAGATATAGTGTGAATTTTCACGACTTAAAATAAAGGAAGAAAAAAAGATAAAATTAATGAAGTAAAAGTTTGAAAGCTAATTTTCTAAACGTTCACACAGCCTAAAGTGCTCATAGTTGAAGAAATACCCAACTATGTAAGGGATAATGTACAATCCAAATAAACCCTGGTCTCACACTGAAAGACTTTTGTGATAATGGCAGCTGGTTGTACATTATCCCTCTACTTAGCAAATAAATAAATAAATAAATGGACATTTAAATGGTTTTATTACATTACAAGAAAGAGACCAGGGAATGATATAAGAGACATGAAACTACCACAGATATATCCGTAGGTAATCAGTTGCCAGGAACAACAGTAAATTATATAAGTGTCATTAGAATGCTGCGACTGACCAATCAGAATCAAGTATTCCAGAGAGACATCTAATGAATCACTACATCACTGGCCTATCAACACTAATCAGGTTAGAGCTAGGCTATAGGGACTGCATTAAGAAAAATTTTGACTTTAGTTAAAATTCAATTCAGTGGCCTGCATACGATCTGCTAAAATTACATTTCCTGAACAATGGATTGTTAAGCAATGAACCAAACCCTAAACCTAAAGCTGATCTGGAGGCCATAAAATAGTGTTCTCTAATGTTTCAGGACCATGAACACTGATAGCAAAAGTAAAAAGTTGAAGGTTTACTAGAAATAACAGTCTTACCTAAACCAGGAGGAATGATGGGGATGACAGGTATAGTTGGCGGGGGGTATCCCGCAGGCTGGCCTCGGTATGGATCATTGGGCTGTGGGTAAGGCGGCTGTCCCCCGTACGCGTTGAAGCCATATGGGGGGGCAGAAGCGGGGTAACCTCCTCCAGGCTGAGGGTTAGAGAGAAGCCGCGAATCATCGTAACCCGGAGGGAAATCTGACCTTGACATGCTGCTTTAACACCTGGTGGATAGATGAGATACCATAATGACCATTTGTGTTACGAAAGTGCAGAAAATTCCCAAGATAAAATCAGACTTGCTACAAAACAAAAAGAGAAATGTATTTACTTTTATTCTTTCTTTAGGAGCATGTCAATGGTCAAGTGCTACCTGCGATTACCAAGAAGATTTGTTTGATTGATCTGCCTTTTCTAAATATTCTCCCATCCAGCCCTAAAATATATTCAAATAACCCTACAATCCAAGAAGTGTTTGAAATGTAAAACTCCTTCTTAAGATAAACCGTGGGACTTTTATACTTTGATCCGTTAACCCCATGATTTGTCAATTATTGAACACAACCTATAACTGAGCTTAAGATGAAATCCTTGTAGAAATCATTTATATTTTAAAACACTTTTAAGTGTAACTTGAAATAGTAATTATAGATGAATATTTCAAATTATTTTAATTTTGAATGACTTTTAGAGCATGAAATTATGCACGAGGAGAGGCATTTTACAGCTCAAAAGTTAAAGGGTTAGTTCACCCAAAAATGTTTCTGGACCTGGGAACATTGCAGTTGCATTGCTGTCTACGGAGGGTCAGAGAGCTCTCAGGTTTTATCAAAAATATCTTAATTTGTGTTCCGAAGATGAACACTTACAGGTTTGGAACGACATGAGGGTGAGTAATTAATGACAGAATTTTCATTTTTGGGTGAACTAACCCTTTAAAGATAAAAGTAGCAAAGATTATCTGTTGAATCATTAAATTGATGATTTAAATCCTGAAACATCAACCTAATTAAATCTGTCAGTGATATTACTGGTTCCAAATTGTTCTAAAATTATTGCTCTACAATTTAGTTAATGAAGTGGATAAAAAGCAGATAACAGTTAATATAGCACAGCAAGTGTGAGAAGTTCAGTACTGACAAGTTTCATTTTTGAAAACAATTCAGATGGAAATGTACAATGATCTTAATTAAGGACAACATTTCTGCAAGAGCACTAAACATAGAATATCCTTCTTGCCTCTTCTCAAACACATAGATCTACGGGTTTGATGGGGGGTACAGATGCAAACCACAGATAAGTGGACATAAATTCACTCCACGACTGCACGTCTACACTCTTTCCATTTTTAATCTCTACAATGACATTCATGAAACATATGAACTTACAATATTTTGGATCTGTGAGTACAATTTCTGAAAAACTCTGATGAAATACCAAAGCTTCAAATATTATGTTGCCATTTTCACTCTCACAGTACTCTCACAGCAAAAAAACACTAACCACACTTTAAACAGTCTTCCTGGAAACAACCAACAAGGCACAGCCCATGAAAGGCCTTAGTGAGTGGTGTGAATACACCTAGTTTTTCCTCAGCGACTACGTTTTCCTATTCTCAGTTTAGGGAGTGAGATTTTGAAATTTGAATGATACTTTTTTTGCATATGTTAAGACATTACTTGTGTTAAGACATTACTTCCGCAGCTCAGGCAGGACCACAGAGTGAGGTCAACATGAACATGTGACACATCTGCTAAGGAAAATCTTATTCAACCCAATTCAAAGTGAATCGGCTTGTCATTTTATGAAAGTATCCTGAGAAAAGGCGTTTCTGCATTTCAAGTTCAGGAAAGAGTGACTGTCAAATTAACTTTAGAGAGCAAACTAAACTGAGTCATAGACTGTTACTAAATGAACCAACATTATATAACCATAACAATATAAAACCAGGTTTAATGTCACTTTTTTTCTTTCAAACAGGCACAGGAAGTACTTTCTCGTGTATACACCTCTATGTAGGCTGATTATAATGTTTACAAAAACATGGAGGGTGCTGTGTAATTCAAGCCAGACTGGAAAAGAATGTCTCCTTTCTTGTATCAGTTCAACACTGCCAGCATGACTCAAGCAAGCCTGCCACACACTGTTACATCATTATGTTCTTTGCTAAGCAACCTATTATATTTAAAGTGGAAAATAAATGACACTTTCATTTCCTTACTGGTCCACCCTAGTACTTGAGATTGGCCAAAATGTTATGTAATCGGCCATTTTCAAATAACTGTTGTGCAGAGATAAAGTTACGTTTACTGTGTTGTTGTTGTTTTTCTCCTGATCGGGTTGATCTGGAACAGTAAATGGGTTCTTAATATTATATATGTATTGAATAGAAAACATGGTTAATGCAATTGATCTGCAAAACAGGTTCAATATCTAGCAAGCTGCCTACTTCAACAGCTGTTTTGGGCATCACACTTACATTCAATGTGTGTGATGATGTTTAGTTAGGCAGCTTATTTAGTTTTAAACTTTATTAGTTAGGCAGAGTATTTAAAACAAAGCCACAAACTGCTAGATATTCCATCCCTAAGGGGGTAGGAGGGCATTTTAGAAGAGTGTGATCTTACTCCCATATTTCTCCATTATAACTTCATCTTTAAATATTTCAGTTAAGTTATGTAGTTATAAATACAAGCTAAAAAGTCACAACTGTACTCTATAGCTGTTGAACATGTTCACATCGATTCACATATTTTGGCCTCACTCCCCCCTCGCAAATATTTACCACGGTTACCGTAGTTTCCGCCAAAATAACAGGTACTAGTTATTTTACTAATGTTAAAGCATAAATTAAACAATCGATGTAAAAAGCTGTCGAGCAGTATCTTATGCATTACAAAAGCACGTGATGGTAAAACAAAACAGTAACAATCTTACCACGCGCTGTCTGAAATCCAGAAAACTTCACACAATCGATGTTGAAGCTTAGAGAAAGAAATATCTGGAGATATAATCCTTCAAACTGAGCCTTTTAAAATAAAAACTCGTGAGTTGAGGCACTGATCCACCTTCTTCAGTGTCAATTCAACTAGTGTCAGGCGATGACGTTCAGTGTAATAATGTGCTTATTGCTCAAAATGCTTACAAGCCAGCAGGTGGAGTCAGCCTGAAACATATCTCGTGTAACTAAAACATAATTCTCTGAACAAATAAGCCACAAGATAGCTGTTATACCAGTACAGTTATGCTTTAGCTCCGAGTAAAGTTAAAACGACATCTAATACAATATTATCTGTCTGCTCTCTTTACGTAACGCTTCACCAAAAAAATCTCATGTCTGTCGAGGTGTGGTGAACTACACACACCCAGGCTGCATGTTTGAACAACAAGCTGGGATGTGTGCTCTGCTCTGCTCGCTCGGTCGATTTTGTTTTCTTACACCAGGTGGTGCTAAATTGCATTCAACATTTACTAAATGTAGCCTACAGTATAGCATACTGCGGGAACTGCAGCCAATGAAGTGTAGTGAAACATCTGTAGACAAATACAGCGAATATAGATAGGATTACAACACGCATAACATAAGTGTTAAAAGCAGTGGTGGCTGGTGTAACATTTTCTAGGTAGGGTGCCACGTACAACAATTTTAGCATCCCAATATGATTTATCCCAGTAACAAAAGAGAAATTATTAAGACTTAAAAAAAAGATAATTGATTACTAAGTTCAAGCGTTTGTGGATGATTCTCACAAAACTGTTTTCAAGATAAATTAAAACATTTTTTAATTTTCATATTTCACTGTACAGTGCAACAGCAAAAACTGTGAGAAAAAGTTTGTTTAGAGCATTTTCTATAACTACAAGTCAAGCTGCAATACCAAACAGGACCACACGGAGATGCCAATCGATCACTACCAGTCTCTTTATAAATATACGCATCCATTCAGAATGATTAAACAGAGCAAAACACAAATTAACAAAGCAAATAAAAACTTTCTGAATTTATCGAATGTGGTGATCTGAAGGCAGCTCAACATGACCAGTGAACAGTTCTGTCAGTGTTGATGCACATATAGTAAAACACTCCTATAAAAACAAGCTGCCAGTGTCCATTATAAAACACTTGCCAAACATGCGACCATACTGAAATGTGCTCATGCAAAAAGCAATCAGAGAGCGCACATACAAGGTTTGTTTATTTACACACTAATAAGAACACGGACTCACGCGTGTCTAAAATTACATGACTTTACTTCCATTACAATCATCATCCATCAAAACTTTACTGGCTTGCTTTATTCAGGCCATACAAACTAGTCCTTACTTCAGTTTAAAGATAATTATAAGAGGTATGTTTCCCACCAATCGCTGCACAATCAAGGTTACTTATGATGACTAAAGCACTTAGTGCTAGCCCCCCAGGAACAAGTCTAATGTGATTGAATGTGACAGAAAAAAAATCCCTCCCTTTCACACTTTGCTGGTGCGTCGCCCTATCTCCCTAATGAAGAAACAGCCCCTGGTTAAAGGTGTTTTTATTAAAAAGGTAAACAGAATCTGTGTAAAACATGCATGCAATGTGCAGTGCAATATGATATGTGCAAAAAAAATATAAACAGTCTATGAAAATGTTATCACCCAGTAATAGCTGATACAAACAATGCACCTGATAAATAATGCATGAACGATGTGGAAAAAATAAAATAAAATACGAGTCTTTACAGTGATTGTTACTTCTGACCAATCGTAGTTGTGCTGTTTAATTGCGTCATCGTCGGCACGCCCACTATAATGGCGCTTCCGGACTGGACAGTGTATTTACTTTGTTTTGCTTCAGTATGTGGAGGGATTTACATCTGTCGTGTTTTTAAATGCGCCAGAATAAGTGCTTGCAAAAACAGCCTGATCGCTAAACTAATGGCTCGCTCAGAGAAACCACTGTTTTGGATAGCGTAAGTGGCTTGTTTATCATGATGCGGTCTTTTTTTTTCAATAGGCTACTGTTTTTTTATCCTCACCTAATGTTACCGTGTATGATGTTTATATGAACCGTTTTGTACGTGTTATTGAAATCTAAAAGTTTTACCTGTGTAGACGTAGCAAATGTTTACTTCAGAGAAAGGCACTTGATTTGTCATCATAACTGTCAATGATGCATGTCCCTAATGAAAATGGACAGTTGAAATGTAATTGTCGGTTTTGGGCCTCGCCAACGCCATGGTTAGATCAATGAAGTTAGGTTTCTCTAAACTAAACGTAATTCTTATGAAAAACAATAGCCTAAACATTTAGAAACCATTAGTAAAATTACTTACCTAATTGATTATTTAGATTGAATCTACTACATGTCTACCCAAATATCATAGTTACAATAGTTATTATTGCAATGCCATGGGGGAACAATTTCATAGAGGAATATACACAATGGCATAAAACACTCAGGTGTCCTCTTTTAAAACACTTGCAGGTATTCTCTATATACACGGACCAAACTCGGGTACATATTTCATAAGAGGCAGATGAGGAAAGCACGGGAGCGGTACCCTGCCGGCCACTCCAGAACTCAACCTACTATAATCAACGGTGAGCAGAAACACCTTTTCCATCATACACTCAGTAGCTGATGATCAATACCTAAAGTCACACTCTATTACTTTCAACAGGCATCAAGATCATACCAGTGCCCATCTTATCAGACAATTACAGCTATGTGGTCATTGACACTGCATCAAATATGGCTGTTGTGGTTGATCCTGCTGACCCTCAGACTGTTCAGGTTGGATTCAAAACAACTGTGCTGTGGTTTCAAAAATAGTTTTCTGGATTATGTGGCTTACTGTAGTGAAATTGCCAAACCCATGTGGTTGTGGAAAGTGCTCGTTCTTCCTCACTGGTTTACCAGAATTGTGTAAGATGAAATAATAATCAGTTATTTTTATTGGAAATCTGTCATTGCAATGGAAATATTCCAGTTTTTCATTCTTGTAAGCGCAAAAGTAGAGATTATGTGTATTTTTATGAATGGCTGTGATCTGAGTAATATTATAATCAGTTAGTGTTAAGGATAGGGAAGTCATTTTTAAAATATTTAGGATCCTTCATATACATGAAGAGATGCTTTACTGGGCATGTGTGATGTATAGTCACGTCTTATCTTACTTATGACATTACCCAGAGCCCCGGTTTTGTTTTATCTCATTTCATGGTCTGTCTTTACACCCACACAGGCATGCCTAGAGGAAGAGGGGGTGGCATTACAAGCTGTTCTCTGTACACACAAGCACTGGTAAGACTAAATTTGAAAGTGCCAAAAAATCTCTACAACTTGAAAGTTTCACAATGAATGTATTAGCAGCAGCTTTGACAATCTTTTAGTTTAATCAGTAACTAGATATGTTACATACAGATGGTTAAGACTGATTTGTTTGTGTGAGAATTCTAAGACTGATGAGTTATATTTAGTATGAAGGCCCTTTTAGCTTTGTAAGATTAAATTGAACCAGTTCTATGACATATGAGGCATTTAACGACCTTTAAAGTGTTAGTTCACCCAAAAATTAAAATTCTGTCATCGTTTACTTGCCTCCATGTTGTTAAAAACCCATTAGACTTATGTTCATCTTCGGAACACAAATTTTTAATATTCTCTCAGAATTTTTGCCCATCTATTGAAAGTCAACACAACCAAAATTTGCAGACTTTAAAAAGTACAAAATTACATTTTAAAATCCATATTAATGAGACATGATGGAGGAAGATGTAATTTAGATGTTTATTTACATATAAACATCGATCAGTGCACATTCATCTCTCTTGAAGATTTGGCTTAAACTGCTCAATTCTTAAGGATCACTTTAAATATGTCTTGATGCACTTTTTAAAGCTTGAAAATGTTGGTTGCATTGACTTTCAATGGATGAACAAAAATGATGAAAGAATATTAAAATATATCTTGAAGAACGAAGTCTTGTAGGCTTGGAGCAACATGAGAATGAGTAAATAATGATAGAATTTAAATTTTTGGGTGAATTGAACAGAATCAAGATTAAATATCTAAACATCAAAATGAAATCAAACTATACTTTATATATATACACTTTTCCCAACCAGGGACCACAGTGGAGGGAACAGGGCTCTAAAGAGACGCTACGGGTCCTGTCGAGTGTATGGGAACGCTATGGACAACATTCCAGGCCTTACACAGTCAGTACCTTTAAATATCTTCTGCTGTTCCATCATTTTAACTGTTAAATGGATAGTTCTAAAAATGACTATTCTGTCATTATTTACCCACCCGCATGTCGTTTCAAACCTATATGACTTTATTTATTCTGGGGTCACAAAGGAATATATTTTGAAGAATGATTCCACTGTTTTTGTCCATACAGTCAAAGTCACTGTAGTCCAAAACAACTATTGTAAAAATTTTCTAAATATCTTCTGTGTTCCACAGAATAATGAAATGCATAAAGGTTTGGAATGACATAAGGATGAGTAAATGATGACAGAATTTTCCTTTTAGGCCGAACTATTCCTTTAAATGTATCCAAAATGTGTTAGAATATAAAAACATTTGAACATCTAAAAATACAGAAGTGATTGTTTGAGAGATTACATCTGATGTTTTCTAACTCAACTAAACTAAACCTATTCTTACTGTATATGATATAACAATTGGGCATTACTTAAGCGCATGAAACAGACCACTTAATTTGATTTTCTTTATTGTTTAGCCCCCTTTCAGACAAAGACACAATAGATTTTGGAACTCGGCTGCACTTCAGGGCTTTCTATACCCCTGGCCACACAGTGGGTCACGTGATCTACCTGCTTGATGGCCGAGCGATAGGTGGCCCCAGCAGCTTGTTTTCAGGGGACCTGGTATTCCTCTCTGGATGTGGTGAGTACGGCATTATCTCAGTGTGCGCTTAAAAAGTCAATATATAATTTTGTTTAAAATATTTGTAGTGTTATTGTTACCTGCCTGCTGTGTTTAATATTGTGTGTATACATTACAATTATTTAAATTACTATTTATCCAGTATCAATGCCCAGAAAGGCATGCCAAAACTGCAAGCAAGAATTCAGCATTCTTAAATCCAGCTTACTCTATTTAAAGCGCTGACTCATTTCCATCCCTTGTAGGGAGAATGTTTGAGGGTAATGCCTCAACTATGCTGTCATCTCTGGATACAGTGGGATCACTGAACGATGAAACTCTGCTTTGGCCTGGTAAGGGAACACAGTCTTTTTGTATGGGCTTTTCACACTTTAAGTTATAACCAGAGTTTTATCCAGTTACTGTTTGTTTTATGTTTCTCACTGTTTATATTTTACTCTGGAATAGTAATAAATCCTGGATAGTCAAGTAGTGACATTTATCAGTGAGTACAGAACACCACGGGATTGTATTTGTCTCTTCGTGACTTCAGTTGAAACTTTTGATGGCAATTTTGAAACTGTTTCCCTCAGGCACTGAAACTAACACGATGCATGATAGTTTCTGCAACTATACAAAATGTATTAATTAATTATTAATGTATTTATGATTGGTTCCCAAAATCTCACTGTGGCATACTTTCACGGCATTGTGAAATGTAGAGGTAAAAGTCCAGCCAAAAAGAAAAATTCTGTCATCATATGACTTTCTTTCTTCTGCTTAACACTAAAGAAGACAATTTGAATAATGTTGATAACCAAATAATTTGGTTCTCATTGACGTCCATTGTGTTTTTGGCCATACAGTGGAAGTCAATGGGAACCAAAACTGTTTAGTTACCAACATTCTTCAGAAAATGTTATTTCGTGTTCTGCAAAGGAAAATAGAAAAAAATCATACATGAGGGTGAGTAAATGATGACAGAATTTTCGTTTTTGGGTGGACTATTCCTTTAACCCTATGTTAAAAGTGGCTTAAACCCAGAGTTAATGACAAAGGTTAATTGCAATGTGGCAAGTCTTTGTCATTTTTAGTTTTTGTATACAACTTTTTTGGTTTTATGTTTTTTCAAACTGATATTTGGGTGCGTTTCTAAGGAAAAGCTTCATGGTTATGTTAATAAAGTAGGTCTTTCTTTTCAGGACATGAGTATGCTGAAGATAACCTGCTGTTTGCTGCTGAAGTGGAGCCTTGCAATGTTGTACGGGATCAGAAGTTGCAGTGGGTGCTGCAACAGAGGGGTCAGAGACTTTGCACAGTAAGGAAGACAATAATTCTATGGACAAAAGTCCTAATATCAAAAAAATCCAAAATAATTGTTACATCTCTAGACACCTTATATTACTCTAAATCTTCTAAATAATATTCCTACCAGCCAAGCTTGATTTTAAAGTCATTCTCTCTCCTCTTCATACAGTGTCCATCCACCCTAGCGGAGGAGAAGCAATACAATCCCTTCCTGCGGAGCCACTCCCAGGATCTCCACCGGGCACTGGGTCTGCAGCAGAATCAGGACGAGGACTGGACGTCATATCGCGCCCGTGTTTTAGAGGAGCTGCGTAGACGGAAGGACATTTATAAGGACCGATAAGGCTTTCATCCACTGGCATTTGAAAGAAGCAACCACTGAAACCATTCCAAGCTAAACATGTACTGCTCCCTACATATTGTTACTGTGCTGGATTAAAAAAACACTAATGTGAATTCGAACAGTGACCTGAAAGAAAAAAAGTGAAGTAGACCTGGGCATTATTTTGTGTACAAAAATAGATTTATTTGAATTTTAAGAATGTGGTAGACTTTGAAAGGCATTGTCTGAACCTTTCCTCTATTTAATTTTTTTTGTTCAAGCTTTCCTCTCATGCTAAAAAGCAGGTGTTTTTCCTTACCCTTGACTCTGTGTTTTAGAGATGTGCAGTGAATCCCATTTACAATGACGTTTAATCCGTTTTGAATACTTAGGGTACAATAAACACTGATATTTGTTAATGGTTTGTCATAATAAACCTATGAATTATTAACAAATGTGTCTGTATTGAATACCTGTGAAAATATTGGCGCGACTACAAGAAGGTTTACGGTAAATGTTGACAACAGCGTTACTAAGGAAACCAGAGATGCTAATAAGTTTGAGACATGAGCGAAAAACCCATCTAGACCGTATAAAAAACGAGTTAAAGGCTTAATGTAGACGCTGTTAGTAGTTTGTACTATTTCCTGTAATATTAAAGTAATTTAAGTAAGTTTGTTGATTCTGTTTATTCTGATATTTTTAATAGCATTAGCAAAGTAGCTCCTGTTTGTTTGACATCTGCTGAAGGACTGAACAGTTGATACTCAATATACAATCCAGGTAACAAAAAAAAAGACGAGCATAGATTAAATAAATCTTCAACTGCTACGATCTCAAATATCCATGTAATATATATATATATATATGCAATGTTTTGAACTATTAATTGTCTCTTGTTTTATCTGGACTTTCTAAGACACATGGAGGAGAGTGAATCAACACAGAATGAAACAGAAGAACTGAAAGCTTCGGTTAATGCAGTGGAGTTTATTTACAGCATTGGTAAGTCATTAAACATGATCATGATTTAGTAAGTGAGTCACTTCTAAAGTTTGCCTGTCAAAGATGCTATTTTAGGGTCAGGGACCATCTGTTAATGGCATCCACGGTGTAAACTGTAATTATCATCACATTCATTAAGTTGCATTGTACTATTATTTTGTTATTATTTAATATTTGAACAGCTGATTTTCCATGATAAATTAATTGTGATAAAGCATGATGCACTGACAACTACATAAATGAGCCTTTACATTAAATGTACTGAATGTTTATTCAGAAGCCCTTTCAGATCCTTATAACAGTAATCACTGTAAATAAATCTTGACTAAAATGAGTCAAGACTAGCAGTATATGATACCAATTGACTTTGAACTGCAAGCCTCTTCTGCTGTCATTTGCAGCACCCAAGGATCTGGACCAGTGTTTGTTCGCAGATTCACTTGTGACTGTGTCAGATTCGGGCCGGGAGCTGGGAGACTTCTCTGTGAGTGTCACCAAGGCGAGCTACAATGAGGAGCTATGTTATCTGCTCCATGCCAACAGTCATGGAACGATTGATGACATTCCTTGTGGTACATCCATTATAGGTCAGATTACATTATATAATGACAATTTCCTTCTCTTTATTATATATTAGTTAGAAGACAAATGACATCTGTGTCATCTCAGTCAAAGATGTTAAATCCTGTATTTGTTCCCTTATATGTTACCAGCCTACATATCCAGAAATCTTGAGATACTGGAAGAGAATCATCATGAATATGTAAAGGTAAAAGGCTTTTGTAAAGCATAGTTTATGAAAAGCATGGTGTAAGTTCCCTTTATATCAATACTTGTTAACCAACAGATTCTGTTTAATATTATAGAAATAATGAATGTAATAATCAAAACTGCAATGTAAAGCCACCCAAATCTGAGGTGTTGTAAATATTCCAGTTAGAAAAGCAGACTGTGGACCGGAAAGTACATATTGTTAAACAGGATGATCAGCTAGTGGTAAACCGAATCATCTCAGAGAAAGAGGTGAGTGTTGTGCTGCACAACATATGTTGAATGCATTTATTTCCATTTGTGCCCAAAAAAAACCCCGAAATGCACATTAAAGGGTTACTCCACCCAAAATGAAAATTTTGACATTAATTACTCACCCTCATGTCATTCCAAACCCGTAAGACCTCAGTTCATCTTCGGAACACAAATTAAGATATTTTTTGATGCATTCTGAGAGCTCTCTGACCCTCCATAGACAGTAATGGAATTAACACGATCAACGTCCAGAAACGTAGCAAGGAGATCGGTGAAAAAATCCATGTCATATCAGGGGTCCAACCATAATTTTACGAAGCTACGAGAATACTTTTTGTACGCAAAGAAAACAAAAATAATGACTTTATTCAACAATTTGTCTCCTCCGCGTCACCGTAGCGCCATTTTGGAGAGTATCCACTGAACGCAAACAGCGTATGCTGTTCTGTGTCAGCGGCACCACACGGATATGCTGTTTTCATTCAAATCAAAGCGTAAATAAACATAGAAATTTTATCAAAAATATCTTAATTTGTGTTCCGAAGATGAATGAAGGTCTTACGGGTTTGGAACGACATGAGGGTGAGTAATTAATGACAGAATTTTAATTTTGGGGTGGAGTAACCCTTTAATGCATATATTAGTGTCTGAACATGTATTCCAAATGAATTGAAATTGAGGTGATTTATTATTATTGAACATTTTACTGACAGTTTGTGTCAATAATAAGAAAGTCTCATCTTTCATTCCTTAGGGAGTGAAGACACAAACCCACACATTTCCACTGAGCTCTCTAAAGGGTTTTGTGTCTGACGCATCTAACTTAATGATCCTGCGTATACTGGCTCGGCAGAAGACTGTTCCAGAAAACATGACATTCCTGTCATTTGATGCAGATACTAAGCTTTCTAAGTCAGTTTATGTAAGTGCAGGGGGATAATTGCTTATATTTCAGCCCTTGGATGTTATTTAAAAATCTATGTGAACAGTAGATGCATGATAGTACTGTAGATGATGTGCTTTTTATTATTCTTTCATGTGACTGATGCACTTGTTTGCTTTAGAGAGCACTTGGGTGCAAGAAGCAGATGATTGGGGAAGAGTTAGTCGATATCTTTGGGATTGAAAGGACTGTCTCTTCTGCAAAGGACTCCTCAGGAACCTGGCATTGCTATTTCTTGCCTGATGGGTAGAATACTCTCTTCATTATTTTTGCCAGAAGAAGGCTAAACTTATCTTATCTGTTTCTCATAACAGTGTGTCTACACTGGAAGCGAGTGGTATCACGGAAGCGACAAATCTCAGACAGTAAAATAATGACTCATAGTGACACAAAGGTCAAATGTTTAGCAATGTTCTAGCTGTTGCAACGCAAGTGACAACGGTCACGTCTGGTGTAGACACTGTGTAAATATGGATGGTAGATTGATTAACGTCTTTCAAACATATATGCCATATATGTCAAAAAGTTTTTTATTTTCAACTTGATGTTTCATTGCTTTATAACAAACACCTATATGAAAAAAAATTATGTATATTTAGAATTTTGAACATTAAATCTTCCTAAAATATTTTACACTTAGGCATCTAGCAAGCAGAGTGCAGTTGGGTTCACCTGCAATTATGAAGCTCCTGCATTTGCCTTTCTTGCTTGATGGAGGTTTGAAGACTTTATCACTTTGCAGTATGCTCCTTTGTGACCAGAATTAATCTTTACCGTCAAAAATAAAGTAAAAGTAAAACGTTTTTGCTTTTAATTTCAGTAGAGAAAGACCAGATTCCTGTGTTTGAGAAGAAGCCACTCATTTGGGAGGAAGACATGGAGCTTTACTCAAAGTTTCTTGACAGAAAGGTGTTACTTTTAATGAGCTTTTAATTGATGTTATATATTACTCAAGGATATTGGAATATATGTATATATATATATATATATATATATATGTCCATGCAGCCCATTGGAGACTCAATATCTAATTTCTACCTGGAAATACATTTCTTTAGAATTTGTATGAATTTCAAACAAAGAACCACATAAGATGAATGTCTTTACAAATAAGCAAATTTGTGACTCATTTCCACTCGTTCATGACACAGGAGGAACTCAAAGCAGACTCCTCCTCCTACGTCAGACAACACCCTGAGCTAAAGGCTTTATTGGCAGACTTCCTGCAATTCCTGATGTTGAGGAAACCTCAAGATGTCTTCTCCTTTGCTCGTGACTTCTTTGCTCCCTTTGCATCTCAAAGTCCTCCAGGAAAGTCCCGTAAAGACTCACAAAACTTTCCATAGGAATAACAAACACTAACCAAGTGTCTGATGTAGCAGAGATTGAAAATAAAAGTTTTCTTCTAATAGTGCCTTGGTATAATGACTTTATGCTCTGTTTTTGTATGTACTGTAAGAGTATTTGGTTCGTCTGGATGACCAGCTGTTTATTTGAGAGACAGTAAAACAGTAAACATTCTAGTGTGTCAAAATAAGTATTAGAGCCTTGACTTTTTATAACTTTTTTTATTATTATATTTTAGAATATATATATATATATATATATCTGAAGCACTATTCATAACGATACACATAAAATATAGTCTACTTAAAAATATACACTCTTATTTATGATTTTCTTAAAGCCAAACTGTTTTTCTTCACAATAACTCACAATAGCTATAACTCGAGGGTAAATCCTACAATTATTATATAACACATTTTGTGAAGCGGTCCTTGTCACTTCCTGTTGAAAATGGTAAGCTTAAGAGGCTGAAACTGAAAGTAAAGCAATGGAAACTTGTAGCTTTAGCATGTCGCTCAGACTCTCTTGATTTTGGTTCTACGACCGTTTAACATTTTATTTCAGTTGGATGTTGTAAATACAAAGGTAAGAGGAGTTTTGATCATTTAAGTTGATTGTTCGAGTTAACTTTCACGACGGTGTTCATCATTCATAACCTAGTTCGGTTAAGTTTGTCATCGCAGTTACATTGTAGCATTCGACTCTGAACAAACATATATTTGACACCGAACTTTTTAAAGCAATGGTGTTTTGAAGTGTGATTTGATACACATCTAAAATATATTTAGTGTAAATGTATACATTTTATAGATTCCGTGTAATGGTACAAGTGACTAGAATAGTAGTTTTAAAAACTATCGTATTTAAAATGCGTGAAGAAATACGTGTAACAAATAACTAAAACTGGCCAAAAATATACACTTAAACCGGGGCTAGTTGTTACTTTGAAAGGCTGTCACAAGGCTATATATAAAAAAAACTGTTTTAGAATTACAAGTGTTTGAATTCGGTTTTGTATGCTGCGTTCAAATACCTAGTTCTTCAAATCTTATTAAATGCTATTTGTGAATTCTGTCTTAAACTAAAATTCCAAAGTAATCGTGTTTTGAATTATTTGTAAACAATAAATACTCTATAAATATATCATGAATGTTCTTAACGCCATGTTCTCAAGACAAGGATATTTTTCATATTGGGTTGGGCAAGTAGTGACATGTTTTACTGAACTTAAGTTTACCATACAGATGCCAAAGAAGGACTTTCTCAAGTTGTTTTCAATGAGTCTTTGTTTTACATTGTTACAGAATATGGATCTTCAGAAGTTTCACAAGATTGATGAGAACCTGACAAGTAGTGAAGTGGCCCAGCTGAAGTTTCTGTGTATGGACCTAATTCCCAAGAAACGTTTGGAGACAGTGACTGATGCCAAAGAACTGTTCCTACGACTGGACGAGCAAGCACTGCTTGATGACAGGTTACTCGTCCCAGAGCTTCTGATCACAATTAGACGCCTTGACTTGCTTGGCATCCTGGAAATTTCCAAAGATAATGTGGAAAGAAATTTGCTACAACGTGACGCATCTAGTAAAGGTGTCTCAGCCTACAGGTATGAAGAAAACACACGGTAAATGTAGATAATCCCCTTTTAAGCTGATAGAGCACACTGACATGCTAAACTAGATAAACTAGATATTGATAGCGTTGGCAACTACTTCTCTATCACATCGTTTTCTTAGAAAGGGCTCCTTGTATTGTATTGTACTTACTGTACAATGCTTGTGACTCACTGAGACTTTCTCACTCTCTTCTCATCACAGAAAAATGCTATTTGGTTTATCTGAGGATATGACAGACGAAAACCTTCGTGCAGTGAAGTTTCTTGTGGAACTTCCACGGGCAAAACTAGGAACGTCTGCTGTGAGTTATATATTTTGAGCCCTGAAGTAATGATGTTAGTGCAGGTTACATATAAATTATTGTGAAAGTGGTATGCGTAGTTGCTACCTTGACTGCACTGACTAGCTTTGTAAATTTGATTATTTAATTAAGACTGTGACTATTATGGCTTGCACTTTAACCTGTTAATCCAAGACATTTTATGTGAATCATACAGACATTTCTAGATGTTATGATTGAGATGGAAAAGCTACAGAAGCTTGGGGAAGACAACCTGGATGAACTTTACTATATTCTAGACAAATGTGACAAACAGCTGGCCTGCAGGATAGAGGAGTACAGGGCCCGGGAACAAGGTTACTGCTAAAATCAAATCAGTTATCTACTACTTAGTTATCTACTACTTAATTATCTACTTTTCTCATTTCTCCAAACATAAACAACATTTTTTTTTTTTTGTCCAATAGGAGGCAGACTTCCTCTACGGGAAGTGTCTGGTAATGTGCAAGTTTCCTTTCCTGATGAAATTATTCCAAGATATGTAAGTATGCCAAGTACATTAAGATGCATTTGAACACATACTTTCCACATAGTATAACCCAAATCTTTCTTATGATGAGGATTTATGTGTAATTTTAGAAAGAAAATTGAAAACTTACTTAAAGAGGATAGTTCACTCCAAAATGAAAAGCTGCTGTTAATTTACTCACCCTCAGTCCATCCAAGATAGGTGACTTTTTTTTTTTTTTTTTCAGTAGAACAGAAAAGAAGATTTTTTTAGCTGAGACCATGGTCTTCGGTGATTCATAAAATGCAAGTCAGTGGTTACTGTCATTTTGACTGTCAAAAAAGCATATCGGGAGAACTCAAAATTAATAACCATGGCTCCTGGTGGTATATCTTATTGAAGCAAAATGATCACTCTGTGTAAGAAACTGAACATTATTTACAATATAATGTCATTGTAAATGAACCACGGTTTCAGCAACAAATCTTCTTTACTGTTCTACTGATGAAAAAAGTCACCTACATTTTGGATGGCCTGAGGGTGAGTAAATTAACAGCAGATTTTCATCTTTGGGTGAACTATTTCTTTAAAAATGTGTTCTATATTCAAGTGACCCAACAGAGTACCAAATTACTATTTTTCTTGTAACATACAAAACCCCCAAAAATGTATTAATTTATTTTACTATTGGTTTCTAAATGTCTTTAATTGGTTTGATTCTCCTCTGAAAATAGTGATTATCCACTACTCGTTTTTAATGTAGTCTGAGTCATATTTTCTTTTGTCTAGTTTCATTCATGATTTTTAAGCATGAGGCCATGTACCTATTGGCATTGTCCTAATTTGGCTGCTTCAACCAAGTAGCAGGGGAATTTGAGCCAAATTTACACAGTTTGACTGGACACACAGCCGAGAAGCGTTGTGTCCACTCCTTTAAATTTATAAACCTGTTAATCTTGCTATCCCAACTAAATATTCTTGCATTTTATTAATTGCATTTACTATTGTTTTTCCCCTGCTGGCATTTTTTTGTGGTCACAACACACCAGTTGAGAACCACAGCTTATTCTTGGCATTTTTAACTTCTTGAAATGAATGCTTTCATGTAAATGAGCATTTTCAAAATGAAGTGTCTTTAAAATACCAGTTCTGATTGTTTATAATTAGTCATTTTTACATTAGTCACATAATCAGTGTTTTTTTGGTGACAAATACATTTTAAATAATATATACTGCAATTCAATACAAAATAACCTCTGTTCTTTCTCTTCCCTCCGCATTTTGGCTTTATCACAGCAAATGGAGGCAGAAAATGGATGTAGGTTATACTCTATACTCAAACTTTCAAAACATTACTGAACACTAATGCTCTTTGCATATATCTCTATATCTCACCATATGTTTTTCCTTAGGGAGGAGAGGCTCACTTGTTACCGATTCAGACACTGAACCCAGAGTAAACAAGACACATTACATATCATTCTTAATATTATTTCATTGTTACATCATAGCTGAATGTTCTAAATAACTATTTGAAGCACCACTACTTTTAGTGTTTTTTTTTAGTTTCTATAGAAGTTACAAACAATAGCATAAACTCTAATCACAAACAGATGTTTTTAATTTTCTTAACATCACTGCTGTGACAAGCATGATTTATTAATGATCTTCTATTAATGAGATGTGTACGTGTATACTGGCTGTTTGTGAAGTGTTATGTAAATAAAAAATAATAATTTCAGCATGATTTGCTTTGCATTCATGTAGACGGGGGATTATTATAATGTGACTCAGCGACCGCTTGGATACGGTTTAATCATCAACAACTACAACTTTAAAGAAAGGTCCTCATTGTCCAACCGGACAGGAACGGATAAGGACAAAGGTATTTCCAGCAAATGCATTTGCATCTTATCTGTAATCCTTAAAAATGTGTTTGTAAATTTACACAATCTCTCTCTGATTCTGTAGATGACCTTAGCAGAGTGTTTCGCAGAATGCATTTTGAGGTTGAGGTTAAGGATGATCTGACAGCTTCAGATATGAAGGATGTGATGAGGCACTTTGCAAACAGGGATCATACTCGTATGGGGGCTTTTGTCTGCTGTGTCCTTTCGCATGGAGAGAAGGGCACAGTGTTGGGTGTAGATGGTAAAGAGGTTGAAATCCGTGAACTCACAGTGCCTATTGCTGAATGCCGTACACTAGCATCCAAGCCCAAGCTTTTCTTCATTCAAGCCTGTCAAGGAAATGAGGGTCAGAATGGTGTATTGACAGCGGATGCACCGGGAAACGCTACAGAAGACGACCCATATGATGAAGATGCTTATAATCCTGCAGCCCACTCTATTCCTATAGAAGCTGATATGCTAATTGGAATGGCCACAGTAGAGCGCTACCAGTCCTACCGCCACACTAAAGACGGGTCTATCTATATCCAGGAGCTCTGTAATCAGTTGGAGAACCTCTGCCCCAGGTGAGTTCAAGAGGAGACTCTGTCATGTCTTGAATGAAAGATGCATGTGGGTGGGTTTGTGGAAATTCATGTTCCAGTTCCATGTGATGATTGCACATGACCATGTGATGCGGTAAGGATGGGTGAGTTTACTTTGCAGTTAACTTTTAGTTTCCACCTGTCAACCCATTGACCAGTTTGACCCATGTGTGCAGAATTTATTTTACACTATCATTTCAAAAGTTTGGGGTCAGGTTTTTTTTTGATGGTTTGATTTAGGTGGGTCCATAGAGTTATGTTCTTGTCTGCTTTTTTTGACAGAAAAGAGGATATCTTGTCCATCCTGACAAAAGTAAACCGTGAAGTGAGTTTAAAAAGTTTGAAGGGCCGCAAGCAGATGCCTGAACCTCGATATACCCTCACCAAGAAGCTGGTCCTGCCCATGGACTGAAGCTTCTGATTGACTTTTGTGTGACTGGATTCATGCTGGAGACGTTTCCGTTACTCCATTACTCGGACTCGATTAATCCTTCTGGGAGGATCAAGGCACTTTGGTACTATAGATTCAAATTGATCTTGCTGTCTCTATGAGTCTGATCTTAATTATTAAATAAGACTTTGAGTTAAAGTTTACTGCACTGAGTTCTGGTTGTGTGATCTTCATTAGACAATGCAATTTAAAAGTAATAAAACATTTATATTTGATACTGGGAACAAATATTTTTAAACTAATGTTAAAAGTGCATGATGATTTTATACCAGCAGTCTAAATTATTTAGTTTTGAATGCTGTTTGTAAATGCATATTGTTGCCATTAATGTCTTCCTTGGAAATCTGAATGAACTTAAAACCCCAGAGAGTTTGAAATCTTTAAAGACTTAGCACTTGTAAGAAATCATTGATGTCTAGAAAAGAGTGGAATTAAATATTAAACATTGTTTAAGGTCTCTTTTTTTATATTATTTAATTATTTTAACATATAATGGCATAATGTTTTGCATCACAAAACACAAAATGTCATTTTCCACCCTCTCTCTGACGTTATGTGGACTTTTTCCATTATTGTTATTTTATTAAATTTTAACTGCAAAATGTTCTTCTGTTAAATGGAAATGCATGAGTACAAGAAACAAAAAAACTTCCCAGTTTCTTACAATAATGTTCAGTGCCACCTCTATTCTTAGACTCACCTCACCATGCACCATGCTTAAAGAAAGGTCCTCAAACTCTGCCAAAGATCTTATATGTATCTATTAAAATATAAGTTATCTTTTCCATTGACATATTCTCATTTATTTCAGCCAGCGTCCTATATTTGGTGCCCGAATACTTTTCCAATTTAAAAAATAAGCCATTTAGTTTGTAGGATACACACTTATAAATGTATATTTATAAAAAAAAACTTGATCTCCTTAGAATATAAATGAAATAAAATGTAAAGGCAATGGAAAATAACATAAAGGATATTCTCTATCATTTCTTTCACATCTGTCTAAAACTTGTTGACTTCACACTCCCACAGTATACTAGCGTATCTGTAAACTCACTGCATTAAAGCAAGTATCATCTCTATTAGATAGGTGACGGTGGCATATCAAAAAAAAATTGTGATTTGAATATGCAATTATTGTAGTGTTTTATAAGAATATTGTATGTATGGACTCAAATGACATAAGATTATTGTTAATGTATTAAGACTTTAATTACCTTTGGGGCTTTTGACCTTATTCAGAATGTATTCATTCCTAACTTGTGCACAAAGAAATAAAAATTGTAGTGAATACGAACAGATGTTATTGTGAACAATAAGAGACACTGCAGCTTTTATATTTAATAGAAACACGGGTCAGTCTGGGACCTTCAGCCATGATGAAAATCATCTAGGTTGCTGGTATGTGGGCTGAACATCTTCAATATTAAAACCTATAAGAACCCACGGTGACGTGGGTGTTACAAACACTGGTGATTATCTGGAAAGGCCTTTTTAAAGCATTATCCCTCACTTTCAACTCAGGAAGTCCCTAAGTGACATATAATGAACACTCAGGTTCAGTCATGTGACAATGTGTGCATTTTTTTGTTGCCATGGCAACATTTCCAAAATGGTGGTCTGTCTGGTTAGCACATGTTGCAAAATGTCAGCAATTTTTTTTTTTTTTTTGCTTGTTTTTGTTACTAAAGGCATATTTTCGAGTTGTGAAAAAAAAAATCTAAAAATTAATTTTTGTTTAAACCATATACCTGAAAAGGTAGAATTTTGATATGTTACAAAAGAGTTGTTGTAAAATTTAATGGTCACAGTTATGTGGTTTTGAAATATGTTGTGGCAAAGCAAATAACATACAAAAACTGTATTACTTCTGAAAAAGGTTTTTGTTTTATCTTCCCAGAAAAGTAATAATTTTGATATATGTTTTGGAAAAGCAAATAAACAGGAAAAAAAACTGTTATTTAAGCAAAAAAATATATGAAATGTATTTTTTTTTTCAATGGAGAAATCAACGCCCAATATATGTAACATGAAAAATGTATCATAAACGCCCAATGTCACATATATGTAACATTACAGATCTTTCACAAGGATGGGTTGCATTTCAAAAACAACTGCAGAAACATGTTATAAGTGGTCCATTTGGTCTGTTTTATATGCCCCATAATTTTCCTATAAGGAGAAATTGGTCCGGGTTCTTATGGGTTAATCCACCCCCACATTACCTCAAAATCAGACTCTAGAAAAAGAAAAGGAGGAGAAAAGCATGTACTAAATCAGGGCTATTCAATTAACTTCATTTGAGGGCCGGATTATCAAATTGAACATTTGAAGGGGGCCGAGGGGTTGGGGGGCCGTCCTGATCTTTTTCTGGGGGCCTATAAAATTGGAAATTAAATTTCAATGCATATTCAGCTGTAAAATTAACTAATATTACCAACAGTAACATCTATAAAAGGTTAACATTAGTGCTGTCTGCCATTCAATTAAATAAATAATCACACATTTTTTTCAGTAATTAATTAAAAAAATGTGACTAAACGCATATTAATATATTTGTGTTGTCATATTTTCACACTGAACTTCCAAATTAATATAGAAACAACATAAAGATTGTATATTTTAAATATGTGTTTAATGGCATCTTTTTTAGCCTATTAGTAATGAAGAAGTATCATTGATACAAATAATGTTACTGTTGTCTCTATTAAATCCATTTTTCCTTTAATATTAAATGGCTATAATTAATGGCTAAAATTACAGTATAATTGAAATGTTATGATATTATTTTTAACATTTAATAGGCTTTGAAAAATATAACTTTTTATAAGTGAACTTAAAACAATCTTCACAAACTATAAATTGTATGCATAAACTATATTGATTATTCTTTATTCAAGCTAGTTAGTTCATTAGTAACTAAATGAACAATAATGTAATTAATTGTCTTGGTAAGGTGTTCAACTGTGTTGTACATGAAAACTGACATTGTTCCATGTTATAAAGCAGCTTACCCCTTGGGGCTGAAAAATATTGGTGGCAGCACCCAAAGGGAGGAAGTTAGGTTCCCCCTACCTGCCATTTCTTTGGGAAACCTTTTGTTTGGCAAGTGAGGGCACCGAATGTTCCTGTGGACATCAAAGCTTTTTAGAGGTAGGCCAAAAACGTGCTGCATAGGGCCCCCAAAACACCAGGGGGCCCCCTTGCTCTCAAAGATGTTTTAATTTTAGTTTCGTTTTAGAATTTGGCCAGCTGTTGTGAAAACATGAATGATCATTTCTTTTTTTTTGTTATGAACATTTTTTTATTTCTTTTCACACACAACATCACAACATAACATCCACTCAAAACAAACAAAACAAAACAACAGACACATACTCCATATTTTAAAGGTCCAATCAAAGGGGAGAGAGAAACAACAACAAAACAGGTCCTTCCTTTATATAATCACATATGTTAGAAAAAAAAAAAAAATAGAAATAAAGTAATAATAATATGCAATCCAATATGCCTCTCCACACACGTGCGGCGCACACCAGTTCTGCATCATTGCCCTCTTCGCAGCCACAAGACCAGCAAACAGCCTTCTCCTTTGTATTAAGCTTATAGAGAGACCAGAATCAACATCAAGAAGAGACAAACTTGTATTAGCAAAGCAATCAGTCTGCAGTGAGGAAGACAAAACCAGGTTTACATACGTCTATAGATCAGAACAGGACACTCCCAAAACACATGAAGAAAAATACCCGATGACGCAGTGTTACATATCAGGGCACCAGAAATCAGGGCACCAGTTAGAAGACACACAAACCCGTGTGTCTTCTAACACACGGGTTCGTTTAACAGCAGAATTTAAGCCAGTCACATTCAGTACTAAAATATTTAGAGTATACATTAAATATTCATAATTCCAAAATTGTATTCATTAAATGAAGAAAAGCAAAAGCACTCCCATTCTTTAAATGACATGTAAACGTTAGTGTGCGTTCTAGATATCAAAACACCTAGATGAAAAATCCCTTTAGAAATAAGGTAAAGTAAATAAAAGTATGAATATCTGTTGTAAAAAATAAAAGCAACACAGACAGAAATAATCAACAACTATAGACAAAAAACAACTCAGGCCGCCCGTTACTGAGAACATAGGTCTGATTGAACAACAAAAATTTGTGATGATCCGTGACCGATCCACTTCAGCGCAAAACGAGCCTCCCAAAAGGCTCACATAGCCAAAAAATTATTGTAATTAAACCTACTCTCCATTAGTCCCCTCCAGAAAAAAAAAGAAAGAAAAAAGGGGGGTTAGTCTTAACAGCAAAGAGACAATTGTATCGAATAAATATGAACACTATCCCAGGAGGAGAGAGGAAAGAAGAAAAAAGAAAAAATTAGATCTAGCAAGCATCCATATCCCTCCCGCCACCATCTTCTTCCGGGCAGCCGGCATCTCCTCCATCCCGGCCACCAAGCCCCTCTCACCGGGCCGAAGAGAGGGCGGCCGCCGCCCCCCCGCTGCCCCGCGGATCCACAGCAAACGTCCCACTCTGTGACAGGGAGCTGACAAAATCCTCCGCTTTCCAAAGAGAATCGAAGCCCCTCTGTTCACCCCCGCGCCGCAGCCCAACCACCGCCGGATAAGCGAGGAAGGGCCGGAGACCAAACGCCGCCATCGACCTCAAAACCGGAACCAAGCTTCCTCTCCCGGCGGCCGCAACTGGACCAAAGTCAGGAAAAAAAAAGCAGCGCGACACTGTCCTGCATGCATTTCACCGGACAAGCCTGCCGAGCACCTTTCAGAATTTCCAATCTGTCATGCCATCCCAGTACACGGAATATGAGAGTGCACGGCCGATCGGAGTCCCTCCCTCCATCACACACGCGACGTGCCCGGCCAATCTCGATGCCACGACCCCTCAGGGAAGGAATCCACTTGGAAAGATCAACTCTGAGGAAACCAGCCACGTCGGAGCCCTCCATCCCCTCCGGCAACCCCACCAGTCGCACGTTATTTCTTCTGCTCTTATCCTCCATATCCGTCATCTTCTCGGTGAGTCGCTCTAGCTGATTTCTTAAGTCCGTGACTGTCCTCATATCCTCACGTGCAGTTGCCTGAACAGAATCAACGCGGTCACGTGTCTGCTTCGCCGTGGCAGCCATGGCCTCAAACTCCTCTCTTAGCTCTTTAACAGAATTGTTAGTCGCTTGTATGTCCTCACGCAGTTTACGCAATGCTGGAATCAGCACAGAGTCCACAGCATCTCTTACTGCCGAAGTCACAACCAAATCCAAAGTGCTTTGCTGTTCTTTAAATGCTAGCTTGATACCGTTAGCAATAGCATCGTCTATATCTTCTCTGGAGATGGTGGAGTCCCTGAATTTTTTCTTTATTGGGGATTGCCCAATCTCTCTTTTCCGATCGCCTTTGACTGTTGAAGCACTCATGATGAGTCCGATGCAAAGTGGTTCGAAATTTACTGACAGGATTACAAAGTCAGTAGAGCGAAAGACTACGTGTGCATCGAAGTCGAAGGGTCACGTGATCTCTATGATCATTTATTTTAATGTGGTGCGCTGTCACGCTCGCTATGTAAAAATCTTGTAACGTGAATGTCCTACAGTCTCTTGTTTAAAAAAAAAAAAAACGAGTTGAAAGCATACCGAGAAGAGATACTGTTTCTCGAGCGACCTCCGCAAGCGCGATTCGAGATGGAGTGAAACACGGACAAATGCGTTTCATCCATTCCTCAACACCCCCCAACCCCAAGCCACCCCCCCCCCCCCCATCCCCCCGGCCGGCAACACAGTTTTGCGTAGAAGTCTAGTCAGAAGTCTAGGATCGGCACTGGTGATAGTGACAAGACGTTAGGAAGCTGTTGGGACATGAATCTCCATACAGAATATCCTTCTATATCTATTTCCTGCAATTTACAATTAAATAGGCCTACTTAGGGTGGTAAACAGGACCCATTCTTCTAATATTAATAGGCTAACTGATATCTGATTTTGAAAGTTTAATTCTTGATTTGGTCCACAAACTCCGATAATCATGAAAATCAGTTTTTTTTTTAAAGCAGCTTTCTAAAATTTTTATTTTTATGATCTGTCATGGTTAAAGGTCTTGACAGAATATAAAATAAATTTATATGGATATTAAATTTATATTTATAAATGTATTGCATGTCCTGAAGAAAAGTTATTTCAGATAGCCTAATTATGCATTTACAAAAGAATATAAATATTGTTTTTATTTAACGAATGCATTATGCAATTTGTAAAAGGAAACACTTCTTGGTCCTTGAGTTCACATTGACGCTTCAGGGAATAATTTTAATGAAAGAAAGATAGGCTACGCTATGTTTGTATTTTTTTAAAAGTGTTTTCCAAGCAAGTAATTGTTTTCCAGTATGTTAGTTTTTTCAGAGCATTTATTATACACTGCCATTTCGATGGCCTTTCGAAGGGCGGAGATTAGGAATCTCAGAGCGCGAGAAATCTCAGATTATCCTCCCTCTCTCCCTCCCTCTCTCTCTCTCTCTCTCTCTCTCTCTCTCTCTCTCTCTCCGCAATCCACTCGGTCAGTCAACTGGTTTAAATATCCGTGTCCACAGACCCGGAAACATCAAAATATTTCCTTCTCGACTGGTCTGCTTTGTTTTTTAAACCATTGTAGGTTTTTGGCTGAGGTGAGTGTTTACTGTTTACTCATTAATGTTTTCGCGCCTGTGCACAAAAGCGCGCGAAGAGCAAAACTTCCTGTTTTCGCCACACACGCTGCACTGTGAACTAAATAATGCACCAAACATTTAAAATTATACAGGTTCTAAATTTGATGCATGATTTCGTTGATATACAAGCATGTGTTTCTTTTGTTATTACAGATGGGTAAAATTGGTACTGCCAGCAACAAAAATCGGACAAGTCAGAATAACAAGAATGAGCAGAAGGTCAAAGCATCAAATGGATCAAAGAGAAAGAAGGCTGTAAGGAGGAATACACAAGCAAGTATTTCTTTTTTTAAGACAGTGAAAGTGAAAGTGATGTGACGTGCAGCCAAGTATGGTGTCCCATGGAATTTGTACCCTGCAACAGTGGTGGAGCTAGTTTTATACAGGGAGTGGCTAAGGCTAATTCGGGGGGTCCATCCATGGACCATGACAGAAAATCAGTGTATAACTCCAACCTGACATAAAAAAAGCATGAATAAATCCTACAACCCCAAATCAGAAAAAGTTGGGACAGTATGGAAAACGCAAATAAAAAAAGAAAGTAGTGATTTCTAAATTTACTTTGACTTGTATTTCATTGCAGACAATATGAACACAAAACATTTCATGTTTTGTCTGGTCAACTTCATGTCATTTGTAAATATACATCCTTTCCTGTCATTCAGACCTGCAACACATTCCAAAAAAAGTTGGGACAGGAGCAATTTAGGGCTAGTAATGAGGTAAATTGGTTAAATAATGATGTGTTTTGAAACAGTTGATGTCAACAGGTGATTGTAATTATGATTTGGTACAAAAGCAGCATCCAAGAAAGGTCTAGTCCTTTAGGAGCAAAGATGGGCCGAGGATCGCCAGTTCGCCAACAAATATGTGAGAAAATTATTGAAATGTTTAAAAACAATGTTCCTCAAAGAAAGATAGGAAGAGATTTGGATATTTCACCTTCAAAAGTGCATAACATAATTAAAAGATTCAAGGAATCTGGAGGAATTTCAGTGCGTAAAGGACAAGGGCGCAAGCCTAAGCTGAACAACCGTGATCTCCGATCCCTCAGGCGGCACTGCATCAAGAATCGTCATTCATCTATAAGCGATATCACCACATGGGCTCAGGACTACTTTGGCAAATCTTTGTCAAGTACCACAATACGTAGTTACATCCACAAATGCCAGTTAAAACTGTACTGTGCCAAAAGGAAGCCCTATGTTAACAGTGTCCAGAAGCGCCGTCGACTTCTCTGGGTTCGGAGGCATCTGGGATGGACCATCACACAGTGGAAACGTGTACTGTGGTCAGATGAATCAGTATTTCAGGTATTTTTTGGGAGGAATGGACGCCGTGTGCTCCGGACCAAAGAAGAAAAGGATCATCCAGACTGTTACCAGCAACAAGTCCAAAAGCCAGGGTCTGTCATGGTATGGGGTTGTGTCAGTGCCCTTGGCAAAGGTAACTTGCACTTCTGTGATGGCACCATTAATGCTGAAAAGTACATAGAGATTTTGGAGCACAATATGCTGCCTTCAAGAAGACATCTTTTCCAGGGACGTCCATGCATATTTCAACAAGACAATGCAAAACCACATTCTGCACACATTACAAAGTCCTGGCTGCGGAGGAAGAGGGTACGGGTACTTGACTGGCCTGCCTGCAGTCCCGACCTGTCTCCAATAGAGAATGTGTGGCGCATTTTGAAGCGCAAAATGCGACAACGAAGACCCCATACTGTTGCCCACCTTAAGACTTGTTTGCAGGAAGAATGGGACAAAATTACACCTGAAACACTTCATCACTTGGTGTCTTCAGTCCCTAAACGTCTTTTAAGTGTTGTGAAAAGGAATGGCAATATTACAAAGTGGTAAATGCTTTACTGTCCCAACTTTTTTTGGAATGTGTTGCAGGTCTGAATGACAGGAAAGGATGTATATTTACAAATGACATGAAGTTGACCAGACAAAACATGAAATATTTTGTGTTCATATTGTCTGCAATGAAATACAAGTCAAAGTAAATTTAGAAATCACTACTTTCTTTTTTTATTTGCGTTTTCCATACTGTCCCAACTTTTTCTGATTTGGGGTTGTACGATTTCTGATTACTTCACATTACCACACATTAGCTATACATTCCTACCTTAACTTCAAATGTTAGTCTATTGAAACGTATTTCTCTTAATTCTATCACCTCATTAACCAGTGGCTGGAGCAGCCTGGAGTGAGAATTATTCATGAATAATTGACAAGCCTGTGATTAACACAACCAGTCAAAAGTTTTAGAACAGTAAGATTTTTAATGTTTTTTAATTCTCTTCTGCTCACCAAGCCTGCATTTATTGTATCCAAAATACAGCAAAAGCAGTAATATTGTGAAATATTTTTACTATTTAAAATAACTGCTTTCTATTTGAATATATCTTAAAATGTCATTTATTCCTGTGATTTCAAAGATGAATTTTTAGCTAAAAAAAACATTTTATTATTATTATTATTATTATGTTGAAAACAGTCGAGTAGAATTTTTTAAGGTTTCTTTGATGAATAGAAAGTTCAGAAGAACAGCATTTATCTGAAATAGAAATCTTTTGTAACATTATAAATGTCTTTATCATCGCTTTTGATCTATTTAAATCATCCTTGCTAAATAAAAGTATTAATTTCTATAATACCCCCCCCCCCCAAAAAAAATAAAAAAAAATAAAATAAATAATTATACTGACTCCAAGCTAAAAAAAAACTTATTTCAGATAAATGCTAATCTTTTGATCTTTGTATTCATTAAAAGAACCCTGAAAAAAAATTACTTAACTGTTTTAAATATTTATAATAATAATGATTAAAAAAAAAAATGTTTCTTGAGCAGCAAATAAGTCTATTAGAATGATTTCTGAAGGATCATGTGACACTGAAGACTGGAGTAATGATGCTGAAAATTCAGCTTTGATCACAGGAATAAATTACATTTTAAAATATATTCAAATAAAGCAGTTATTTTAAATAGTAAACATATTTCACAATATTACTGTTTTTGTTGCATTTTGGATCAAATAAATGCAGGCTTGGTGAGCAGAAGAGAATTCTTTAAAAACATTAAAAATATCATTGTTCAAAAACTTTTGACTGGTAATGTACACTTTATTTTTTTCTAAACTAAACTATACAGGGAACCCTATTGTTAAGGTTAAAGTAACAATTGGTTTGTATACAAGTTCATATTAGACCATTTTTATAATAACGTTATATCTATTCATTTTTATTAATTATAATAAAAAAGAGCAATTATGAGTAAATATTTAAATTTAATTTTTGCAAAATTCTCTCTATTTTTCTCACAAGTTTATGGACACTGGGTGGATTTTCTGTTATGTGACAATAGCTGCGTTTCCATCCACCTATTTTTATGCGCATTTTGGATTATCGCATAAAAAACCGCTGGATGGAAACGCCAAGATGCACATAAATTCTAAAATGCGCATAAAAAACTTATGCGCACATTTGAGTAGGATACATTTTTTATCCGGTAAGAAAACATGCGCATAAACTAAGATGGAAACACATTTACCGAATAAATTCCTCCATGCGCATCGAAAAAGTCATGTGACTTTGCGCTATGAGATGGGATAACGTGACTAACCAGCTGACTGATCTCATTCACAGCATCCATATGTTGTTATGGTCATTCTGAAAAACCTGAGCAAAGTCTGTCGTCAAAGTATTTCTGTATAATTGTCTTACATGACTGCGTTCTCAAACAGCTGGCATCCACCTCCGAAAGTAATAACCGCATTTATTGTGTCTCGTCTGCTCGCTCTGAGGTGCAAGTAATTTATGTCATATATGAAAATTATTATATTCAGTGGCTTCTCCTGTATTCTTAGTGATATTTAGTGCCACAGTTTACCAGGAAGTGACGATTTTGTTCTCTTTGACTCGTTGGATGGAAACAGTACTTTATTCGCAAATGTTTTATGCGATATTCCAGTTTTGCGCATAAATTTAATTCGAATCTTTGGATGGAAACATAGCTACTGTTTTCTAGCTGCTGTCTTTCCGTGGTTGAAACATTCATTGAGTGATTACATGAGACACTATACATTCAGTAAGTTGTAGTGTATCTTTCAACATGGATCGGATGTTCATTCAATGTTTACTTCATGCTAATAAGAATGCACTCCTGCCTCGCTTGAACTTAAAAAGCGGGAGCGCGCATGAGCCGTCACGCCAGCCACTAAACAGCCCCAAAACTGTTTTTATCGTTTGAAATTCTTAATAAAACTAACAGAATTTGAATTCTGAGACTTTGTTTCATGTTATTATAAGTGACCGGTTCTGTCGTGTCCGTCAGCTCGTTGTCTATGTCCTCTCTGCTCTGCAATGTTTTTCACTAAATAAACATGTGGCGCGAGAGCGTGTGCGTGAGAGGCGTCACACTCACATCCTTGAGTTCGTGGCTAAAATAAACACTTATTTCAGTACGATTAAACAAAGAAAATGAAATCGTAGCATATACATTTTTGGTGCCACCCTGGACACCCCTCTGGCTCCGCCACTGATCTGCGAGTATTTAACAATTATTAATGCAGCGCCTAGGGAACAATTGGAGGTTAGGTGCCTTGCTAAAGGGCACCACAGTTATGGGTAATGTGGGTGGAAGCGAACACTGTTCATTCTCATTTCCTGAGACTCGAACCCATGACCCTTTAGGTCTGACTCTCTAACCATTAGGCCACAACTACCTACAACAGACTAAAATGTCCTGTTATTTAGATTAGATGCTTTTTGAAAATTATATTTCTGAGCTATTTTTATATTATTAAAAGTATTTTTTTATGTCATGTAGGAAGACAAAGAAAACCTTCCTGAATGTTTTCAAAAGATAAATGTACCTAAAAGAAAGCGGGAGCCCCTTCAACCAACTAGCAATATTTCTGATCATTACCCTAAAAAGAAACGTGTGGGTAAGTAGTTTACAAGCTGTTAGGTTTATAAGTACCAAAATATAAGCCAAGCCTATCCTTCTCCTAACATGTCCTTATTTTCATAGTGTCAACACAGAAGGAATTTTATTCCATGTCAAATAGGCCTGTTGGATATTGTTTGATCATCAACAACTTTAACTTTGAGAGAACGTCACTTGGAAACCGGAGAGGGACAGATAAAGATAAAGGTATTTTTGTGAATTTGAGGGACTAGAATTTCATTTTTTTTTTCAGATATATGTACTTTAATATAATCTGTTATTGGATTTGTCCAATATGGCTTTGTGCATTTTCCTTTGTCTTCTAGATGATCTCACCAGAGTGTTTGAGAACATGTTTTTCAAAGTTGAGGTGTGGGATGATTTGCAAGCGTCAGATATGAAGAATGTGATAAAGGAGCTTGCAGAGAGGGATCACTCTCAGATGGATGCTTTTGCCTGCTGCATCCTGTCCCATGGAGAAAAAGGCTCTGTTCTGGGAATAGATGGAAAACCAGTTCCAATCCATGAACTAACACAGCCTTTTGCTGAATGCCACACGCTAGTTAACAAGCCGAAGCTTTTCTTCATTCAAGCCTGTCAGGGTAATGAGGCCCAGCAAGGTGTGTGGATGGCAGATGGACAGGAGAACACCAGAGAAGAAGGAACATTTGAGGAGGTTTCTCATACTGCAGCATCGCACGGTGTCCCTAAAGATGCTGATTTTGTCATTGGATTAGCAACGGTTGAGCACTACAAATCTTTCCGCCACATAAAAGATGGGTCCATCTTTATCCAGGAACTCTGCAAACAGCTGGAAAGTGGCTGTCACTGGTGAGTTGTGGTCTTGATTTAGAGAAGGTTTTGATTTTGAAGCTTATGTTAGAATTAAAGACCCTATTTGCATTCGATGTTGCGTGAAGAGTTCACCCAAAAATGGAATTTTGCTGAATATTTACTCCCACTCTGACCTTCCAAGATGTAGGTATGCGTGCTTAGAAACATAGCCTTACATCACTTGTTCACCAATGGATCCTCTGCTGTGAATGGGTGCTGTCTGAATGAGAGTCCAGAAAAAAGACCTTACAGTAAAAAAGACCATCCCCTATTGTCCTTTCACATCAAAATATTTGTCTAGAGTGGTTGTGGATTGCTTCTGCATGTAAATGGTGCTTGATCGGTGCATATTTCTCTCCTGATTCAGACAAGATAACTTTTTCACAATGGATTTTAGTCAGATGTAACAGTTTGAAGTTAAATTTTTTTTTTACAAACACACACCTTTTCGCTTCACAAGACGTTAATGAGCTGAATTCATGATTACTTGTAGATTGTGATGTTTTTATCATTGTTTAAACACTCATTCTGAAGGCACGCAGAGGATCCAATGGTGAGCAAGTGATGTAACGCTACATTTCTGCAAATCTGTTCCGATGAAAAAACTATTCTTTTAACATCTATTTTGGGTGAGTTTTTCATAAGTAGTGCAATGCATCTTGATCATTGTGGTCTGATCATCACCATCTAAGGTTGGGAATGCATATGGCTACATTCCATTTGTAAACACTAATGCATTTTGATGTGTCACAGACAACACCTACTCATATGACTGACTTGTATATTTTTGTTCCGGCAGGAAAGAGGACATACACTCCATTCTGACAAAGGTGAATAGAATAGTGAGCTCCAAAATCCTTCAGGGTTGCAAGCAGATGCCTGAGGTCCGCTACACTCTAACCAAAACACTGGTCCTGCCCATGAAGCAAGGCTCCTGATTAGCTGCGGCATGACAATCTGGCATCCATCCATCCCTTCCTCCCTTTTGGGAAAAGTGCCTTTAACTTTTAACTCTAAATTCAAAATATTGGAGAAAGAAGTTTCTCCCTCCTCCCTTCTCCCTCAAACTCAGTGCTCACACTGGATGCCAGATTGAGGACATGCAACAGGGGTGAGCACAACTGACAATGAAAGGCAACGTGCCTTACACTGCAAGTTGATGCGATGATTTATCCACGTTTCAATATGCCTCGTCATTTTTAGATGGATGCTGAGGCTTTTTAGGTCAGGTAGAATCTGTGATCACTGACCCAGTTTGTTTTGCTGCAAGGCTGCAATATGCCTTGTTTTCCACCAACTGCCAACGGACATTCAGACACAGAACGTACATTTCAAAGTGGTATAACTGGATATAGCATTGTTCTTCAGAAAAACGAGTATGAGAACTTAGAATGTTTCCTAAATATCTGAAAACATGGTATTTTTATGCTTTAGTACAGTCAAAAAAAGGATAACTGCACCTATAAAGGGGTCATCAGATGCCCATTTTGCACAAGTTGATATGATTTTTTAGGGTCTTAATTAAAAGTCTATAACATACTTTGGTTAAAATTTCTCAATGGTAATGTAAAAAACACCTTTTTAAACCTGTCAAAATCAGCTCTGTTTTAATCAAGCCATTCTAGTCAATGTTGCTTTAAATGCTAATGTGCTCTGCTGACCCCGCCCCTCTCTTCCGTGGAGTGACGAGCAGACTGTAAACTCCAGCCGCGAAACTGGCTAACTAGCACATTATTAGGAAAGACGATTTGCAAAGCTTCATAAAAAAACCTTATACTCACTTCTTCTGTAGGTGAGGCTGGATCACAAATGATTCGCGCGAACATAGACGCATTTAGGGAGATCGGGATCGGCGCATTCCCTTCAAAACAAAAGTAACATTAATCCTCTGCGTCTTCAGCAGCTCAGATGTCGGGAGTAAATGACGACTGCTATATTCATTGTTACATCCAACAACAAAACGCCTCAATCACTTAATTGGAGACATCTTGTCTTCCCCTGCACCGGAGTCGACTCAGTGGCGGACAGCTCTCAGTTCACTCAGGGCGGGTCTATGGTAAGACGGCCTTGTCAATCAACTATCCTGGGAGCGGCCTGTACAGAACTACATCATTCTGACAGGGCTCTCAGAACAGCCTGATTTGAGAAAGCGGATTTTAAAATAGGGATTTTAAACTGAGTGGATTTTTATAATTATAGGATGGATGTGTACACACACTTCCAACACACATTTATGTTCAAACAACTTGAAAAGTGAATTTTGCATCCGATGACCCCTTTAAGGACTGTGTTTTTTGTATGTATTGTTTTACTTTTATGGACATATTTATGAGGTGAATAGAATAGTGAGCACCAAAATCCTTCAGGGTTGCAAGCAGATGCTTGACGTTCGCTACACTCTAACCAAAATACAACAGCGGTTGTGTTTGTCTTAATCATTTGTTCATTAAGAAATTGTGTGGTGAGCAGTTTTTTGACCTAACTTGACCTCAGCCTGGACTCAATTTGTGAAGCAGCCCACACTTTGTTGATACCCTTCCTCTCACAATGCCACAATACTTTTAAATAATTATGATAGAGTTACAGGTGCCTGTAAGCAGTGAAAACTTGAGTTGAAAACAGAGCGTTTCTCTGTTTTGCCTTTAAATAAACCATTGTATATTTTTACCTTTCATACATTAAATTGTGTGTGTGTGATATGCTCTTATGGTCTGTTAAAAATGTTTACTCCTTTACTTATTTTGATATTGTTTGTTCATCATTAAATTCCTTCTTCTCTCACATGAGTGTAGAGTGACCATAACACACCATGAGATGGAATGAGGCTGGATACCCACATATGGTCTGCAGATGTGGCTGGATGTAAAAGGTCAAAAATAAACCTGAAAAGTCGATCAGTCTTCATATTACACCTCCCGGAGGTCATGCGTCAATGACAGAATTCCACATATAATAAAACCGTATGTCATATTGACGGCAGGAGATAATTATAAGGTCACGGGTCAATGTTGTAATTCCCATTATCCTAAAGCCATATGGCATATTGACCCCAAGAGATTATTAATAGGTCAAAGGTGAATGCAACATGGGTGGTCCAAGGTCAAGGGGTCAAACCCCTCAGGGTAAAAGGTCATCAATCAAAAAATTTGACAGGTAGTCCAGCATAGTGACAACTACTGCAAGTTGATGCAATGATGTATCCACGTTTTAATAAGCCTCATCATAGCAAGTACCTCAGAGTGCACCCCAATCCTGTTGGTCTGCAGTGCTGCTGAGTGGTTTGCGGTTGTAACTCCAGGTAGCTTTGTATTTCTGTTGTTTTACTATCACTCTTTGTTGTTTAAACTGCTAAAATATAACTTAATTATCACTGTACTTCTGATATTTTCTAATTAATTTGACATTGTTCGCTTTTTAATCTAAACCACTAGCGCAGTGTGTTAGCATTCCATTAGCCTGTTAGCTTGTCATTCCTGCCTACCGTTTCTTTTCTCATTCTGTCGCTCCGTTTTTCACAAGTTCATCAAACAACTGTTAAGTCAGAATCATTCAACAATTACGGTGATTCATGGCTTCTTCTCCTGTTATTGTCTCTTGCTCTGCTTACTACATGTATCTCTGTCAGCACTGAGGGATTCACATATGATAAATACAGGGAAATAGTTAGGCTGACAGAGGAGATTTCAGAATTAGAGACACACATCCAAAATTTAATTGTAAGAATGTGAGGGTCTTAGATATGGCTTTGGATGCGACTAGCTTAGTCCCATACATAATTCAGTTCTGGTTGCAGAGCCCCAGCAGCAGGGCAACTGGGTGAGTGTGAGACGGCATTGGCCCTGTCCCAAAACGCACCCTAAACCCAAAGTCCATACTTTTGTGACCTAATGCCACTTTGCCACTTTGACTGTCGGTAGAAGTCTGCCGTGGTGCTTGCCTCAGTCTGTCCTTGTTTTGAAGTGTGCATAAAGTGTGCATAGCGGCCACAAAGGAGGCGCTCGTGAGTGCACATGAATTGTGCCATTTGGGACAGGGCCATAGTCGCGGGACAAAACACCACTCTTCAGTTGTGACCAAAACATTAAAAAGGTTCTCCCCACTCAGTGACGCGACCACTGAGTAACCTGATGAAATTGCCCTAGTTATTGTTGATTCTATTGTATTTAAAGGAACACTCCACTTTTTTTGAAAATAGGCTCATTTTACAAGTCCCCAAGAGTTAAACAGTTGAGTTTTACCGTTTTTGAATCCATTCAGCCGATCTCCGGGTCTGGCGGTAGCACTTTTAGCGTAGCTTAGCATAGATCATTGAATCTGATTAGACCATTAGCATCGCGCTCAAAAATGACCAAAGAGTTTCGATATTTTTCCTATTTAAAGCTTGACTCTCCTGTAGTTACATCGTGTACTAAGACTGACGGAAAATGAAAAGCTGCGATTTTCTAGTCCGATATGGCTTGGAACTATACTCAAATTCCAGCGTAATAATCAAGGAAATTTGCTGCCGTACCATGGGTGCAGCAGGCGCAATGATATGACACAGCACCTGAAGGTAGTCCCCAGCTATATCAAACTAGTTACCTAGCTGGGGACTACTTTCAGGCGCTGCGTCTGAGTCCAAGGGTGTGAACAGTTCTAGTAGAACGTCACGTGTTGTCATCTTGAATATACAGTAATTATGACATGGCGAGAATGCAACATAAGTGTCCACATGACACCATGTTGCTCCGCCCTAATGTGTCGCCCCACCACATTGTCCAGACTCTTTGTCATAGAGCTTTTTAGATGGATGCTGAGGCTTTTTAGGTCAGGTACAATCTGTGATCACTGAAACTGATTGTTTGCTGCAAGGCTGCAATATTGTTTTCCGCCAACTGGCAACCCAGGATGTTAAAATATAGTTGGGTAAATTGGAAATGGATGGAATCATAAAGACCACAACAACAACAACAACAACAACAACAACAACAATAACAAACATTCCACACAGAGGCATAGAACAGCCGTGATACAAGATGTTAAATTATTTGAAGTGATAGGAATGTATTTCTTTCTGATGAGCATTTTTAAGTGATTATAATGTAATTTCTTGGTCCTGCCTGTGGAAATGTGCTTTGTGAAGCCTACATTTGGCACATACTCTTTATGCTGGTCTTACACCATCATATTTATGTGTTGATAAATGCCTATTTTAATTGGATAATGTCAAGTGCATTTCATTGTATAGAGGTAATGCACCATGTTTTTGTATTTAAACACTTCAATGACTTAAATGCTGAATTTTTTTTTTGTTACGGTTTGTGTAATATGCATAAATTTGCAAACGTTCTGTATTGTAAATACCAGTTTGTAATTAAAAAGTGAAAAACAAATTGGTCTCAACTGGTTCTTTTTGATTATAGGCTTGTACGTGCATAATTAAGAACACTTATGAAAGAGCTGGGGTTTGTGTATAATAATAGAGGAAGGAAGGAAGTTTCTTCCTCATGACAATCATCTTTTTGCTGATATTTTACTGTTTTTATACAAGGGAAGTCCAGGAACAAAATAAAATAAACTAAACTAATCCTGGGAAGGACAAGACCTAACCAAGAACATAGGAAGCACTAGGGCTATGTGTACAGACAGGGCCAATAGACTAATAAGAAAACAAGAAGACAATTAAGGAACTAAAAGATGAGAAAAACTACAGAAAAAAAACAAGACACTACAAACAGAACAGGAGATATGTAACAGTTTTCAGGTTCAGATTTATTTAGGTTCACAGGGGCGGATCTACCGGGGTGGCACTGGGTGGCAACTGCCACCCTAAGAAAAAGCTGTGCCACCCCACCTGCCACCCCAGAATTATCACAGAATAAAATATAAATGTAAGCAGTGTTTCATGTGCTACTTTTCAGCCGTGGCGATGACAGCGTAACGGAAAATAATGGCAAAAAAACAAGTCTTTCACTAAACCGTGCACGATGGTTGCACGCGCACGCAGCGCGCCCAGTGTAGTCGGAGTCGGCTTCATTAACAAATGACTCTTATGAATCGGTTCTTTTTGAGTCAAAAACACAAAGTGCGAGCGGCCCATTCACTAACGAATTGTTTTTACATTTGTTCGTGAATCAGATACTGCTTCTCGGTTTATTCAGAAGTCCTCTGAGAAATCTAATCCCGTCCGGATATGTCTGAGATTCATCCCGTAATTGTTTGGTGATCCGATTCTCCGACCGCTCGCTCCACTTTCATCATGGATATAGGCCTTTCTGCCATATCGGACGAAACAATAACATGAAATCAATAAGAAGATGCCGATCACGAAAACTAATAGCAGAGTTAGGTAAGAATCTTGTATTGCAGTTTTCTCGATTGTTAACATGATATAACTGATTTTAGTTGGCCCATTTTCCCAAACCATTAATTCAGTTCTCAAAACAAAGACACATTTCTCAAAAAGTTTAACAATGAGTAAGTTAAACATTAAGTAGCAAAACTGATGACACCAATCAGAATCTCTGCATCCTAACAATGGAGAGAGGAGAGAGCTGAGCGAATAATATACATGGGTTTTATACTTACAGTATAATTACAGTACAGTACCAGTACATTAGATGATGGAAATTTCACTATTCTATATGTACAGTAAACTGTAGCACACGTTGTACACCTTCAAACGTGTGACTGTCAAATTTTATTTGTAACCATTTTTTATGTGTACTGCATGTTTGCAGAACTGAGAAATGACTGCCTAGACTAGAGATATAGCTAGTCTTGTGTCAGGAGACCAGGAAACTCCTATAGTACTGTATACTGTAATGAAATTTGACCAAATGTGCAGAGGATGCTGAATTTACTTTTTTAATTTTATTTTTTACTGTACTGTATTGTGGTGCATACCAAGTTCATATACAATTCTTTGGTATTTGAACTTTTCTAGTGTTTTTCATCTACTGCAAGATTACTTTACAGTAGTAAAATGAAAATTATCTGTTCCCAAAAGTTCATCGCTGAATTATTATTATTATCAGTAATTTAATTTATGTTGTATACTCTAACAGACATTGAGCTGCAAAATAATTCCTGAATCCTAATAAGAGTTTTTGTTAAGTGTTATTGATCTCATGAGTGTTCACTGGGCAGGAAAGTCATCTGTGTGTAAGCATTTAAGAATACCTGTAATAACTAAATTGAAAAGTTTGAAAGACAAATTTATGCTGGCTTGTCTTAAAGTCTTGTTTAAAAAACGTAAATGATTTGGTCAGTTAGATGTTCTAGATGTTTGCTAAAGTGTTGCTAGTTGGTTGCTAGGATATTCTGGGGTGTTGCTAGACTATTGATAGTGTGTTCTGGGTGATTAGACATTCCCACCTAACAGAAAATCAAACATTGTTTTCAAAACTGATCCAGTTTCAATGCTTTGATATTATTGTATTTCTTTTTAATGTTAGGAAATTCAAAAGTGTTACTCTTAAACTTGCACTAAAACGTGATTTATACCATCTAAGTAGCCTATGTAATACTAATAGAACCACATGTCTTCTTTAATGATACAAGCTCAGAAACATTTATAACCTGTTGAAGTTTTTTATATTGTGTATTGACTTGGTGCCATGATGGATATTAAAATGTTGTTATTTATTTTTCATTTTAAAGAGTATAGATGATTACTTAATGGTAATGCAATATTTGTGAACACAACTGTGCATGTCAGACAATAAATCCCCAAAAACTATGCATGGGGGCTTGCATTGGTGTTGCCACCCCTCATAGACCCCATGCCACCCCTTTGCCACCCTAAAAATTATTTTCTAGATCCGCCCCTGGGTTCATACACCTTTTGACCAGTCGATCAATTACACTCAAAAGATAAGATAAGCTAAGATAAGATTTATTTATTTGTCACATACACGATTATATAGAGATTATATAACCAGCAGTGAAATGTATTCTCTGCATTTAACCCATCCTAAGTGAACACACACCCAGAGCAGTGGGCAGCCATGTTACAGCGCCCGGGGAGCAGTTGGGGGTTCGGTGCCTTGCTCAAGGGTTTCACCTCAGTCGTGGTATTGAGGGTGAAGAGAGCGCTGGTTATTCACTCCCTCCGCCTACAATCCCTGCCGGACCTGAGATTCGAACCCACAACCTTTGGATTACAAGTCCAACTCTCTAACCATTAGGCCACGACTTCCAAAAAGAGCAATTCTAGCCAATGGAGTATTTTACAACTAATCAAAACTAACATTTGTAGTCACTATAGACATGCCTTTTTAAGATCTATTTAATACCTGAGAATTACAATTTCAAAATGTCTTAATATTCACGTTTCGGTTATGATAACATCATAATTTGTATATATATCCATTTCAGCATAATAAAGATGTGTGTTTATGTTACAATTAGCGTGTAATTTCAGTGCATGGTAGAAAACTGTTCCCTGTGAAACAAGTTGGGATAAAACCAGCAGGCTTCGTGTCTTACTGCACTGATAAAGCACCATAACAATAGCACTCTATGACAAAAAATAATGGTTAATTTTAATGTTTTTTTTATTACTGTTTAGCAGGGGTCATCAAACTTGATCCTGGAGGGCCGGTGTCCTACAGAGTTTAGCTCCAACTTGCCTCAACACACCTGCCTGGAAGTTTCAAGTATACCTAGTAAGACCTTGATTAGCTGCTTCAGGTGTGTTTAATTAGGGTTGGAGCTAAACTCTGCAGGGACACCGGCCCTCCAGGACCGAACTTGGTGACCCCTGCTGTTTAGGATAAATTAAAAGATTATTATTGCAGTTATAGGAAGAGCAGGTTACTGATCCTGAGGAGGAAGTACTGTCACAACAGAATTATTCCAGTTGATGGCACATGTCTAAACACATCTATATCTATGCAGAGAATTTGAATTACTTTCATGTAATCTTGCTTAATTCAATCACTAGTCACAAACTGCAGTTTGTAGAAATAACAGCTCTTTTGTTAAACCTGCATTTTCTGTTGTCCTACTCTACATATGTATGCTTATGTGTTGCATTGCAGATGACTATGAGAATGAAATGTATTTTGATATTATATTACTCAATGCATTAAATTACCATATTTAAAGATTATTTTATTATAAAATACCTGGATCAGTGTATTTGAATTTGATACAGAAAGAACATTAAAATAACAGTACAAATGTGTAAAACATCTGCAAAATGTAGTAATTATTTTTATCAAAGTTACTTATAAAACTTAAAAATAAATTGAACTCAAATGGCTCATGATTCCCTTGTAAACAGTCCCGTTCCTGATTTAAAAACAAACTTTAAGAACATCATCAAAGACACAGGAATGTAACGGTAAAGTAGATTGCCTTAAAAATGATCCTATAAAAGCATAATGCATATCAAGCCATGGGGTACACTGAGCTTTCAGTGGTTTACTGGCAGCAGGACCAGCTTCATCCTCATGGCGACTTCATGAACAGGCATCTGTTTGCACCTCAATCCCTGCCTGCTAACTTCATTATTCACACTAAGCAGGATGGTCTGGATGTCTGTACCCCTGGAAACATAAAAATAGTACATATAGATTTTGTGCATGTAATCCTTTATTGTTTTCTCTACTTTGTCTACTCTAATTATCATAATGAACCTAAAAATTAGAAAAACTGCATGTTACAAACTTACATTGGACAATGCTGCTTTAGGTTTCGGCAAAGTGACTGAATAAACCAGGAGCCCTCTTCTGGCTTTCTATAAGAAAGGTGACCATCAGTGGTTGACCTGGCAATAAGGAAATCTGTGTCAGCCGGGATTGTGATATCAAAATCATCACCATCCACCTCCATCTCTGACTCTCCATCATCTGGAGCATCCGCTTGGACATGCACACGTTGTTGATTTCTTTTCCCACGGCATGCCTGTATGAAAAACAGCTTGGGCTTGCCGGCTAGCCTCTGGCAGTTATTGCCATTGAAAGGCTCTCGTATTTCATCAACAGAAATAAGAGCACCATCGGTTCCACAGACTCCTTCCTTTTCACCATGGGAGAGGATGCAGCATACAAAGCAGTCTCCATCTACTGTCTTCCCCACGTCCTTGAGGAGATTCTTCATCTCAGCTGCAGTTTTATTTCTGTGCTCCTCCACCTTAAACCCCAGCCAGTTGAACACTCTGGCAAGACACTCTGGGGTTAAAAAGAGAGAATAAGAGCAACTCCATCAATCCAGCTGAACAAATTATTCTAAATAAATAATATTTATAAATAATTACAAATATTATAATTTAGAATTGATTTTTTTATTATTATTAAAACTATTTCTAAAAGTATAAATAAACATAATTAGAATTATTAAAGCAAATCCAATTATTTAAAGTTTTCTACACACAATGACTAAAAGTAAATAAGTTTAAGGAATATTTCACCCCAAAATGAAAATTTCCTGAAAATGTACCCACTTTTAGGCCATACAAGGTCTAACAAATGAGTTTGTTTCTTTGTATCGGAACAGATTTGGAGAAATTAAGCATTACATCCAGGGGCCAGTTGCATAAACTTAGCCAGGATGTTAAGACTGTGTCTTAAGAACTAGTTTGACCAACTAGCAGTTGTCAAGGGGTAATCAGTCTTACTTTTCCAATACAAATAAGACCAATCTACCTTTACATAACTGAATAAAAAAAGTTATGACCAGTCTTGAAGAAAAAAAAAATTGATGACAATTTTTTTTAAGACTAGTCTAAACAGTTTATGCAACTGGCCCCAGGGCGGTGCAACTGGTACGGTCACTCTTTGAGGGGGCCCCGCAGCGAACGGACCGAGGATTATTGTGGTGTTTTTATCAGCTGTTTGAACTCTCATTCTAACGGCACCCATTTACTGCAAAGGATCTGCTGGTGCACAAGTGATGTAATGCTAAATTTCTCCGAATCTGTTTTGATGAAGGAACAAACTCATCAATATCTTAGAATGCTTGAGGGTGTGAAAAATATCATCAAAATTTAATTTGTGGATGAATTATTCCTTTAAAGTATTTTATGCTAACTACCTAAATACATCAAAAAATGTTTAAAAAACTAACTTTGGTCCTCATCTGATCCCCTTCTTTCACCCATGGTCGCAAATTCTACATTATTGATGATTACGCAGATACCACATGGATTTTTTTCTATTTTGTATTGAGAGACCTGAAATAAAAGCACATATGCACATCAATGGAACAGAACATACTTGACTGTTGCATTCACAGTAGGCTGAAACTTTCAAATATGAACTTCACCTCCTGCACTGGAGAGGTGTGTGGCATGGCTGGAAAAGCAATAACGGCATGATCCTTTAATTTTGGAAAACTTTCCAGTATGTATTCCTGTCTTAAAAGGTCTATGAACTGGCAACACGTTTTCTCCCCCTTTCCCATGAGCTTGTCAAGTAGGTCGATGACTTTCTTCTCTCTATTAGTAATATCTGAGAGGTTGTTGTAGTCACGTTGAATAATTATTTTAGCCTGATGCACATACTGCAAGATGATATCGGGATCTTCAGATAAAGTTTCCAAGAGGAAAACTTTATTTTGGCGAATTCTGTTTAATGATTCTTTTTCATCCATAGTTTAAAATCAGCCCTGAATAACTGAAGAGAAGAAGAAGAGAGGTTAGTCTGTGTAAGTTAGTAATTGAACACAAAGCATCTTACAGTCAATTGTTCTTATTCACTTCAAAGCAAAGATGCATGCTATACAATAATATACAGTTAAAAAGTAGTCAATAAGCTAATAGCCAATAGTACTGACATGGACTAAATGAAACAAAAGCTCTGCTCATACATTATTAACACCAAGTAACACAAACCAGCTAAGTGGCAGCTTGTCACACAAAGTTGCACAAGGCTTGATGTTCACAAAAGGAAAATGTCATGTTACAGCGTTCAGGTGAGCCATATGTTCACTATTATGTTTTAAATCTATTTATTAATAGTTCGACATATTGTCTAATACTTACTTGACAATTTACTATTATGTGTTGTGTTTATGACTTCAGTATTAAATAGATCGGTTCACGATTCTCTGACGAACCGGATAAAAGAAAATGGGTTTATAGAGCAGTTTCTCAACTATTGTTTGCTTTCGCTTTCCTTGTATTACTATGAACACGGAGAAAGTGTAGCAGTAGCTAACTTATTTGCACTACTTAAATCACAATAATACATATTGCAGTCTATCTAATGTGCAGTGATAGTAACATAGACGCTTTAAGATATGTTGTTGTTAATAAATACTTTGTTACATTTAGAATTGTACATGTAAATCACCCACCGTCTTATCATATGATGTTTTCCCTCTAAAATCTCGTGGCCGCGCCTATAGATGAGGGAGGGAGGGTTGCCAGATATTCAGGGTTGCCTAGTCTTCTGTTGGGTCGACCGCTGTAAATAGTCAATGAAGCAGTAATAACTTAACTTTTTTTAATACTTTATTTAATGGAATTGTAAACAGTATTTACAATAAAATGTAAATAAATGTGTAATAAACAGCATTTACAATTACTCTAAAATGTAAATAAAACTAGGCTATTTATTTACTTCCCCCTTGTTTAGAAATAGGCTAACCTTGTGGCTTATTGAGCAGTGGACTGTTATGGATTTGGATAGCACTGGTAAGTTTGATTCCTCTTTGCATTAATTAAAGACTGAAAATGGCAAAAAATGTTTGTGTAAAAAGCAATATTGGCTGCTGCGGGTTTGTAGATAATAAGATATTTATAAATTATTATTTATATTGAGTGTGTTTACAATGAAATTGGCACAAATTCAGGACAATGCAAGCTATATTTTTATTTTTAAAATACATTTATCAAAAAAGATCCCATCAGTTTCTGTTGTGTTTTGCAGTTAATGCAATTATTGTTAGTCTTCTCTTTTGTGGTCTTTTCATGTGCCATTTCACATATTTCTCCCATAGCAGGTCTAAATGAAGTTCGTTCCGCAGTGTATCGAGCTGCTCTAAAGCTTTGCACGTTACAAAAACTATGTCAGAGTGAGTTTTTCCATGTTTATTTTTATGTGAAATACAGCTGGATGCATAAGCATTATAATATATTATCTCACCCACCTGCAATTTTTATCTCATAGTGAGTCTGTTTCATTTCAATCTTTAGTGCACCTGGTGTCACTGCAGGATTTGCGCCCAGTTCTAAATACTTTGTGCTGTTCTGGGGAACCAATGATTAGTGTTGCTCAAGAAGATGTACAGCAGCATCTAGAAGAACTATTCCAGAGCATTTCACTTGAACTTCCTGATGAGGCGGTTCCTGAGGCCACAGATCAAACCACCAGACTTCTCTTTAAACTGTTTGACAGGTGAAAGATAACTCTGTTGATTCGACATTGTATAGTCTGTTTTTGTATTTATGCACGTGCACTTTAAACTTACTGCTTTCTTTTAGAGAGCAAACTGGTGTTATTCTGCTCAGGTCAGTGGAGGCTGCGCTGATCGCCCTCTGTGGAGACACTCTCTCAGCTAAACAGAGAGGTCTGTTCCACATTCAATTAATTTCTATCTCCTCTTCAGATTTAATCTTTCAGGATGAAATAATGTTGTTAGGATCATGGTTCAGTGTTCAGTTTGTGTTTGTGTCTTTGCAGCTCTGTTCCGACTGGCTGAGAGCTACAGTGGGAATCAGGAAAGTGACAGGGGCTCTATCAGTCGAAGTGCACTCAAAATCCTGCTGGAAGACCTCAGCCAGGTGAGAAAAACAATCCAATGAATCAGACCCACTTCTAACAAATACAACAAATATTTAATTAAAAATGGTCTGGTTAAGGTTCCAGCAGTGGTTCAGGAAAACCATGTTTTTGGTCAAGCTGAAGCTGCAGTGTGCTCTTGCTTTAATGGGGTATAGTATATTTTTCCAATACCTAATTACTGTTTTACTGTATTTATGATTAAAATAAATGTAGCCTTGGTGAGCTTAAGATAATTTTTCTAAAACATAAAAAACTCAATTATTCCAACCTTCTGAATGAATTATTAATTCCAGTTCTCACAAGAGGACCATCCTATTTTGTGGTCCGTGGCAACAAAAAGTTTTAAAATCCCTGATTTAGCAGAATCTTTTATTCAAAGCAACATATAATACCGATGTTCTCTCAGGTAAATAGTGCACGTGTGACTGAAGAGCATTTTATTGGCTGGCTGCAGTCAGAACCCCGGCTGCTGTTATGGCTGTCCACTCTGTACAGGATTTCAGTGAGTGAAGCTGTACAGCACAGAGTCCGCTGCCATGCCTGTAAAGCCTTTCCTATCACTGGCCTTAGGTATGCTTTTTCATAGTATTACCATACATACTTGATGGGGTTTTAAGCTGGTCTACTGGCCCACAGCTGTGTGCATGTACACTATATGGTGTGTAGAAAAGTGTTTGTAATATGTATGTTTCAGGCAGGGTTGCCAGGTTTTCACAACATAACACGCACAATTGCTACTCAAAACTAGCCCAAAACTAGCCCAATGGTGTTTTGAAGGGGGTCCCCCAGTAAAAATCGCATTCCGGGGGGTAAAACACATTTTTTGGCGACGTTCCCATGGTAAAAATTCGCATTGCAGGGGCTAAATATCATGTTATTGGGGTCGTTTCAACCCACGGACATGAAAAACAACCCGCGCCCACAGTGTTAAAGTGGACTTGGCAACACTGGTTTCAGGGTTTTTACTGTTAACTAAAAACAAAGCTAAAACGTCAATAATGAATAAAATAAACAAATGACAAAAATACATAATTACTGAAAATAAAAATAAAATGAAAACAGAAAATATATAAATTAATAGTATAAACTATAATAGTATATAAATAATACTAAAATAATACTGTTACAGTATGTTTGTATTGGGGTTGACATGCATGCTCTCTGGTAGATGATAATGGTATGACCTGTCCATAGGTATCGCTGTTTGAAATGCCTGAACGTACACCTGTGCCAAAGCTGCTTTCTGACTGAGAGACGCAGCAGGAAACACAAGCCCTCTCATCCTGTACTGGAATATTGCACTCAGGTTCGCAAACAAGCATATGATGTTTTATGTATATTAACTGGGTGGGGGTTTTAGTTAAACGCCTTAACTTAGTGTTTGTTTGTTTATTCATTTAAAATATTATATAATTTGAACATTCAGCAGATTTTCATTAGGCCAGGATTTTAATAACAACATAAGTGCATCCATAGCAGGATAGTGATGTGAACTGTAGGCTGGAATAGGCAAATGAAATTAAATTCATTAAATAAAATTCAGCAATAAAATGGTAAATGTGTGTGTGTATGTTTTATTATTATTTTAAGCCATTTGGTTTACTAGGACACAGGAACCATTTGACCATTTACCACACATACAGTATTATGTATTCAAACGCTATTCTCAGGAAATATTAATATGTGCTATCAATAATTAATTAATTACTTGAAATATAAAATTACAAAAATAGTAACTGACAATACTTCTGCTCTCTTAATTATGCTATATATATTATGGTTATATACATTATTCTTTGTTCAGCCATCATGGAAGGAGTCAATGGTGTCACTGGCCTCTAGTGCTCGACACGCTTTGGTACCTCGACACGCTCGGAGAGAAGCAGAGAGGAAGAGAGCCCTGAGAGCAGACTCCAGCGCAGAGCTGCAATACAGGTACACATTTTGTGTGTACACCATGTGTTTTTCATTGATGGAACACAGCATATAGAAGATGTGTCGATGTGTGTTTGCAGTGCCCCTTCTCCAGTGCTGCAGTTTGTAGCAGATCCAGACATGCATGCTCCTGAAATAAGTCTGACTGCCACCCCTGCTGCGCTTCCAGTAGAGTCTAAAGGCCTGCAGACAGAGGAGACAGAGATTCCTCAGGTAACGTACCTGCAACGCTTCACATTATAGAGTGCAACAAGGGGTTCCTAAGTAGAATTCACATAGATTATCATAATGATACATAATAAACGAAACCCCTGGGGTTATTTTTTATGTTTATGGTGTTATAGAGAGAAACAGCTATTCTCCAAAAAGACCTCAGTGTTACTCAGAAGGCCATGAGGGATCTGCAGAGAGATAAATGGTGGGCCCAAAATAAATCTTTTGAGTATTAAAAAAAAAAAAACAGGCAGTCTTGCGTACCATATTTTTGTATTGGGCCTCAGTGTGTTTGTGATGTTATGATCAGGCTCCTGGAGAAAGAGTTTCAAGTGTGGAGAGTTGCAGCCCAGTCAGAGCATGATTCACTGGAGGACAAATGTACTGAGCTGAAGAGCATGATGGAGGCACTGAACCAACATAACCAGCATCTGGAAGAAGAAATGGACAGAGTCAGACATGTGAGAGGGGTCATAAAGAGGGCAGTCCAAAAATATCTGGGCCTAAATCTAAGATTTCTGTATTTGAATTATTTCCATCAGTTTTAACATAAACTAAGAAACTAAATGTAATGCATATTTGTCAGTTATACATAAAGAAACAGGTAAGATTTATGTAATTGTACTAATAAACTGAATGTGTTTTAAATATATTTAGAACACATTCAGTTTATGCACAATAACCAGGTTTAATATATTTATTATCAATAGGCTTACATCCAATTTGTTTCAATCTCATTTCCCATTTTAACTAATTACATATTGCTTGTTCCACAGATAGCCTTATTTTGTTAACCATTTTAACTGAATAAATAAATGAACATATATGCTGAATTTAATATAATGTTGTAATATAAATGGATGTTTAAAAATATAATTTTTATTTTAATAATCTAATAAATGTAAATAGGTAATAATAAACTATGCCATGATTTTATAAGTGCAGAGGTATTACCAGTTTCATTTAAATATGACAAATATAACATTTAGTTTATTGGTTTATGTTAAAACTGTGTTATCCAAATGGATTGAATTTTAAGCAGATTCAAGAAATGACAAGGAACATACAACAGGTTCTTTAATAGTTATTTTTTGTCATTGTCACAGACGTTGTGTGTGAGGGACAGAGATCAGCTCAGAATTGACTTTCGTTCCCATTCAGACCTTCAACCAGAACATGATGACAGCATTCGTGAAAACGACTGGACTCGACCTGGGTGTTTAGAACCTCAAGACAGCTCCAGTGGAGAAGAGCCGGTTCAGGAGGGAAGAACAGAAGCGGATGAGGACACTCTTTATGAGGTATCAGAAGACATCTCCACAAATCTGGATGACACAGAAGAGGATGTCCATACAGCTTCAGGGCAGCAAGAGGAAGTTGAGGAGGAGGGGCTACAGGAGGAAGAGGAGGAGCTACTGCATAAAAGACAAGATCTTTCTTTACTTCATCGATCCATGTCTGATTTAGCTCTGGAAGAGCACTCAGACTCAGATGACTCAGAGATGGATGAGGAAGAGGAACTTTGTGAGCTTGTACAGCGACTTCGAAATGAGCTTTCTCTACATACAGCCACAGGTTTGTGCCATCATTTTTTATAATACTTAATAGTATTGTCTATAATTAGTTGCATATCCAAAATGCAGCAAATGCTTTTAAGATATGTTAATAAATTATTTTAAATATTCAATAAAATAAATATATATTTTTGTGGCTGTTTTTTGTTTTCTCTCCGTCAGGGTCGGTCAGTCTGCAGAAAGAAAAGCTAATGACGGCAGCAGAGGGAGTCAGAGATTCTGTTTCTCATCTGGTCACTTCTGTAAGGACCACCAGTTTGGCATGATGGCAGCCACAATAACTTTCCCTTACCTGCAACCAATACAAGCCAATTTCCATCTCTCATTCCATCACAAGGTTAATCATAACAGCAGATGCTCACAGTGTACTGATGGTTGATAATTCACAATTTAATGAAATCTAAAAATAAATAGGTTTAAAGATTTCGCTATTTATATGAAATGAGACATTGGTTAATATTAGAGAGGCACTGATACTGACATTCAGATGATACAGAAAAGGCAATAATTATATTCTTGTTACTATGAAAACATATGAAATGAATTGGTCAGTTGTGAGTCATGTGACATTCCATGGTCAAAGAGTGTTTAACACCTAATATAGAAGCGTTTGCTTTGATTTGGGTCTGTCTGGGTTTATTTAGAGATAATGACCAGGTGACCCTTAATTATAACCCATAACAATAACTTACCAATATTATTTATAGACCATTGCAATTTTGTCTGAAAATATCAAATCACAGTAAAACTAAGGAAAAAGCCACAACATATAGCAAAAAAAATATACAGGACTACTGTTTGATTAGATTATTCTTGACAAAAATATAAATAATAAGAGAACAGAACTGTAGTCTATGGATTATAGGTAAATGAGAAGTCGGTTATTTAAGAGAGTTTTTGAAACAAAATTATATAGAATACACATACTACAACTATGAACATTTGTAGATAAGCAGAAAAAACATTTCAGCATTTCACATGTGCACAAGTAGAAAGACATGATGTAGGGAAAACTAATATAGGCAGAAATCAATATTGGACACTGATACCATTACCAATAAATTTAGAAAATCTAATATCGAGCAATAATTATATCATTCATGCCTAGTTAATGTGTGATTTTATAGTGAATTTACGTGCTGTTTTTGTATTGATTTTTTTTTAATACTAGACATTTTGGATGTTATTTTATAAGTCTGTTGGATAATAACTAAACATTGATATTTTTTTCAGTACACCATAAATTTGTTATGGGTTCTGAAAAAATTTGAATATGGAGTGTTTTTAAATTTCAGTGTGAATGCAAAGTCTACCAATAAAAGGGACAAACTGAATATACTAAAAGAAAGACTTCAGAACTGATGACGTGTTTGATGTCAAAATTAGGGGAAAAAAAGATCTCAAAGTTGAAATTTTTTGTTAAGTTTTTTTATTATCATTATTTGTCGTTTTGGCAATGTTTCCATGGGAACATGAGATGGCTGTAAAAGGGCTCAGGGTTTAGAAGATGAGTTCAAAAACCTGATGGTGTAGATCAATGATGGTATAGAAAAACACCCTCTCTTTCTACTCTTATTCCAGTGGCATAGCCCCAAACTAGAGCTCTCTCTACTGAAACAGCCCTATTCTATTAATAATATCATTTTAATATCACAAGTGCCTCAATTATGCTGTCCCACACAGATGACAATGACATTTCATTTTCAGAAGCTGAGATTTTCATAGAAACATTCATTTTAAGTAATCAGAAGCTTATTATAATGCCAAACATAGATGGCCGAGCATATAAAAGACTGCCTTATTAATAATCTGCTAGCTTGAGAACGATTTCATTGTTAGTCTCAGTTGAGAATTCTTTACCAAACCGTAGGGTTTGTGCAATGTTTCCCCTTTGCATAGTAAGTAAATGTTAACTGTTTTTCCTTTGACATGCAGATACCTTGAAAAGCGCAGCAGGCTGTGTGGGCTCCGCCCCCAGTGCAGTTACATCATGCAGCTCTCTGATTGGCCAGTGATAGCATTCAGGTCAGGGCAGACCTAAAGGGCCCAGCCAGTTTAATTGTTTTTTTCTTTTCTATTTTTTTTTTCATTTTGTTTTTTCTTTCAAGGGGAACAGTAATTGACGTCATTAGGAATATATATAACAGTGGTGATTTCATCATGAAGCAGTATACGCTGCTGGCCAAATGGATTGATTTTTTTCTTTTTTGTTTGGGTTTCTTTGTTTCAGTAATACTACAGAAAATGCCTGCAAATATAACATGCTGAAATAACAAAAAACTTTAAAGTTATGCCTTGAAATGTCTGTCCGATATGGGTGCCTCTCTTAGGACGTGGTCATTTAGCCCATTGAAACACACATGGATGTGTTACCAGCCTACTGGAAATTCAAATCATTCTCTTTTTTTTTTAATTAACAATATGTTTGTCTTGCATTGGTGTCCCTCCTCTGCCATGTGAGGTCCACAGCTGAAGCTGGTCATGCCTGGGTCGGAACCGGAGGTCGGGGCGTGTAAACATGAAGTCATGCCCCGATGAGTGGTACCATCCACTACAGTTATCAGGGTTGCTAAACGGCTCAGTGTGGATGCTCAGGGCCAGAGGGGCAAAGGAACGGGGGCAGCACTAGAGAAGGAGTTCTACGTGACTTCGGATGAAAAATGTTCGACCGTTCGGTCCCTTTCTTCTCTCGCTTTCTGTCCTTTTTTTATTCAAGTAACGCCAACGCCGTCGGCAGCGGCGTCAGCAGCAGGAAAGGGTACAGTCCGGCGGGTTCTGACGGAACCCAGGGGCACACTAGGCAAGGTTCTCTTAGCCTCTTTAGATGGCACTGGCGTTAGGGTCATATCGTCTTTTCTTGACATTTCTTGGCGATGAGGACAAACAGGACAAAACAAACGAGAGGGGGGTTAGTGCAGGCAATGCCAGAGACATCAACATACAATTCGCTGCCCATCTTACCGCCTTAACCCGCAGCAACCACATGGTAGTCATTTCTTTAGCTTCTTGATCAATTCAAATAATTTATCGAAAGTTATCCGTAACGTTTAGTTGCCGTCGGGTTGCGGCGGATAAAAACGGTGGTTCTTTGCAGCAACAAGGAGAGACACAGAGTGTCCCTCCGCTGACTGTGGGTGAGTATGTGTTAGAAAGACAACGAGGGATGTGGAAAAAAAACATTACCTCCTGGGAGAAAACACGGACATAGACAAAGAAAACAGCAAGAAAGAGTGTACAACATCGAGGGTCAGAAAAGGATGTCACACCCACAACATGAACCACGACGATACCACCAGGAACAACAAGAAAGGGAACAAGAACTGCAACAACACCAACAACAACAGGGGTTTGACACAACCTCCCCGTAGCGTGGCTTGATGTGGGGCATCCCAGCAGTTTAACATGCACCTGTCCATAGAGAGGTTAGGTGGGAGACGCCACTATCGCTGTGTAGGGGGGTGACTGGGGTAGCATGCAGGTGCAGTGCAGCGCGTGTGTCTGTACCAGGTCTCTGTGAAGCAGGCAGTAAAGGCAGCGGTGGCGGGCGAGTCCGGGTGGGGGGTGAGGGCTCTTGCTCTGTTCTAGGTTTTCAGGGGGCCCCAGGGCCTTCCGGGAGATAAGAGGGCGTGGCAGCCAGCCATGGCACAAAGGCTGCCTACGACACAACCTCCACCCCTCTCCGCTCAAACTCTCACCCTTTCAGACAACGGAGGGGGGATTGAGAGAGAGATCACGGCGAGGAGAGCGGGTCAGAAAGTCGTCATCCCTGTCCACCCCGTCCCGCCCCAACAACCCACCCCGCTTCTCAAAGCAAGGAAAACAAAAAACACCCCTCCCCTCCCTTCACTTGAGGTGAGCACAGCCTTTGTGCGATGCTCTGATAGCACTCCGCTTTAGCTCTGGCTTGGTGCCAGTCTGCATGCAAACTCTAAATGGGCTCAGTCAAGATGCTATGTGCAAACGAGCATGCTGCGGTGAGCTAAGTCCTCTTGGATGATCTCCAGATCTCAAAGCTAGCTTCCTAGAACTTGCTCCTAGTTGGGTCTAAGCTGGCCATTAGAAAGGTTTTACATGTGCTCAAACAAACTGTTGCTAATCTACATTTAGATACTGTTTTTCAACCAAATGCATCTGTCAACATGTTTGATGTTACACACATTTACTGGAATCTTTAAAGCTACACTATGTAACTTTCGGCCCACTAGCAGTTGAAGCAAAAAAAAGTTACTACTGGAGGACATGATTTTGGTGAGTTGTGCTTTGGTTCTGCTATTCCGCACAGATGAAATTGATGGATTACGGTACTTCCACATAATAAACCAATAAGCAATTAAATAAATAAGGATATCTGAAAATACATCTTATGAGCAGGTAAGTAGTTTTTTTTGCAAAGAGTTGTTTTAAAGGGAACCCCGAGTACCCGGGTATTAAGACTTGTATGGCTTGATATAACGTAGATGGTGTCTCTTACTGAAATATGTAGTAGAAAACCCATGAAAAATCCACATCGTTTTATACATATTTTGGACTGTGGGGGCACCATTATTTTGATGATGTGAAATGGTTGCACTCAGTGAGCTACTGGCACTACCTGTTGCTATTTTTACTGCAACACAACTCAAAATACACAATTCGCAAAATAAAATACTGGTATGATGACACATTGTGCGGCTTTTGGCTGTAATTTTCATTCGAAGGGCAACAAGAGAAACAATGTAAGTCTTCACTGCTTTCCTAGTGATAAGAAGAAAGGAAAACAATGAGAAGATGGCTGTGGAAGAATAAAACTTCCTAAAGACCCATGTCTTTGTTTTCTCCAGCTGTGGTCTACTAAAAGCCTCAAAGGCATCAGGGCTAAAGTGGATAGAACAAAGACATGGGAAAGTTTTATTTGTCCATCTTCTCATTATCTTCGACTGAAAATTACAACCAAAAGCAGCACAATGTGGCATTGTATCAGTATTTCATTTTCCAAAGTTGTGTATTCCGAGTTGTGTTGTGGTAAAAATAGCAACAGGTAGCGACAGTAGCTCACAGAGTGCAACCATTTGACGTCATCGAAATAATGGCGCACCCCATAGTCCAAAGTATGTAGAAAACTATGTGGATTTTTTTAAATAATGTAAAACTTACATGTTTTTTTTTACTACATATTTTAGGAAGAGACATCATTTATGTTATATTAAATCTTAATACCCAGGGTTCCCTTTAAATTAACATTACAAAAGATAATGTAATGCTGACATTAGACATAATAATTTATATTTATATTAGTTAAGGCATAATGGTAGCTACCTGGCTAGTAGGCTATATAAAAGACCAAAGTAGTAACTGGTTTAGAGACTGGCATTGTTAGCAACATAAATATTGTTTTGTGAATCTAGTCAATGCACAGTAAATGCACAAACTAAACCTATTTCTGGAAAGCTAAGCTAGTGTTGATTCGTTTTTATTGTGGATACTGTTGCTTTAATTTTTACTCACAAATTCTTTTCGGTACGAGGTTCCTTTGTTGTGGTCGGACCCTTTTTTTTGTTATTTATACAGATATGATGTATACGTGCACAGATGAATGACTGAACTATGCAGTTTCCCGTGAAATCTGTCCTGACCGCTTTACAATATAGTGATTCAAAGTAAGGCAAAATATAGTTTGGAAGATGGATTTATGTTGAACAAAAAAAAGTTACATAGTGTAGTTTTAAGTAATCATACAATGTTACTTTCTCCAAAAGTTCCCACCTTACTACATAAAACTGGTCATGGCATTACTAATATTATATACATTTTAAATGCTAGCATGTAGTTAGCAAAAAAGGCTACACATTATTCTCTTTGATACTGATGTTAATTCATAACTGTCATAAACATCTTGCTCAGTATCCATTTTACCATTTTGCTTGCATGCATGTCAAGCGATGGGCCAGACTGCACGAGGTTCTGCTACAGTCTACAGAGCGCTAAACCAACTAGGTTGTATGTCTAGACCTAGACTTAAGCTGTAATTTAGTGGTTTAGAGATGTAGCCGGATCATTTTAGTGGCCAATTTTTTCAACAACTAAACATCTAGCTAGCATGTGCTAATGAGCTAAACTACCTTCTGCTGTCGCCTGTAAAGAACATATTATTATACTTAAGAAAATGTTACATTTAAGTAACTTACAATGACATATTTTGCTACAGAAAAAAACCCTACAAATTACACATATCGTCCCTTAGCATTCTATCATAGCATGTAGCTCAGAATTTGGCACTTTAAATGTTGACCTAGTTTTGGTATCTGTTGTCTGTAGCAGAAGCCCAGGCCCTTGTGTATGTGTGATTGTGAGTGTGTAGTGGCAAGTGTTGTGTGCATGAATGCAAAAGTGTGTGTGAGAGTGTGTATGTTTAAGTGTGAGCGAGCCTGTTCCAGGCTGGCAGGCAATAAGAAGCATGCGGTGCAGCTCTTACTTAAATCCCCATCCCGTCCCCCCCAGCACTATGGCTGCCATCAGGATGGCCCCTGCGATGGAGCCTATGATAAGGTTGGTGGCGCTAGGACCTGTAGAAGGGCATGATGGGAGAGAAACATGACGTAAGCTGTAGGGGCACCTGCACAGCATGCCGGGTTTACACACTTATGTTATACACTATTTCAGTCAAGTGTTCAATCCGTAGGGTAGATTACGCTCAACTTACCCTTGATAGAATAGTGTGTGTGTGGGATGTTATTGGACATGGGTGTGGAGAATTTAGGGGCTGTAGATTTTGGCACAGGGGAGTAATCAAAGATGGATTGTAAGGTAAGATCTTAAAGTACCGAGGTGTTTTGAGCTACGCTACCAATACAGGACTGACAAAAACAAATGCACAGACGCGCACACACAGACACACAAAGAAACGTTAACCCACAAACACACTCATGGTGAACTTTCACCCACTCGCACACACACGTCGGACCTAGTTAGAGTGGAATATTTAGCTTAGCTCAGAAAGTGGGCCAGTTCTGAGGGGATTTGGTGTCAGTTAAAAGACGCTATGGCATCTTATGTCAATGTCAATCCAAGTCATCTCATGTTTTTCCACCTTCCTCGTCTTGTTCTTCGTTCTTGATCCTCTTTTCTCGCTTTCAATCTTTTGTTCTGTGTTAATGCCCCACATGGACCAGAAAGGGAAGCACCGCAACACTCCATTAACACAGGGTGATAATAAAAATATCCATGATAATAGCAGCCAAGGGAGAGGAGAAAATAAGAGATATACCAATCAATCAGTCCAATTACACAACAAAAATTACAAGGCACCATCACATTCAACACAACGGACAAAGCCACTGGGAGAACACGTACACACAACCGCACGTACACGCGCATACACAGGGGATCACAGGATCTCCCTCTTGCTGGGGGAGTGGCATTAAAGGGTTAAGAGGTGCTTACTCTATTCCCCACCCTGTGCCTCCAAAAATCACCCCCAGGGCCAGAATGGTCCCTGCCACTGCCCCTATCAGCCTGTTTGTGGCCACGCTCACTGTGCAGAGGAAATAGGGGTGATTCAGTAGAGAAAATGTCACTCAAGGCCCCTTTTTTTTTTAAATTGTACACGTACTAGTGTTTGTGAGTGGGAAAAGTCACAATATCAAAATGGGCACCTACAAAAAGCAGAGATCTTTGGAAGTGGCTTTGCAGTGGATTGGAGTTAAGGTGTGTATGCATTTGAGGATTAGGCTGTAAGTTCTTTGTATGTATATGGTAAAGTTTTTTTGGTTTAAAGAAATAAGAGAGGTCACGAACCCTTGGGACCTGGGTCCTCGATGACGGGCGGCTCTTTTGGGGGGTCGTGCATGCTGCAGTCAGTCCCTGCCCATGTAGCATCACAGGTGCAGGTTGCTTCATTATTGCACACCTGAAAGAGTGGGACAAAAACTTGTGTGTGATGATGTGTAACACACTGATGATAAAGTTACTCCACCCCAAAATGAAAATTTTGTCATTATTCACTTACCCCCATGTAGTTCCAAACTCGTAAAAGCTTTGTTCGTCTTCGGAACACAATTTAAAATATTTTGAATGAAAACCGGGAGGCTTGTGACTGTCCCATTGACTGCCAAGTAAATAACACTGTCAAGGCACAGAAAAGTATGAAAAGCATAGTCAGGATAGTCCATCTGCCATCAGTGGTTCAATCTGAATTTTATGAAGCAACGAGAATACTTTTTGTACGCAAAGAAAATAAAAATAACGATTTTGCGCCATTTTGGAGATTATCCACTGAACGCAAACAGCGTACGCTGTTCTGTATCCGCCTCAACGCAAGGATACGTATTCTATGTGTATTTATGCTTTGATTTGAACGAAAATAGCACATTGTGTTGAGGCTGATACAGAAGAGCGTACGCTGCTTGCGTAAAAAAATAAGAAGTAACTTATTTTTTGCTTCAACTGCTATTATTGTGGATAATCTCCAAAATGGCACTACGGTGACGAGGAGAGACAGAGAGGAGACGAATTGTTGAAAAAAAGTTGTTATTTTTATTTTCTTTGCGTACAAAAAGTATTCTCGTTGCTTCATAAAATTCAGATTGAACCACTGATGGCAGATGGACTATCCTGACGATGCTTTTCATACTTTTCTGGACCTTGACAGTGAGAATTACTTGGCAGTCAATGGGACAGTCACAAGCCTCCCGGTTTTCATCCAAAATATCTTAAATTGTGTTCTGAAGACGAACGAAGCTTTTATGGGTTTGAAACGACAAATTGAATAATGACAAAATTTTCATTTTGGGGTGGAGTAACCCTTTAATATTTACAGAATAGCCAGTTTAACTAAAAAGTATTTCTAAATTTAAATTTTACAGTTTGTACATGTGCTGAAAAATCATTTTATAAATAAATCTGAATTTAACTGGAAAATAATTTCTTCAGGTTTTATGAATACAGTAATGTTCAATAATATTTTATAATATCACACTTACAATTTACGACTGATAAGATTTTTTTTACACTACAATAAAATTGGTTTAAAATATGCATACTATTGTTCAAAGTTTGGGTTTGGTTTTAATGTTTAGGAAAAAAAATGCTCACAAAGGCTGCACTTATCTGATCAAAATAAAGTAAAACCAGCAATACTGTGAAATAATATTAGAGTTTAAAATAACTGTTCTATTTAAAAACGTATTTTTAACTTATATTTAACTTATAAATAAACGTATACATAAAAATATTTTAATAATTTGTAATTATTTATTAATTAAAAAAATCTTTATTACATATATAGTTGTCGTAACTTTATTACAATTTAGTTGTGGAAACTGTTATACTTCTTTACAGGACTCTACAGGATGAATAGAATGTTCAAAACAACACCATTTATTTGATATCTTTTAGAAATATTGTTTAAAAAATGTAAAGCCTTTACTGTCACTTTTGATAAATTTAACACACCTTTGCTGAATAAAAGTATTAATTTCTTACTGACCTCAAACTTTTGAATGTTAGTGTAGCTGCCTTTATATTTTAAGAAGGAGGTCACTCGCAAGGGGAAGGCCATGTTTGAGAGGCCTTGGCATTGAGAAGTGTGAAAAACCCCATGCGATTTCAGCAGTTTTTCACCAATTTCAATACCCACTCTTCAAAACTCAGCCTTCCTAAGACATCTCAACAAACAACATGTCTGCAAATCCCAAAACACAAAATGCTCTACAGTCATACAGTGTGTCTGATTGGCTAGTTTACTGATTGACAATGTGTGCTGTCTTACAGCAGATTTAAGAACAATTAAAACAAAAATCAACCCATTTATTTTAGATATTGGATACTTATGACAATGTGTTATTTTCAATTGTTATGGAATAGATTGTCATTCCTCTGGATATAAACGGAATGCAGAGGATGAATTCAATCCCTGACGTTAAAATTCTGGATTAAAGTTGTAAGTGGATTTGAGTGGATTTCTGACTTTGGTGGGTTGGAAAACTGAATTATTTTCAAGGCTGACTGTGGTGTGAGATCCATCTAAGCAGCAGAGAGTGTCAGATGGTGCTCACTCACGCCGTGAGAAGAGCAGACTCGGCCATCTGGACCAGACATACAGGCTGTTAGGTTCAGGGAGGAGATGGGTAGACATTTCCGTTCAAGGCACATCATAGAGGGGCCACACAGCGTACCATCTTCCACATACCCTAGATTAGTGTCATCATCCAACAGCACGTGTCCCCCACTACAGAGGTAAAATAAAGAAGTATTTCAGGAGTTTTGTTAAAGCATATTGGAAACATATTTGCAGAGCTCCAGGAACAGACCTGCAGTCCACCAGTCGCCCCTGATGGTTAAATGTGGTGGGAGTGACGTCGCCTTTCAGGGTCCCGATCTTTGGGATTCTCCCAATGTTAGTGCACAGCAGGTACCCGCAGAACACATCACTGTAAATCCACAGGATTTGGAAAGTATTAGAGATGGTTATGTGATCATGTCTAGACGGTAACCTTTGTTCTGCAAATCTCATGTGGGATTCACATATAGATTTTTACAGCATTTATTGCTAGAGCAAGCATTCACTGCTTTTTCTCATTTCCTTACACCCACAGAGATCAAGTTCGTTATTATCAGTAACTTCTGATAAACACATCATGTGAGTACATGTAACAAATAAATACACATTCCAATCACTGGTAATGGTAAAGATAGGGTTTATCAAATGCGGGGTTTGTGAACCCCTGGGGGTTCATAAGAGAATTGCAGGGGGTTGGCTTGATATAAAGCTATTTAATTTATCCAGTTTCACAAAAGCATTCTATGTTTCTATATTTCCTAACACAAAATGCACAGGAAATGAAATTTATCTAAGGTCTGCACAAATGACAGTGGTTCACTTGTTATTTTATTTTACTTGTTGAGCAATGATGAAAGTTAAATTCCTCCATGCAAAGTCTGAAAATTATACTGTGATTAGGTTCAGCTTATGAATTAATATTTAGTCGAGAAGCCCTAATTCTAACATTACTGTAACAGAACACATTAAAGGGGTCATATGATGCGATTTCAAGTTTTCCTTTCTCTTTGGATTGTTACTGTTCCCCTCTCGGGCTTGAAATGATGGTAAAACTAAGGACATTATTAACTGTCTTTACATTTATTTTGAAAGCTAAAGCGCGCGATTATGGAAAGGGGCGTTACATTGCCGACTCGTGCTTGCGGTGTTTGGCCAATCACAATGCACTGTGCCAGTTGGCCAATCAGAGCAGACTGCGCTTGTTGGAAGGAGGGACTTTGTATAAATCGAAGCGTTTGAGAGAGGCGGGGCATAGAGGATCTACAATAATGTACAGTATTTGAAACATAATGTGTTTTTTGAACATTAAAGCATGTCAACATATTCTGTTACACCAAATACACAAAATAATGATATTTAAAAAAGCATCATATGACCCGTTTAACATTACCTGGTGTATCTACAGAAAACTTAAAAAGTTTTCAATGCTTTCTATAATTTTCGACAGTAAAAATGCATTAATAGCAAAGCACATGCCCAAGAAATTTGCACAACAAGAGCCGCCATCTAGACTTGACCTGGTTTTGTACCATATTAAAATTTCATGGTGCCGCATATTCCTGCTCTCCAAATAATTGGGGGAACTGACTCACTGTTTGCTGCAGGGCACCCATTTGTCTCCATCTCTCCCACAGTTCCCTTTTTCTGTCCCCTCTGTATTTAACTTCTCATAGCAGTGCTTCTCTGACCCTCCAGCCTCTGAGAGAAGAGAAATAGACAGAAAGAATGAAGGGAGTGAGACAGAGAAAAGAAAAAGAGGAAACACAAGCAAGCATTACTGAAAGAAAGAGTGGGTGGATTGCAGTTATTTTAAAGTGCTTTCTTTGGCAAGAACAGTTGAAGCACTCTGAAGGCATCAGCATCACTCACTTGGACCCCAGATGTATTTGCACTGACTGTCCCGGGTCTTACATTCACCACTGTAACAGCGACCCTGGAATGGTAGTAAACAGTTTGTAGAGGGTTTGATCAAAATTAGTCAAAATGTTGGTCTTCCATGTATTTAAATAGCTTTATACATCTGACCTGATTGAGCTGACAAGAGTAGCCATCTTGCTTATGAAGATTAGGGGGGCACTGTAAGAATAGCAAAGATATTTACAAGTATTTTTGATTCAATGATAAAAAAAACAGTATTTTAATATTTAGATCTACGTTTTAGTATTTTTATGATATTATTTGAGAATTGAGATTTACTTTAGTTACTGGATAGCAGCTGACAACTGGACTATCAAAGTTACTCCTTCGGCCCTTCATAATTTTTAGAAGTCTTAAAACTGCAGGCAGGCTGTCATTGAGTGAATAACATGCCTTCTGTTATGGCAGATAGTGAAGCTTGGGGGTGTATTGTGCGAAACACCATCATCCCTGTGATTGTCATGTAGAAACTGTAGCATCTTCTGCATAAATTAATTAGTGGCCCATTGTCAGAAAACAGTGCCAGTTGTGCCCTATTGTGTAGTCATGACTTACTCTTATTTACAGGAAGAATCAGATACTGGACATTTCACTAAATTAACTCTCACTTTAATTTGTGTAATCCAAGGAAATAATAATAAAAAACATTAATTTAATTTGTAAATGTTTGTTTTGCAAGGGAATGTCAGAAAATGTGCATGTGAATCACCATTACATTTTAATGGGCTGTATAGTAAAAAAAAATCTAATACTACCCAAATTTTGCTTTTACTGAAGTATTCCTTCACTATGTGGTTCTGCAAAAATGCTTTTCTTTCTGTTCAACCCTTTATACCAGGGGTCACCAAGTTCGGTCCTGGAGGGCCGGTGTCCCTGCAGAGTTTAGCTCCAACCCTAATCAAACACACCTGAAGCAGCTAATCAAGGTCTTAATAGGTATACTTGAAACTTCCAGGCAGGTGTGTTGAGGCAAGTTGGAGCTAAACTCTGCAGGACACCGGCCCTCCAGGATCAAGTTTGATGACCCCTGCTTTATACCGTTATATTTCCCCTTTAAAAAATGTTTTAATATTTCTAATGTCACATTTAAATAGCTGACAAAAAAACAGAAAAAAAAAAACAGAATATAATTGACAGAATAAGCAATACCTGTCCCGAGTCTCCTGAACAAGTCTCTGATATGTCACAATCATTCACAGCATATCGACAGCTGTATCCACGAGGGTAGAACTGAAAAAGGTGCAGGGACAGGGATTGAGAGAAACAACTGTTCAGTGCATTATAAGATACTCAGTAGTTGAGGATGGAGGAAGATATGATGAATAGTGAGGCAAAAGCAAAGTGTCTTACCAGGCATGTGCTGTTGCAGCAGGGGCCGTCACTGCAGTGCGCTCCATTAGACAAAGAACATTTTTTACAGCAGTCTTTATAGCACTCCTGCATAACCAAATATGTGCACACAGACCAAAAAAGGTTAGCAAAATACTTGTATTATGTTTTGCTATTGTCGGTATGGATGGAAGTATGATTTATATAAAAAAAAGTGCTTACCATTCGGGCCCCACAGTCACACTCCTCTCCCACTTCTGCGTAACCATTCCCACATTCTGTAGCCTCAAAGAGCTGCCAACACAAAGCACAAGTTTATCCAGGATCACATCTAATTAATGACTGTAAGTACTTGATTTTTGTTTGATGTCAATGACAGTCCGTCACAATACACGCGAGAACCACTGACATCAAACCCGCTTCAACATTTCAATTTCAGCTTTCTATTGTAGACCCCTGTTTTTTGTGGGTTGCAGGTACATGAACAGAACAATCAGAAAGGCACGTATATCCATAAATAGATTAGTTGGAGTGTAAGATCCCAAAATAGCACAGAAACGTAGAATACATTAATAAACAGAAGTGCACACCAAGAAAGCAGGATTTATAAGAGAGTAAAATTTGGAATAGAGGTGACACCCTCCACTGTGTCTTAAAGAAACAGATCACCCAAAATGTAGAATTAGCTCAAAATTTACTTTGATGTTACACATCAGTTTTTTCTCCAACTCCAAACTAAACGTTCATATAAGACATAGCAGATAATGTTTGTGTGAATCTCGCCAAGACATATTTCGCAGAGGCACGTCTTATGCACGTGTTTTGCAAATGTTAGTCAGTGCGCTTATTTTCTTTTCATCAGCATGGGTTTGAAAATCATATTTCACTGGTTTGGACTCATGTCATCGGGAATTCAATATGAATATTCACAAAGCTGGAATGCTGCGCTCTGCAACAATATACCTAGCCTACAACTTGTGGTGAGAATAAGCAGCAGCTTTCGTCCAGAAGTGAGCAGAGAAAAGGTACTCCTCTCAGAAAATGTACAAATAAAGATAATTTGGTTACACTTTACTTGAAGGGGTGTACATAAATGACTGACATGACACCTTCATAATCATGACATGACACATGTCATGAATATGAAGGTTTTTTTATGCATGTTTATGACAACTGTCATTAAGTGTCATTCGCTCAGTTATGTAATTTTTAATGCAAAGATAACATTTTTTGAGATGCCTTTGTTATGGGCTAGGGTTAGGTCAAATAATGTCATCTTTGCATTAAAAATGACATAACTGAGCGAATGACACTTAATGACAGTTTTCATAAACATGCATAAAACCTCCTTCATATTCATGACATGTGTCATTCTTATGCACACCCCTTCAAGTAAAGTGTTACCGATAATTTTAGATGTTTAATTACTATTTGGAGCATTGAGATCACTAGAAGACGGCTTAATGAACTCATTTTTGTGAAAACTTTAAATTCAACCAAAACTGACATTTTTCACTTCTTTTGCCTGTAGCTCAAAATTAGACCATGCGCATTCTGACTCATTTTGCCAGCACGGGTCACATTTAGCCATTTTAACCATCACTTCTGACCAAAATATGAGTTTATAATTCATAATAATGCCTGTTGTCCTCTCACATCAAAATCTACTGACATATTTGTTTAGAACTGTTTTGGACTGTTTTTGCTTTTCAATTGTGCTTGATGCATATTTCTTGTGCTTGTGCATATTTCTCTCCTGATTCAGATGAGACGACTTATCCAATGGTGAAAGTAATATTATGGATAGACGACTCATTTGAATTTAAAAACATCTTAATGATAGATTTCTTTACTACAAACATGCAGTTTTGGACTGAAGTTGTATGAATTACTAGTAGATTATTGTGATGTTTTATCAGCTGTTTGAACTCTCATGCTGACGGCACCCATTCACTTCAGATGATCCACTGGTGAGCAAGTATTGTAATGATGTATTTCTCCAAATCTGTTCTGATGAAGAAACAAACTATTTAAATCTTGGATGGCCTGCGGGTGAGTAAATTTTCAGCAAATTTTCATTTTTTGGTTTTCCTTTTTTAAAAATGTTGAGTAATGAATACAAACAAACAAACAAACAAACAAACACGTATTTACATTTGCTTATTAATTAGCTGAAAGAAAAATAGATACAGTTGTTAAAACTGCTTATCAAAACATTTATTTGAAAAATATAAATTTTCTGCATTTGCTTTTGACTTGATTTTTTCCCACTTCAAATAACAAACATTGTTTAGAGGAAAAAAAACAATGAAAACTGCATAGTGAGGTAGTGATTGTCAAGCTTAAAAAAACATGACATTATAATTCACTGCACTTGTATGCAGGTGAAAGTGTTGTGTTTTTCTCATGTTTTTGTTAGTTGTCCACACTATTCTTCAAGCCTACCTTGCTGGGTTTGTTAAACAGACATGAAGCACCACCTCTTAGAAGAAAGTTCCTGTAGTCCCTAATGCTACATTTGGAAAACCTGCGTGGGTGTTGCACTCTGCGGAGGAGAACAGAGAAAAGCAAACCTACGCAAATCAAGAAATATGACAGAAAACTAGGAGCTAAAATGCCCGCCAGGTAGTCAGGAGAGGCTATAGAATAATGTGTGTGTTTAACGATACCCAGCATCTTCCATTATACATCCCACCCATGAATCCATGCAGCCGCACTCCTCTGAGAGAACACAAGAGTGAGTGAGAAAGCCTGTGAGTTGACTTTAAATCCTAAAGTCTTACAGTAAACAAATCCAGTAGTTTGACAGCAGGAGGTGAAACAAACTTACTCCTCCTGATCACAGGATCCCATTGGATACCCAGATTCTGTGCTAAGCTCTGAGAGAGAGAGGCAGCCATTGTCCATGTGCTGCCAAACTGAAAAGGAGGAACAGAAACAGCAGTGCATCACAGCAGAGGTAAGATGACACTTCATTTGTCATTTAGACTGACTGTAAGGTAAGGTTTTACAGTTAATCATCCAGTCTGTCTACCCAGAAACCCTGCTTGTGTCAACCTTACCTCATTAACACCAATTCCTTTTTCTTTGGAACACACACCACCGATATATGCAACACAGCTCCGACCGTAATGAAACGTCACATTCCTGCAAGCAGAAAGAGATCTTTATCATTGTCACCAGTTCCCCTTTTTCTGTAACTATATTACCAAACAATGGTATTCAGCTTTATTCTTAGGAAACTGTGTCATCTGCGCTTTTTTATTACTAACTGGAAGATTAACACTAATGTGCTATATTTATTTTTAACCCTGTCACAGTAAGTTTGAAATGTATTTATTTGTAATACGAATAGGTAAATTCTGGCAGCCTTATAAATCACACACTGTAAAAAAGATATATTCATTTATAAGCTATGATTCATATTTTACTTTAAAAACATGCTTTGCATCAACCGTGTTACAGTTAAAATGTTTTGGATTACATGTTGTCAGATAATCATAATGGCTTGTTATCTAACATCATTGTACTGAACAGTGTTCCTGTGCTTTAATAAAAAAATAAAAAATCAATCACTAGGATTTTTCCAAAACAGATGCACTAATGATTTGCCCAGTATGAACTAAAAAAGACTGTCAAAGAAACTCACAAAGCCAAAGAAAGGTTGAACATATATATATATATATATATATATATACTGTATATATACATATAGTGAAATTAAATGTTTTATTTTCAGTAAAAGCACAATTTATTTATTTAAATTTAACTCTAATGTTGATTAATAAGGATATGCAAATTGGCTGATATTCCAGTCATAAAATGTAATGCTTTATTTTCAAAGTTGCATTATATTTTGTATTATACACTAATCAGTGTTAAATGACATATTGTGATGTAAGTCCGGCATTATCTTAGCACACGCATTTCCTGAGAATGACCCACACTTAAGTTTCTACACCCACAACTGAACTGATTATTTTCTGTTACTGGCCATCATCTTTAACCACCAGGCTACCACAACTTATTCATTCAAGAGACTGCAACTCACGTGAAGAGGTGCACGGCATCAGCGTTGATGTTGATGTTCTGTTGTCTGTACTTTGAAAAATCTCTTAACATTTCCAATGGTTTCACGCTCAACGGAATCCGGTCCCTGTCAGTCCAAATCTCCACAGCAACCAATACCACACGCGTATTCAACTGCTCCTTAAAAATCTAAAGAGAGTATTGTTTGAATTTTAGATTAAGCTGAATATAAGCTGGGTGGCTATTCGGGAAATATTTTACAGCAATAAATATGCGAACATACAGCGTCTACAAAGTTGACCACTGATTTGGCAAAGTTCCTGGTATGCTTTTTACTCTTATGCCTTTTAAACTGCAAAAACAAGAGATGAAAAAACAAATAAGTTTCAAGCTGTATTCTGAACATTTTTGGTTCTGCAGTATGTGAAAAATATGAAAACATTTGTATTCAGTGCCCTCTAATGGATAATTTTAACAACTCACTTACAACAATTTCAGTGTTTTATATTCAGAAATGTATAAAAATGATTAAAATACATTTTCAGACTAAGCTAATTTATACAGGATGCTTGTACAGTAATGTGTTGTGGATGAACCCACCGTGTTGTGGTCAGCGACAATCATTATTTCCAGATACTTCATCTCCTCAAAAACATTACGTGGCATCTTGGAAAATAATAAAATCAAAATTATACATTCAGAAAGCATAACGTTTAAGTATGAGGTAGCATTTCAACTGAAACAAGGCTGAGAGAAGGTTGAGAGTCATTTCTTACAGCTCTTTTCCTCCTTCTCTTTAGCCAAGGCATGCTAGAAAAAATACGTTTCTCCTCTTCTTTTTCCTCAACTGGGTCATCAGCAGCTGAGGGAACCAGACATAAGGTAACCATGGAGATGAGGGTGTGGATAAAATATCTCGCCATATATCTATTACCAAGACCTTGGCACACTTACCCCAGTCACCTGGGACAGAGGTTACATGGAGCGACGATGTTCGGCGCAAACTGTGGGGTCGTGCTTCTGTTTCCTAAAAAGTACAAACGTGGTGACATTTGTAGATGAGATATCAAATCAAAAAGGATAAGCTATAATGATGTGATCTTACCACAGAGTGAGTCTGTTTCAGAGGCTCGATGAGATAGACAAAATTACCATCATCAAACATCCCACTGGAAGAGTGAAGCACAAGAAGGGGGTTGGGAAAAGAGAGTCAGGCATGTCAATCGGGAAAAGGATACAGGAATAAGGACAGATAAAACCGTAGTGAGTCAAATCACTTGTCAAGTGACAAGACGAAAACCACAACCATGCTTTTCTAACTGAACAAACGCTTCTGCTCTCTCCCTTGGCTGCTCTCTGTGACACTCAACCACACACTAACATGGTGACATTCAAATCTTTTCATGTGTACCAACTGCCATCTGGCCTCACAGTCGGTCTCCAGGTCAGATTTTCTCTCTTACGCTCTCTTTATCTCACACATACACATTTAAACAAAGCAAGGTTTCTTACTGAAGCCCATTGCAGGTGGATAAAGCTACACGGGAGTCTTCTTTTCCTCTCATGCGGCCGTGGTAGTAGCAGTGTTCCCCACCCTAAACAAATGCACATTTATCACTGCCATGTAGTTGTTATTTTCAGGGGTCTGTTTGATATTTGCTGCTCTTTGTGTCTTACCCGGGAGAGAACGGACTTGTCTTTCTCATAGTGGATTTCCATATAATCTGAAGAGAGCAGATCACTAAAATCAAAGTGAGAGAGAGAATTCAAAGGGGCAATCTTGCATTAATTATCTAACAACACAACAATAAAGCTACAGCCCTGAATCCCATGCACCTATGTGCTTAATAAGCACGCACTGGGAGAACACTACAAACCTATGTGGCAGAATATCTGATCCACTTCTGATCCACTAACAACCTGGAGGTCCCCTAACTAGAACAGCTGATACAGAAGAGTATCAGCTGTTCTAGTTAGGGGACCTCCAGGTTGTTAGTGGATCAGATATTCTGCCACATAGGTTTGTTAAAGCATAGTTAACATACATAAAAATGCAATAAATATGTATTTTAAATAGCAAATTGTGGCTATATGAATGTTGTTTGATAAATATTTAAACAACAGCATCACTAGCTGGATTCACCATCAAATGTTCTAAAACATTTTTTGAAGAAAACAGAAAAAGAAAAGTCCTTTAATCTCATGATCACACACACTTCTGTTGTGCAACTGATACTATTTTTATAACGGTCACAAGCTGACAATTAATCAGCCTAAATGCATTTTAGCTTGCAAAAATTGACACATGCAAGCATCTAATTCATCTCATAAAAAGAAAAAAAGGCAGCAATAATAATTCTTATTTATGACTTAAATGTGTTTAAATATTTTCTAAAAGACTAAGTGAAATGATGTGCACATTAAATGGGATAAAAAACTGGAATGCCTTGTCTTTCATTTTAAGAACTAAAAACCTCTTTCAAAATATGTTCTTTTGTGTTCCACAGGAGAAAAACGTCATACAGGTTTGGAATGATATGATCAATGATCAATTTTTCATTCTTTTAAACAGTTAAAATCTCTAGTATTGTCTATTCCTGGTTATATGACATGGAATCTGAAAAGTTGATCACAAGACTAGTGATCAAATAATGTAGCTAACTATTTGTGCTTCTGAATTTTGAAAAGAGCAGATGATACCTTGCATAAAAATGTGCTGCATTCTCATTTTAATTATGCAAGACTTGTGTAAAGGAATATGTGCAGAAATAAATGAAGAAATCTTTCTATGAGTTGCCAACCTGCAACCCATCTTCTGTGACCTTCACAACTTTGAAAGAGCAGCTGAATACACGGCTCTTCCGCAAGCACTTAAGCACTCCACAACCAAAGCACTTACTACAAAAAATACTTTCTCCTCTTGTCAGCATTTTACCTTCGCTCAAGCTTGTTTCCTAATCTAGCTTTTTCCTAAACCTGGTATTGCATACTAAGAATATTGTTGACTATATGACAAATTGCTTGTGATGTTTCTCATTTGAATTTGCTTTGGATAAAAGCATCTGCTAAATAAATTAATGTAAATTAACAGGGAGGCACTCTGTTAAACAGCTTGCACCTCATATCCCAGCTAACAAAAATATGTTCTAAGAAAGTTTTGCTAATGTTCCCATTAAGTTATGAAAACAATATTCCTGAATGTTCTTCCTGAATTAAATATCCAGTTTTTTAACTGTTTAAAAAACATTTTTCTTGGTTATGAGAATGTTAAAGAAAACATTAAGCGAATGTTACATTTTATCACTTTATTGAACATTCTGGTTAAGTTACATATGAATGTTCTGAGAACCATCTGAAACTAATGAATATTGACGTTTAAAAATAGTCCCATTAGCGATGAATAAATAATGTTGCTGTGCATACATAATAATGTTGCTGTGAATAAATAATGTTACGTTTTGAGAATATTGTTAAAGACCAGATAACTTTGAACAAAGATTACATTATGTTACTGGAAGTATGCTTGTTGATAACTTAGAGAACCTTGCCAAAATGTTAGTCAAAGTTGTGAGAATGTTCTCTGTTAGCTGGGATGCCATTGGCTAACATTGTGAATTAATGCAGCATTGACACAGTTTTAACACAGCACAGTTCAGACAATATTTAAACCACAATGTTCTTTGCTTTTCAACAAATACCTTGAATGTAAAGGTGCAGTCATGGAGGAGATGACTGAATAGACTAAACTAAAAATCCCCATATGAAAAATCCCCCCAATTAGAAATCCCCATGCACCTATTAATGCAAAAGGGAAAAAATATATATATCTATTTTCTATTTAAATAAATGTGATATTTGAACAATGCACAACTAAACAACAGAGTAACTCTGTGTTTTTGGAACCAAATCTGTCTTTTACTACTCAGACACACAAACACTTACTTGTTCAAAGTAAGGTCCAAAGTGAATGTGGTGCCAAAGGCGTCCAGCTGGAAACTTGCTTGGGCCAGGTGGACATCCTGCGGTCAGGGAGATAAACAGGGGCTCATTAACACTTCACAAAACAAACATATGTTACTATATCAAACCTGCCAGCAAAGCCTGCAAATGTTATTCAAAAAATCTTTTTGTGAATATTTCATTTCTGCAGACACATTAAATCACAATTACAGCGAGCAAATCTCTCTAAGTGCATCTATACTGTAGATAAAACATCTGCTCTAGAGCATCATAAATCACACAGCTGTGCTGTTTTACAGCAAAAATACTGCACTGGCAAAAGTAAAGTGAAAGTGTGTACACAATGCAATCCCACAACGTCTGTTCGGTACAGAGAGTGTGGGGGGAGTGAAAACTGCTTCTTTTGCGAAAATTGCGTTAGATTTGTGAGGGAGGGCCGGTGAACCAGGATCAGCTCGGATAATTTGGACATACTGCACCATTCCTAGCAGCTCCTAGCGGTTTGAGTGTTGAAGATCTGAATTTGGTGGGGGCTAAAATATGCAGTGCTGGGGATCTTTACACTGCAAGACAGCCCATGTCTCACCTGTCCATCACCGGCCTGGTTCCTCGCCCGAGTGTCCAGGTCATGATCCGTGCTCTCCGACTCCTCATTCAAGTAGTAGATGAGCCGGGAGGGATATGTAATGGTGACCTTGTGCTCTCCGTTTTTTCTTCCCGTGGAATTGCCCAGTGCCGCCGCTATCGCTTCTCGCGGGGTCTCAGACACGTGCTGATCCCTGAGATCCTCATTCTGTACAGAGCTGGAAACTGCAGGACAGGAGGAAACTGTTTACTGCTTTACAGTCTCCATCTCGGAGAGGGATCCCGTCAATTATATATGAATGTGTGCGAGCAGTTGCAGCCCTGTGATGCTGCAGAGAAGCTGCGCACAGATCTCCCTTATGCAGATCTCAGGGTATCGAAAGGAGGCACTACGTCTGATAACCAAATAAAACACTGAAATCTGATCACACATTTCAGACAAGAGGGCGAGACATGATACATGTTAATGGCAGAAGAGAAATAAGAGACACTTATTGACAAAACATAACCGTATCAGTTTGTATCAGTGTTTTTCTCAAATTTATCAGCTGCATCTTTGGACATCTGATATCTGAATTGTAAAAGCTTTAGATGGGTGTCAGCTAATAATAATCTATTGTCATGGTAATCGAATTAAGATTCAGCGCGCCTCACTAAGTCCTTACCATGTTCCCATACGGCCCACACTAATGGGGCTGTCAACCCATACAGAGGCCTTCAAAAGCTTTTACCCCCTCTGCATAGATTGACACGTATAAACGGCCGTAAACACAGTTAAGTAATGGAGGCGGCTCAATCAAAGCCTACAGAGAACCTGCGTATTTAGCTGGGATTTCCTACCGCGACAAAAGGCGCTGGAAAAACACCTTGCACTAATATCAACGTAATGTATAGCAAATATCCAATGAAGACGTTGTATTATGTAAATAATAAAGTTACGCAAGATCAACATTGTACTTACCCGTTGAGGTTGAGGCGATTGAAGATAAATAAATAAATATGCTAGCGAGCAGACACAGATGGAATATCAGACGCATGATTCATATTTGAAGACTAAATAAAATGTCATTAGCGCGTCAATTTACAGCGAGCGTCGCAGTCCATTATTATGAGAGCGATTTTGGTGCGTATCCCGCGGGAAGAGGGGGAAATCCTTCATGCAGCATCGGAGACTGAGGGGTGGGTAGCACGGTTGGGATGCTGAGGGGTGGGGAGGACTGGGAAGAAGGCGAAGGGGTGGCAGCTCGGATGGATGGAAGGCGGTGGCCAAGCAGCTCATATCGTGAGGGAAGCCAATGCGATTGCGCAGTGCATCTTCTGCTGCGCTGACGCGTCAACCATCCTCACTTTGTACACTCGCCAGCACACTCATCCTAGCTAAATGGAGATTTACCAACTAGAATGAGTGTACACTTGCCCACAAGCTCTGAAATAAAAGCTTTGGTCTTTTATAGGTAAATAAAGACATTGGTTAGACAGTTAATTAAAAGCATATCTATGTCAAGCCACATGGACGGACCGACTAAATGTTTTTTTTTTTAAAGAAATAATTAAGCTGACTTTTTTCAGTCACTATTTGCACACGTATTTTATATTTAAATATTTATATTATATAAGCTCATTGCTGCCTTATACATTCAAATTTGTTCTTCTATTACATTTATATATTTTTTCTTTCTTTTTTTTCAATCTATACCACTAAAATTTTGCACTAAGGGATATAATCTGCTATTTACTGCTGCTTTTTACATTATTTTTATATAGACCATTATACTTTTTTGGATGTTTTGCTCTCTGTGAAGTGTTTTACCAGTCACTCAGGAGACATATCTGTATTTCATTTCTTCTCTAGCCACATAGGAGAGAAAAGTCAATGAACCAACCTCACTATATTTTTAAAAACAATGTTGTAGCTTCTGCCCACTTTCATGGATGATCGCAAACCTTCACTATGGCTGCTGGGTTCTTTAGCATGCTTTGATCTCGACAACAACCATTAGACAAAGTGTTAGTGCAATAATATATGCACACAAAAGATGTACCTTTATCTCTGCAGTGGGAGCAAATATTAATCCACATTTAAACTACAGTGTAAAAGGCCTATAAAGGCATTTGTATTGTGTGTTTGTGAGAGAGAATGAATGGCTGATTCCCAAATGTATTGCTGACTTGAGCAATTTTTGCATTTGTAGGATTGCTATTTTTAAGACAATTTAATAGTGCCAAAACCCATTGTGAAAAACATGCTCTAATATATCATCATCAAGGACAAAAACATTCATTATAAATTTAATTTACAACCATCACCCTTTGAGAAAATACCCATTATAAATTTAAAAAATATACTCATTACAAGTTAAAAATGCATATGACAAATAAACAAACATATAGAGACAAAAATGAACTTCTACTAGAAACAGTCTATACAGCATTTGAAGAACAGAAGACAGCTTATGCTCATGGCTGGTGTCTAATAACGTTCAGTCTGCTATATGTACAGTGGCGGTCCTCCCCCTCACTCTCTTCTGCTGACTGGCACTGAGCATTGTATTTATTTGTTTAGAAGAGTTTGTAATAACTGGCTGAATCGCCAGTTTAGAGGAAGCAGATGATCTAAGTGAGGACCGAACAGGGCTCTTGTTTCTGGGAGATGTCCTACATTCTGCAGATATACGGGAGCCAACAGTTTGCTGGAGATTGCCTTGTGCTTTTGCTTTACGCTGTGGTTTGGGTGACTTCCTCTTGGTCCTGTAAGGGGGTACTGGTGGTCTCTTGACTGGAGCCAAAGGTCCAGCCCTCCGTGAGCTACGTCTGATTGGCGTTTGGTCAACTGGTGTTTGTTGCCGGTGTTCTTCTAGTTCCAGTCCTCCAACCTTATAGGAACTGTCCGCACAAGAGTGAGAAAGTGCTTTGGAAGAATCATCCACATGGGTAGATGGCGTGAGGTGTCCGAGGAGGAAACAACTGCTACTTGAGATAGAGGAGCGGGTGAATAAGGCTCTTCGGCTGCTAGACAAAGAAGAACCAGGTTCTGAGGGGCCACCGCTATCCAGAATGGAGTCTGAGGTGGAGGTACATAGATCAACCATGCTGCTCCTACCACGACCCTTCCGAGAACCTCTTGATGACCGCCCCTGCCCCAGGCCCTGCCTCTCCTTATTAATATCTGGGCTAAGGCTACGGAATAGCTGTCGAACGTGTGAAAGAGATTTGGAATTAGAGGGTGAAGACATGCCTTTTGGTGGACTCTTCAAGATCCTATTGGTCAAAGGGTCATAGAACTTAAGAGGTGTCTTTTTGTATTTGTACTTCAGGCCAACGTCACTATCACATGACTTCCGTTTCCTTCCTGCTTTCTTAATAGGTGTAGGCTTTGAGATTCCTTGACCCCCATCTGGGGAAGAAAGCACATAGACCACAGTTTTGGCCTGTAGAGGACTCATTATCTTGCAGTAAGAAGCTGGAAGCTTCAAAGCACAGAGTCTGGTCTTCATGTCAGGGGTTCTTTCAGGGCTGGGGCATCGTTGGGGCTCTTCACTGTGTGTTGAGAGGAATGTTTCTTGTGATGATTTTCGCCGCACCACAGGGCAGATAAGAGGGATGGTCTGTGTACCATGGCTTACCTTTACCACTTGGCAACGTGATGCAAGTCTGTACATTTTTTGCCTAGATTTCTTCAAAATAGCGGAATGTTTGGGGTCTTCTTCATTGTGATCCATGAGTGGCAAGATGTCTGTAGGCTTCCACCCAGCGTTATCTGCCTCCTCATTTTTGTCCTGCTTCTTTTTCTTTCTCCTTTTTTTACTGTGCTTCCCAAACCTAGCTAATGATTCACTGTCAAAATAGCAATGGAACTGACCTTGTTGGAATTCTTTCACTATGGAGTCTATCTTCATGTCATCTTCAAACAACACCTGTGTCAATGTTTTGCCAACAAAAGACTGTGGTATGTGGGGAAGATCAGGAAACACCTTCTCAGTAGAACTCTCCATGTTTTCCTCAGGCGTTCCCACAGTGTTTAGGGCTGTGTGCAGCTGAGTCTGGTATCCTTGGTCTTCAAGGTTTATATGCACTTCCAGTAACTCGGCTAAATTTTTTTCTTCAGCCTTTGTCTTTCCCAACGCCATCTGTATTGCATTGTCCCATTCTTCACTGCCTTTGGATTGACTCATAGACTGAGGACTCAGAACGAAGCTACCATCATCCTCCTGCTGATCTACATTGAGACTGTGGCCATAACAGTATTTTTCAATAACCTCCTCTATCACATCTCGAATCTGGTCAGATAGATGACTGGATGTCTGTTCCCTATGGGGGCCTTTCCAAGGTGGCAGTGCTGAAATCCACACTGTGGACTCTTCAGCCACTGATCGAAAGGTTAAAGGCTGGTTCTTTGAGGTAATGCACTTCGTAGCTCTTGGGACACGGGAAACTGTAATGGAGTCGCTCCCCTCTTTATCCCTATTAGTCTTCTTGTGCGCTTTCCTGTGTTCAACAGCTCCAGTCTTGGCGACTGGTGGACCCTCTGAAGCACAGGGATGTCCAGAGGGGTTTCTTTGTAAACTCTGTCTCTGAACAGGTAGTGTCAATTGTGATGTATTCGGTTTGTCATCATTGGCAGAGCTGCCACTAGTCCTGTGCAAAAAACCCTGTGTGGGGGAGTGCTTTTCAGGGGGAGGTGGTTCAGGCACCACTTTTCCTTTTTGGGAAGTGGCTTGTATGTATGTAGATGCAGTAAGGTCAGTCATCACTGCTGGAGTTGAGGCTGCAATTTGCAGCATTTCACAGGACTCTTCATCAGAAGTAGGCATCTCCTCACGTGTCCCAACAGAGACACCATCATCGTCTGATCCACAGTACACCTCTGAGAGCACCTCCTTTGGGATGAGTGGGGTGGTTAGCAAAGGTAGATCAGCATGAGTAGGCCTACAGAGAAAAAGAGGTGTCAAAAACAGTAAGTGAACATTGTTTTTTTGCAATTCACAAAACTCAAAGTATGCAGTATGTTATGAGAACATGTCAACAAGGCTAAATAAGAAATGTGATGTGGATAGCATACCGTGTATCACTATAGCGATGAGGATGATGCTGAAGCACATCCTGGAGGAATCTCTCTAACAAACTTCCAGAAGACACATTAGCTCTAGCAGCTCGTACCACTTCTCTATGTTGGGCACTCAAGATGTGCTGCAGAATACAACAACAAGTTGTTTACAAAAAAGCCATAATAACTCATTAACTAACATACTAACATCATAATATTATTAATTATAAACAGGTCTGATTATCATAAATGCATGATATTAGAATCTTTAAACCCCAATATAAATATATTTGGTAGTGATTCATATTAAATTGCTAAAATGGAACTATTAACCCAAACTTAACAAATACTTTGACCAATACCTTGACCACAACAGTATTTCAATGGAATGACGGAGAGTTATGTACCTGTTCCACACTATTATACAGAACTTGACAGCAGCTGCAGTAACCCTGTCTTTGGGAGCTAGAAGGACCAGCAACAGGCTCTTCTCCTCTACTAGTCCTTCAGATGGGGTAAATAATAGATTTGAATATTTATTTGTTTTAAATTTGTAATATAAACACATAATGAGATGGATAATGGACTGCTGCAAATTTATTTTAAGACAACTCACCTGCCTGACATGTCAGCTGGACGCCTCTCTGCTTAAACGACACATGACAAAACATTTATGTGCATTCTCTAAATCAGTGCTTCTCAACTAGTTTTGCTTCACAGATGTTACATTGGACATCAGTGGTGACCCAAGACAATACATGATCTTTCAAATGTTAAAAATACCTTTAAAACATTTAAATTGTTCTTATTTATTAGATATCTTTAATCAACAATTCCTCACGAACAATGTTCATCTTCATCATTTACCCATATTTATTGTAGTCTAGGTAGTCTCTAAATATTTTTTTTTCTCTTTTTTTAGTCTTATTCATAATTTTTTGAGGATATAAGGACATGTCTCACAACCTGTCCATGTTGGCATTTGTCTAGTTTGACTAGATTTCTAACAAATGACAGCTCAATTTGTACCAAAATGCTGTACATTTTGATTGGAGGCATATCATTTTATATCAACAACATACATATAGAAGGGTTTTCATCTCCCTTTTAAAAGTTCTTTATTATAAAAATCTATTTTATTATCCTAACGGTTTATGATTATTTAATTAGTATTTTAATAGTCCCTCTAGGCTCTCCAGTGCTCAATGATAATATATACATATATTATCATATAGATAATATATACATAAATATAAAAATATAAAAATTGCCTTACTTTTAGCAGAGGACTGTGGTCCCTCCTCCAAGGACATGGTGCTGTCTATAAACAATCACACAAACACAGAGTAAGAGAGAGTTGCATGGTGTATCATTGTATTGCACTGTATAGGTTGGACATTCAGAACTATTTCACTGTTAACATTTTTATTATGCATTTACAGTGTTCTCTTGCAAATTCACAAAATTTTTCCAATATATTTTATCTTTCTTGCTCTGGGCCTTGCAGAAACAGAAATTCACTGCTATGCAATTACTGACTTATGCTGTATTATTGTGTATTTTATAAATAAACTTAAGCATTAGGCTATAAGAACAAAAAAACATTTCGACAAACAGGCATACTAAGTAAATAAAAATATACTAAATATATATACTCACCTACATGGAGGAGAGAATGACTATAAATGTTTCCGTGTCACATCACCGCGTAGATGTGTACAGCCACGTGTGGTAAGTTAAAAGTCGCATCTAAAGATATAGGATACATCGAGCAGTATTAGAAAACACTTAAAAGTCTCTTGTAAGTGCACTTGCTTATTATTCTACTTGTATAATACGAGTAATACATTAAGAACATGTATAAGTATAATACATTAAGAACGAAAGATACATTAATAAAGCACTATTTGTATCTTAAACTAAGTTTTGATACTTTAAAACGTACATAAACTTGTCATTAATTTGTTTTTTACGGTCCAGCTTTAACTACTCGTAAATTAATACTCATATACGTTACCGGCCTGCACACGCAAACACGGCCATTTAAACAGCGCGCCCAATATTACCACATAAATACACTTAAACGTAAAATGTATTTGAAAACGCTTAAATTGTACACGGTTTCAGACTACCCACACTGTTTGGGAACACACAAACTGTAGTTTAAGCTAGCCAGCTATGCTAGTTCACTTAGCAAGCTAGTGAAACTTAGCATAACAATATGGACAGCGGGACCGTGCCATTCTAAATATTCACTTATTTATGATCTACAAAATACATGAACACAATATGGCTGCAGTCTTCACCGTGCTGTCACCTGATTATAGATGTTATTCCACTTAGATTCCATCGGTATCCGTATTTAGCTTTAGGTCTGCTCGTGGAGTGACGTAAGAGTAAAGCGCGGGAATCCGCCCACTATAAAAGTCTGAATTTAATCAATAGGGCTGCAAACTCAACACGACAAAATAACCTTTATAGAAAAGTCTGATTACATGCCTTGATGGTAACATTATAAATGTTGCAAACTGAATTTGTGCAATAGTTCCCACAGTAATACTAAACATGATAATATAAAAACAAATAAACTGGCCTACAAATATTCAAATCAATCTAAAGTTACATTATATTAGAAATTACTAATTGTTTATATATATATATATATATATAAGAGAGAGACAGAAACTGGACTAAGTTCATAGAAAGACAGTCTTTAAAAACAGCACATTCATGACAAATATTTAATATTTACAATTCAAAGTCACACAGAACAATAATTTAAAAAAATAAACCACATACAAGTGCATTTGAAGTGCTTTTATTTGATTAATGCTTTGTACAGTGGGGTTTCAGATCTTGTTGAAGGCTGCCACATCCATGGACTGCACATAGTCTTCAAAGGCTGTGATCAGTTCCTCCAGCTGGTCTGTTCCAACTTTATCATCCTCCACAACACAGGCAATCTGCAGCTTCTTGATGCCATAGCCGACAGGCAACAGCTTAGCTGTACAGGAGAAGTCAGGTGACAATTAGTCTATTGAAATACAAAATATGGACAAAACTTTTTAACTTGCATACTCTATATTATGACTTACATTGTCCCCAGACTAAACCGTCCAACTGAATGCTGCGGACACACTCCTCAAGCTTGGCCATGTCAGTTTCGTCATCCCAGGGCTTGACGTCCAACAGGATGGAAGACTTGGCGATAAGTGCAGGCTCTGCTCAGACATGAAAAAGACAGTCAATGGTAAAGCAAACACAGAAATCCAACAATTTCAATTAAATGACCAGTGAATATCAGGTTTAAAAAAAAGTGTCAATCACATCATTCAGCCGAAAGATGGTAATATGAAGGCATCACTAAATGTTACTATATGCACACTACCAGTCAAAAGTATGGAACAATTAGAATTTAAAGTTTTTGAAAGTCTATTGTGCTTACCATGGCTGATTTGGATAAAAACACTAACACGACAACATATTACTATAAAAAATGCTAAATTTTTTAACAGCAATTACTTTAGTCTTCTGTGCCACATGATCCTTCAAAAATCATTCTAATATGCCGATTTGTTAACAAATTGCTTGTTTAAAGAAACATTTCTTAATGTTAAAAACAGTTTGCTGCTTATTTGTGGAAACCATGATACACTACATTTAAAAGTTATTTGGGTAAGATTTAGGTAAAAACAAATTTAATGGTTTCCACAAAAAATGAAGCAGCAGAAACGGTTTTCAACATGGATAACAACCATTACTGATAACGGAGCACCAAATCAGCATATTAGAATGATTTCTGAATTCCCTGGTGAGCATAAAAGACTTCAAAAACTGTAACTCAATTGCAAACCTTTGACCAGTAGTGTGCATTTAAGAGACAATTAATACATACTCTTTGACTTCTTTGCGTTGTATGCCGCAAGCCTCTCCTCCTTGATCTTTTTGGTTTCCTCATCCTGTAAAGAAAGATCCATGATCAGGTCCATGATCAAATATACAGCAACTGCATGGTCATTTTTTACTAACTGGTTTTCAGGAAGAAAAAGTTGTCCATCACAACATCAGCCGAAAGATGGTGAGAAAAATCATCATTTGACCAGGCAATTCTGTCAAAACACACCATCCCTTCTGCTACTGAACTCACCTCTTCCTCATCAGAACCGAACAGATCAATGTCATCGTCGTCTTCATCAGCCGCTGCAGGAGCTGCTGCAGTTGTGTCCTCCACACCAGCAGGGCCGTACTGACCGAGAGGCTTCTTCACACCTGGAAGGCTAAACGTAAGGAAAGGAGAGTGAATCCTTGTTGCTGCACAAGAGCACCTGACAGTCTGAGAACTCCCAGCCAAATCAGAATTTGAAAGATTGTGCATCAGTCACTCAGGCGAAAGATGGTGATAGGATAATCATCATATATTGGTGGAAGTTCCTGCAAAACATTTAAATATTACAAACAAGCTTCACATTACCTGCCCTTCTCCTTCTGGTAAGACTTGATGTGGTTGTACCACCGCAACGCATGGCAGAGGTTAGCTGAGGGGGCACCAGACAGAGCATCGAACACTGCAATATCAGCCTGAGAGGGCACATACCTGTTAAGAAAATGTGTATTGTGCAATCAAATGTGTAGTGAGGCTGGTGTTTTCTCCATGAGCAATAAGAGGCATTTATGAATGGATTAAATTACATAATTGCATATTATTTACAAATGGATCCATAGTACAGCAATGAAAATGTGGCACCTGGCAAACACTGGGGGGGGGGGGGCTACTACTACAGATGCAGACCCTACAATGTTTGTACATACATATGCCATATTATTCATAACTACAAATATTAATAACCATGACCTTTGACATTTAGAACTGCATCCAAAATTATTTTAGCATTACAGCATATGATAAAAGAGTTCAATCACAAGTTGTTACAAGCCAACTAAGACTACACAAATAAAGTCTTTAAATAGCTTACCCCTCGATGTAACTTTTGTCTGCCAGAAACTCATTCAGAACCTTGAGTCCAGCGGGTGTTTTAAGATCACCAAAGCCCATTGTTCGAGGTTACCGGTGAGACCTCGTGTACAGACGTGGATCCCTGAGCTTGGAGGAAACGCGAAGGAACGAGAAAACAACGTGAGATGCTCTTTATACCGCTGACGTCGTGACTCCGCCCACTCTTGACATATTTTGCAAAAACATACGAAAATAGAACATTTTTGACAGCAATTTGCTCTAGGCATGGGAAACTTAACTTTTATAGACAATAAAGACGGCACGATAATCATCTCCCGTTTTTCACAGATACCGAAAACCGTGTTGACTGGTTGGCTTTTATCGTGAAATAAGAGAAGGAAACGTCCGCTTTTATGAGCGGAAATGACGACGCTAAATGTAAAAGGTCAACGACAAACGTTAGATTAATCATATAAAATGTATTTGATATATTCATGTATTTTAACATACGTGTATGAATTTCCTATATTATAGAATAATCTGACTTAATAAAATGTTTTTGTCTTTTTTTCAAAGATTAATGTGCATCGGCTATTTCCGTCATCTCCGAAATCACCCGAGTACACATTCACAACTGAACCTACGACTGTAACGCTGTTCTGGTCTAGAAGGCCAAATAGCGTCAAGGTAAGAATTAAAGATTGTCTTTTGTGTAGATTAAAGTGTAAAGGGTATTTTGTCTGGATATTTACTTTGTGTATAACGGCTGGAATTATAAATGCATGCGTAACATGGGTAATTCACTGTAACGTTCTCCCTGTCCTTGAGTAATCTGCAGTGCTAGCCTGCTAACCAGTGTGTGTATAGATGGAAATGTCAACAGCATTGGTTTTACATTTGAAGTGTTTGATCTACTTTCCCTTTACAGTGCAATATCCAGATACATTTAAAATTGGTTATTTTATAAATATTGTGCTTCATGCTTTTTTTTTTTTTAGGGCAGAAACATGTTGTGTTATGGGTGTTATGAAATCTTAGGTTTTGTAATCCTTGCCAAAGGATTTGTTGTGCTGACTGTCTTCACTATGCAGAAATTTGAATTAATAAAGAATTTATAATTAATACTGTCAATTGCATATCTAGGGTCTGATAAGTATGATTATTTTGTGTATATTTCTTTACAGTGTCCTTGTGTTTCAAAGTAGAGTGGCATATTTATCCATTGTTAACCTAGATACTATTCATTAAATACTGGGGATCAACATGTTACGTGAGCCTCTAATCACCTGGCATGGCATTTTCTTCTACAGCGACATGTTGCGTTTGCCAGCAGTAAGTCGGGCTTTGGCAGGTGCTGCCCATTCCAAGGGCTCCATTGCCACCAATAACAATGGTAGTTTACATTATTTCTTCATCTTTGAAAATCAAGTTTAACGTTCTTCTTTAAGAATACTAAGCAACTTTACTGACTTGTCAGTCATTTTCTAACACTGGCTTGTTTTTACAACAGTGCGGACTTCAGTCCGGGCCTCCAGCAATATGGTTGAAGTGTTTGTAGATGGAAAACCTGTCATGGTGGAGCCAGGGACCACTGTTCTACAGGTGATAATGCAGTGACCATTTCCTTTTATTAATTGCATGTAAAGTTGTGCATTCCATGTAGAATGTTGACATGCCTAATGTGTTTAGACTTGTGAGAAAGTAGGAGTGCAGATTCCTCGTTTCTGCTATCATGATCGTCTGTCAGTGGCCGGTAACTGCCGCATGTGTCTGGTGGAAATCGAGAAAGCACCAAAGGTAACCTAGTGAAATGCACTGATTAATAACATCATCGTTAGCACACGTTAATGATCAAAATACACGATGAGTCTTTGTATAAGCACTTTTTTAAATCTGTACTTCATCAACAGCCTGTTGCAGCATGTGCAATGCCTGTCATGAAGGGGTGGAACATTTTGACTAACTCAGAGAAAACACGGAAAGCCAGGTTTGAGTAATTTCTTTATAAATAATTTTCATGCATCACTTTATATACAGTGCATTTATTCATTTATTTCTTGTTGTGTCTCTGATAGAGAGGGGGTCATGGAGTTCCTGCTTTCCAACCACCCTCTTGACTGTCCAATCTGTGATCAGGGAGGAGAGTGTGATCTTCAGGTAAAAAAAAAAAAAAAGTTTACAGCAATTTAATGGAACTTGACTGTGAACTTGAGTATGCACTCAAGAATGGAAATGGAATTATCCCTAATGTGGTTTTTACCCCTCTTGATGTTGTGCTGGATATATAGGACCAATCGATGACATTTGGTGCTGACAGAAGCCGTTTTACAGAAGGGAAGAGAGCAGTTGAAGATAAGAACATCGGCCCGCTTATTAAAACAATCATGACCCGCTGTATACATTGCACACGTTGTGTTCGGTGAGTTGGAGGTTTATTATTCTGAAAGCTACATAAATGCATAAAATGTATGTTATGCAGGGCTCAACAACAAGATTTTTTTTTTCTGATGACCCAGTTGGATTAGTAGTTTATCTGCTTGCCCTCTGGATGCTTTTGCTGGCTCCACTACCAAAAATAACTTTTATTTTTACGTGCCATAAAAATATTGAATTATTAATTTAATATAAATTAATAATAATTATTAGATTAATATTGATATTTTATTTTAGGTTTTACATTTACAATAAAAGCAGACAAAATGTATTCTGTAACTCTACTTCATGATAGCTAGTGTATAAATTCAATTCAATTCAAGTTTATTTGTATAGCGCCTTTTACGATACAATCGTTGCAAAGCAGCTTTACAGGAAATTAAGTTTCTACAATATATATATTGTAGAAACTTAATATATTTAACTTATGGCAAAATTTGGTAATTCTGTATGTTGTCTGAGGGTTGGCATCCTCTGAGGTCCTCTGAGGGGTTGGCATCATCTCTTCTCAGGTGTTTGGTCATCTCAGATCATTTAAGGGTTGGATCCAGACTGAAGTTTGTGTAATTCCTAGTTACCAGGGGATGTTAATCCCGTGGCAGAAACAGAGAAACAAAGAGACATAATTAGCGTAGCTGTTGTTCCATCCAAGCAAAAATTATTTGTTCAACCAAAGCTAAAGAATAATAATGTGCGTTTGATCAGATATAACTGCAGTACAAAATTATGAGATGCATTATATGAATGCATTATGTGAATGCTTGGCTAAAGAGATGTGTCTTTAATCTAGATTTAAACAGAGAGAGTGTGTCTGAACCCCGAATGTTATCAGGAAGGCTATTCCAGAGTTTGGGAGCCAAATATGAAAAAGCTCTACCTCCTTTAGTGGACTTTACTATCCTAGGTACTACCAAGAGTCCAGAGTTTTGCGACCTTAGGGAGCGTGATGGATTGTAGCGTGATAGAAGACTAGTTAGGTACGCAGGAGCTAAACCATTTAGGGCCTTATAGGTAAGTAATAATATTTTGTAACTGATAGGGAACTTAATAGGTAGCCAGTGCAGAGACTGTAAAATTGGGGTAATATGATCATATTTTCTTGACCTGGTAAGGACTCTAGCCGCTGCATTTTGGACTACCTGTAGCTTGTTTATTGAAGATGCAGGACAACCACCTAGCAGTGCATTACAATAGTCCAGTCTAGAGGTCATGAATGCTTGAACTAGCTTTTCTGCATCAGAAACGGGTAACATGTTCCGTAGCTTGGCAATGTTTCTAAGATGGAAGAATGCTGTTTTTGTAACATTGGAAATCGGAAATATGATTTTCAAAAGACAAGTTGCTGTCTAATGTAACACCCAGATTTTTTTTATTTTTTTTAATAAAGTATAAAGTCATGTACACCTTTGCTGTAAAACAATGGCACACAGTGAAAAGCATTACTGATTACTTTTTTTTTTTTTGGAACTTGTCCCTATTACCTTCAGGATCAGATCAAGAAATTGCACTAGCAATTCATCAAATATACAAATATTTTTATAACTTCACAGTTTTGCCAGTGAGGTTGCTGGTGTGGAGGACCTGGGAACCACAGGACGCGGTAACTCCATGCAGATTGGCACCTACGTAGAGAAGATGTTCATGTCTGAATTGTCTGGCAACGTGATTGACTTGTGTCCTGTTGGAGCACTGACGTCCAAACCTTACGCCTTCACTGCACGACCCTGGGAGACCAGGTACAATCCTGAGTGATTATTTGTTCTTCTGTGTACACTTTGATACTTGTATATATTTCTTTATGCTGCCTTTTAATAGTGGATTACTTGGTGAATGTGTGTCCTCTTTGCTTTTTGAACATGCTTTGCTGATGTGTCTACAGAAAGACTGAATCTATTGATGTGCTGGATGCTGTTGGCTCCAACATTGTGGTGAGCACCAGGGGTGGTGAGGTCATGAGAATTATGCCCCGTCTGAATGAGGATGTCAATGAAGAATGGATATCCGACAAGACCAGGTGAGCACTTAAGCTCTTACAATATGAAAACATTCTCTATTTACCAGGGCTCTGAACCGGTTCAAGGAACGAAAACGAAATTTTGACAGGAACGGAACCAGAAACGAAATCAAATTTTATAGTTCCGAACAGAATCAAAAAATTGAAATGGCCATTAACCGGTTAATAATGTTATTTTATCGTTCATTTAATATTTGAAATTTGCTGTCAACCAATCACAAATTCAAGTAGTAGGCTACGCCCTATATTGCAAATGTGGCGCTGATGCCTCCAACACGTGAAATGCGCCCGCGCTCAGCTGTGAACTCGTCATAGGTAAGTCGCAATGGCAATGCACCGGCGTTAGAGTTTATCCGAGGACAGTGTAAGATGGATTCAACAGATCACACGCACCTGCTTCTGTGAACGGAGAAAACAGAATAAAACTATAGGCTTACATAAAAAGGAATATGTATAGGTTATATGCACGAAATATATTTAACTTAAATCATTGACAGATTAACAAAATGAAAGAAAAAAGGTTTAGGTTTATTGTGACACGATCCAAAGTTCACGGAAAGGAAAACAACAGCAGAAAGTTGTTTTCTTTACTTTGCAAAAGCTTGACAGTTTTGAATGTCTGCTTCTATCTGTATAAGTTACCAGTATGGCTATCGCGCCCACACAGACAACATATTTTTGCGATATTGCAGCCTGTTCATTATCAAAATGAATTATCAAAATACAGTTAAAGAACCATATAATAAGTAGCACTGCTCCGTTGTACAATCTGTTGCATTCAGCGTGACCACTGATAAGCGAAGGATAATGATCGATGCGAGTGAAGCACAAAGCCTATTTCATAAATAATAATATTTTAGCATCCAGATACGTCGCGAATATGAAAACATTTGGATTCGTGCCGAATGAGAGAGGTAGGCATCAGTTTCACCTTAAATTAATTCGTTTTTGTCTTTACATTTATAGCCTAAACGCTTTAAATCGCCTTAACTTTAGAGGATTTGTTGTGGAGAGAAGGGAACTTTAACTGTTTATAATGTTTGTAAACATGCTTTTACCGGCATTTTAGCCTACATTATTTCTGAATGTAATCATAAAATGCGACTTAGCCTATGTTTTTTTTCCTCTCAAAAGCAATTTTATAAGAGCGTTTAACAATGCAGCAAACAGTTTTAAATATCTTGAAAAAATACTTTAATGTCTTTAAAGCGTTAGCAGACTTTTTCTTTTGTTTAGTAGGCTACATTTGGCCAAAATCTATAAAAGACGATGCTGTATTGGCTATGATTAAGCGCAGCGGGTTAAGATAGCCTACCAGATTTTCTGTGTTTTTTTTTTCTTTTTCTATTTTTGAGAAAAGAAAACGCTGTACTTTATTATTATTATTATTATTATATAGGCAAAGATATAAAATAAAAAAATAACGTTATTAACCGGTATTAACCGGTTTCGGGACGATAATAATACATGAGGAACGCAGGAACAGAAACGTTAAAATATCGATTCTGCTCGGAGTGAACCGATTGAATTTTTTTTTCGTTTTCAAGCCCTGCTATTTACACACACTCATGCGTAATCCACTGTGCTGTTTCTGGCTCACCCTCTCTAAGGTTTGCATATGATGGACTGAAGAGGCAACGTCTGACCCAGCCAATGGTGAAGGATGCCAGTGGACAGCTGACAGTCACCACTTGGGAGGATGTTCTTACACGTGTGGCTGGAGCAGTGAGTGATTGCATATAAACCAGAATCAGCTTTAACCAGAATCAACCAGTTTTGTAATTTGAAGACAACAGATTTCAATGGTTGTGGTTTGTGTTTTCAGCTCCAGGGAGTTCAGGGTTCTGAGGTAGGAGCTATTGCTGGTGGGATGGTAGATGCTGAGGCACTGGTGGCTCTGAAGGACCTACTGAACAGACTGGACAGTGAGACCCTCTGCACTGAGGAGATCTTCCCAGTGGCAGGTGCCGGGTGAGTACTCTGATCAGACTTATCTTTCTTGAGACTGAAATGAGAATGATGTCTGTCCTGATTTCAGTCATAACATATCTTTACATAGTGATGTTAGGAGTACCATAACTATTACTAACTACTAATAATTACTTGAAAACCAGTGTCATTTCTCATATCATGGGTTAGATTTTATTTTTTTCAACAAATAGCTTACTTTAAGGATTTAACTTGTGCAAGCAAGTATCAGCCTAGTGACCATATTTCAGCAACTACTTTGCAATGCAAGCACCACTCATTTCTTCAGATGTAAAAATGTTGTTCTTTATTCAAAATGCAACTTCTGATAATGCTATACCAGTCTTGTTGTTTGAGGTACCGATTAGCTTAAATGGATATTTCACCCAGAAATAAAAATTCTGTCATTATTTACTCACCCTCATGTTGTTCTGTTTAAAAAAAGAAGCAAAATCCAGTCCAATCCATCAAAACATTCAAGCTTCTAAAAGTTCATAAAACTTTTCATAAAAGTTCATAAAACATATCCATATAAATCAAGATGTTTAATCCAGGTATTGGCATGGATTTCTTGATGAACAGATTGAATTCAGGCATTTATTCACATATAAACATTCATCAACACATACATGGAGCACATTAAATATGGTCAAGTGCAGCTCATCTGTATTTGACTGAAAACAAACCTCATTGGTTCTTGTTCGTCACGCAAGAACTGGATTATTTTCATGATATCTCTGAAAGTCTTATGTGAAAAAAGTCTTAACTATTAGCTGGGGTGAGTAATTGATGACAATTTTTGTTTGAACTAACCTTTTAATCTTACTATTAGGGATTTAACCCATTTTTGGTATTTTGTCTCCTTAGAACCGACCTTCGCTCCAATTACCTTTTGAACAGCCGTATCACTGGCATTGAGGAGTGTGACCACCTGCTTTTGGTTGGAACAAACCCACGTTATGAGGCTCCTCTCTTCAATTCACGTGTCCGTAAGAGGTATAACCATTGTACAATCTATTTGCAACAGTTGTAAAAAGTTGACCGGGTGTCATTTTACTCCACCTCACTGTTTTCTTTTCTTTTTTTGTCTTCATCATTCAGTTGGCTGCATAATGAGCTCCAGGTGGCCATGGTGGGTCATAAGGTGGACCTGAGCTACTCTTACAACCATTTGGGTGAAACCACACAAGTTCTGCAGGAGATTGCTGCTGGAACACACCCGTTCTGCAAGGTAGCATTTAATATCAGTGTTGGAGTTTATTTGAAGCTTTAAAGTCATATGTTGTCTGTAAGCATGTCAGAATTTTGAATGAATTTTGTTTTTGTATTTCAGGTCCTAGCTCAGGCCAAAAAGCCTGTCGTAGTGGTGGGTAGTTCTGCTCTCCAGAGGGAGGATGGGGCAGCCATCTTTAAGGCTGTTTCCACAATTGCTCAAAATACTCGGGCCAGCAGTGGTGTTGAGGAGGGATGGAAGGTGCTCAATGTGCTACACAGGTCAGCTACTGCTATAAGTGTGTTCATTTCTGTTCTGTGTGATTTAAAGGGGTCATATTATGCTCTTTTACAAAGTCTTGATTTTGCTTTGGGGTTGTACTAGAACATGCTCTCATGCTTGGTGGTTCGAAAATCACATTATTTTTCACATAATTTAGATTATTACAATACCTTTCTCCCCAGCCTTGCACAAACGGCTCGATTAGTTCCGGGTTTGATGAAGACCCGCCTTCCGAAAAACGAAATGTGTTGTGATTGGTTAGCTGTCCCAGTGCGTTGTGATTGGAGAACAGCTTAGACAGTGTTTCAGTATTGCCCCGCCCCTTGCCAAAACAGCAAGTTCATCAATATTGCTATATCAATTCAGACCCCGAGAATATTGAGGATCGCGCAGAACCTTTGCACGCACTGATATTGCAAGACATATTAAAGTGGTATGTAATTGTTGTTGTTTTTTTTTGGCTAAATCACGTTTTAGATAGGATGTCAACAACAGCTTAAAAATAACTGCATTTACTATGTACAGATAAATGCAACGTTAATATGTATTATGTTTATTGTTCTTTAATTCTAACATTATAACATGAATTGCAGTGAAACTGTGATACAGTTGAATTTATTTATACCATAGTCCCACAGATTTACACTATTTGTGGTGGCATATAGGCTATATGCAAATGAATTATCTGCCAGCAGGAGGCGCTGTTGGAGTGAGAGAGATCGAGGTTTCCCCGGTAACGCTGTACACAAAACAGAGCTCTGCTCACAAACGCTGCTTTATCAGACATTACATGCAAGATGAAATGAAAATGACATCCAAAATTTTCTGAAGACAGTCGGTTTCCTTCAGAAATACAGTGATATAAAAACACCCGCACCGGGTTTCGATTTTGAAACATGCAGTGCTCAACCAAGCGTTCTCCCCACCCCCCAACCATTCAAATTTCCGTAGGCGGGATTTATTTTAATGATATTCTAATGGGCCACTTTGTGATATCACAAATACAGGAAAACAACTTTGTAGTCCAAACGAGCCGTTCGTTGTAGTTTTTGAAAAGGGATTTTTTTAAAAACAAAATATCTCCCTTTGGAGTGTACTTTGAGATTTGTAACTTTGTAGATCTTTTTATGCTCAAATATACACACTACACACTGACTAAAATTCAAAAAGTGAAAAAGCATAATAGGACCCCTTTAAAGAATTGTGAAGTTTGACCTTTTTTTTTTGTACAAGTACTTACCTTGTCTTATATGTGTGTGACCTCAGGGTGGCCAATCAAGTGGCAGCCCTGGACTTGGGATACAAACCTGGTGTTGATGCCATCCGGAAGAACCCTCCCAAAGTACTGTTTCTCCTGGGAGCCGATGCTGGTTGCATCACCAGAGCAGATCTTCCCAAAGATAGCTTTATCATCTACCAGGGTCAGTAAACACACTTCCATATTTTGTATACTATAGACTTTTTCTATACCGCAATCTAAAGGCCCCAATAAACTAACAAACTGGTGTGACATCATTTTGAAAAAAAATCAGGCCAAAACTTTACCTCTAAGCAAAGAACGACAAACAACTTTGCCGTGAGTATATTGGTGCCTTAATGGTAAACGGCTTGCATCCAAATATATTCTTTTGGGTTTAATGCCACTACATGCTTATCAGGTCACCATGGAGATGTAGGTGCAGTCATGGCTGATGTCATCTTGCCTGGTGCTGCATACACTGAAAAGAATGGCACATACGTCAACACAGAGGGCCGTGCCCAGCAGACCAGAGTGGCAGTCACTGCTCCTGGTATGGCACGTGAGGACTGGAAGATTTTGCGTGCTATTTCTGAGGTACGCTCTTAAAACCTGGTCTTTAACAATGTATAATATTGTTCATATACCTTTCCTGAGCTCTATATTTAGAATAAAGTTCAGGTTGGTCAGTAGAGAATCTCATGTTTTTGTTTGCCCAGCTGGCGGGAGTCACACTGCCATATGACACAGTGGATGAGGTCAGAAGGCGGCTGGAAGAGGTCTCTCCTAACCTGGTGAGATATGATGATGTAGAAGAAGCCAATTACTTCAAACAGGCCCATGAGCTTTCACAGGTTAGTGTTCTTTTTCAATTTATATTAGTTTTTGTTTTAAGTCTGCACTACTAAAACAGTTCAGTAATGCCCTCCTGTTCTCCTTAGGCTGTGAATCAGTCATTGCTTGCAGCTCCTCTTGTCCCTCCTCAACTCACAGTGAAGGATTTCTACATGACAGGTAGAGTAACAAATGCATTCAGTTAGTTTCATAAGTCCTTATGTGAATAGAATGTTGTAACCAATTGTATGTCTTCAAACCTGTAGTTTACCATTGCCTTCAATTGTCTTCCTCTACAGACCCCATCAGCAGAGCCTCTCAGACAATGGCCAAGTGTGTGAAGGCTGTGACAGAGGGAGCAGCAGCAGTTGATGAGCCCTCAATTTGTTAAAACTCTTTCAGGCATACCAATCTATCCATAATAATATGAACAAAAGTAGTTATCGTCAAGTACATGTACAAACACATACCTGGATTTCAGCATACTTTGCTGTTTGTCTCTTGCATAGTCAGACTTCACCAGAGCAGTAAAAAAAGTGTGAAATTAATCTTGCTCATATTTAATAGGCTTTGAAGGGTGTTGTAAAGTTTTCATTCCCATGATTTGGCTGAATGAGGTCTGCTTTGTTTTGGAAAGCTCTTATGATAAATAAAAATGTATTATATCAATATACTATTGTCACCATTCACATCGCTGGTATAAATTATTCAAAGCAAGGGCACAGTAGAAAAAAAATCTGCTTTGGTTCATTTAGAATCTAGGATGGAAGTGTAAGGAGAAAATGCTTTCTAAAAAAAGGATCTTGATTGTTTTTTCTTTTTAATAATGGTGTTGGATTAAGTGATTGGATAAAGCCTGTTTTGCTCTAAAAATATATATTTAATTTGACAACTTTGTTGAATTAATTTTTAAATTTAATTCAATATATTATCTTAAATTACATTAAATAGCAGAGTATCATGAGTTAATTATCATGAGTTCTAGTTTATTGATAAAACTTTTTACATGCCCTAAAGTATGTAACACCTTTTTTTTTTGTTATCAACACGTATGTAACACCTTTTTATAAATTTTTACAACTATGTCTGGATCATTCTGACATCACTGAAGAAGATTGATAGGGGGCAACCTTAGTCACTTCAAAATCTCTTTACCCCCACTAACACCTGCTTCAGAGTTTATATCACAAGCCTTGTCGCCTTGATAACATTTATTGATAGCAGGGAAGGGAAAATATGATTGATAAGAAAGTTATCTTCGCACGTGAGATTGCACTGAATTTGAAGTCGGTGATGTCATTCCAGGCATGGATGAGACGCGTGAGAGGAGGCTGTCGGAAAAGACTTTGGGGGAGATCCCTCAAACTTAAAATCAATGACTGAGGCTTAAATAAAACTTCACTCTGGTCTGAACACTCCTGACAGCCGGGCACTCAAACGTTCAATCTATAGTCTGTGTTTGCGAGATCTGTCATCTTTCTAAAAGCCGACAATGAACATACAAAGTTGAATTCCAAAATGGTTGCAGAGGTTGTTGTTGCACTGTTGGCTGTTGTCATGTCCCCCCAGTGCCTGTAGTTGTGCTGTAAGAAGCCTCGCATCCGACGACTAAACCAACACACCCTTCTCCTTGTGTACGGCTAGTTTTATTTCAATAATCGACAAAGATATGCCAGTAGGATTCGTATAAAATTATATCCACGCGTTAAAAAACTAAATTTGCTAGCTTAAAGCGTAAAGGTAGAGGCGGAAAATCCCCGTTGAAAGTAATAGCCGTCGACCGTATGAAAAGATCAGCGTAGCTTCTTTAGCATAGGCCGCAGCGATCGGGGACTGAGCGGCTGCCGGGAAGCAACGGACTCAAGCAAAGGCGGAAGCCCGCTTATCACGCACTGCAAGGCGGGTGCCTCGTTACTCGACTCGGGGGATTCGGGAGGTTTCACAGGCCAACGGTAACTACGAATTGCGCAGAAATAAAGGAATACTTGCCGTCAAAATGTGTATCTGATATTGTTTTTCTTGCAATATTATTACAACTTAAACCCGTGAAACTCATCTAAATTTACCTGATAAATAATTCCCCAAACTTACAAATATATCCGGTCGTCGACAACGCGTATTTTTGTTTGACAGTTATTTTGCTTATTATCGGTCCCGAGTCTCTCTTGCGCTTAAACGAATATTCTGACGACAGTTACAAAGTTTCAAAATGCGTTCGAAATATTTGAACGACGCAACAAAGAAATAGATTCTGCCGCGCTGATTTTGGCCGTATCTTCCGTAAAAAGAATTAAATTGTTACTTCAGGCGCTACACCCAACTTGCTCAATCCTTGCCTCAAAAGTAACTGATAGTGCTGCCCATGTACATGATAGAGTAGTAGGCGGGTTGTCCACCGTCCCCTTGCGTTTTCAAAGTTGCTTTGCATGTCAAACGTATTGTACTCTGCCCAAACACTTTTATGAGCCATCGTTTTATGATTTAGTGCTTCACCTGCTAAAAGCTCTGCTTACACCAGCTGTTTTTCTCATGTGGCATTGATTGCTTAAAACAGGGGCTACTTTTCCTGCTTCCTGTCACTTTAATATTTAATGGTTTGAGCTGTTTATGCTGAACAGCCTACATACTGCATGCTTTGATGAGTGCTTTGAAATGCAGAGTTCAGATTTGTTCGATGTTAGAGGTGACTGCAACATATATTGAAAGCTACTTTAAATTCAATGTGACTTGACCTGCAGATTATATCCATGCTTTTATTATAGTTGTTTGAATGTGTCAGTATTGATACATAACCTTTGTAGTTTCGTATACATTGGTTCGTATACACCATGAAGGAGTACAATAATAATGGAAGAGCTGAGAACTTTGATTTCTGTGCTCTACAAATGTCAACTATCATTAAGTCTCTGCAGGCTATACAGTTTAGGGCAGCTGCAGGGTCAACGGTAGCTGTCTGCAATTGAGATTAATAAAACGAATATTGCAGGAAAGGCTGGAATACACTACAAGACTTTAAATCTGAACAGATTTTAAAATACTAAGCATCATACACTTGCCGATTTTGTAAATGGTTACAGGGAAAACTTAGCACTGTATACTGAACCACTGAGGATCACCCTTTACCACAGAACACAACAAACTCACCCAGAAAAATGTGCCTCGATGCTTGACAAATCAAAAGAGTATGTGTTGTAAAATCAGCTCAAAATATCAAACATGTTTGATATCTTCCAACTGGATAAAATTATAGTCTGAAACTGAGTCCGTGCCGTCATAGACTATGCGATTTGCTGGGAAATCTGTCAACGCCGACTGTCCAATATCTGCAGACTGGCTCTGATAAGCTTATCCAGACTGCAAAGCAGGGCAAAAATTTGGCCTGAAGTTGTGTAGTGTATTCTAACCCATTTTATACCTGGAAAAAAGTGAACACAATAGATTCATTTTTAAATCTTTTTTTTTTTTTATTATTCATACATAACATTTACATACATTTTAAATCGAATTAGAATCGTAAATGTAAGGCACATTTTCAGTTTTGAGTAAAAATCATGAATATGTCTTATTAAACAGTTGTTGTTCCTGCACTCCAAAAAAAGCAGAATTGACTTCACATTTTTGTCTCATTCGCGTACTTTTTTTTTTTTCATCAGCTGATGTTCTGGAGAGTTCCAGCCCTGGGATGTATGAAGGCAAACACATCCACTACTCGGAGGTGGACCACAAGCCTCTGTGTTCATATAGCCCAAAGCTTTGCAAGCAACGGCGGCTCAACGGTTATGCTTTCTGCATCCGCCATGTGCTTGAGGACCGGACTGCTCCTTTCAGGCAGTGCGAATATGTAGCCAAGTACAATAGCCAGCGTTGCACCAATCCCATTCCCAAGGCTCATGACCGAAAGTAGGTTTTTTGATAAACAAATATTTAAAGAAAAGAATGTGCATGTTTAAAGAATACTGAAAAAATAACCTGTTTGTCTTTTAGGTATTGTAATAGTCACCTTCAGGTTATGGGTGTCCTCCCCAAGAAGGAGCGAAAGAAGAAACAAGATACAATAGAGTCTTTGGCCCTCAACATTACCGTTCCATCCATGGCTCTGAAGACCCACAACGGGCTTGAGCTTTTACCTCCATCCCCACCACCCTCCCTGGCTTGTCTACTCCCCTCAGATCCCTTCGCCTTTTGCAGGGGGGAATTTTTTTTAAAATCAAGTAGTACATTCCCGAAGAAGCCCCAAGAAAGCCAAGCTCTGAACCATAAGCAGAAACAGCAAGATCACAGTGTGGATCCAGCCTTTCCAAACCATTTCAGAACCTCCTCTCTATCTTCAACTCTTCCACGTCCTTGCCTCCCTCCTCCCCAGACTGGAAGAACCACACAGACACCCAAAGTTCCCTCCTCCCCTCGCACAGAAATCTCACAAACCCCTCCAGTTTGTTCAGGTTCGTTATTCAAAACCTCATCAACTCTTCAGGACAGCCGTCAGGGCTCAATAGAAAAGACTCCAGCTGATAACAAAATTAAACTGGACTTTAATCATGCATTTGACAAAAAGGTTGTCCCTGCAGCTTCAGGGACAACACCAAGCCGTGATGACATGCATAGACGTTTAATAAAAATGCACTCAGTTGCCATGCAACAACAAGCTCCATGTTTGCAGAAGTTCCATAGATTGGTGGACCAACACAGGGGGAGGTACCAAGACCTGAACCCACATTTAGGTAGGTAATTGTGACCTGAGATTTTGACATTTATTTGAGTTTTAGTTTGATTTCATGACAAACACGACTTGTGTTCTAGGGCTTGACTGGTCAGAAGACAGCGAAGAGGAAGATGGAGACGTGGGGAAACTAATGTCATATCAGTGCCAGAGACTACAAGAGAAGCACTTTGAGGAAAGGTACAGTCATCCATTAGTCTGACAATAATCCATTCACCAAACACAAATATTGCTAAACTTCAACTTGCTTTACTACATGGCTTCTTTCTCATATAATAGAATAATCTAATCTCAAATCAGTATTTATGCCCTCCTTTCTCGCAAATGGGACAAACATTGAATGGACCTTCAATGAAGGCTTAAATTGCTTCACTAATCTTTCAAGGTAATGTTTGGAAGATCAGATCTAGAGTGGTGGTTCTCAATCTTTTTGACCCCCTCCCATTGTCCACAACAGTATTCCAGAAATTTCAGGTTTCCAGAAGTTTGAAGAGCTGAATGTTCTTCAGGGTTCTCACTAATTTTAACCATTGAATTTGTATTGCTTTTTCAGTTGCTCAAGATTTAATGGATAATGATTAAAGCTACACTATGTAACTTTTGGCCCTCTAGCAAAAAATAAAAAATAAATGCATAAATAAAACGGCATGCTTCTTGCAGGAGAACATTGTTTTGGTTGTGCTTTGGCTCTGTTCCTCTGCACAGATGAATGTGGTTTGAGGCACCAGTGTACACATGGATACCGCAGGACATCTTATCAGAACGGATAAACAAATAAATTACACTTTTTTGTTGTTACTTATTTACAACCAATAATTCAGAGGACCTTTTCAGTGTTGAATGTTTGAGAGTCATTTTTTTCTTGTTTGTTGTGCAAATTCATCCAGACTGCTATAACATATAAATCATTATAGATTTATCAATGTGTATTTGGGAAAAGACATGGTTTAGAAGATGGATTTTTTGGCACTCTCTTATTAATAATGTTTTGTTATTTTTAATAAAGTTAATGTATAGTTAAATAGCGTAGTTGTAAGGATAATGATTTTATGAATATTTTTCATTCACAGTTTCTACAATATGTTAGAGCTTGGCATACTGCAACTACAAAAATGCTGAGTTTATTCATTATAAATTGCAGATGGAGTTTTAAGGTTTTATGAATTTTTTGGTTGATTTTTGGTTGTTTTAGCTAATATCAATGCTTGTTTTGTCTTATTTTACATCATTTTAAGTCGTCAGGTTGTGGTGTATGTTTGTTTCTTCAATTCAGGAAAAATCTTTCTTGATCTGTGACATAAATAATCTAAATACAAAGTATGACAACCAACAAACTTGTTTTTTGAACTTGAGAAGTTCTGTTTTCATATTTCTGGCAATGCATGAATGCTTACACTCTGTGACCCAACAGTGGATTGCAACCCACAGTTTGAAAACTGCTGATCTAGAGAATTCTCTTTCCCATCTCACAGTGCCAGCAGTTCCCGTGCTGAGCGTTTGGCAGGCTTCTGCTCATACCTAAGACAAAAACACACGCACCTTTGCAGAGAGCAGAGGGGCTTCAGGAGGGAGAGGAGATCCCAGCATGCCCTTCGTAAAGCCCTACTGCAGGCAGCAAGAGAGGAACCTCACCACACTGCACAGCTTTTTCAGGAACAATATAAAAAGACCTCCACGCCCTCCAGGTAAAGCTGCACACCTGCATTAAGGGGATAAATAAACAATACATCGATATGATCTTTCTTGACTTGCCATTGTTTATCTCATTGCACAAGCTACTGATGAGCTCTCATCAGACAAGTGATCATCTCATGTCCAACTTGATTTTTTTCAGTATTTATTATTTATATTTTTCTAAATGATTAAAAACCTAAAATGTATTTTTAGTTGTAGATTTCCCAATTGAGAGACAGGATTTGCAGTTTTCAAAGAGTTCAATTAATTATTCATATTTTGGTTTCTTTTGTGAGTTAATAAAAATGTAACAGGCTATGTAAAATATCACATAATATCTTAAGATAGATATGTTAGTTGCAGGCCTCTGAATCTTATGAAATCGTAATAGTATCGCAAAAATATTTTATCTGCAAATACTGTTTTATGCGCTAAGAGCATCAGTGTCAGATCATTTTGTGATGAAACACTTAAGCCCGATTCGGATGGTAATTGTTTCTCATATGGACGTCTGTAAAAATAAATGTACATATCGCGCTGCTCATGTGGCCAGTCACATGATTGTCTGCTGTAAATAAAATTTATTTTATTTACAAATTTATTCTTATTATTGTGTAAAATGTATTTAAAAATACTTATTATTATGAAAAATGTATTATTATTCCAAGCATATTTTATAATATATAATCCTATTTATTATTTTATTATTTAAATCTCCTGTTTAAAAATAGGAAAATAGACTCGCTATAGTTGTATATAATTATACACATTATATATCTGTTTATAATACACATTTTAAAATTGTATTGCATACCTGCTGCTGCCATAATAAAGACCCATTTCGAATGTTTACGTGCTTTTCTTCTCTTTCTGCTCTCACTCGCTGTGGTGGAGCAGTTATGAAGTATTGTTCTTTTAAATACTTTCCAGCATTTCAGAAATAAATATGTATGCAAATTACACCGAAGTACAGCGTTACCTTACGGTGTTCATGAGTGCTCAAAAAGGGTATAAACACTGAATTTTGAATCGATTTCTTCTCGTAAGCTCAGAGATGTGGATTCAGACGGCAATTAAATTACCACACGACCTTGATGTTTGTCAAAAAACAGTAGGTAATTCGGCCGGGGATTTTTTTTTATGGGGGTGGTGAGAGAAAAACACTGACATCCTGGATTCGGACAGCATTAAAATCACCAACTACCCCCTGTAAATGGTGAAAATCACTTGCGTCCCCCTGAGAAAAGATTACCATCCGAATAGGGCTTTATATCACTGCAAAAGCCAATAATGAGCTCTTATCAGACAACTGATGATCTCATGTGTGACATATTTTTCCTTTTTTGTTATTTATATTTAAAACATTTAACTTTAAAACATTAAATTAAATGTTGATGTAATATTTTGATTGCATTTTGAGCTATTAAAATATAACTGGTTATGTATAATAGGCACATAATATCTTAATATTGAAACTGCAGGCCCTTGAAGCTTATCAAAAGTTTTGAAATATCAGCAAATATTGTATCGCTGACTAAGAGAGTCAATGTCAGAATCATGTCATATTGAAACATCTGATTTACACTTCTAATGTGCATGATATAGCATTCAGTACTTGACTCAAATGATTCAGTATTCTACTTTGTAAGATTTATGTTGCAGTAATTGTTTTCTTGTTTTGACTCTACAGCACTGCAGTACCATTGGCTGGAGATGACTCAGGGTTGTGTTCGGCTGTCGTGAAAGGTGAAGACTGCAGAAATTCAGCCTTACCGTTCACCAGGCACTGCTTTCAGCGTATCCTCTCAAAGTTCTTATTCTTTGAATTAGTCGGAACTAAACTCAAATGTACCTGTAAAAATAAAAGCAAGCTGCTTTTGGTTGTTCACCTGCATTTCAGAACAAAATTGTCCCGTGACTTCAACAAACCCATCTGCTTTGGTGATTGACTAAAGTTTTACGATTGTCTGCGTTCCCTGTGTTGTGTCCTTAATAGCACTCTGTAGATATCCTTCAGAACCGTTCTCAGCAGCTGTTCTCAAGCTGCACCGCTCGCTTTGCAGATGGAGCTCAGTGTTCCATCCCTGTCTTTGACATCACGCACCAGACGCCACTTTGTGATGAGCATGCCAAGAAAATGGTGAGAAACAGAAGACTATTTCATTGTGTAAAAAACTTTTGCTGGTAACTAATTTAACCATGTGTGCGCTAATGGTACTTTACAGGACAATTTCCTCCGAGGTGATATCAGCCGGAGAACGTACCACCACCACCAGCAGATTCAGCGGCACAGACCACTGAAGAAAGCCAAGCCTCCAGCACTCACTAAGAAGCATAAGAAGAAAGGAAAGAGAGGAGCACCAAGGCGACCTCAGAAACCCATTCCTCCCGCGCAGCCTCAGGGTAACCTGGGAATGCCTTCCATCTTGTGCCTGCCCACTCAGCCCTCTGGCATAAGGTGAGAGCCAAGTGTGTTTGAATGTGTGTGTCTGTGTGTGTCTGTAAGTGTGCACTCATCATCTTTGTGTTTTGCAGGAGCCCTTTAACTCCTGATTTAAGTGCAGATGAATTTCCAGATGACATCACTAATGACATCAGCGACATTCCACATGACCTGTTGAATCAGGAGGATTTCTCAGATGTTCTTCCTCGACTCCCTGATGACCTGCAGGACTTTGATCTTTTTGAAGGTAATATAACTTTTTGTTTTTGAAAGAAGTCTCTTATGGTTACCAAGGCTTCATTTATTTGATCGACAATACAGTAAAAACAGTAATATTGTGGAATATCATTACAATTTGAAGTATTTTTTTCTATGTGAATTAAAAATAAAAATACAATTATTCATGTGATGTCAAAACTGATTTTTCAGCAGCCATTACTTCAGGCTTTATTGTCACATGACCATTCAGAAATCATACTAATATGTTGATTTGATGTTTAAGAAATTTCTTATCATCATTGTTGAAAACAGCTTAATAATATGGAAACCAAGAACGTTTTGATAAATGTAAAGTTCAACTGAAAAGCATTTATTTGTATTTGAAATAGAAATCTTTAGAAGCATTATAAATGTTTATTGCCAGTTTAATGTGTCCTTTCTGAATAAAAGGCTTCTTACTTTTTTGACATTATTTTATGGTTTGACTGGAGACAGAACAAATATGATCTATTTTGCTGTGGGGCTGTAGAAAACACTGGCATAAAGTAAAAGTTTGATGATGGAATTTTAAGAATTGATATATAATCAGAAAATTGATATTTGTACCTAGCCTTGTATAATTTGTTTTCTGTCTTTTCCTTTTCTGGTAATTTCTATCTACTTACTTTCTTTGCTTTGTCTGTCTGTTTACAGTCATTTGGTATTCTATAATTCATGTTTTTTTGTCATAACAGGCAAGAATAGTGAGCTGTTGCCCACCTCCGAGGAAGCTGAAGAACTGGTTCGCGTTCTGCAGGCCATGGGCTCATACCCAGAATCCTTTGCATGTCTAAGTGTAATGGCTGAGCTTGGTCCCGTAGAAGCTGTAGATTGTCGAAGCATGCCAGGGGGAGTTGTGGATCTACTGAGTGGACGGCTATCTGCTGAGACTCTCTCCAGCCTGGAGCTGGACCCCAGTCTGCTTCCCACCTCTGAAGATGCTTTCCCCCCATCACCTCCATCACCACAACCCCCTCTCACTCCTCCATCCTCTGTGGGGCATCTCACAGACAGTACATACTCACAGAGACAGCCTCATATCCTAGCCAAGATGGACAACTCCAAAGCAGATCTGAGTGAACTGCCACTTGGGAAGGACGAGGACATCTCTCACGGCTCCTGGGGTGTTCTCGCCCTCCCCCTCAACGATTCCTCACAATTTCACAGCCTTATTGCCTCGGATGGCCTGCTGATGTCCACAGCCCTCTCAATGCCAATGACCCCCGTGCCCTCAGCTCCCTCTCAGCCCAGTTCGGCCCTCTCCTCTTTGCCTCAGACTGTGCCCGTCACTCGCTCCACACCCGCATCCTCGCCCTCGTCACCAACATCCCAATCCAAGCACCTTCTACCCCCACTGTTTAACCACTGTGGGATTCCAGCAGACTTTCAGCCGCACCATAGTACACCGGCGCCACCTATGGACCAGGCCTGAACTGCAGGCAGAACCAATTTGGTACAGTCACAGTGTTCAGGGAACATGTTGCAGGTGATGTCAGGGTCATTCTGTTTGTCTTCTCAGTCCTCTGCATCTTTTTCCCCTCACCAAGAAAGAACATCAAGCAATAAATTTCCGTGTCAGCTTAAAATAGTTGCTTTTTTCGAAAAGCAAACATAGATGGATTTTAGCCATTAATATCACTTGTATCCTTAAATGCATATTTAATATATTTATAGAGTAGCAGTCTGCACCACTAGTTTTATTGAGTGAAAACATGTGGTAACTGGTGAAAATGTGGTTCTTGTTTAGAGGTAATGGGCAAGTTTGTCAGTGGCAAACACAAGAGGAAAGGTGTCATGGTTGTATCACTATTTTGTCCCGTGTGATGATTAAAAAGCATATTGTTTTGGCAGATGTTTATGTGCTTTTAGTAGCCGTTAAACTATGGGGTCTTGCTCTAAGTGTAAGTGCCTGCCATAAAAGCTGTGTAACACCTTTATAATCAGTGTATTGCAAATCAACAAAATACACATTGCATTGTCACTAGGTAAAAATCTGTAAATGCACAAAATGTCACTCTTGAAAACATGAAAAGTGGCATTTACTCCCTGTTTTCGACATGTAATTACCTTCTCACGTTACCGTAAAGTTACTTGAGGGTGTTAAACTTCGATTCCGAGTGTTCGATGTGCTCCTGTGTAAGGCCTTTAGCTGAAGTGATAGCAGTTGTGGGAAATAAATGGTGTAAAGCTATAGTCAGTTATCTTGTTATGGCTTTTAAAGAGAGTAGTTATAATGCCTTTACCCCCATGTCATGCCAAGTCTACATTTGCATTTTCCCATTTATCTTCTTTGCAGATGCTTTCTTACCAAAGTGGCTTACAAGAAAGCCTCTTTTTATGTCCACATCAGAAAATATCTATATATCAGTATATCTAACTGACCAATATAATGAAATTGTGTTTGGGCAGTTGAGCTTTTAAAGAGAACAGTGACGTGTAACCTTAATTCGATAAAACGGATAATGGTATAAAATTGTGGTTTGGTAGACTTGCCGTTGTACAGATGATGCTGCTTTTACCAACAACAGGCATACTGACAGATATCCTTGCACACCGAGGGTCGTCTCATATACTTTTTATACTTATTCACTGAATGTATCAAGTCAACAAAAAAGTTTATTATAACCTATTAAAATGTTATGGTCCTCTTCTTTGTTCAAGGTATTTTTATGTATTGACATGTTTACTTTTGTTACTTAAGTGCTTGGATGTGGGCGTGTGTGTAGACAATGTGTAAGAGAAATTCTATTTGTTTTATTTGAAATGTGTGAATTAAAACTGCTATGACCACGACTTTGTGTGCACTCATTATTTTCCATGTGCTGTCAACAGCAATTTGCAAGTTTTGTGTTGCAAAGAAGACACTGATAGCACTACAAGACTGCAATATCTGTATTAAGTCATTCTGTGGGCAAACTAAAAAGTACCAGGGACAGAGATGATTCATAACATATAGGACCTTTGGCTGGCTTTCTAAACTGATTGTAATTGCAAACTAGGAGCTGTTAAATTGTAGTATTTTATCAACTGATTTAACAGTGGACTTCTACCTTGTCGACGAGAATATTACTTGAAAAAACGGCAGAGGGCGCCAAAGGAATTATAATGTGATCTTTTGCAGTGAGAATATTAGTGATTCATCCCAGTGACTCGAATCTTTTGAACTCGTTAACCAAAAAGATTTGTTTGTTCTGTGCAGATTATATTATATCCTAATATCAAATAAACACAAATGTCTTTTTAATAATTTCCTCAACCAATACGCCAAAATGTGGACCGAAACGAGTCTTCTAACCAATATTAAAATATGCATGTTTACAAATACACTATGAAATTCGAGAAATTACCACAATTTTTTTTAATTCATTTTGTCGCCTTTCAGAGTACACAAACGGGAAGCCGTGTTAGTTTCATTCACGAACGAAATGTCCTTCATTCAGTTCGTTTCCTAACGAGATCGTCTTGTTCAGTAATGAATCACTCGTTTGATCAAATCGATTCAACAAATCGATTCAGTTTGATTCATTCGAGTAGTTCAATCAAGCAATTCGCAGCTTCTCACACGTAACAAGATAAACAGACTACATAATCATAACAAGTACATCCAAAAGTATATTAAAGGTAGCCTATATATGGGTACTCTTTTTTTGACCAACAGCAGGGAGGATTAGGCTGGAAACGCTCTTCGAACGATTCGTTCAAACTACTGACTCGTTCACGAACGAAAATTGAAAAACACGATTCTGTCTGATAACAGAGAGCGAAATACCAAACGAGGCATTTTGTGCATCTTCCCACCGCTCGACATTAGTCTGCACATGTAACATGAAACAAGCGTTTAAGGACGACGACGATACTGCTCATAATGACAGTGCGGATGCAAATCTATTTTCCTTCATCGCACCGCTAAGAGGGGCGCGAGCCCGGGGCTCTGGCGTTACCTAGCAACGGCTCCCATACTGTACTCCCGCTCCAAGTGCCTGGCTGCCTTCAACTCTGGCGCTGTTTCTATTTCTGTTGTAGCGTTGCAGTCGCCGTCTGCTAAAACATTCAAATGTTTCAGTTTGAAGCACTACCCTACCCAACGCGCCGCAGAGTGATACTGACAAATGGCGCGTCAAATGATGTGTGACAGACCAGTTAATCATGGGCTGCCGTCTCCAGGGACGCGCTGATTGAGTCTGATGTAATGGATGTTATTATGGCCAGTGACATGACAACTGCGGCCTCGTGAACGGACGTCTTTCCCACATAACAATTGTTAAAGCAGGTGCCGAGAAAATGTGATAATGTGTTTCTCTCACGCTTTTGGTAAGGGGAACAAGCAGAGCTGAAGAGGGAGGGAGAGGATCTTATCATTATGGCTCCAGACACGCCAGGGCTGCCGTTAGGCCGTGACAAGGTTTAACGCCCCCATGATTCCGCATGAACAGCTTCTACAAGCGCAATCGTGTGTAAGTATCAAAGTGGTCCAATGCACAATGGTGCATCGCACGTATCTGTTAGCGTCAAGGCCTCTTGACCCGCAGGCACCGAGGTAAACTGGTGGAGCGAACACATTTCACAATGCCTCAGAAAATGGATCGTCCTTTACACCCACACGGTTCTTTCAGTCCAATAACCAAATGCTTTTTTAGCTGTTCATCAGCCTCTTCGTTGCTGTTGTTATAGCTTACGTGTGGGCTCACGTCTTGTGAGTTGGTAATATTTTGATTAGACCTCGTTTAGAAAACGAGACCTGTAAGCTTTTTAATACATTTAAAGGGATAGTCCAGCTGTCACGTTCCAAACATGTATGACTGTTTTCTTCTGTTGAACATAAAAGATATTTTGAAGAATTTTGCTAACCAAACAGTTTAGGTACCCACTGACTTCCATTAGGCTACAAGGACAAAAAAAAATACAATTAAACTTTTTGAGAACTAGTATTGTTTGGTTGCCAGCGTTATTGAAAATATCTTCTTTTTAAAACCATTGGTATTAATTGCTTAAAATATGTGAGTGTTATGGATCACTGCAAATTGTGTCTAGTACACTATGGCCTGGCTCCACAGACAGGGTTTAGACCATTGGTCTCAAACTCAATTCCTGGAGGGCCACAGCTCTGCACAGTTTAGCTCCAACCCTAATCAAACACACCTGATCCAGCTAATCAAGGTCTTCAGGATTACTAGAAACGTCCAAGCAGCTGTGAGTTGGAGCTGGTTGAAGCTAAACTCAGCAGAGCTGTGGCCCTCCAGGAATTGAGTTCGAGACCTCTGGTTTAGACTAAGCCAGGATTAGGCCATAGTTCAATTAGGACATTTAAGTAATTTTTTATGAATGTGCCTTAGAAAAAAACATTACTGGTGTGCATTTTGAGACAAAATAAAGGCACTGATATATTTTAAGATCAGTCAGAGCAAGTTTCTTTCAGTTGAAACAGCTCAGACTTAGGCTTAGGCCTTGTCTGTGAAACCGGGGGGTATGAATAATGAGAACAGGTGTATTTTGTGTATTTAGAGGATCTATGGATCTATTTACAGCTAGGATCTGATTGCAAAATAATTGATTCTTTGATTCTGACATGAATTGAGGGTTGACTCCCTAGACTCTGCAGAAGATTTATTCTATTCAACATCATCACTAATGTTTAACTAATTTGATGTCAGAATAAATCTAATTCAGAGATCAATTGTTCACCAGTTTATGACCTAGATGCCTTACCCTAGTTAAGTCAGTTCACTCAGTGTGGTCCCATCTTAACTAAACCAATCTTAATTTCATGGCTTAATAGAGTCAGATTTTTGACACTAGTATTGTAGTAACTTTGTTTTTATAATTTAACTATTAATTTAGTTCAACTTCAATTTCAACTTCAACTTTTTCTACAAAATGTAGTATGTGTTACAAATAATACAGGAAGGCTTAAAAATGTCCAAAAGTGGGGTTTCACAGTGATGCCACTGAAAAAACATTTTGGGTTCCTCAAAGCACCTTTCTGTGAACAGTTCTTAAAATAACCATTTTTTTTCTGAGTGTGAAGAATACTGTTATAATCTAAATAATATTTTTCCACTATAAAAAACCATTTGGGGAATGGAAAGTTTCAGTGGATGTTAAAGGGTTACTCCACCCCAAAAATTCTGTCATTAATTACTCACCCTCATGTCATTCCAAACCCGTAAATTCATCTTCAGAAGACAAATTAAGATATTTTTGATAAATTCCGAGAGATTTCTGATCCCGCATAGACAGCAACGCAACTACCAAGTTCAAGGCCCACAAAGGTATAAGGACATCGGTAAAATAGTCCATGTGACATCTGTGATTCAACCTTAATTTTATGAAGCTACAATAATAATTTTTGTGCACAAAAAAAGCCTTCATGAACAAACTTTTTTCTTCTGTAATTTTATCAATGTCAATTCAAGTGTTTGTATTTGTAGTGACACTACTGCCTAAAATTGCTTAAACATTCTCTGGTAATGATACTTTATCTGTCACACAGATAATTTTATTGTTGCTCAAGATTAAAAAATAATCATCTTCATTGATTCCAAACCCTGGCAGCACTAGATCGATTAGCTATGTAATCTTTTATAAAAAGGCATGTCTATATATCTAATCATCCCTTTTCTATACTTCTACAGAACAATCAAATGTTAAATTGAATGGATGACACAAACTGTCTGAAGTGCATCACCCGGATACAACAAGCTGGTAAGTGGCACACTTCCTCTGAAACACACCTCAGAACAGACAGCACGTTGTCCCTGTCCCTGCAGGGAACATCCACACGAATAGAGCATTCTGTTCCTACAATTTGATGCTGCCCTCACGTCCATCCAGCCCTTAAGCCATTATTTATCTGTGTCAAATGCCATCCTGTGCCAACCTCAAGAGATACACAAGGAAAGTGACCCTGGACAGGACCCTTTTTGCCCTGTGTAAATTATGTTGCCATTGAACTGGGAAGATTAAAGATGTATGCAAACCAGTAAACACAAACAGTTGACCCAGACGTCTGGAGATTCGAATCACCTTTAAAACAGCAAAGATTTGATCTGGAGGTTGTTAACCAAGGATTTGCCTTTGTTTATCTATAATTAATGAGTTAGAGCCTTTCTCCATCTACTCCATCATCAAAGTAGTTCATTTTAAATGAGCGTGATTTAATTTTCACCATCGGAGAGCAGAAACAATTTAGGAACTCATTAATGGCTATTTGAAAGTACATTAATTTAGCTAATCTCATATAGGATGGGATTAGATCACTAAGTATGGAACTGATGAAATGAAATAAGGAGCGTTTGACATCAGGCTGCAGGGGGAAATAAATTAAAAGGGATGGCAGGTTCTGAGAGCTCTCTGAAGAGATGAGCAGGTCACAGCAATAATGCTCTTTAAGCAGAGCAGGTTGACCTTCACAAACCCCTTCTTTTCATCTAAATCTGACATTTAGTGACAAGATAATATTCGCTCTGAATTTCACCAGCTCCCTTTCAAACACACACAGACGCACGCGTTTTTATAATTAGTTTCCTGCTGATAGAAGTTCAGGATATTGGTCCCCTGTGGAGAGGTAATGTGTTAATGTTTCTTAGGGAAGTCGTATCGAGGGATTCATTTAACGGTGAACTGCGTGGAGCCCTTGCAGCTTGTATATCTAACGTAACTCTCACGCATTGTCTCTTTCACACTTCACACCTCCATTTCATTTTGTTCTGAAAGGCGAAGCAAATAAATTTCTGTATTAGATGCAAGCTGACTTTTGCAGCTATGACTCGGGAAATGCTTTATGGTACTATATTTTGCATAGCCACTGGGGTACATGGAAAGGACAACCTGCCCATTTGTTACAGAAAAAAGCTTTATTATTCAACTTAAGCATTATAAATAATAAATCATGATAAATAAATGAAAGCTCACGTGACCTTTTACTAGGCAGACGTCTGTTTTTTGTGGCACTTGGCTGTTCCATTAAATGTGAATGAGGAGTCGGTTTTTCAAAATTCAGTTATTTAGCATGCACTGAAAAAAAATGATTAATTGAATTTACAATTTTTTTAAGGTAAGTGGTTGCAATCAATTTATTTTAGCTACATTTAAATAAACAAATTTAGTTGACCAACTTTCAACATGTTTTTATTTTTTAAATGTAGCTGAAATAAATTGTTTGCAACCACTTACCTTAAAAAAAACTTTGTATCATTTTTTTCAGTGTGTGGTAAAGTTTTCTGTTATTACAAGCCACAATGCTGATTAAAAAGCAGGCAAACTTTTTTTTTTCTTCTAAATTTAGCTTTCTTTGCACAGAAAATGGATGTTCTTTCATTGAAATAGAATAGAATTCTCAGGGCATTTGAAGCAATCTAACACCTCCAAAGAGCAGCATCGGGCAGCAAGCTGCCAGTCATCCACACAGCTGGGTCAAACCAGATCAAACTGCTTTATTTGTGGGGAAGACCTCTGCCAATACCAATGAGCTTATATGCGTCGAACATGGGCAAGTCCACCCATAGCTTTGATTCATTTTGGACTTTGTTTGTGATGATGGATCAGGTGGAGGTTTATCCTTCAGTAGTTTCCTTTTATAATAGACTTCACATCACAACACATTTATTATAGTATTATAAACCACTCCAACTGCCATTCTAATATTCGTCAGAAGTAGAATAGAATGTATTGAGAGAAACACAATTAGAAAACTGTAAAATCATTGAACGCTAACATAACATAAGGTATGAGATTTTTCCAGTCAAAAGTTCCACTGCAATTTATTTACATTTACATTTATGCATTTAGCAGACGCTTTTATCCAAAGCCTCATTCAGGCTATACATTTTTTTATCAGTATGTATGTTCCCTGGGAATTGAACCCACGACCCTTTGCGCTGCTAACGCAATGCTCTACCACTGAGCCACAGGAACAGGAGCAATAATTTATAATCTTATTGCTTCGTTTTTCAAACACAAGAGTTAAACAAAGCCATAACAGTGTTGACAAGTTCTTATCTATAAAGAATATTAAAACAGATATACATATCCATTGTGCTCTTTTCTGTTTTAGATGGGTTTACCCACCCCCCCACACTTTATCCATTGTACCCATTGCGATACTCAAGTCATTCAGGTCTGGAAAATATTTGAACATTTCAACTAAGTTTAAACTTTTAAACGGAGAACAGCAGGAAACAATCATTGACAAAAAAATCACATATAAAGTTAGAGCCAAATGTGAAATACTGTGAGAAAACCTTATTTTTCCACAAATAGCTAATAAAAGCTTTAAAAAGTGTCAAAACTTTTTTAAAGCTTTCCTAGACATCTGCGATGGTAGGCATTTTGCATTTGGCTCCTTATATTTAAGGCTTATTCTTTGATGTGAGATAATCTGGCTTGATTAGGAAATGATAGATCATGCAATATAAAAAAAATAAAAAATAAAACCTGAGTCGGTTCATCCAAAAATTTGTTACATTTCCACAAATGCACAGCGCCCATTTCTTGAAGTCTTAAATACTTTTTTTTTTCTTGTGTACCACAATAACCGATCCACTGATGAAAAAAAACAAATGGCTAACTCAGGTTATAGCCATTGGCTTCTTTAGAAACATTAGTTTACCATGGATTATCAGTGAACACTGACATTGCATTCTTATAATTAGATTGATATTCTATTTTAAGATATACATAATATAGGCAAGCCCTCAAAACAAGTTTGGCTATTAGGCTAATATAAAAGAGATACTGAATAGTCTTTAAATAGTGTTGAGTATTGTTATACTATCTGCAATTAGATGTTGAAAATGAATTCTCCTTTCATGCTGTTTGTGGTAAAACATGCCAGATTGTGCAGAGGATTAGCATTAATCTAATATTTTATCCATATAGAAATTGCTATAAGTATAGATTGTCCCTTTTACTTAATTTCAATTTCAGAGGAGGTAAATAGGCAAAACGTGTATACATATAGAAGTCAGTTCATTTTAAACTGAAGCCCGTGAACCTCTCCGAATTCATTTTTCTCAGTTTGGGAGGCAGATGACCATCCATTCGTCCTCCGATTCCAACTCCACCTACCCCGACCCCTCCAGCCAACCTTTGCAGTTTCGGTGGCAGATCTGTCACCGATTGGCTGATGGGTTCAGCCCCGCCCACCAAGCCCAGCTTGGTAGCCAGTCTGTCCTCATTGGGGCTCAGCACAGCACTGCTTGACTGAAGCCTCTCTTCTGCCACGCCTGGAGCCGAGCTGATTCGCTGGAGTTTGACAGGCAGGTCACCCAGGTTGTAGGTGATCTCCGAACTCATTCGCAGAAGCTTGCGGGGCATTCCATCCCGGATGGGGGCCTCCCGTCCCGTAAGCCTCTGAAATTTGGCAGGCATTTTGGTGGTTGGCATGGGGGTTGCTATATTGATGGAGCCAGTTTCTGCATCGCTCTGAAGTTCCAGTCCTTCAAGAGTGCCGCTGCCCTCCGTCACCCCACCTGCGCTGTGGCACAGAGAGGGCGCCGTCAGAGGCGAGGACAGGAGCAAACTCTCCTCTTGTTCTTTAACGCTGTGCGGAGTTGTGGGAACCTCAAAAGTGCCATGAAACTGCGAATAGTCGACCTTGAAGAAACCCTCCTCCAGAGAAATTACCGGGAAGAATCGGTGACCCCACAAAACCTCATCCTCCGTGTACGAAGTACGAGCCTGGCATGTCATACCTAGGATAATACAAGAAACAAATGAATTTAATGAATGAAAATAAGTGTGAGCGAAGGCGACGGTGCAGCTTATTAATAAGAATCTACATCAAGTTCTGTGCAACAACAAATCTGTTTCAGAGGAGTGTACTGTGCAACAATGGCTGGGTGACTAAAACTAATAGATGCATTACTGACAGGGTGTGCGTACACACACACACACGAGCGCATTTACTGTTGAGCAACACCCACGGGAACGTCTGTTCACGGTCCATTTGGTTGCATGAAAACAAGAGCTTTATCTGTGGGAAATTCATTAGATCTGTGTATCTCCCACACCAGCGAACATCCCTCCTTAATTAAAGCGTGCAAAGCCTTCACTATAAAGAGCTCATTTCATGAACCCCCTAACAAGCGAACGGATTTGCAACACGGCGTTCTACATCAGTCAATAGCAAGGAATCTAAGATAAGACAATTGCCGACTGAAAAGCAAGAGTACTCTTGATGACACAAGAAGGGTGCATTTTTCTTCCATCTGCAATTGCAAAGACAGTCCCTTGAAAACCAGCATCCGTATCTCCATGTCTCCATGCAGGAGTGTTGTTCTTTGTCTACCTCTGTGCCTCAGTGCAGTAGGGGCCAGAGGAGAGGAGATTTGAGATGTTTGCAGGAGAGATACTGTTGAGGACTTTGTTCTATACAGGGATTTGAGCAGCTGGATAAAGGTGCTTAGAAAGCGTTGGGACCGCTGTGCCGTTCTCCTGACAGAAGGTAGCAGACGCGGTCTAAAAAGAGACGGTTGCCGAGTGCACATTATAATAAACCTCAGACCTAAATATAAAAACCCAGCAAGACAAAACATACATTATACATTTTTGAAACTCAAGATCGTTCTTTTTTTCTCACGTCGCCGCCTACGACAATCGCACACCTACACACTCTCACACACACAAACACAGGCACGGTTATCCTCCCTTACTACAGTAAAAAATCCCTGCTTTCCGAGCTGACAAATCCTGGGCTTAGCAGTATAACATAATATTATTCATCTTATGAAATATTTAACAGGCTTTCTGCTGTTTGCTGGGAGAGGGGAAGGTAAGGTCTCTGCCAGAGTTGAAATCCGGTCTGGCTCGCCACGATTTCGGCTTACATAATCATTCCATATTCTTCCATTACGACAAATTTCATTTCTGCGTTTGGGAGGAATGTTCACGCACATTAGCTTCCACCAGAAAAAAAAAAATGGTACCGCTACACTCCAATATCTGACAGTTATGAGAACAATTTATATTTCCAAGAGGGATAATCTGTTTCTATGGTGACCGTCATCAAGTGTTCGGTTCCATTGCCACAGAGGTGCTCTGCCTGACCTGTTTCTGTCATCTCTGTCTTTCTCTCTTTCACTCGCTCCCTCTCTGTCATTTTCCCCAACTCGCTCCACATTCCCTCCTGTCCATTTTAGTGTCTCTTCCTAACACTATAGCACTAACCATCATTATCATCACGACTCCCTCTCGGTCCCTATCTCACACTCTCTCTTGTTGTCTCTCTCTCTGTGGTGTGAGATAACAGTAAACTCTACTATCGGGCTGCTCTGAACGGTAATTGACCATGCAGCTGGGCCCAATTCTCTCCTGTATCTCGCTGACACACAGTGTGTGGTCCTGAGGGGATGAAGCAGTGCCTCCCTTTTGATTTGCCGAGGCCCCTTGGGACGGTTGCGCCGAGCTGCCCTGTTTACTCGCACTGCTGAAAGCACAAGAAATAAAACTGGAATTCTCAAACCACAGGCCAAGAACTAAAAATAAAAAGTCAATGAATAATGCCAATACATTTTTCCTCCAAGCATAAATGGTTAATATTCAATGCTACTTAGTATGTACTAAGACAACTGAATCTGTCTCAGCGTTATTTGAGACACTGTTATAGTTTTTATTAATAGTTTGAATTAGTTTTTATTTTTATATTATTAGTTTTCATTTTAATTTTAGTTAATGTTTTGGTAAATTTGTTATATGTTTTTGTAAATTGTAGTAGTTTTTTTTCAAATTCGTCTTTATAATTTTAATTCACTTTTTTTGGTTTTAGTTATTTTAGTACATAAAGTTAAACTAAATGAAAATGAGTTTCTTGAGGAATTAGCTGAAATAAGTTTTTTTTTTTTAAATAATAATTTTATTTCAGTTAATGTATATTTTATTTGAAGGAACAAGAAAGGTTTTAGATTTAATTAACTATAATATCCCTAATTTGGCCATTTAACAGCGGGCAGGTGTCAGGCTGGTCTAACCACCATGTTATTATTTTGACCTGGACAATTTAGTGACAATAACCGCCTTATCAGGGATCTGATAAAATGTGACAAAAACAGTCACAGATGCTACAATCATTCAATAAATAATACTCTTAAAAAGGCACTTATTTCAGATGTTTTATCTTATTTACATCATATTTAAAAGTACAACTGCTCTGTCACACCAAGGCTTGCGGAGAAGTGTACAGATTGCATTTAATCAAAATTGTTTGACACCACAATCTTAGCATCAGGCAAATCTGAAACATGCTCTTTAGTCAAAGCACATCAAAACAATCTAGAATTACGTTTTTATTTTTTGGTGTAGATATGTTGGAAAAGTAGTTTGAGGAAAATAAATTGAAATTGAAATTGGGAGAAAGAACACTTTAAGATGTAATTTGCATGACGGGGAACAGGGATTGGAAGCTCTCCACACTGCAAAAAATCATATAATTGTTGTTTTTTTCTTGTTTTTTGACCAAAAATATCCAAATACCCTTAAAACAAAGATTTATTTGAGCATTACAATTTGTGTAAGGTATTCAGACTTCAGGGAATGTATTTTGAATATATTGTACTCATAACCCTGATCTATAAGTGATACTTTAACAATCAGATTTTGACATGAGACTTTTTCCAAACAGTGAGTTATTCTGACAGAAAATTCTTGATTTAGGAAATTTGTAAAAATGGGTCAATTGCTTTAGAAATATACTCTTCGCATAATGCCACTCTTGAAACAAGCATACTTATAATTGAAAAAATCATAAAGTTAAGATTAAAAAAATGCTAATGGGGTGAATAAATGACTTGTTGAGAATTCTTGAAACTAAGTATAGCCACTAAAATAATTAATGGATTGTAATAATGAAACAATTGATAGAAATATGTAAAAACATAAAATAGGTGAAATGCAGTCTTATGTTGTGGCCTTGTATCAAGCAATGCTTTAATTACAAATCTAGTTTTACAGTCTTAATTCACCATGTTATTAATTTCTGCAGCTCAGCTGGGATAACATACTGTTAATAATGCTGAGGTCAAAAGTTTGATGTCTACTGATAAAATATGTATCTTAAATGCATTTTAGGTTGAATTAGTAAATATAATTTAAATGGTTTTAGAATAAAAGAACAAAAAATGTCAAGGGTCATGCAGACAAAAGTGCAAGTGCTTTTGTTTATTTATTCAAGATTATATATACAGGTGCTGGTCATATAATTAGAATATCATCAAAAAGTTGATTTATTTCACTAATTCCATTCAAAAAGTGAAACTTGTATAATGTATACATTCATTCCACACAGACTGATATATTTCAAGTGTTTATTTCTTTTAATTTTGATGATTATAAGTAACAACTAATGAAAACCCCAAATTCAGTATCTCAGAAAATTAGAATATTACTTAAGACCAATACAAAGAAAGGATGTCTTGGCCAACTGAAAAGTATGAGCATGTACAGCACTCAATACTTAGTTGGGGCTCCTTTTGCCTGAATTACTGCAGCAATGCGGCGTGGCATGGAGTCGATCAGTCTGTGGCACTGCTCAGGTGTTATGAGAGCCCAGGTTGCTCTGATAGTGGCCTTCAGCTCTTCTGCATTGTTGGGTCTGGCATATCGCATCTTCCTCTTCACAATACCCCATAGATTTTCTATGGGGTTAAGGTCAGGCGAGTTTGCTGGCCAATTAAGAACAGGGATACCATGGTCCTTAAACCAGGTACTGGTAGCTTTGGCACTGTGTGCAGGTGCCAAGTCCTGTTGGAAAATGAAATCTGCATCTCCATAAAGTTGGTCAGCAGCAGGAAGCATGAAGTGCTCTAAAACTTCCTGGTATACGGCTGTGTTGACCTTGGACCTCAGAAAACACAGTGGACCAACACCAGCAGATGACATGGCACCCCAAACCATCACTGACTGTGGAAACTTTACACTGGACCTCAAGCAACGTGGATTCTGTGCCTCTCCTCTCTTCCTCCAGACTCTGGGACCCTGATTTCCAAAGGAAATGCAAAATTTACTTTCATCAGAGAACATTACTTTGGACCACTCAGCAGCAGTCTAGTCCTTTTTGTCTTTAGCCCAGGCGAGACGCTTCTGACGTTGTCTGTTGTTCAAGAGTGGCTTGACATGGACCCTGAAACCCATGTCTTGCATACGTCTGTGCGTAGTGGTTCTTGAAGCACTGACTCCAGCTGCAGTCCACTCTTTGTGAATCTCCCCCACATTTTTGAATGGGTTTTGTTTCACAATCCTCTCCAGGGTGCGGTTATCCCTATTGCTTGTACACTTTTTTCTACCACATCTTTTCCTTCCCTTCGCCTCTCTATTAATGTGCTTGGAGCTCTGTGAACAGCCAGCCTCTTTTGCAATGAACTTTTGTGTCTTGCCCTCCTTGTGCAAGGTGTCAATGGTCGTCTTTTGGACAACTGTCAAGTCAGCAGTCTTCCCCATGATTGTGTAGCCTACAGAACTAGACTGAGAGACCATTTAAAGGCCTTTGCAGGTGTTTTGAGTTAATTAGCTGATTAGAGTGTGGCACCAGGTGTCTTCAATATTGAACCTTTTCACAATATTCTAATTTTCTGAGATACTGAATTTGGGGTTTTCATTAGTTGTCACTTATAATCATCAAAATTAAAAGAAATAAACACTTGAAATATATCAGTCTGTGTGGAATGAATGTATACATTATACAAGTTTCACTTTTTGAATGGAATTAGTGAAATAAATCAACTTTTTGATGATATTCTAATTATATGACCAGCACCTGTATATTAAAGAATTTACATCTCAAGGTTATTACATCTTCTGAAGATGCAAACTACAAACGATTGAAGAACAAACACTATAATTTATTGCAGTCTTCACTAAAATCCATTAATATTAATACTAGATTTATGATAGTTTCAAGTAATTTTTTTCTTAACACATTCTGTTTTTGCTTAGTATCAGGAATATTTTAGCTATATTTAAGAGACACATTTTTGCAGTGTTATGTGAAAAGCTGTAAATAATTTGACAGATGTGAATGCTGGCACAGCTGTCATATTTATCTCTGAGGGCAATGGATGGCTCTGGGCTGTTCCTCTGAGACTCCTTGGCCTTGAAGTCGCTGCCTCTCTACTTGAAGGAAATTAATGTATTAATGTCTAAATCTTCCTCCTGCCACATTGTGAGAATCATATAGAGAAGACTGGGATTAGTTGTCACACTTGTTACTCCAGAGTCCGTTTCTGTATAGGAACACACACCTTACATTTTCAGCTACAAAAAAGCTATTTCCACCGTGATTGTCCAGGAAGAAAGATACAGTTCGCTGAACATACCTTTAGTGACAACATGCTCTAATAACAGTGCTGGGGTACAACAATGTGTAAAAATTGTACCTTTAGGTCTATAACAGCTTGTCGTTGAGGGAGTATGCTCGAAGGCACATCTTTGTACCTTTTTATCCCTAAAAGTTTCATTGTAGTAACGTAATCGCATATTTTGCAACTCATACGCAGCTTTTAGGGGTATATAACTTACAAAGTTGTCCTTTTAAGGGTACTGTATCAGTGACAAGCTGTTGTACCTCTTAAGGTACCATTTTTGCACATTTTTTTGACAGTGTGGGTTGTTATCGCAATCTGTACCTGCCATTTAAAAGCTATCACTGTCTATTTAATGGCTCTTCAGCTAAATTTAAAAAGTACAATTCATGAAACGTCAAAAATATAAAAGGTAACACCATTCAAACTATCAAGCCATTGTTTTTGCCAGCAGATTTATGTTGTGTCCTTTTACAGAAATGCAGCTATTACAGAAATATGAAATGTTGTAATTTTAGTTTGAAAGACAGAAATCACAAAAAAATTACTCGATGAAAAATGAAAAATTTACTAACCATCAGGCCATCCAAAAGGTACATTATTTTGTTTCTTCATCAGAACAGATTTGAAGAAATTTAGCATTACATCACTTGTGCACCAATGGATACTCTGCAGTGAATGGGTGCCGTCAGAAAGACAGTCCAAACAGCTGATAAAACATCACAATAATCCACAAGTAATCCACACAACACCAGTCCATCAATTATTAACTTGTGAAGTGAAAAGCAGTGTGTTTGTAAAAAACAAATCAATCACTGAGATGTTTTAACTTTAAACCATTACTTTGGGCCAAAATATGATTCCATTATCCATAATAACGCTTCTTCCAGTAAAAAACCCCGCTGTCTTCTCACAAAATCCACCAACATATTTGTTTAGAACTCTTTTCACTTACAAACAGTGCTCGATCTGTGCATATTTCTCTTCTGATTCAGACAATATGATTTCACTGGAGAAAGCAATATTATGAATAGAGGACTTGCAGCTTTTCACGTCACAAGACATTAATTGATGGACTGAAGTCATGTGGATTACTTGTGGATTATTGTGATCTGTTTGGACTCTCATTCTGATGGCACCCATTCACTACAGAGGATCTATTAGTGAGCAAGTGATGTAATGCTAAATTTCTCCATATCTTTTCCGATGAAGAAACAAAATCATCAATTCATCAAACCAACTTACAAAAACAAGTAGCTTACTGAGATGTAGCCCTTGTGACAACTAGCCCCGGTATCGGCTATGTGAAATATGAGCTTTCATATACTGAGAAGCGTCCAAACAAAGACTTTAATCCTGAAGATTAGAACTGAAGGACACAAGAACACACACACACACACACACACACGCAGAACGTATTTGAGCTGTATTCCCACATGCACATGTCATAAACCTAGCCATAATTACAGGACATAATTAAAATGTCTAATGAATTATTTGATAAGTAGTAATTAGTATTTGATTTATGAGGCTGATAAACACAAGTTTCGTCACCATACTTCAAACAGCCGGTGAGACTTTACTGTATGGAGACCGCTTAAGAAGGGGCCGATTTAGTTGCTATGGAAACTGATTCACAATGGGGAGAACAGAGTGCTGACTAACTGTACATAATTCTGCTTTTTTTCTTTTCTTTTCTTTTTTTACCCACAAATCCCTTCACTTTCTGTAGGCGGAATAATCAGATGTGCCATCAATAAGGAAGACCGGACAGCATATTTGATTTTCTTGATTATGTTAATTAAATCAAACCATGGAAGCATGCGATTCTGAATCTAATTGGACATGTACATATATAACATGTATGCTGCAGAGATTTTCCGCTGTTGCTTGTTTGAATGCTGTTTTTTGCTGTAAGTGCGTGCTGTCTTGTATATGTATGGATCGATGTGTTTGACGCTGCAGGCTGAGAAAGTAAAGGTGAGCTGTGATTTGATTGACAGGTGGCTTAATCTCGAAGCATGCCAGACTACGGAACAATGAGGCAGAGAGCAAAATGAAAGACTAACTTTGTATATCATCTCTTACATAACACGTCTCGCTCTCTCTCTTTTTCCATCTTTGCTGCAGTAGACACCGACATTCATTCTTTTATATCATAAAAAGCCGATTTGCACCAGCAAACTTGCTTCTGCAGACTGACTCTCACACACACACAGAACCTTACATCTGTAGCACATCACCCAAACACCTTCACCCTGCGCAAATATTCTACTATTGCGCAAAAAAACGACACACTTAAGAAAAACATTAAAAATATAGGGATTTGGAAACTTGACTGCATGCACTGGTTAGTAAATAATGTATATGATTCAATCAAAAGAAACATTTGCGTAATATTTTTATTTCTATTTCTCAAAAACACTTGCGCATATTAAAAATGTATAGTGTGGAAATGTACTGTAAACATTCAGTAAATCAAATTTTAGCTTTCAGATACAGGTTTCTGTCAATTTTTTGGCATCTGATAATATTTGCTGCTTTGTGTGTGTGTTATTAAAACTCACCGGTGGTCTCCACAATCCCCTCTAAGATAACCACAATCTCAAATTGCTCTGTTTGCATGGACCTGAGCGAGAGGTCGTAGAATGGGCTCTTGGAGTCGATTACATGGCAGATCGTCAGAGGGGACACTAAGAAAAGCTGGTCAGCTCCGGTACTGAAACCAACATCCAGCTCAAGTTGATCCAGAGGCAAAAACTCGCCTTCAGGAGTCTGGCGGGACTGTAGGGAAAGGTACAAAAATAACTACTTAGGACAAAACAGGGAAATGATGGAGTGTGAGTGAGAGAGAAAGACCGGGTCTAATGCATCTACAGTGATCCATAAAGGACTGTTGCATCCAAAAGTGGCATAGAGCGGATCAATACTCTCCACTGTAAGTGAACAAATCAAATTACAGGTCTTTCTCATTTGTCTCAGCTTGAGGTAATGCTTGTATTAAGTTAAAGAGTGAACCTTATCTTGAACCCTTCAAATATTCATTGATATGTATTTCTTATATTCACAGGTTAAGATTGAAATTCATTGATGCATATTTCTAACCTGCACAGTGTATTATGTGTTCCCTTTTCTTTTTAATTGGTTCCAGTCGTATACTCACTTTGAGTAGTTTGCAGCGTATTTGCGCGGAGACCATATGGCTGTTCCGCAGGTTCCCCACTCGGAACATCAGGGTCAGTTTGCCGTCACGCATGGAAATAACTGCGTGCTCGCTGAACATCAGCGTCTCTGCGCGTTTCTTCGGCTGGGACATCTTGATGAACATGCAACCGATCAGAAAAGCGTCCACTATAGAGCCTAGGATGGACTGGAAGAGGAAGAGAATGATGCCTTCCGGACACTTGTCTGTAATGTAGCGGTAACCGTATCCGATAGTGGCCTCGGTTTCGATGAAGAACAGAAAAGCGGAGGGAAAGTTGTGCACGTTGGCCACGCACGGTGTGTACTTGTCATCGTGGGCCTGGTTCAGGTCTCCGCGTATAAAGGCAATGACCCACCACATAGAAGCCATGAAGAGCCACGCCACCGTGTAGGTAAGGATGAAGATGAATAGATTCCAGCGCCATTTGAGATCCACGAGCGTGGTGAACAGGTCCGACAGGTACCGGCTGGTTTCTCCTCCCAGGTTCCCGTGCTGGACGTTACAGCGGCCGTTCTTGTCCACAAAGCGCTGACGTTTCTTTTTCTTCTCGGGGGCCGCCTGGTTGAACCCGCCGCCGCTGGACGAAGTGGTCACCACTTGATAATCATCCCCAAATTTTTTCCGCAACGCTGACATCCTTCACGGTTAAAGTTGTCCCAGATATAGGCTGCGAGAATGCTTGGCGTGCTTGTTCCTGACAAACTGTTTTCGGTTTTCTTCACACTTCAGATGCACCAGTCTCCCGCATTTCTGGGCGGATGATTCCAAAAAAGTTATTTTTAGGGCTTACCGCAGGAGTTTGTCAATAGCAGCGCGTTGGTCTTGGGATGGAGTGATGCAGATCTCCTTGTCTTCTCCAAATCCGCATATCTAAAAAAAGACTCACTCAGCCAAGGCTGTAAAATGTGGAGAAAAAAATGGATGCGAGTAATTTGTAATCTCAGATTGGTTTGGCGCAGTCTAGCACTTGTGCGTTTGCACCCTCCTCCACCTTCATCCACTCCTCCTGTTTCCCCAGGTGTATCGCACCAATTTGATAAGATGGTAGTTGGTAGACGCCCTGAGGATCCTGTCCAAGTTTTAACTCACCGCCTCTGCTGTTCCTCGCAGCTGGCAAGCTTTGTTATCTGATTCTGTTCGTCTTCTCACCGTTCTCGGTTCCTGCGCGCCTCCTGCTCTCCAACTCCATCTCCAGCCACGACAAATAAGAGAAACTTCTCCGAGAGGGTGGTGGAGATGGGAGGTGGGGGAGGGATGAACACGTGTTCTTGTGTTGGATACATCTTTTTTGCTGCGCTTGTAATATGCGTAATATTACATATAACGTAATCTCTGCACGATCTGTCAGTTTACAGCCAATATGCAGGATGCGAATTAGAGAGTTCTGGTCTGACCCCCCTAATTAAGGCTTATTAATTATTATGTCCCCCAATGGAACTCAAAATATAAAGTTAAATATCAATTGAATTTTCAGATGTTGGTAATCACAAGTTTCGAATTTGAATTAGTCGTTAAGTACATGCTTTCAAACACAGTTTGCATTAGGATGAGGGAAAAAAACCATAGCAACAGCAGCTGCTTGAGCACTTTTGTACAATGACAAATTTACATAATCACAAAAAGTGCTCTTTTTACGCCTAGAAGACCGTTCTAACGTGCTAGTGATGCCAAAATCGCCTACATTTTTCGCGAGACGAACCTACAATCTTCAGAATAAGGTTCTAAAAGGGGTTTTCGTTACAATTTAAGGTGTCCTTGTTACAGTGTAATTATACATTTAAGTACTGAGTAATATTAATTAACTACATGTACTTACTATATGGTCAGGATTAGGTTTTGGATTGGGGTTAGGGTTACTTACATGTAATTAGGCTAAATTAATTTTTATTATAATAGTAATTACATGTAACAGGTGTAACACCTTAAAATAAAGTGTTACAGGGTTTTTTTCTTAGCAATGCAATTAGGTTCCCCAATCCCCAAATAGCCAGTTCTTAAAATAACTATTTTCTTAGTTTGATTTCTTTTTAGTAAACTGTAGAACCTTTTTTTTTACAGAACCTTTACAAAATATTAAGAACCTATAAAGAACCTTTTGTGCAATGGAAAGGTTCTATGGATGTTAGGTTCTTTATGGAACCACTGATGCCAATAAAGAACCTTTATTTTTTAGAAGCAACTGCATTCAAAAATTCTAACTATACAATCAGATCATTCTAGAAACAAGACAACGCAAGAATAACAGTGTTAATTCGGGATTTGAAATGAATTTGAAATGGTAAACAGACTTGCACATGTTGAACGTTGAAGTTGTTGTAAAGGTGTTATGTCCATTGCAAAATAGTAATAACCATATGTTACAGTTTACAGATTATTTAGTTTTATGGTTTAATCTATTTTCTAATAATAACACAGTTTGAAGTACTTTGATCTTGCACCGATATTTCAGACATAAATTTCTGTAAACAGTCCCACTCTGAAGGTCATCTAATATTTCGCACCAATGTACAATTTATCAGAAAATAATTCATGTCCAGCCTTTAATATATTTGGCCCTTTATGTGTCAAAATGATGGATGAAGAAGATACAGGTGATGAATATACTGTCACATCAGTGTCAGATATAGCAGAGGGAACAAGCTTTCTTTAACAAAACACATTCTTCATTTGATAAAGCTTCTAAAGCAAACTGTTATGACCAGGGCTTATTTATGACCCAGCCATACGTCATTTTCTGACACTATCTTAAAGAAAAACGCTCACTGTATTTCTCTCTGAAACTGTATTTGACATATGTGTGTCCTTTTCCAACTCTGAGATTTTCCATCTCTTCGGAGTGCTGGAAGATAAGGACACAATTAGTGTGTTATTTTGGAGTCATGCAAATGACTCTCAGTCTATAATGGTCTGACTCTGCTGCTCTGGAAGTGTCAGCACTATCCACAATGGAAGACTGTGACAGTCTGACAGAACGTCATCAGCTACATTATTAAAAATGGGGATGGGGTTTTCACAGTGATGCCATAGACTCTTAAAAAAAGGTTCCAAAAGGGGGTTTTCACAGCAATGCCACAGAAGAAACATTTTGGGTTCTCCAAAGAACCTATTAGTGAACATTATTTAGTAGAATAATTTTTAAGAATATTTTAAAAATCTAAAGAACCTTATTCCACTATGAAGAAACTTTTGCATAATGGAAAATGTCAGGGAACCATCAAAGCCAATGAAAAAACCTTTATGTTAAGTGTGTAGAAGAACCATTTTGGGTTCTCCAAAGAACATTTTAGTGAACAGTATTTAGTAGAACCATTTTTTCTTAGTAAGAAGAATATTTAAAAAATCTAAAGAACCTTTTTCCACTATGAAGAACCTTTTGCGTAATGGAAAATTCTAGGGAACCCTCAAAGCCAATAAAGAACCTTTATTTTTAAGAGAAGAAACATTTTTGGTTTCAGTGAACAGTCCTTAAAAGACCATTTTCGTTTCTTAGCATAAAGAATATTTGAATAATCTAAAGAAATCCTTTCTCTCTGTAAGAACCTTTTTTTTGCAATGGAAAGTTTCCTTGGATGTTATAGGTTCCTCATGGAACCATAAATGCCGATAATGAGTGTGTATCTCTCCCATTCTCTTCCCACCTCAGTTTTGATCTCTCTATTCATATTATGCACAGTGTTTGAGCTCTTTTGGAAGCAAATACAAATACAGGATGTGACTATTTTAAGCCCTTCTGCTGAACCTGCTAGTTCAGGCTATTTTGTTATTGTTTTTGGAAGCATTCAAATCCAAGTGCACCATTAGGATGCTCTGTTTGTAGTGAAGTATCGGGTTAGTGTAGAACAGGCTTAAGGGTGTCTGTGCCAAGGACAATCCCATACACATGCAAACACCAACGGCATGCTTACTAGACCAAGCATTAGACACAACATGCTCTTGTCTGAATGCTGCAAAAGCACATCGTGATTGTTAGCGTAGTGCAACTGCTTCATGCCAGCTGAGGTTTTCCTCAAGACACTAGCCCTGTCTTCTCCAGAAAGCCTTAATGACCTAAAGAAACAATTATACCGCTGGAGGAGGACCGACGGAGCATAATGAAATGTGATGAAACATGTCCAGACAGCTTCTAATGATGTCACCAGTGAGAATGACACATAATGATTGGAATAATGCGAAAGGACTTTTACCACCACTGGCGCTGTAACTAAAAACACCTTCTCTGACTCTCGACAAGAAAGTCTGCCTATTTGTTTACTAAATAGATTCATCAGCACAGTGGGAAGCTAATAACAGGTTGAGAAGGTCCAATCACTAAATGCTATTCCTCTCATGTGATAATCACTAGATGGCAGAGTTCGTCAGAATGATGCCTTTAAAAGCCCTGACATTAAACATTCTTGTCCCCAGAGCTTAGAAAGAGAAGCAATGTGAAGACTGTACCAACAGATAAACATCAACCAGCCAATCAATCTCAAGCATATCACACATTTTTGCTTTTAGATCAGAACTGCTCTCAGCTATTTGGTAAGCAAAATGCATACTGTTATATAACTAAAGATACATCATGTTATAAAATATCCCAGTCTTGTTTGACAAAAAAAAAATTATACATAAAATATACATGACCTGCCTAGTAATCGTATAGTTAAAATGCAAGACACACACTCTTAAAAATAAAAGTTCCTTATTGCCATTGATGGTTCGATAAAGAATCTTTAATATCCCCATTGCACTAAAAGCTTCTTTATAGTGGAAAAAGGTTAAAATGTTCTTCAAACAAAAAAAAAACTAAAAGGTTTTTTGGGGAACCCAAAATGGTTCATCTCTCTGAAACCCCTTTTTAGAACTTTTATTTTTAAGATATGCAAAGCTTTTTAAGAAAATGGAGGCAGTTTTATTCATATTATGAGGAAACTACATCACATTAACACACAAATATAAATGTTATTGCCAGAGGAGTCACGAATCTTAGGTAATTTTAACAGATTTTAACTTCTACCCGATCAACATCATCATAAGGTTCAGTTTCTATTAAAATGCATCAACATTTTGCTGTTTTTCTCTTCGCAATCATCTCAGATGCCTCCTTTGCCTTGTTTCTATCTCTCCTGAGTCTCTCCATATGACAAATTTCTGTACTCTTCCATCTGTAGCCTGTTCTACCCATAACCACCCACACTTCTTCCTCCTCTACCTCTCTCTCTCTTTCCCTCTTTCCCTCCACCGCCCTCCACCACCGAGGGAGAAAAGCAAGCGCTCAGTGAAAGCATTTGAAGAGAGCACATTTCAATGTGCACAGAAACACCCAGACAGGAATAGCACTATGTCCTGAGAGCACATCTCGCTCTCTCTCTTTCACTACTGGATAGGTCTGATGATTCATATACACATAGAGAGGGTGATACGGGACAGAGAGGACATGTAAAATAGGCTTCGTGTGAGAGGACCCTCAGTGCTGCTCAAAAGACCCTCGTTGATGGACTCACTCCAGGAGGCGCATTGTGGGATGTGTTTACATTGCGCAGATCCTGTTTACCGGGCCGCTGATTAAAAGGCCAGGTTTGAGAGGCTCAAAGCACCCTCCATGATCGATTCTTCCTCCCACTACTGAATGCTTCACAAAAGGGGCTTTTAGGACTTATTATATGCCTGATATCTAAGAGATTTGATGCTGTTAAGTGCTTGTTCAAGACACATTTAACCCTGAAAGAGAATAAAATAAAACATGACTAAGATGTGGTGATTTCAAAGCAATATAAATACTATAACCAGTAGTTAAAGGAGCACATGGATGATTTATTGTGCAAGTACAGTCAATTGCTATAGGGGCGTACAGATTTTCACCTGAGACTGTGTAAACAGAAGCATATTAAAAAGATTATCTTTAACTGCCACGTAGCACAACCCCCTTGGTGGCTTCTAATGGAAATATTGCTCCCATATATTTCCATGGTAATCCTGCCATGAGGATCCATAATCCTCTATCATATGTTTACAAGGACATCGCTCATTCCTGAGGGTTATATGGTTTCATTAATTATGGATTTCCATCTTCAAGTTAAATCCAACTGTGAGTCACAGCACGGTGACTCAGTATTTGACCACGTTGGATTGTTTAGGTTGATTAAAATGTGTAAACGGGATCTTGTATAATCAACATGGCTGTAATTAAAACTCTCTTTTCTGCATCCATATGACAGTAAAGAAAACAGCATTCATTTGGACATATTTTAGGAGCAACTCTGCCCTCTGCTGCATGTGTGACTGCAGACCATCTCATCACAAATGATACGCAGTTCAGGGTTCAGCTAATTATCCTTGAGTTATCTGGAGCAAAACACACATGAATAAATAAAGGAAATAATATGTAATACTTCAAAGTCAAATAAAACAGGACTAATTCATCTAATGCAATAAGATTAATGTGAAAGTTTCCCAACGTTCTGCAAGCCTTTGCAACATTTATTACTTAAATCTTAGTATCTATTTTATGTCACTGGTACATGAATTATTAGTAAGTAATCCATTACTGACTAGAATTTTATTTTATTTATTTCCAATTTCACTAGTTTTGATTAGATGCAGATCACTATCTGTTCCACTGATTCTGGTTACTATTCCAGTTTTACTAGCAACTATTCATTGGGTATTACCCAGTTAACCAAAAATATGTTTTGCTAACGTTTCCATTAAGCTATAACATTTTTATTGCTTAGTGTTCTTCTTAAACATCCATTTCTTACATGTTTTATAAACTTTTTTTTTCGTGGTTATATGAAGGAACATTCCATTTAATCATTTTGCAAACATTATGGAAATGTTACTTTTGGATTAAGTAGTAACATTAAAAAAAAATGTTAGACAAACGTCCAACTACACTGCTTCAGGAAAAAAGTTCCATAAAAGATGTATTACATTTTTTTTCTGTGCTAACATTTTGAAAACATTAAATACCAAAACAAACATTCTATTAATGTTACTGGTTCATAACTTTGAGAGAACCTTACTAGAACATTAGCCAAAGTTGACCCTGTTAGCTGGATCACTTGGGCTATTAGTAACTAGTATCTGCAGCTTTACTAGTACTATTATATATATTTATGAGATGGTACAAAACTTGTATCACAATTGTTACTAGTAACATATCTTAATAGTTGCTTTTTTACTTATCAGACTATGTACTTTACAGACTGGTTACATTATGGCTCAATAAATCTGTTAAAAATGAAAAATGTTACTAAAATGTAATAAACACTTGTGTCTAATAAACAAATAGGCTAGTTTCTTTTGAATTGTGATGAGTAATTAAAGAATAAGTAGTAGATTGTTACTAGTTATGTAGTTAACAACTGGAGTGTATATATATATATATATATACATACATACAGGTGCATCTCAATAAATTAGAATGTCGTGAAAAAGTATTTTTTTTTCTTGTAACTTATTTCAAAAAGTGAAACTTTCATATATTTTAGATTCATTACATGTAAAGTAAAACATTTCAAATGTTTTTTTTTTTGTTTTAATTTTGATGATTAGAGCTTACAGCTCATGAAAGTCAAAAATCAGTATCTCAAAATATTAGAATATTTACATTTGAGTTTCAATAAATGGCCATACAAATCCATACAGTATAAATTCTGGGTATCTCTTGTTCTTTGAAACCACAATAATGGAGAAGACTGCTGACTTGGCAATGATCCAGAAGACGAACATTGACACCCTCCACAAAGAGGGTAAGTCACAGAAGGTCATTACTGAAAGGTGTGGCTGTTTACAGAGTGCTGTATCAAAGCATATTAAATGCAAAGTTGACTGGAAGGAAGAATTTGGGTAGGAAAAGGTGCACAAGCAACAGGGATGACCACAAGCTTGAGAATGCAGTCAAGCAAAGCTGATTCAAACACTTGTGAGAGCTTCACAAGGAGTGGACTGAAGCTGGAGTCAGTGCATCAAGAGTCACCACGCTCAGACGTCTTCAGGAAAAGGGCTACCAAGCCACTTCTGAACCAGAGACAACGTCAGAAGCATCTTACCTGGGCTGTGGAGAAAAAGAACTGGACTGTTGCTCAGTGGTGCAAAGTCCTCTTTTCAGATGAAAGTAAATTTTGCATTTCATTTGGAAACAAGGTCCCAGAGTCTGGAGGAAGAGTGGAGAGGCACAGAATCCATGTTGCTTGAAGTCCAGTGTGAAGTTTCCACAGTCAGTGATGATTTGGGCTGCCATGTCATCTGCTGGTGTTGGTCCACTGTGTTTTCTGAAGTCCACAGTCAACGCAGCCATCTACCAGGAAATTTTAGAGCACTTCATGCTTCCTTCTGCTGACAAGCTTTATGAAGATGCTGATTTCATTTTCCAGCAGGACTTGGCACCTGCCCACACTGCCAAAGGTACCAAAGCTGGTTCAATGACCATGGTGTTACTGTGCTTGATTGGCCAGCAAACTCGCCTGACCTGAACCCCATAGAGAATCTATGGGGTATTGTCAAGAGGAAGATGAGAGACACCAGACCCAACAATGCAGATGACCTGAAGGCCACTGTCAAAGAAACCTGGGCTTCCATACCACCTCAGCAGTGCCACAAACTGATCATCCTCCATGCCACGCCGAATTGAGGCAGTAATTAAAGCAAAAGGAGCCCCTACCAAGTATTGAGTACATAAGTAAGTGAACATACTTTCCAGAAGGCCAACAATTCACTAAAAAAATTTTTTTATTGGTCTTATGAAGTATTCTAATTTGTTGAGATAGTGAATTGGTGGGTTTGTGTTAAATGTGAGCCTAAATCATAACAATTAAAAGAACCAAAGACTTAAACTACTTCAGTCTGTGTGCATTGAATTTATTTAATACACGAGTTTCACAATTTGAGTTGAATTACTGAAATAAATGAACTTTTCCACGACATTCTAATTTATTGAGATGCACCTGTATGTGTAGAGTTCATTTGCAAAAACAGATAACTCCGTTTTTAACAATTTTCAAAAATCAAGTTTTTTCATTGTGCATTCCAATTAATTTCAATCAAACTGCAGTTGGGTTACTTTGATTAGGTACAAAATTACTAAAAACTGCTAGCTAACTAACAATAAAAACATGATAGCATAATAAAAAACAGTTATCTGTTTTTGCAAATAAACTCTTCATATATATATATATATATATATATATATACACATATACACTAATTTTGTAAGTAATTAACTGAATACATACTCCTCTATGTTGGAATGAGTACAAGTTTTGGTCACACTTTATTTTAAGGTCCAATTCTCACCATTGACAAACCATTAACTCTGATTTTGCCTCAATCGAGTCCTAATTTGCTGCTTATTAATAGTAAGGTATTGTTAAGTTTAGGTAGGCTATTGGGTAGTATTAGGGATGTAGAATATGATCATGCAGAATATGTGCTTTATAAGTTCTAATAAACAGCCAATATGTTAAAAATAGGCATGCTAATAGGAAAATAGTTAATAATGAGAATTGATTACCCTAGTTTCTAGTTTCTAAGTCATTACTGACTATTTAAAAAATAGGTTGCCTATAGTAATACATGTCGGTTCTTTAATAGGCTACTAGCTAGTTAGATGCTAGTAAATGTTATGTGACTCCACATTTGTAAAATTTAACTTTGTGTTTTAACGAGTCTACGTTTATACCGGCCTCTATCGTTTTCAGTTTGTGTCAAAGGGGGCGCAACGTGAACGAATCCCTCTGTAAGCGCCGCTGACACTGAACTCTAGTCGCAGGGGATGAGCTCAGCCCTGATTGTGTGAGTTCTCAGGAGTCAGACCCCTGTCCTCCACAGACCAGAGCCCCTAATTACCCAAACAACAGGTCCGAGAAGGACCATCCTCTTTACTGCATTTCGGCCCATAAATTCTGTCCAGCTCTTCTTTGCTCTTGTGACTTCAAAGTACTGAAGGAAACTTAAACCGCTGTTTTGTGCGCACCTGCTCCTCTCTTCCAGAGGACCCCGGAGAGTAGTTCAAAATGAATTCGACAGTTTTTAACGACACAGACAGCGCTTTGTTTTCCAACAGAAGCAGCGAGAGCTTTCTTTCGTGCTGTAATTTGTCCTCGGTGGTGACGGACAGCGGGTTTGTGTCCGCGGCGCTGGACGAGCGCAGCGTCTTCATCATGCGCACGGTGCAGATCGCGGTGATGTGCGTGCTGGCGCTCACAGTGGTCTTCGGCATCTTCTTTTTAGGCTGTAACTTGCTCATCAAGTCCGAGGGCATGATCAACTTTCTGGTAACGGACAGAAGACCGTCAAAGGATGTCGAAGCGGTCATCGTGGGATCGTACTAGTGCGTAAAAGTTCACGGTCAGATGGGACGCGCGCATTGGTAATGTGTGAAACTATCCGTATTGCCCTCCAGAAACAAAGAGATGAAGAAGAAATTATCACATTACATGTATGATTCAATGTTTACCGTTTCCACTGGGGAAAAAGTGCAGTTTATGAGAAAAGCGAAGGTGAAAGAGTACGTTGAGACCTGGTGACTGAAGAGAACATAAAAAAGAGGAAACATCACGACATGGACTGTTTTGCTCACTCCGTGGACCACGAGTGATTAATGCTCATGTGATTAATGCTTGTGGAACAAACTGCTGTTTTCAGACTGCTGAGATTTATGTGGGGAAACACTGCGTAGGCTACATTTTGAGTAATGCATTTAAAGTTTAAATGAAGGAATATTTTATACTGTATGTGTAACTAAATCACTTCTTAAAGCTGGATATTTAAGTCTATTTTGTGCAATATTCAGTGACAGATGTCTTTGTTGTGCTACAGTACTCTTCTCTAACTAATTTACTGTTAAATTACATTTTGACATTTTTATATGTTGTCCAGCAAAACTGTGGTTTGCACTTATTGTAATGTTTATGGGTGAATTATGGATGAATTCTGTATCGTGGATTTATTACAGTGAGATAAATTTGAAACTGATCATTGTAATGGATCACTGCATCACTGTGACCTCAAACTAGTTTTCCTTTTCTTTTAATTATATAAAAGGCAAGTACAAAATAACCGAATCATCTTTATTACATTGTTCTTTGTTTTTTTTCAGAGAAGCAGATTGCACTACATGTGTATGTGTGTGTGTGTGTGTGTGTGTGTGTGAGTCATTATCAGATGGAAAGGGAAATATGGATTAATATAGTTATGTTTCCTAGCCTTTGGCAAATAATCATCTCAGCAAATACTGTTTGCACAAAAGAACAAAATCAGATCAACAGCGGTTCAATGCACCTGTATGGAATAATTGGGTCCAAAGGTCTGAGCGCATTACTGAAAATGCTTACAATTTCTTTAATTATTTTAACAATTTTTCCATTACAAGTTATACTATCAGCATAATAAGGAGTAATTTTTTTAATAAAAATAATCTTTTTAAATGTGATTTTTAACCCTGGATTTGAATTCATTTGGATGTTTTCTGACTTTTGGTCCCTATAGATACAAACCACACCTCAGCAAACTTGCATGCTGACAAGACCCCACTGTTCTTTCAAATAGTTTCTTAACGTGAGAGAAAAAACACACCCAAAGAATGCATGTGAACTATCTTACAGCAACAACATGACTAAATAATTTACTTCACTTAAACTAAGATGACACTCAGTTTACTTACACAGCACACATCTATTAACCAGTACAGATCTATTAACCATTACCTTAACTTTGTATGTCCTGAGCAGTGTTTGTATACCTTAGGCATATTTTCACTCTACTACACACGTCAGTGCGCCAGACAGCTGTGCAAATGATAAACACCAGAATGCAAAAAGTGTCATGAAATGGGCCAGTACTCGAGTTTAACTTTGAGTTTTTACAGAACGCACATATCACATTAATGATACTCTGCAATTTCAAGGGGCTCTTGAGTTAACAAAACTCCTTGTGTCCTTGTCTGCGTTTGTGCACTTTAGTTTCAAGAGTGTCCACGTATTACACTGTTATATAATATATACATCACTGAGAAAAAACCTTTTAGGACCCTTTTTCTTTCTTATTAAAAAAAAAACAAAATAGCTGGTTCGGTGTTTTCAACATCTTCTGAATGCTAGGAATGAATGTTCAGTCATAATAAAAATGGACTCTTTGGAAAATAAACAATAAATAGACAGCCTGAAAAAAAAAATGTTTTGGTTCTATGCCAGAGTTATTATAGCTTACTCAAACTACACTAACCATACAAACCATTTCTGTTACTAGAAATATAAGCTTTAACTGAAATAAAATCAAGATTAATTAAAAAACAATCTTTAAAGAAAATATTTTCAATTTGAATACTGAAATGAACTAAAAATAACAAAAACTTAAACTAATGAATAAAAACTATACAGACATTTAAAATAAAAACAAATACAAACACAAAAGATAAAAGCTTAACAAAATGACAAAAACTTTAACTAAAATTTCAATTCTAAATATTAACCAAAACTATAATAGTTTATCAATGATATTAAAATACCACTGTTTCATGGAGCTCTTCATGTGGAATCAGACCAAGGCCAACATCAGATATTTTTATCTCATTCTAGCCAGTATCTAAGCAACACACATTATCTCTGTTTTCATTCAGCTTGTCCAACTCCATATCCAACACAAAGCCAAAACGAGGCAGATTCTAGGCTATTGTTGACTAAAAAAATGTGCTCCCTCTCTCTCTGTTTGGTTTGGTTTTGTGATGGTGGAGCTCATGACACAAAGCAGGAGACGACTGAGACGATTGCATCAAAGACGTCAGGTCTAATGTCATCGCCAGATCAGCGGGTAAAGACAGACAGATGGAAAGCACTAAGCGAGGGGGAAAAGGCCAAACACGGAGCTGGCCCATTAACTGCCTTGATTTATTTGCACACTAAAACTTGCAAAAGCATCTGCTGGTTTCATTTGTTCCATGGTTTGTCACCTTATACAAAGCAAGTCAAATTGACAAAAAATATTTTTCAAAGTTGTAAATAAAAAAATGACTATTTCAGTATTTCTACTTCAAAATTACAAGATTAATTTGTTACTTGCTGTTTCTTTGTGATTATTTGTGACAAAGTAAATCTTATACCAGCATTACTAATCTATATTTCCTCTCAAAGATTTTATTTATTTATTTTAACTCACTTATCTTCTTTTCTTGTTGTTTTTATAATGGGGAAAAAAAGCTATGTTGTTTAAAAACAAAAAACAAAAAAACAATCCTGTCTCCTCGATAAGTTTTCATTACGGTTTCCCTAAATATTTTATAGTCCCTTATATGTGACCCTGGAGCACAAAACCAGTCATAATTAGCACAGGTATATTTGTAGCAATAGCCAACAATACATTGTATGGCTCAAAATTATCAATTATTCTTTTATGCCAAAAAATCATTAGGAAATTAAGTAAAGATAACATTCCATGAATATATTTTGAAAATTTCCTACCATAAATATATCAAAACTTAATTTCTGATTAGTAATATGCATTGCTAAGAGCTTCATTTGGATAACTTTAAAGGCAATTTTCCCAATATTTAGATTTTTTTGCACCCTCAGATTCCAGATTTTCAAATAGTTGTATCTCAGCCAAAAATGACGCATTGTCCTATCCCAACAAACCATACATCAATGGAAAGTTAATGTATTCAGCTTTCAGATGATGTATAAATCTCAATTTCAAAAAGATGTCATGACTGGTTTTGTGGTCCAGGGTCAGAAATACAAACTCAAATGCGTCAACAAAGACTTGCGTGCTAACATCAGAGAATTTGCCTTCATACATAACCATATCGATAATAATCATCAATGACATACATGTTTGTGATGACATGGTTGCAATTCCATTAATTCAAGCCCAGGGCTGGAAGTTTATTACATCTTTGTGAATTGGAGCTCTGTTATTAGTTTATATAGTGTATTTGCAATTTGATTTTTTTTTCTTTTGTCATGTATCAGACAGATTAAGAGTCAATTTTGTCAGACACACAGCGAGCCGTGGGTGTAATTTTTTATTCTGCAGAATGATTACATGTCTCGCTGGCCTTTCGTGAAAACTAGCCTTGGGGGTGACAAGTAAAAAGGCATCATAGCAAATGCTTTCATATCGACTGCCACTCGCACTCACGTCTGCGCTGTGCGTTCTGAACCGGAGCACCCTCAGGCCTTAACTGGGATCTTTAGAAGCGCTCACCCACAGACTGCAAAACAGACGTTTCTATTAGTTTTTATGTCTTTGCGAATTGCAGCACATTATGATTTTATGTGGAGGCTTTTTTCCATTTTACAAAAAAGGAAAAGCAAGCACATATAAGTAGTGCTAAAGTGAAAAATTAAAGAATTAAAAAAAATCAAACAAAACCTGATTTTCTTTGTTTTTATTTAAATTGCAAATTTATTGCTTTCTGCATAAATACATTCTTACAAAATTATTTCTGATAGCGTTATTTGACAACATCCCACCTCCTGGGTAAGCAATGAATATTCCAGTGTTGTTTTTTCATCCCTGATTATTTAAATGGCAGGAAAACAAGTAAGCAAACCACTCAACCTCCAAATCAGGTGGATTCAGGACGGGATATTGTTTGTGACAGTTGCACTGCACGATTCAAGGCGAGTGAGACAAGGTTTACCTCAGACAGACCTTCACCTCAACAGAAACATCATTAAGAGAGACACTTTGTCACCAAGTCATGCAAGAACATGTTTTTTTTTTTAAGGCTATAAAACACAAAAACACGGACAGCGTGATCAAGCATGCACACAAAAATCTCCTTTTACCTTAAAATACCTGAATAATCTAAAAGCAACAGGTTTTGATGTGCATAAACTACTTCTGTAATGTAAAATCTCAACGAACCAGAATTAACATCCACTACAAATGGAGATGGAAATGTCCTGTTAAGGAAAACAAATTATAGGAGCCTGTTGCCACAGATACAAAAAGAACACACACACACACACGAGGCGGCAGTGCATTAATACTCCATATATACACAAGACAGACCAGTGCATTAGTGCTAGCTGAAATGAGTCGCTACAGGGCCTGCTAATCTAATGAAGAAGAAAAAAGTAATCATGGCCTGGCAGAGTCTGCATCAAATAATTAAAGTCATAAATTAAATCCACACTTCTACACTCTCTGACCTTCTCCCAGGCTCTCAAACAAAGCTTTAACATGGTCACTCTTCATCAACCACAAAACAGCTATTGTATTAATGATTTCCCCCATTAAAACGCTCACTAGAGCAGCAACTTCCAGCTTCAATAAAGCACGACTGCAAAGGGACTGTAGTCTTTGCTAACCGGAGGTCCTAAAATGCAAATTCAATTTATTGAATAGATTTAAACAGCATCTATGTGTTGCCACACTGACAATGAATGACATCAAAAGGGCAAAAAGCAGATTTAATGCACTGCTATTGTAATGGAAAAAAGCCTTTAACAAGACAAAATAACTGAGTAACAAAGAGACCCTGACTTCACTAATGTGTTTTTTTTTAATGTAGTCCATTACGAAAAAGTTATTGTGCTTTGTGTATTGAATTTGTCAAATTAGCATATGAAAATATGAGAAATCCTCTAAAAATAAAACATCGTCCTTAATTGTTTGACTTGTTGTTATTCAGTGTCTGAATGACTAAAAATGTAATTTTTTTTAACTAGTATTCCATTCTTTGTGTTTGCGCTTATTTTTTTTTTAAAGGTTTTATCTGTAGTAATATCTGTAGTATAATGTAGTAACATTATTTGACAGCTCCATCTGCCATTAAAGCAACAGTTCACCCAAAAATTACAGCACTTATTCACAGCAGAGGATCCATTGGTGAGCAAGTTTCTACAGATCTGTTCCGTTGAAGAAGCAAACTCATCTACATCTTGGATGGCCTGAGGGTGAGGGCGAGTACATTTTCAGCAAATTTTCATTTTGGGGTGAACTATTTAAACTTGGAACTGCCTCCTGGTAATTGCAAGTTAAATGACAGTCGAGGTGTCCACAGATGGGCGGTAGTTGAGGAGCATCAGGTGAGATACCATATAAGAGTGAGTGCAGCCACTATGCCGTTGAGTATAGCCATACTGTAGCCCATGTGGAAAGAGTGTCCGGTCATTCTTCTGCAAAACCAAAACACAAACATCCAATGCATTAGTTCACAGCATGGCTATAACAAAAATCAGAATGGTTGAATATTGTCCTTGATATTGTAATTTAATTTTAATACAATTATGAAAATACTTATTTTGGACAAGTGCATGACATTCTTTACAGTATGTATTCTAAACGACTAAAGTTGAGAACTGCGTTCTTAAATTGCATCAGAAAATTAAGTGTCTAAACAGTTTCACACTGGCATGCTTAGGAGCTTGAAAAATAAAATGCTTAATTTAAAAAAAATAATTTACACTTAGAAATCAAGAAACATTCTAGTATTACTAAAGCAGCCACAGCAAATTTACAGCTTTACGTAACTTTTTGATCCTTTAAGGCTGGAATACACTAGAACTTTAAAATCTGATTCTGAACATTGACTATGTAAATAGTTCCTGAGAACATCATATTCTAAACAACTGACAAATCACATACCAGTCTTTAAAGTCATTCTGAACACAACAAACTCATGCAAAACATGTGAACTGTTGCTAGGAGAAGCTTTTATGAAAACAGTATAACATTTTCTCAAAATATCAAACATGCCTGATATCCTCTGGCTGGATGAATCACAATCTGAAGCCCATCATACACCTCACAATAACTTTGTGTCAATCTGTCAACTGCCAAGACTCTGGAGACTGCCTTTGACGTTTGGCAACTAGAGTTGACTCCTCTAGTCTGCAGATCTGGGGAAAAGTCATGTAGTGTATTCCAGCCTTTTGTTCAGGCCTACTACTTAGGTCTGGACTCCCACAAAATCTTCAATATAATTAACGAAGCAGTTTATGCTGCGATTATATAATTTACAGTGTCTGTGCCTTGATGATCATAATGGGATTGTTAATGCTTTGTTGTGAATCCACCATAATGCTTATGAATTCACCATAATGTTTAAAAACATCTCTTGGATTATTGTGCACAACTGATGTCTGAAAATTGTTACAATGCTCAGCTGCTGCAAAATGCATGCTGTAAATAGAAACCTCTGATGCACTGTATGAGGTACTGTAATCAATACACTTGTAATCATAACAGCTGTTATAATAATCTATATTATTTATCTGATTAATTGTACAGCTACATGATGCAATACCACTTTATTTTATCACTCAATCAGTCTGTTACTCTCTAGAGGTGTCTAACTCTAATGCAGGAAGTTTAAAAGCACACGGAACAAACAAAACTGAGGACCGTGTATGGAACATAGACAAGTGCATTGATCATATCAGCTGGCCATTACTTTACTCTAGTGAGTGCAGAGGCCCATAAAAATCCCATTATGAGGCATCCAGATGTCCCATGTTATCCACTCCCATGAGTCCTCTTTAATGGCTAATTTGAACATGCTTTTAGAGAAGCAGGTTCAGGAGTGCAGATCTGCACCAATGTGACAAATTGTTCATTTTTTGTTCAGTTAATCCATTTAAGAATGCATTCAAAATGCAAATAATTCAAACATAGACTTTTAGAATGAGCAAGAAGAATACACTTCTAAAATGATCATGTTTTTAATTTTAATTTCAAGTTTTTTTGGTGGTACTGAAGTTTTTTGGGGGCATAGATTAAAAAATGTCAGAATGATACAATACCATGCCCTGATATCATAATGAAGAAAGTGAAAAAATATTTTATTATTATTTTATCTAAAATTCTTCACTGTTTTTTAAAGGGGTCATATGATGCGATTTCAAGTTTTGCCTTTCTCTTTGGAGTGTTACAAGCTGATTGTGCATAGATAAGATCCCTGAAGTTGCAAAGACTAAAATCTCGAAACCAAAGAGATATTCTTTTTCAAAGTTAAGACTCTGCCACGCCCCCTAAAACGGCTCATTCAAACACCCCCCCACATGTCTACGTCACGATGTGGAAATATTAACTTAATGCCGCCCAAATGTTCACGCGAGGAAAGAAGCCGTGGGTTCAGTAACCGCAGTAGTGTTGATGCAGGTAGTCATGTCAGGGAGATGCTGTGTGTTTCTATGCGAAAGCAAAAGCACTTTATTTGGCCTTCCGAAAGTAGATGCATTTAGGAATCATTAAGATTACTTACAACAGAACAGCATTTTATGGACGACCGTTTCGTGAACGTAGGAGAGATGGTAATTCTGACTTTGCTCTGACAGTCTGGTGCTTCTGAATCAGCGACTGTATGTTTTGTTATTAGTTCAAGTATTTGCTATTGACTGCTCAAATGCAGAGTTTTGCGCTTTGTGTGTGTGAGAGTGTGTGAGAGAGAGAGAGAGAGAGAGAGAGAGAGAGAGTGTCACATCACAGCGTCGCGTGTGTGTGAGAGTGAGACACGGTCACACAACCGCGGCTTGTTTGCAATCATATACGAGCTTCATCACTGTGTCGGTCACACGACTCTGTTCCCCTCTTGGGCTTGAACTGATGGTAAAACTAAGGACATTATTAACAGTCTTTACATTTATTTTGAAAGCTAAAGCTCGTGATTATGGAAAGGGGCGTTACATTTACGACTCGTGTTTGTGGTGTTCGGCCAATCACAATGCACTGTGCCAGTTGACCAATCAGAGCAGACTGTGCTTGTCGGAAGGAGGGACTTTGTAGAAAACTAAGCACTTGAGAGAGGCGGGGCATAGAGGACCTACAATAATGTACAGTATTTGAAAAATAATTCGTTTTTTGAACATTAAAGCATGTCAACATATTCTGTTACACCAAATACACAAAATAATATCTTTAAAAAAAAAGCATCATATGACCCCTTTAATAAAAAAAAAAAAAAAAAAAAAAAAAAAAAAAAAAAAAATGACATTCCAGATGAAATTTGTGATGTGACCAAAAAAGTTGTGGTGCTACCAACATGCAAAAACAGGAAAAAAAGAGGACCTCTGCAGACCCCCTCCTGACTGTCAAGGTAAATATTGAGTCTTTTTAAATTTGTATGACAAAGAAAGAGATCAGGTTGGAAAATGTCACGTGGTGCAATTACACAAAAACCTAAAGATTTTTATGATTACATAATTCTTGACATTTAAAAAAAAAAAAAAAAAAAAAAACACTATTTAACTTGAAAGTATATTTTAAAAAGAAACAGATGTATTGTTTTTTTTTTTCCCAAAACCATATGAAACCACATTTCTGAGGACTTGGCACATCTATTTTAAATGAAATTGTCATTACCCAAATGGCACTCTCATACTTTCTATAGTAGTAAAAAAAAAAAAAAAAATGCTTCATTTGGGTTTTCAATGGTTATCCACTTGCTAAGTTGTAACATATTGAATACGGTATCCGGGTCAATGCTTCCACTTTGTTTCAATTGAGAATATTACCATAACAGCCATTTATAAGCAATACATATTTATAGCCACAATTAAGCTACGGATAAATACTCACTACAGTCTCCAGGCTCACGGTGTCCTGGACACCAATATTTTAACGATTCATAAAAAAATTTTTTTTATCACTTTCTGGCCAACTAACATTGCGCTATGGAGATAAGGGATAGGATCATGATTTTTTTTGGTAGTGTTATACACTGAGTGTATATTAACACACTTTGTTGTTTGCTTTTATGATCTGATACAGCATTTGGACTCGGAAACTATGGCGTACGCTGCATCAAAATTAACAAGCAGATTTCTGAATTGCATCAGCTGGACTTGACCATGACATATTAAGGCTCATTTTCAATGATAAGTCTCAATCAGACAGATCACTTGCTCAGATACGGCTCTATCAGCTTGTATCTGTTAAAGCCAGGGAAGGTTCATCTATCCCAAAGACACAACAGACTTAATGATACAATTTAGACAGACAGCAGCCTTGACATGGAACATTAGGGAGCCAAGCATTTCCTAACAAATCAATGGGGAAAAACAGTTTGGGAGCTGATTATAATTAAGGCCATCCATTCAGATAATTCACAGATGTGAGATCTAATCAGGGAACGACACGACTAAAAACCCAAAGCACCAAAAGAGACTAAACTAATTTCTATTAGCCAGTTAATTCTGCAAGTCAATTGTTGTGGCGTGAACTCCCTGAACCTCACCTACAACGGAGGCAGATAATGTAAAGCTTATCTGCTGGAGACAGAACCACAAACAACTGACTGTGACCACCATATGCACCCAATGTTTGAAAGGTTGTGTTTCTATGGAAACAAAGTGATGGGTGCATTATACTAATACGTGTGTGCGTATCTGGAAACAAAAGAGGAAAGCTTCTATTAACATCAGAGTCATCTGAGGATAATGCAAGAGGCTAATTGCTAGAGCGGCGCTGCGACATACAGTGAAAACTGACATGGAGAATGCCAATAGGACAGAGTGTGTGTCGACCACTGCTGTTTTGTGCTGGAGAACCGGAGCTATGCAAGCGTGAAGGAACAAGCAGACCCAGTCACAGTTCCATGGGGGTCAGTCAATACCACCCCATCCGGCTGCTAGCTGGTCGATAGCCTGTTTGCGTTCTGAGCCAGCTGTGTAAGTTGGGTTTAGTACAGACATCGTCAAAGCACCGCTGTGTGATTAGATAACCAACTCGCTTGGCGATGGAGTGACCCTGGGTTTTATCACCAAGCCTCCAGGCACAATCAATAACGTTCCCCTCAAACAGCCAATCAGAAGCTGACTTATAGATTCATAAATTGGAGCACAGCCTTAAACTCATTTGCAAACTCAAAGTTAGCAGAGGAGACACGTTTCAGCTGGCTTCCTGGCTGGGCTCTCTGTTTTTTCATCACCTCATATGAATGAGAAGTTCAAGGGGTGCCATCCAGCATGAATTAATTGGAGTTGAAAAACAACTTTAAAGAGCTCTGCTAAAAACTGTTCCATTATATGTTAGGCTGCATCATTTTTAGTTCAGTTTTAGGTCACCGTTCAATATTCATTAGAGGATGTTATCATTTGACTGTCCTCTGAAGTCTTTCAAAGCTTAGTTCTCCTCATGCCTGGATCATTAAATCTAAATTTATGTAATTTCAAAGTATATTAAATCTGCGAATGGCAACAGCTTGCCACGGCATCCCTCGCTGTACACTTGCCTCCTACCTTGTGTACACAAAGCTCCTGGTAATAAATGTCAGAAGTACTAAGGTCACTGGAAAAACAACAGAATTCACAGTCTGATGGGCTAACAGCAATTCATCACACCTTCCAAACACTTCCTCATTTATGCAGTAGGTAAACCACTGAGGGAGTGTGACTAATGCTCTATATCTGCACATACGTTCATTATTTTTCCTCTGTGTCAGTTAGTTTACTTACTAACCATGGAGACGAAACAGTTTCTAGGGTTTCACCAGCTGTGCACATTACTGAGTTGTTTGTGGCATTCTTTCGGTGGTTAACACATCCTGTTAACAGCTCAGACATATGTAGCAAAAGGGGACACAGTCACGAAGGTTTGCCCTTACCATTAATAGCAATCTGAATTATCCTACAAATGGAAAGTCCCTCCATTAAGAGTCCATGCTATCAAAACTTTGATGCTTCAGTTGTTTGTAAAAGAAATCCATATAAATCAAGCCGTTTATAAGTCTTATGAAGAGGCACTTCGGAATCTAAACTGTACTTGCTTAACTTGCAAGAAGAAACCTCACTGGTTCTTGTGGAGGCTCAAACATGCTTGCATGACACGCGACAACAAACCTCATTGGTTCTTGTGTGTCAGACAAGCATATCCGAGCTTCTATCTACCATATTTGATGTACTCTATGTATGTGCATTGCTCAATGTTTCTATGCGAATAAACGCCTAAATTAAATCTATTCATCATATAAAGTGATCATGTCTTCAGAAGATTTCAATTAAATCACTTGATTCATATGGATTTCTTTTACTATATTTATGAACTTTTTGAAGTATCAAAGTATTGGTTGTGTGGACTTTCAATGGAGAGTACAAAATCTCTCAGGTTTCTTATGGGTTTAGAATGACATGAGGGTCAGTAAATGACAGAATTTTCATTTTTTGAGTAAACTAATCCCCACCCCTCCAAAAAAAAAAAAAAAAAAAAAAAAAAAAGCTAAATGAAAGTCAGTTACTCTGGAAAAAGCAATACTAAAAAGTTTAGGCAAATTCCCCTCACCGCTCACTTCTCCAAGAGCCTTAGCATTTGGGGTAAAGGACATTTAGGCATATTTGATGGGGCTTGGAGCCACACGAAATCCCTGAGGACCAATTCTGGGACAGTTTTTGAATGTTCCGCTTGGTGCAAGTATTCAGGTCTGAAGATGAAAAGCAATTACAGGAAAATTGCTTTTCTGTTCTCCTCAGTCTGTGCTCTCACCCGGGCGAGTCGAACCAGCACAAAGAGATGGGAACAATTTTCTATTTTACCAGCTGACAAGCTTCTAAGGCACTGACAGCTAAAAACAAAATAGGAAAAATGGGTGAATAACCTCAGACCAGAGGAACAGCCTTGATAACATGTTCCTATAACTCTTGTACTCTCTCAGGCTATTACACTACTGAGCAGAACTGGCCATGGAAAAAAACAGCTACTTATAGAGACAATCAGACATCAAGGACTGAAATAAATGAATAGTGCTCACAGGATCAGTCTCAGGTGCCGCAGCAGTAAATGAACTCACTAGCATGATAATGGGCGAGTCTGGAATGAAGTGATTGGATGATCGCTTCTACTTGGAAATTAAGTTTTGAATGTGAAGAAGTTTCTTCTGATTTCTTTAGGGTGGACTTGAAAAAAAAAAAATTTTTTTTTGCTTTTAATTCCTTTAGTTGCTGTTGAACAGTAACAAACAGAGCCTTTACAAAGTTTTAATTACTTGGAAAATTAAAATTATGTGTTTCCTGAAACTGAAGGTTGTTTGCCACCCAGACCGGTAATGTCTTAACACACATTGTTTTTGTATAAAAGTCCCTCTTACAGGTTTCAGACCGGTTTCCAAAGCACCATAAGGCCAGTTCTAATGATCTAGAACAAATTCAGGTGAGCTTTCTAGATACCCAAGCAAATATTTAATGACTACCATTGGTCCATCAGATGCAATCTATGGAATACATCTATGGTGCCATGAGAAATTGACCACATGGAGGTGTATCAGTAAACAGGAAATAACTTAAATATCAGATTCAGATGTGCCTTAATGACTTCCTCCCTCTGGATACTGCCTGAGAAGGTAGTGGATTTTCAGGTTTCACAGAGCTATCAAAGCAAGATCACAAAGTGGCTTTCTGTGGTTTACTGGGCTACATTTAATATAAAACTGTTTTAACCAACTTATCTAATTGTATAACATCTAATATTAAAAGAGAATAATTTACTTTAAAAATGGAGAAAAAGGAAATGGCGACCACTTCTAAATTATTATTTAATTAATAATTGTAGAATTTTATCTTGACCTTTGGAAATAAAAAAGTTCATGGACATGGTATTGTTATCTATCTATACAGTTCTGCTCATAGGTTTACATACATTGCATGTTACTTTTTATTTAGAACTGTCCTGAATAAGCGGTTTCACATAACACATGTTTACATAGTCCATAAGACAAAATAATAACCGAATTTACAAAAATGAACCAGCTCAAAAGTTTACATATCCTAATATTGTGTGATGTTACCTCAGTGATCAAAAACTGTTTTTATGTTTTGTGATAGATGTTCATGCCCCTTATTTATCCTGAGCAGTTAAACGGTCCACTGCTCTTTAGAAAGATCCTCCAGGTCTTACCAACTCTTACCAACAGTGACTGTAGGATTTTGAGATCTATCTTTTCACACTGAGGACCATTGAGGGACTAATATACAACTATTACAAAATGTTAAAAAGATTTACTGAATCTCAAGAATAAAGAGCTGTGCAATTTAAATTTTAACAGACAATGGTTTGTACATTCTTGTTTTGTTTAAAGATACATTTTATTTGAAGTATTTTTTTCCATTTAGTAACTTCAGAAGCTACATAAGATATTTACGTTTCCAAAAGTTTATACCACATGGATCATAATGCATTATTTATTTTGCCATCTTGACATCAGTGAATGTTACATACCCTTGAATCTTAAAGGGTATGTAAACAAGCTGTCTGTTAAACAGCTTATTTGGGACAGTACTACAGATTTTTTTTTTTTTTGTGCTAAAATTAGCAACATCTTGCATTTTCTGCAAGGGGCATGCAAACTTATGAGCAGAACTCTATATTGGGAACAAAAAATTGACAGTGTGCTACATGTTGTGCTTTAGAGAATATGGTTTGATGATTTAATTGTGCAAAGAGATAAAACATGCTCACTTGAGTCTGGATGAAGAAAGAGGAGTTGGGGGAAACATTCCTGGCTCAAAGGAGTCAAAGTAGGTCAGGGTCCAGGAGAAGCTGCAACAAAGAACTCCAGCCACAGAAGACAGGACCAAAATACTCCAAAAACCTGCAAGAAAAAAGTCCTGTTTTACAACATGCAGCCACTATGTTACAATACACTATGTCTAATTTGGACCTACCCAGGAGTCTCACTTCTGATCCATCTTCAGTGGTTATCCTCTCTGCTCTTAGGTCTATAGATCAAAGAATTGTTATATGCATAATGCATACATTATTAGGTATTGGACATGACTGAACTTCAGGAGAAGTGTTCCGAGAAATAGATATGAATTTGTTTTACCTTTTAATATGATGTACAAGAAGGAGACTAGCACAGCGATAAATGAGACGATGACTACGCTGCATAGCACAGAGACTATTCGAGCGGGCCACAGGTGTGTGCCTTTCCAGTACCGCTGGCGCACGGGTAGCCGCCCAGGCGCTGCGCTACGGATCTCGCTGCTTTCACGTGAAGCTGCATTTATTTCCTCCGACATGTTTCTTCTTCCTGCTAAATCAGCATTATCTTCATCATCAGAATAAACGTCTAAAGACTGGCCGTCTTTATCTCTGTCAAACCGCAGCATGGTCGTCAAGATAAGCGTTTCTAAAGTTGAAATAGTTGGCTAGTGAGTCACGTCCTGCGTTTTTTGTTTGCGCGTTTCCGTTTCCTAGACAACTGGCTAGTTAGTTAGCGCGCTAGTTAATCTCACTTTTCAAATGATTAATTACACTCGATTTGTACAATGCATGTTAAGTACGTTTTATACAGTTAGACGAGTAATACAACTGATTTAAAGCGGATTTAGCTGAACACAATGTGTAGCAATTTGAAAATTTTCAAACTTTGAACACGTTTCAAAACATCGCGGTTTGAGCTTCCGTATATGTGAAGCACCGCCTACATTATCGTGTTGTCCAATCGTTATCGACGACTTATGCAATACGACCATACGATTGGCTGTGATAACCGTCAATAAACAAAAGTACTTGTTACACAATGTAAATGTTTAGCAGCACACAGAACTGTTTTAATTCAGACTGGTAGGTGTTATGAATGATACGCCTGCTTTAATATGACATTTAATGTACCAAACGTCAAAACTATTTCCTTATTGCTTTTGGGCTTCAGTGCTTCAGTCATATTTATATATAAAAATAATAATTTGATGCAGACTGAATTGAGTTTGTCACTATTGTAAGAGATAATGTGGAAGAAAAAATTAATTACTGAAATATTACTTAAATGACTACATTTGTTTTAGCTCGTGTTTTGCTTGATTTTATTTTTTTCTTACAGAAGTTCATGACTTTGTGTGAAACAACTATTAATATTTCAAGTTAAATGTAATTTAGACATTTTCTAGCAATATCATGTTATAATCAGTATAGTATGTTCATTTTGGTTAAATGCATCCGTTAATTGACTAATTACTTGAATACGTTTATACATTCGTCTCGAAGCACTTATCTATTGTAATATTTCATTTCTGTTTTTCATAGTTCTTTCACGGAACACTTCTTCAGAACTCTTAAAGTTTCTGACAGTGGCAGTTGGGAGGTCTGCCCACGTTCTCCCCAGCGTGAGGAGTTGTCAGCTTTTATCTTTCTCCTCTTTAGTTCTGCATCGTGAACTGGTCCCCAACCTTTTGTGATGTCCATTAGCCAGCAGACAGGATAGAGGTATCCCACTGTGACCTGGTGAGACTGTTGAACTGAAGTGGTTGAAAATTAGATGATTCACCTATTGCATTATTTAATGCTCTTTATGTACATTAATTTTTAAATACAGAAAGGAAAGCATTGTTCATCACATATTTTAAAAATGAGTGTCTAAGTTTGACTGTTGAAGTATTTTGAAGCATTTTATCGGATAATTTATGCTGAATGTATCACTCTTTTACAACATATAGCAAAATATTACTGTCATTTTGTGCTATAGTGTTGTCACAGCAATAGGCAATTTTAATAAAAGAATAGTTTAATTAAATAGTTCTAATAAAATAATAGTTGTTTAAATAAATTAGTAACTGTAATCTGACCATGTTTATTAGTCTAAATGCCTGTTCAGTGGAGCTGGGGCCAAAAAAAGAGATGGCTAAGGTCCTTGAACATAAGGGGTTGCTACCACCTTGTGGCAGCATTAGGTGCCCACACTACTTTTATTTTCAAGTAGCTCCAACATCACATTTATCTTTGAATGTCCTCACTTGTTAATCCACTTCTTAATGCATCGACCACACAAAAGAAAGAATCATTGTTTTTAATGGTGCTGGTGTCATTGCTTTATTTGCACACAACCACTGATTCCAGTTAAAGAGATCAAAGTAGAAAAAAGTTATATGTGCCACTAGTGTCTGTTTCAAGTGTTACGTGCAACCACAGACATTTACCATATGCAACAATAGTGATGAGAGAGCAATTTAGGTCACAGAGTAAGTTGATTCACTGTCTTCACCGTCAGATTAAATAATACTGTCATAGTAAACAACATAAAAGTTAATAACATTCCAGTGATATTGCAGGACAAGTTGGTTTGTTTCAACAATATGTACAGCACCACAATGGATGAGGAATGTAAAAAATAAGAGGCTCAATTTTGTAGCAAAATATCTGTACATTTAAAAAAAAGACTTTTTTTTGTCCAATGAAATGTCTTCGTTTTTAAAAAAACAGCAAACTCTTTTTCCACAGCTCACAAATGTCACATGAGATAAAACCAGTAGTAGAGCAAGTCTGTGATTAAAATGAGATGAATTGTACATACAATGTCACACTGGTTGTGAATGCTTGGTAGTAAACATTTTCTCAACATTTCATGTTCTTTTTCAGTCCGCAAAGAGTAATCCTCAATAGCATTACAGTATCAAGTCCATCTTAAGATCGAATCTCCCTCTCACACTTCATTTGTGTTTTTTAATCAAAAGTTCAGTTTTAAGATGATCAAAGTTAAAAATAAAGAAAAATTAAAAGTGCATCTTGTAAATCTTCCCCTCAGAAAAAGCTGCTCAGTTTGGAGTTTTAAAACTAGAGGTTAAATGACAATGAAAATGAATTGTGGGCCAATCCAAGGACTTCCTTTGGCATTTCTGCTCTGTCTTGTCCATAATACACAATGTCACAAAACTGAATAGAGTTAAACATAAAAACCAATATTTCTTCTCAATGTCCATTTGTAAAATCCACATATTGGCCAACATATTGTATCCAACAAGTAATGTTTTCTTCATCTTACTTTCTTTAAAACAGTCCATTAAATCGAGATGCCAGATCCCATGTAAACAGAAGTGTTCAATGTCACAATTATCCATCCTGCCATTGTTCTAAGTGTGCTATTTTTGTTTCTTGTTTTCCAGTAGTGTCATTGGCCCACCTTCTATCCTTATAAGTTGATCAAGCTTGGCTAGCAGGTGGTGATCTCCATGTTGTGTAGCTGAAGGTGCTGTACCTCCAAGTTCCTTCTCCCACTCCTCCTCAGGGCATCGGCCCGTCGGAAGGGTTGACTGCGCAGGTCTGAAGACAAACAAGTAAACAGTTACAAAGTGAACACAACTACAGTCTGGGCCTGCGGATATGGATGAGACAGGGCCAAAGATGGGTACAAAACAGGCAGGTGTGTGGATGTTTGGTTAGTTTTAGATCAATTTAGTAGGGATGCACAATATTCCGGTTCCATATGTCTTTGGGTGTTTCCCAACTGGCAAAATGGAATACAATAATTTAATATTCTGTTCCATCTATCTGTCTATACAATTTATTGGTATAGGTTTGATATAACAGTTGATACTGAATATATAACTGGACACGCTCATTTCCCTTATTTTTATATTATGGTTATTAAGACACTAATAATTTTTTTTTTTTTTTTTACAAAATTGAATATTTTAATATTGGCCATTTATCTGTCTCTTCCATTTAATGGTATAAGTTGATATTGGATATAATGGTTGATACTGTATATTTAACATTGCATGCTAATTACCCCTATTTTAACTTTGACATGAAGTGAGCATCAAATTATATTTTTTATTACAATTGTTTATTTGCAATTGTAAAGTTAATCTTCCCAAAAGACTAATGATTTAATGACATTTACAGTGCCTTGCGAAAGTATTCATACCCCTTCAGTTTTTTTCAAGTTTTGTTGTTGTTGCCTTATGTTAAGCTGCTTTAAATTAGTTTTTTTTTCCCACATCAATTTACAATCCATACACCATATTGACAAACCAAAAACAGAATTGTCACAACTTCGTAAATTAATAATAAAAAAAAAAAAACTGAAATAAGTATTCATACCTCTAACTAAATATTTAGCTGAAGCATCTTTACAGCCTCAAGTCTTTTTTGTTTGATGCGACAAGCTTTGCTCATCAGCATTTGGCAATTATCTGCTATTCTTCTCCTCACCTCTTCACCTCTCAAGCTCTGTCAGGTTGGATGGGGGCAGACGCACATTTTCAGGTTTCTCCAGAAATATTTGATTGGGTTCAAGCTCAGGCTGTGTCTGGGCCACTCAAAGACATTCACATACTTGTCTATAAGCCACTCTTGCTGTGTGTGTAGGTCCATTGTCCTGTTGGAAGGTGATCCTTCTGCCCAGTCTGAGGTTCTGAATGCTCTGGACTGGGTTTTCATTAAGGCTATCTCAATATTTTGGTGCATTGAGCTTTTCTTCTACTCTGACGAGTCCCTCAGTCCCTGCTGCTGAAAAACAGCCCCACAGCACTTTACTTTTGGTTTGGTTCTCTGCAGGTGATGAGCAGAGCTGGTTTCCTTCAGACATGATGCTTAGAATTGAGGTTCATCAGACCAGCGAATATTATCTCTCACAGTCTGAGGGACCTTTAGGTGCTTTTTTTTGCAAATTCTAAGTGTGTTTTCATGTGTCTACACTGAAGAGAGGATTGAGTCTTGCCACACTGCCATAAAGCCCAGATCGATGGAGTGTTGCAGTGGTGTTTGTCCTTCTGTAGATTTCTCCTATCTCCACATATGATCATGGAGCTCAAGTAGAGTGATCATTAGGTTCTTGGTCACCACTCTAACCAAAGCCCTTCTCCATCAATTGGTCAGTTTGGCCAGCTCTAGGAAGAGTCCTGGTTGTTTCAAACGTCTTCCATTAAGTGTAACAGAGACTACATGCTTCTGTGAACCTTCAATGAAGCAGAATTTTTTTCTGAACTCTTCCCCAGATGTGTGGCTTGACGCAAACCTGTTTCTGAGCTCTACAGGCAGTTATTTTGACCTCAGGGCTTGGTTTTTGCTCTAATATGCATTATCAGCTGTTAGACCATTTATTAAGATGTGTGTGCCTTTCCAAATCATACCCATTCAATTGAATTTGCCACAGGTTAACTTCATTCGAAGTGTAGTAACATCTACAAGCAATATGAAGGCTCCTAAGCTTTTAGCTTCATTCATCGCACCCAAAGAAAAACTGCTGTGCTTTACAACTATAGGACAGGAAGAGCTAAATAAACTTATCAACGCATCTAAACCAACAACATGTCTATTAGATCCTGTACCCACTAAATTACTGAAAGAGTTACCTGTAGCAGAAGAACCGCTTCTCAATATTATTAACTCATCGTTATCTTTAGGTCACGTCCCAAAACCATTCAAGCTGGCAGTTATTAAGCCTCTTATTAAGAAACCACAACTAGATCCTAGTGAACTGGCAAATTACAGACCCATCTCAAATCTTCCGTTTATGTCTAAAATTTTAGAAAAAGTTGTGTCTGCTCAATTGTGCTCCTTCTTGCAAAAAAATTATCTCTAAAGAATTTTAGTCAGGTTTCAGGCCCCGCCATAGCACAGAAACTGCACTTGTTAAGATTACAAATTACTTGCTTCTTGCGTCAGACCAAGGCTGCATCTCATTGCTAGTTTTACTTGATCTTAGTGCTGCGTTCGACACTATAGATCATGACATACTCATAGATCGATTACAAAACTATACAGATATTCAAGGGCAGGCTTTAAGATGGTTTAGATCCTACCTGTCCGATCGCTACCACTTTGTTTATTTAAACGGGGAGTCATCTCAATTATCACCAGTAAAGTATGGAGTACCACAAGGATCTGTCCTAGGTCCTCTGCTATTTTCAATATACAGTACATGTTGCCCCTTGGTAATATTATTAGAAAATACGGGATTAGTTTCCATTGCTATGCTGATGATACTCAACTATATATCTCAACAAGACCAGATGAAACTTCTAAATTATCTAAGTTAACTGAGTGTGTTAAAAATGTAAAAGATTGGATGACCAATAATTTTCTCCTATTAAATTCAGATAAGACAGAGATATTACTTATTGGACCAAAAAACAGTACACAGAATCTCTTGGATTACAATTTGCAACTAGACGGATGTCCTGTTACTTCCTCTACAGTCAAAAATCTGGGTGTTATATTAGACAGCAACTTGTCTTTTGAAAAACATATTTCCAATGTTACAAAAACAGCATTCTTCCATCTTATGCCAATCACATTGCCAAGCTACGGAACATGTTACCTGTTTCTGATGCAGAAAAGCTAGTTCATGCATTCATGACCTCTAGACTGGACTATTGTAATGCACTGCTAGGTGGTTGTCCTGCATCTTCAATAAACAAGCTACAGGTAGTCCAAAATGCAGCGGCTAGAGTCCTTACCAGGTCAAGAAAATATGATCATATTACCCCAATTTTACAGTCCCTGCACTGGCTACCTATTAAGTTCCGTATCAGTTACAAAATATTATTACTTGCCTATAAGGCCCTAAATGGTTTAGCTCCTGCGTACCTAACTAGTCTTCTATCTCGCTACAATCCATCATGCTCCCTAAGGTCGCAAAACTCTGGACTCTTGGTAATACCTAGAATAGCAAAGTCCACTAAAGGAGGTAGAGCTTTTTCATATTTGGCTCCCAAACTCTGGAATAGCCTTCCTGATAACGCTCGGGGTTCAGACACACTCTCTCTGTTTAAATCTAGATTAAAGACACATCTCTTTAGCCAAGCATTCACATAATGCATTCATATAATGCATCTCATATTCTTGTATTGCAGTTATATCTGATCAAACGCACATTATTATTCTTTAGCTTTGGTTGAACAAATAATTTTTGCTTGGATGGAACAACAGCTACGCTAATTATGTCTCTTTGTTTCTCTGTTTCTGCCACGGGATTAACATCTTAATTAAAACTTAATTTCCTGTAAAGCGCTTTGCAACGATTGTATTGTAAAAAGCGCTATACAAATAAACTTGAATTGAATTGAATTAAGCTAAACTTCAACTGTCCCAGATAAGGGTATGAATACTTGCACAATGGAATCATTTAAGTTTTTTATTTTTAATACATTTTCGAAGATGTTAAAAAACTGTTTTTTGCTTTAACATTATGGTGTATGGAGCATAGATTGATGTGGAAAAAAAGTAATTTAAAACAGTTTAGCATAAGGCAGCAACATAAAACAAGAAAAAAAATGAAGGGGTATGAATACTTTCGCAAGGCACTGTAGATGTATTCTTCAGCAAATAAAAATAAAAATAAAATAATTCTTCATACTGTACACATTATAATGTGATACTATTTATTGATATCAGTTATTATTGTGTTTTTTTGTGTATTACAGCCATTTATGTGTTTTTACCATTTGGTATTGGTTGATATTGATTATTAACCTGTGCATATTTATTTTCTCTGTTTTTAGAGTGACAAAGTTAGCATCAAATGTTGGAAATTGTGAAGTTAATCTCTACAAAACAAAAAATATTTTAATAACACTGTCAGATTTAATCTCTAGCAAATGAAAAAATTAAAAAGGCAATATTAATTTTTCATATAATGCTGTGATGCCTAAATTTATTTAGAGCATTTAAAATGGCCGATTTTTGTTTTTGATGTTTTAAGTTATTCAGATAAAATAGATATAGTATAGTATAGATAGTATATTTATCTGTTTTCAACAACAATAAAATATTATCAGCTTATCATATCAGACAGAATTGTAATATCAGTGCATCCCTACAATTCAGATCCTTCTGATAAGTCATGATAAGTTGGAAGGTGGTTACCAGGAGAAATTTTACTCAACACTTCAACAGATTTTTAAATCTGACAAGATTTGAATAGTGCAGGAAACAAAATGCAAAACAGAGAAATTATTGAAGGCAGGCATGCATTTTTTATGCAGAGAGTTCACGTTTGTATCCTGTTTTTACTGCCCTTACCCAGGTGAATAGTACACATAAGAAGAAACATATATAGAGAAGGATGGAGGGAATGACTGGGAGATGAGTGAAGAAGAGACGGACTTAAAGGCACCTTTCTGAGGGGACAGAATTTAGTTTAGTAATGGAAGTCCTCGGAGAGGGCGGGGTCACAGAAGAACCGCGAGCCACGTTTGGCTGATCGTGCGGTAAAGGGGACGGTCTTCAGCACTGCAGCAAAATAATAGCCAATCACAACACAGAAACACCAAAAGCTAGAAGCTCTAGAAAAAGCACAGAATCAGACAGAAACTTCAAGCCTCTAAACTCCAGTAAGGCTAAACAGCATGGCATCTACTGCTACTGTACGTCTACCGTTACTATCAAAAGAACAAGACCAATACACACATAGGGAAACAGATTAATTTGACATACGTACAATCAAATGAATCTGTTTGGGCTTGCATTCAGCAACATTCTTACCCGTAATGATGTCCTCAATTGCTCCATCTTTGCCTTCGTAGACATGCCGGCTATCTTTGCCTTGTCTCTTCCTTAACTCAGAAATCAGCTCCTTCTGGTGCCGCTTGCCCTTGTGAGATGGTGACTGGAGTTTGTGCAAATTAATAAATGATAGAACATACAGTTAGTGCACTTTTCCTGTAATTTTAGCACTTAATATTTCTTTAATGTACATTGTAGTGCACTCTAGAGCTGAGTATTGACACAAATTGCACGATTCGATTTGATTTCAATTCACAAGCTTGCGATTTGATTCAATTCTGATCTTAGTTCGATTCGATATTGATTCAGCTACAGTACATGTCAGTTTATGGACAAAATTCTCTATTAACTAAAAACTAATGATGTAAACTATACAGGGAATTCTGTCAGTTGGTACATTACTATAAAATTAAAGGTTAAAATTAAATGATTTGTATACAAACAGTTAAATTGCACATAAAGAAAGTTTTCTTTAAAATAACATTATAATAACTTTTTAATGACAATTATATTTCTACTACAATTAGTTTAAAAAAATATATAAATATTTAAATGGTGGCTGTCCAAAACATAGGTTAAGTAAAAATGTAATGATTATATACATATTTAGCAAAATGCTCTCTCTAAAGTAATTTTTTATAGTTAACTATTAAGCTATGATCATTGAATGGCTTTCCTGAAGTAAAGGTAACATTACATTTACAAGCTGTTTTATTGATGACTTTCTGGAGTTTATACACTTGATTGTATAGACATGACACATTTTAGTATGTTGTACTGTATTTTTCAACGTTCTCATGTTCATTTATGTTTATTTTGTGCTGTAACTAGTAGTAAAAAGGAAGAGAGGATCAGTGCATGGCACATTGCTTGAACTGAGGCAGCAACAGCGATCTATTACATCGCATTAAAGAGTGCCAAAAATGGTATTTATTGTTCAAATTTTATTATAAAATTGACAGAATTTGAAATCTGACACCGTTTCAATTAATAGTTTGTTGGATAGAAGGCATGCTATATAATAATGTGTGGTAAAGTCTTGTTTGCAAACCAACTGAAAACAGCATAGAGTAAAAGATACATTTTTGGGATTTAAGAATCATTATTGGTTCCTCAAAATGAGAACTGATAAAATCGAGAAACTGATATTTTCAATCCAGCCCTAGTGTGCTCTACTACAGCTATCATCTCATCATACCTGTTGATTCTCGTGCTCCTCCATCATGGCCTCCTGTTCCAGAAGTTTCTCCATCATCAGCTGCTCTTGCCTCTTCTTCTGCTCGTTTTCTTCATCCGCTTGCTGAAAACAATGACAAATTAGATCTGGGCCTTGTGTGAACAAAGAGGAAATTGATGCACTGATAGCATTCATACTCACCCTATAGGACTTGATGAAGCGAACAAACACAGGAAAGAACACAGAGGGTGGCATGGTCTTGGGGCTCTCCCCGAAGAATTTGATAACATCGTCAAAGGCATCCTGTAATTACATGCAAGCCACATGATCATGGATTATGCCTTGTGAGATTCAAACCTACAGCCTTACCATTACCAGCTCAGATTTTTAACCACAGTACCCTATACAATTTTTTTTTTTTCTACCTGTGCAATCCTAGCATCATCCAGGAGCTTCTTCAGTCTGGCCTCATTGTGATGGATGAAGTCTTTGAGCAGGGAGTTGTGGCCATGCATGCTGTTCTCTCTTCTGGTCAGATCCATACCTCTCTGTAGCTCCTTCACATCCAGGAGAACATTCTCCAGTGAGACTGCAACATGGGAATAATGAGATCCACCGTTAAAAACAAACTTACCGTAGAATCAACCATATAACATATTATAGCAAAAAAAATGCATATTAGAGGACACATTTTTTTGTATTTCTTTCTGTTAATGTGAGACCTAAGAACATTTTAAAATATATTTAGAAAGTGCTACTTTAGTATTATTTATGTACTATTACAGAATTTATTAACTTTGAATTATACTGTATTCTTTTTAATTTAAGTATCAGTGATTTTTTATGTGCTTGTCACTTTTATTTGTTTTTGTATATTTCTATTTAGTTTTAATTAATTTAGATTTTAGTTTTAGTTATTTCAGTACTTTATCTCAAACTAATTTTATTTCAGTTAGTTGCCAAGGCAGCAATTCCATTTTTTTATCTAATATTTATATTTTAGCTTCAACTAAAAAATAGTTAGGCACTAATTTAGAAATATAATTACCATTTCTAATTAGTATATTTTAAATATCTTTTAGGGTTGATGGAGACTTACCTGCAGCAGCTTTCTCAATGTAGTGCAGTTCATTGTAAAAAACACATACAACAGGATATTTCTCCTTCACCACATTGGCTATGTAGTGCAAAAGTGTCTGCTTCCTGTCTGTGGACTTGGTCTCCAACAGCTGAAGGCAGGAAATATTATAGTATTATAATAAAACTTAATAATGTCGGAATAAATTTAATAATGTAAAAAAAAACAAGTGCATGGTTTTTAGCTTTGCAAAGAGTTATGAAATGTAATAAGTTACCAAATCCAAGCTCGGAAGTTTGAAGCCATAAACGGCTCCTCTCTTACTACTGTTCATGTAGTTCCCAAGGGCCAAAATTATCTGAAATGAGAGATATCACATAATTAATTACAAGTAAGGCTCTAAAACGGCAAGAAACTGTGTGACATTAAAGTTATATGGCTTACCTCAAGGATTTTCTTTAATTTCTGTGATGATTTTATGGATACAGATGCTGCTATGATAGCATGCAGTTGCTGTAGGAAAAACAGCAACAGCAAACAGACAAATGTATAAATGCATTTCAGATTGCTCTTTGTTGATATTAATATTAATAATGTTGCTATTATCCCTCTTTTTCTCTTTCCACCTTACCGGTGTGAGCATCTGCAGGCTATCATTAAAGTTGCCCATGAAGGCCATGATGGTCATCCGCTGTGGCAGCCTTTCAATCTTACTGAAGAGCATCATGAACCGGTCCTCATCGGTGACCCCGTCCATTGGCCGTCGCTCCCGCTCATACTGGCGGAGCATCTTCACCTCACTTTCAGTGGGCATGAAGCGCATCAAACACTCCACGAAATCCAAAGGCACTGTATGTAGGTCAAACCTGAGGGAGGTGAGAGAAAATGATCAGAGTGCTATTCAAAAAAACAAACCTAAAAAGAAAACAACATTAACAAAAAAAACAAAGACAAAACAAAAACCTAGCAGGGATAGAATATGTAGGAGCTGAACTGCCTGATATTCTAACAAGCAGATGAACCAATCCAGTCCTCAGCAATCTCAGTTTTGTAAACATCTCACAGAGAATATGGTTTATCTTTATCTTACTATTAAAGTCAAAGGGAGACTTACGTCTGGACTGCTTTGCAGATCTCTTCTGGACTCTTTCCTGCCTTGCGGAGCGTGATGGCGAGGTTTTTGGCCCTGTTGGCCTCCAGTAGTGATACTTTATTGGGACCCTTCTGAGGAGCCTTCTGCTTTTGCATCGTCATGTCGACGGCAGGGCCCTGGGCTTTGGTCTTGAACATTTCTTCAAACTCATCCACATTTAAATCCTGCAAACAAAAGCATTCTATTGAAGTTGTAATCCACAGCACTCCTAGAACTTGGTGTTCGAAAACATTAACAGTCACCACAAATGAAAACCTCCTAAAAGTTAACATGGAATACAGACAACACTAATGGCACCAATGCACAGTAGGACGTCCTGGTCATTGGTTATTTCAAATACATTTTCTCCATATTGTTTTATCAAAATGTTCTTGATCTGCCTCCAAAATGACTTTCCTTTACCCCTTCCCATCCCAAAACATGGCTCGTTCTGGTATTCAGCCAACATCAGTCTACATTTTTCCCCCCTGGAACTGTGTTCCAGTACAATGAGCCGCCAAGGGCACTGATGTTTGACTTTCTGTATGTGTCGTTTCTTGCGATTTTAGTAGCAGCAGTTACAGAATGTTCTTTAAAAAATGAGCTGAAACTAAACTGAGCAATAAACACCATCTGGCAACTTCCTAATATGTAGCAGTAACTCAAAACAGGAACATGATAATCAAGTAGACCAGCTTGGCGGTGTAATACATGCAGAGTTGATAGAGATCACACATTTCACACCATGTGAAGTACTGCAGACAAATACCTCTAGGATCCTCTCGTCATCGATTTCATTGAAGACAGTGCCGTTGATCTGATTTGGTTTCAGAGCCACCCAATTGAATACTGGCATGCGGAACTTGGTTTTGATTGGCTTTTTAATTTTCACAGCTGCCAAGAAAGAAACGAGTCCTGTGACTACCAAAACAACTACTCAATGAGATTAAAAAGAATGCAATCACAAGAATGCATGATAACGTGTTAAGCAAAGACACACAACACATAATATGACTAGATCATGACAGTTAAATGGTGGCCATGACAAATATCAGGAAACCTACAGAAGAGCTTGATTGGTCCATCTTTGAGAGCAGGAAAAAAAGAGAGTAGATAAAAACAAATGTTTAGAGAGTTCTAAAGCACAAATGTCTAGAAAGAGAAAGCAGAAAATGCTTCTAAGTGCTAAGAAGTGCTGAACAAAAATCCACAAGAGCTTGGAAAATTATTTCAAGGAAAAATAATATGATTTAAAACAGACAATTAAAATAAAATAAAAAAATACATACCCGTCAAGCCAGAGTTGAATATGACAGTTGGCGTGCCGCTTCCTGGGAGAGGAGGAGCACAAGGAGGAGGAGGTGGGGGTAAAGGAGCAGATATCTCAAAAGAGTGCCCAGGAGGCGGAGGTGGGGGGGGAGGAGGTGGTGGAGGAGGAGGAGGTGGAGGAGCGAGAGCTGCCGATGGCCCGTTGGGAACTACAAGAGAAGAGAGAGAGATTAAGTGAACCTTTAACAATTAAATAGTTCATTGAAGACAGCAAGCTTGAGCACATCTGTATCCACTTAACAGAATTACAACATGTATCAAAGAATAACTACTTAGAAGAGACAGACTGATAATTGGTTTGGATGTTTACATTATTCTACTTGATCATTGGTTTGGATGTTTACATTATTCTACTTGTTAATATATCTGTTCAGGTTAATATATCTTTCAACCATTGGGCTGGCTTTCAACCATTGTGTTTTTTGCTGAATGTTTTTTGCTGAATATACGTGATTATTTAAAGGAGTAACTTTTGTGTTCTTGTTGTCCTTCCCTCTCTCCCTCCCTTTTGATTGAACCTTGAGATGTTGAGTATGTGTCTGCTGTTTTGTTTTGTTTTATTTTGGATATTATGTTGTGTTGTGTGTGAAAAAAATAAAAATAAAAAATTGTTGATAACAAAAAAATATATCTGGTGGCTCTTTAAATAATTGTACCCAAAAACACCATAACAGTAAAAAGTTGGTAAAATAGTGGTTTGTTAGGTATTTAGTTAGTTAGGCCGCTGTCACAGAATCTAGGTTCAGAAAAACATTATTAATAGTTATAAGCTGGACTTCATGAATGTGCCAATAGCCCAATACATTTCCGTTTTTTCTCTTTTCTTAGGATATATTCAATGAATTATAAGCTATCATACAACTAATAAGTATTAATATTTTAAACACAAGAGTAGTTTAACATGAATATTTATATTTTTACTTTATATTTTACTTTTATTCAGTAAATTTGTGTATATATATATATATATATATATATATATATATATATACACAGTATATATATGTATATATTAGTGCTGTCAAAGTTAACGCGTTAATAACGCGTTAACGCAAATTCATTTTAACGGCACTAATTTTTTTAACGCGCGATTAACGCAGCGCGTATTTCCGGTTTGACCCGTGGCCCAACCCTTAGTTGGAGAAATGGAGATGCACAGTGTTGACAACTTAGCAACATTGCAGACCCCTTTAGCGACCTTTTTCCCTTCAAAAAAGCACCCAAACCTAGTTTCTGAGAATCACCGGTACTGCCGCGCCAGCGCAAGGTCTTGCTCTCCCAGCGCGCACACACCTCTCTCTCTCTGCGTCTGCTCTGTTCAGCGCGCACACACCTCTCTCTCTCGCTCTGTGTCTGCTCAGCGCGCGGCAGAGAGAGGAGCAGCGCTCTCTCTCTCTCTCTCTGTCTGCTCTGTTCAGCGCGCACACACCTATTATGTTGCTCTCTCTCGCTCTGTGTCTGCTCAGCGCGCGGCATTTTACATGAAGGAGCAGCGCTTTAATTCAGTTAAACACAGATATCGTCTTTATCTTATGTTGCTTCTCTATTTGATTTCATATTTTTTCATGATTTTTTGTGCATAGCAAATCACAACACAGCTAAGGGAGCTCTTTATCTTATGTGTATTTGATTTCTATTTTTTCATGATTTTTTGTGCAGATGAACATCTTGTCACTATTTCATATTCATTCCGTTGTCTGAAGGGAGCTAAAATATACCAGTTTGTATTGAGAATTTAGCTTATCAAAATACAGTTGTGGGCAAAGATAGGGAAACAAATATTTCATATTCATTCCGTTGTCTGACAACAGAAACAGTAAAATATACATTTTCAGTTTTATTGAGAATTTAGCTTCATCAAAATACAGTATGTGTAAATTGCAAAGATAGGGAAACAAAAGAAAGAAGTGTAATAATAAATAATAAATGTACATGGAATTTACATTTTCAGAAGAAGAGCTGTCCCTGTGTGTAAAAATGTAAACAAGTTTGTGTAACAAATTCTTTGAAAAACATCTATGACCTGCAAAGAAAGAAGTAATGGGAACCTGGAATTTCCTTTTTCATGTGTCTAATAGACATGAACAAATGGTTTCAATAATAATAAACATACACTATATTGAAAAACATCTATGTTTGAAACATCGCCCCCTCTACTCTTCATGCTTTACGTTTGACTATGGTTTCAATAATAATAAACATACACTATATTGCCAAAAGTACAAATTGGGTCGCCCCCTTCTAATGAACAGGTTTGACTATAATGATATTCTTTAGTAATTTCTATGAGTACAAATCTTAATGTTAAAGCATATAATGATATTCTAGGGAATTGTGTGCTTCTAATATTATAGCAACAGTTTGGACCCTTTTCTATTCTAACATGACAATGTCTCTGTGTATAAGACAAGGTTCAAAAAGAAAATGATTGATTCAGTCAGTGTGGAAGAACTTGACTGGTCTGCATAAAACCAAGTCCTGTAATCCCAGTTTAACACCTCTGGTGTGACTGTAAATGCAGACCTTGAGCCAAAAACTCATCACCAAACACCAATGACTTGTACATACACTATATAGACAAAAGTATTGGCACCCCCTTCTTTAGAACAGAAAAATGCACTTCCAAATCTGTGGCAACAACGATGGGAACATAAATCATGTATTTAAAAATTGTATTTCCATCTCTGTTGCAACAGTTTTGGAAGTGTCTAAAATGACTGAACCCATATGTACAAGTCATTGGTGTTTGGTGATGAGTTTTTGGCTCAAGGTCTGCATTTACAGTCACACCAGAGGTGTTAAACTGGGATTAGGACTTGGTTTTATGCAGACCAGTCAAGTTCTTCCACACTGACTGAATCAATCATTTCTTTTTGAACCTTGTCTTATACACAGAGACATTGTCATGTTAGAATAGAAAAGAGTCCTGTCCAAACTGTTGCTATAATATTAGAAGCACACAATTTCCTAGAATATCATAATATGCTTAAACATTAAGATTTGTACTCATAGAAATTACTAAAGTAGTCAAACCTGTTCATTAGAAGGGGGCGACCCAATACTTTTGGAAATATAGTGTACATTTGCATAAAGCATCCATATTTGTCCATGCCCATGTTAAGTAGAGTATTACAAATTTGAAAAGGATTGATTTAAGGTACATTTAGAACAAATAAAAATGTGCGATTAATTGCGAGTTAACTCATGGCAATCATGCGATTAAAAAAAAATTAATCGATTGACAGCCCTAATATATATATATATATATATATAATTATAATACAAAATATACCCATTTAAAAAATAAATGCGGTCCTTTTGGACTTTCAATTCTGAAACAAAAGCATCACAGTTTCCACAAAAACTTTTGACTGTTTTCAACATTGATAATAATAAGAAATGTTTCTCAAGCACCAAATCAGCATATTAGAATGATTTCTGAAGTATCATGTAACACTAAAAACTGAAGTAATGGCAGCTGAAAATTTTAGCTTTGCCATCCCAGCAATAAATTACATTTTAAAGGAGTCATATGATGCGATTTCAAGATTTGCTTTCTCTTTGGAGTGTTAGAAGCGGATTGTGCATAGATAAGATCCCTGAAGTTGCAAAGACGAAAGTCTCAAAACAAAAGAGATATCCTTTATCAAAGTTAAGACTCTGCCACGCCCCCCTAAAACAGCTCATTCAAACACGCCCCCACATGTCTACGTCACCGCCCAAACGTACACACAATGAAAGAAGGCGGAACTATTATCCGGCGCCATGTCGTGGAGATGCTGTGTTTCGTTGTGAAAGCGAAAGTACTTTGTTTAGGCTTCGAAAAGAGGACACAACTAGAAATCAGGTTAAGTTGTATTTACAACACTGTTCCAGAACAGTTCAACCCAAATATTAGAGTGTGTGCAGCGCATTTTACGGAGGACTATTTCCTGAACCTGGGAGAGTAGCCTACAATGCTGGCTTGCACAAAGGCTGTTTCTATAAAGTGTGGCAATTCCAACGTCGCAAGGACAGTCTGGCACTTCTAACTCACAGCCTGTAAGTATGTTTTCATATTTAAAGAATTTGCTACTGACGATTCAAATGCGAGTTTTGAGCTGTGTAGAGTAGTGCTTGTTGTTTGTCGTTTCTCCGATCACAAATGCAGAAATGGTAATATTTATAATGTTTATAATGACTTATACTGTCTTTTTACGTAAAAAGACAGTATAAGTCATTATAATCAGTAATTATGTCCCCACTGGATGCAACAAATGCATCGTTTATAATGGGTTTTATTGTTTTTGTGTCATCGCGCCGGGAGACGGCATCACAATACGGTAAGGGGCGCAACATTTCCGCTCACGCTTGAGGTATTCGGCCAATCACAACGCACTGGATAGCTGGCCAATTAGAGCACGCCTCGCTTCTCAGAACGATGAGCTTTGTAAAAATTGCCGCGTTTCAGAAAGGCGGGGCATAGAGGAGCAACAATAATGTACAGTATGTGGAAAATGTGTTTTTTGAACCTTAAACCGCATAAACACATTGCATTACACCAAATACACAAAATAATGTTCTTTTTAGCAACGTCATATGACCCCTTTAAAATATATGTAATATGTATATAAAACCATTTCTTTATTTGAAATGAAAAATATTGAAATTAATATAAAAAAAATACAGACTTGAACATAAGGGACTTTTAAAAAATCTTGACCTCAAACTTATTCACATTAGTGTATATTTTTATAATTATTAATATATCCATAATGTATATTATGTATTTAGTCAACCTTAATTTTTACACACAATACAGAAACAATCCCCCTGGAGAAACCTGAAGTTAAATAAATAATCATCATAGTTCACGGATCAACCCTTGTAGGGTTTGCAACAGAGGCATTTTTAGGGGAATATTGTTTCTTGTGACAAAGTGAGCCAAATAAGATCCTCTGTGGTACAGACTTTTCATTGAGCCTGTGGGAAGGGGGCCCACCTCTAAACATTTAGTTCTCAGGCCCTGTAAATTTAAGTAGTGGCACTGTTTGAACCCAAGACCATGAGGCTACACCACCCCAATTAAATAAAATGATGGCAGTCACACTGGGTAAAACCCATAACATTAATCATCTTTAGATGTAGAAAGTAATCATTTCATTATACCCTCATTAAATGTGTGCTGAACCATCAGATTGGTTGAAACCATTACTCACCAGAGGAACTTGCCATTGGAGGTGGTGGAGGGGGAGGAGGAGGTGGTGTGGCCATTGCTCGGAGAGTGTCAGTCTGGGACGTGCTGCCAGAGCTGTAAGCTGCACCAGCACAGGCTCCGGCAAGAGCCATGGCATCAGGGCAGGGGGAAAGAGCCATTGGCTGAGGAGGTGACGGCAGCGGAGACACATCTCCTTCCCCATCTCCCTCACCCCTCACCTGGATCTGGAGACTGCCTCGGCGCTCAAGCTCATGGATTTTCTTCTCCAGAGTGGACTGCCTCTGAATGGTATCATCCTTCTCACGAACTATCCGCCGAAGCGTGTAAACTTGCGAGCTGGCGTCCCGGTACACAGCCTGGGTAATTTCATGTTTAACAAGAAATGCATACAATTATCCCATGTTATTGAATAAAGTTATCATGGCTACATTATTTCTACAAGTTCTTTAAAAAAAATAGTTTGTCAATCAATGAAACATTTAAATAAAAAAAAGGTCGAATTGCTTCTGGTTCGTGTCTTTTGTATATCCTTTGTTAAATACAGAGCTGTTTTACTTACCAAAAATAATCATAACTGACGTCCATCATATATACAGATTGATATCTAAAAGTTTTTTTTATTATTTTTCTTCTTCTCACTAACAATAAAAACAACTAGCTGTGTCGGTGCCGATAGCATAGTGGGCAGTGCACCGACATATAACGCTGTTGCGTTGCGGGCGTTCCGAGTTCGAATCCTGGTTTGAGGACCTTTCCCGACCCCACTCCTATCTCTCTCTCTCTCTCTCCCACTTCCCTTCCTGTCTACTGTCTACACTAAGTGAAGTGAAGTGAGGTGTGGCCAAGTATGGTGATCCATACTCAGAATTTGTGCTCATTTAACCCATCCAAGTACACACACCCAGAGCAGTGGGCAGCCAATGTTGCGGCGCCCGGAGAGCAGTTGGCGGTTCAGTGCCTTGCTCAAGTCTCACCTCAGTCGTGGTATTGAAGGTGGAAGAGAGTGCTGGTTATTCACTCCCCCCACCGACAATTCCTGCCGGACCTGAGACTCGAACCCACAACCTTTGCCCTTACTATACTATATTAATAAAGGCAAAATGCCAAAAATAAATCTTAAAAAAAAACAACAACAATTAGCTAGGTTAGCTGATTATCGCCATCAGTTCATACAGCTGTAAACACTCTCTCAGATAAGAGGATGTGATGAGACCTGTTTTCTGGTTTGGTTAGGTGACATTCAACATATACTCCATTGATCAAATTAGTCATTAATGACATTAAATAATATATCAATGTTTATTCAATTTTACAATTGTTGGTCTATACAAATAGGACAACATTGCTGCTGTGTTGTGTGTCAATGATCTCAAATTTAAAACTTCACAATTTAAAAGATTCACAATTGTAATATAATTTTACCAGTGTTGTTATTGTTATTGCTAAAACTATCAAAAATGTTTTTGTTAAAATAAAGCTGAAATAAAACATTTCATTAAAAAATACAAATTAGAAATGTTTGCCTAGGCAATCTGAAATAAAATACATTTAAGTTGAAGTACTAAAATTATCAAAACTAAAACTGAAATAAAAATAAAGTTAAATAGAAATATAAAAAAGACAAAAGTACATAAGATTTACACTAAAACTTAAATGAAAACTGAAAATATGAATATAAAAGGTAATTAAAAATATTATTAAATACTTTAATAATTCTAAAATTACACTAAATAGTACTAAATAAATGTGTTAAATTGTCAGCCCTAAAAATAATTTGAACGGGAATCTAACATATTCATATTATTCAAATATGTAAAAGTAAAATGTGCTGTTACAGTATGTTGACAAGTTGTTATAAACCAAACTAGAACTAATAGATCTGGGGCCGTATGTATAAAGCCGCTCAGAGTAAAATTTTTGTCTTAAGTGTTTCAAAATTCTAAGAATTATGTAATTTTACTATTATTCCTAGACTTAAGAATAAGAGTGATTCATAAAGGTTCCTAAGTGTTAAGACTTGGTCTCAGCTCCTAAATCATTTAAGAGAGCTGAAGAGGTATTCTAACCTAGTTAGGAATAACAAGAGGGCAGCAAAGAGGAAGAGACATTCACTTTCCAACGAAGATATGACGTATTGGAGTTATATGATAAAACAATACAAACTTTATCATCAAGATAAAGTTTTTTTTGTAAGTGACCAAGTAAGAAACTTAATAACTTCTTCCACTCTACAAAGCAATGCTCTAACTGCAGAAATGAAAGTAGTAATTATTTTTTTGTTGTTGGAAAAATGCAGCAATGCACCGGTGATGACACAGTGAGCAGGGTCTTAAATATTGTGGCACTAACCCCACCAAACACAACTGTGGCCAAAAGTGATGTGTGGAGGTATTTCTTATGACCCCACATTTCACTTAAACCATCAAAATACCAGTGTTGCTAACTGCTTTCAACTGAAAGTAGCTAAAACAGTCACTCAATGTTGCTAGATGAGGTCAGAATGTTGAGTTCACTGATCTAAATAAATATATATTTAGATCAGTGCGAGACTCTTGGAATCTAAATAAGGTTTGCCCAAAAAAATTATTTTGTTGCTAAGCTTTTGAAAAAGGTCTCTAAAGGGGTGGGGAAGTCATTAAATCTAGTGACAAAATCACTAAATTGGCAACATTGACTACAACATAATCAGTTATTAATATTTCTTTGGTCCTCTCTTGTTTTTGCATGTGCTCATCATTTCTTTTTATGACAGCATGGCCAAAAATGATGACCGCACAATTTGGCATGTTTCATTGGATTATTATCATAAATAAAACAATTAACTAAGCAACTATACAATATGCTTACAAAATAATTAACACATTTTTTTTTCTTTTGGCCACTACTATATGCAGTGTTGGGGAAAGTTACTTTTAAAAGTAATGCATTACAATATTGCGTTACTCCCTAAAAAAGTAACTAAGTAATTACGTTACTTAGCTACTTTTTATGGAAAGTAATGCGTTACGTTACTTTTGCATTACTTTTTAAATATGAGCAGGGCTTGATTGTTTTTAATACAAGAAGTTCTATTTATAGCAAATGTAAAAGCCCTTTCACACCAAAAAGTGTAATGAATAAACCTCAGGCTGAAGTAAGAGTAAATTCACGTCTGTACAGTAGAACGCAGGAGAAGAAAGTTCAACACTCTTCAGCAATAAAAAAACAATGAAGCACAATTGTTAGTTTATCTAAAGTCATTTTTGCTTATTAGTATGGTTGAACTGGATCGTCAAAGGTCAGCAGCAAAGACATTGGTTAATAAAATGGGATTAGATACATTTGTGTTATTTAACATTTAATTATTGCAGGTTTGCATCATTCTGAGTTTGCATTTCACTGTTTTAATTCATTTTGATGAATACTAAATCTTTTGCGAGTGAGATGAATTAATGCACATTCACATTTAGTCTAGAACTACAGTAGCATGTTCACACAGCGCACTGTCAGTCAATAAATGGGAAAAAAGTAACTGGCGTTACTTTTTGAAAAAGTTTCTTGTAAATTAAAAAGTAATGCGTTACTTTACTAGTTACTTAAAAAAAAGTATTATTATTACATAACTCACGTTACTTGTAATGCGTTACCCCCAACACTGACTATATGACATTCCATATAGCCACTACTATATGGTTCATTGGCTTTCCAACTGACCGTCAAACCATGCTGCAAAAACAAGCCACTTTTATGAGGATTCTGGGCTTTCCTGGAGTTGTTGGAGCTGTTGATGGAACTCATGTTCACATCATTGCTCCAACTGTAAACAAGGAGAAATACCAATAGAAAAGGATTTCAAAGCATCAGTAATCATTTGTGATACATTTGCACAATGCAAAGCATTTTTAAAAATGCATTTAAATATTAAATAATGTTGTAATTAAATGCTTATACTGCAGTTACATTAAATGATTGGTGTTGTGCTGCTGTGACTTCATATGAGCAGGCTCACTATTGGCTGTTTCAGAGATCGAGGGCAGCCATTTTGGGTTGGCATCATTGTAGTTCTTAGTTCACAACACTTAAGTATCACCTCAGTCAACTCTTAAGAAGCAATCTTAGACTTTACTAAAAGTCTCGTACTCGTAGAAAAGTCCTACTTTTTACTAATAATTTTTTGGCACTTAAGTCAAAGCTTAAGGCTATTCTTAAGAGCATTTCTGAGAAGTTTTTATACACATGGGCCCAGGGCCTGTATTCACAAAACATTTTATCTTACCACTAAGAGTTTTCCTAAATAGCAGTAAAAGTTTTTAGTTAAGAGTTTTCTCTTAAAACCTATTCACAAAGCTGCTGAGATAAACTTTTACAAAGGAAGAGAGAAGTCTTAAGCTAAGAGTAAGGGTTTTATTAGCACCTTATTGCTATGGATGATATCAGCATGCTTACTAATTATGCACACAGTGATTGGTTGATAGGAGAGGGGAGGGGTCTCTGTCAGAGATTTATTCATAAATATTGCAGAGCGCAATGTTATGTTGCCATATTCAAATAAAGGTTTAAAAATAAAAATGTTAATTGCCACATTCAAATAAAGATTTTAAAATGCAGGCTAAGTGTCACTAATTAAACAATATAATATATATGTATACGTTCAGCTAATTGTCAGCCTGTATGCTTCTCATAAAAAAAAAAAGAGTGAATATGCATATAAACAGCCTTTTAATTAACAGAGTAGAATAATCATGGCTGATAGTAAGCTGTTACTTCTTGCCCAATTGGTTAATGAAAACAAGGCTATAATAAAAGGAAAATTTGGAGTTGGGATAACCTCCAAAACCAAAGTGGATACCTTTTTAAAAGCACATTATTGTCAAATGTTTCTAAAATGTTTACGTTCCGAGGCATATTGCCAGCAACAGCCATTTTAGGATAGTCTGTGTCTTGGTCTTAGTGACTTAGGAGTCCTTTTCACTACTCCTAACGTTTCATAGATTAAGGAGCTAGTTTTAATGCTAAAACGCTCTGTGAAATACTCTTAGAGCAAAAATTTAGGAGTCCTAAATTTAGGACTTCCATTATTTTTAAGACTTTTAGCCTTAAGATGTTTTGTGAATACGGGCCCTGGGTTCTAAGTCAGGTGGTGTGATACTGACCCGGACGGCATCCAACTCTTTGTTCTTCTGCATCAACTGCTTCTCAAGTTCCACGATTTTAGACATGGCCTCGTTCTCTGTTTCTAAGAGTTTGTCGGTCATCTGCCAACATGAGGAATAGTCAGAATGAGATAGGGCAAAGATGCCGCAGAATTCAAATACATTTATTATGAAAATATATATGAAGAGTTCAGTTGCAAAAGCCTCTAAGTACGTCTGACGTTTTTCTTTAAAATGAGCATTTCTTTCTGGCTACTATGTATAGGTTTCTATGTAAGTACTGGTACTTCTGAATGGGTTGAGGCTGGGATTTAGCGCATTTGAAGTAAAAGCACTTGATGAACATATACTATGTGTAGAGAGCATTCACTCAGCATCGTTATCTCATTTTTGACCAAGATGGCTTTTAGAGGCTTTCGCATTGGAACTCTTCAGTATGTTATCCTGAAAATGAAAAGGAAACTACAAGGAATCAGTTCTAGAAAAGACAAGAAAAAACAGAGTGGTGTCTGAGTATTCGCTCACATGTGAGAGATTCTCTTCCAGTTCCTCCACACGTTCCAGGGCAGCGTTTTTGGTCTCTGCGTCCTCTAGAAGCGTCCCCACGTCAAACAGGTTATCCAAGTAAGCCTGGATCTGCACTTTGAGTTTATCACTTTCAGTGTGCTTCAGCCTCTGTGTACAAAAATACACCCCAGAGACAGTAAACAACAGTGAGTTTCTGAGTGAGCGTCAAGAGAAGATACTTTAAGTACTATGAACAGATTTCATACCTCCAGATAGTCATCCAAAGCGAGCTTAGTGAAGTCATACTGGAGATGAACTCTGAAGTTCATGTCCTCTACGGAGTGCACCACAATATTGATGAACTGCATGCACGCCACCTGAGTCACGAAGGGAGTGATGATGAGATTTGACATCAGTAGTAGTGAGAGCATGTCAGTTTAAAAGGCACTCTAGAGGAGAGGGGAAGGACTTGGTAATATAGACCCACCATGAAATCAATATTGTTGTCTTCATTTTTGAAGTGTTCCATCAATTTCTCAAACCTTTGGGATTCTGAGCAGACCTGAGAAACATAAACGACACAAGTTATATTTTAATAACCCACAGAAAACAACACTGTGCTTTTTGGTACTTTAATGTAGCTTTTTGCTTTGAGTAGTTTCTGTGTTAATGCATATGAATCATTAATTATCTATGGTCTGGTTAAGTTTACTTAATTATTAAACAGTTATTTCCTTTGTTATTATCAGGAAATGTAAATATTATTGAAGCCCAACAACTGAAATATTACCCATGAGCAAAACACTGTCATTCATAGGCAGCAGCAAAAACACATGTAAGATTAGATCTATAAAGTGCGGGAAATGTTCTTTTATTATTGATGTATTGCAGATTTCTATTATTGTATTTCCTGCGAAGTTTGTGAATCTATTTGTAACTAACTGCTACATCAATGTACCTCTGTCCAGTATATGTACTGTATACAGGATTCCACTATGCATGTCATCCATATAAATTGTTGAACACAATAAATAATAAATATTTTTTGGTTCTGTTTGATTAAAGAGGAACTGCTTGCATTCGCTATGTATAATTTTAATTTGATTAAATAGCCTGTCTACAGGCTGAGACAGTTTTAAGATGTAAAAAAAAATATTTCATGCAATATTAGTATTACTATTTATAAAAATAGGATTCTTATGACATAATCTCAATTATTTTTAAATATAGAATAAAAAACAGTTTGTATTCACAGAGTAAGGCTTCATGACATATTGAAATAAAATTGCAGTTTAATTAAATAAATATATGCTTTGCCAGTTTCAAGCTTAGCATTTACTCACATGTAATTCGTGATACAGTATTTCAGCATCTGAGAACAGCTTGACTCATTTACTGTGAATAGAGTCACTCTGAAACTGGCAGCGCATATTTTTATTTGTCAGCAACTCATCAAAACAAAAGCTTGACAATTTACCATTTGAAAATGAAGAAATTATGACAAATATTAGTGCATTTTTTTCAGTAAAATAACAATATTCTCTTATTACATGATTTTTATTTTACAGTATTTATTTTATAGCATTAATTATCATTTAATATTTTTCTGATAATATCACAGCCTCATAATCATAATAAAATCATGACAATAGTTATTTTATAGTCATACTGAATTGAGCAAAAACAGTGGGAATGTGAATCAAAACATAGTGGAAAGATTTTAATAACTGAAACAGTTACTGAAAGAGGTTTGAGATGTTGTGGGTTTTTAATAATAAAATAAATACCCCCCCCCCCCCAAATCTTGCAGCCCTGAAAGGATTTCATACACAAAAAACTTTAGAGTAAAAAAAATTATATATTTAAAATAACAAAATTAATCAACCAACTAACTTCTAAATATAGTAATTTAAGTTATCTGGTGAAAATTCCTGTATTTTTTTATATCATAATATATATAGCAGAAAAACTTAATCTTGCATTGCCAGTTTTTTCCAATATCATGTAATCCTACATCAGCGTGAAATAAACTAAATGCAAAAATGATGGACGAAAGAATATCTTTCTTACCTCTTTGAAATGGTCAAAAGCAGCAAGGATGATCTCGTGTCCTCCTCTGACCAAACACACAGCGGCCAACAGCTCCAAAACCAGGGCTTTGGTCCTGCAGAATGCAAACAAAAGGACACTTATATCAAGAAACCAAACCTGCACAAAATACTTAGTGCTACAAACTCTGATAAAACATTCCAAGGAAAAATTAAGAATTCCAGATACAACTCCCAACCAATCAAGACATCTCCAAGGGGCAGGTCAAATGGTCCTATTGGTTTTATGGTTGGCAAATTACAGAGGAATTATCCCACCTATACAAGGAGCTATTCATTAAGATTTGTTTAAGGGCTTTGAAAGATTCTGTATCATGGTCTCAGGGAACAGTCTTAGTTACAAACCGTTATCTTCTATTGACCTTAATCAGCACAACTGACAGACAATTCATCTATTTATAGCTAAAGTTTCCAAAGAACAGCCCTTCTAAAAAAGGTCTTTGATCAAATGTAATAGCTTAAGGGTTTGGATGAAAGCCTTGACAGATAAGAGAGTTCTCATCAACCGTTCGAGAGGTTTAAACACAGAAACTGGAGAAACGTTTGAGGGCAATGATTAATGTTTTCACATATATGTTGGTTAGGAGAAACCAATATATACTGGTATGTGTGTGGTTACCTGGGGTTTTTGTTGTTGAGGCTCAGAGCAATTTCATTTACAGCATGGGGATGGGACATAACCATGTTGAAGCCATACTTCAGCCGAATAATGTGTGATATAGAAAAGGGAAAAATGAAAAGAGATTAAAACAATTATGTTCTGTTTTTCAATTCAGGTGTTCTTAAAAATTACATTTCACAATCTGCTTACCTGGTAGTTCATAATAGCTCTGAGACACATGATGCAGACATGAACGTCATCTTTTTTACACACCAGACGTGAATTCTTCAGAGTTCTACGACTGGGCAAAGAATTAGACCTGAAAAAAGCACTACAATGTTAAGGGCGGTCTTGCAAAAATATATTCCAATTTTCAGAATGAACACAAATGTGCTCGTGTCTGTTTGTAAGCATCTACCTAATGGAGTGCCGTGTGGATCGTGGTATGCTGCTGCCGCTGACCGGTGATGGTAGATTGCTGTCGCCATGGAGATCTTCTATAGACCTGCTCCAAGGGGTCTCTACAGAAGTCTCACCTGTGGTACTCTCTGTTACATCTCCATCAAACCTGAGAGAGAATAAGAGTGTTTAAAGCATAAACAGAAAATGATGTATAGATTGTGTATGACAAAATACCCCAACTTGGAAACAAGTGTGTTTCCACAAGGTATGCCACAAGGTTCCATTCTAGGCCAAGTGTTGTTTTCCTTGTATATGCTTCCTTCAAGTGATATTATTAGGATACATGGTCTTTTGTTTTCATTGTTTTGCATAACACACACACCTGTTTATTTCCTCCAGACCAGAACAAATTACACTAATAATGGAAGTTCTATTCATTGGACCAAATGATCCTAGAGATAAGGTACTACAATCTTTGACTATATATATAGAAAAATATATTAGAAAAACTTTTGCTTGCTTATAAAGTTCTTAATAGTTTATTCCAGTGGTTTCTAATCCTGGTCCTGGGACCCTTAGACCTGCACATTTTGTACATCTCTCTTATCTGACATGCTCATCATTTTACTACTTCACAAACTCATTAAGATCCCAAAACTCTTGCCTTTTGACAGTGCCAATTAAGAAAAACTAAATAAAGAAACAAGATGAGCATTTTCTTACATGGCTCTTAGCCTTTGGAATGGCATCTCTAACACTGTTCAGACAAACTCTATTTAAGTCTACTCTACACTTTTAACTCATCTGTTTAGCCAGGCATATAGAATCCCCATAGTCAGCTTCTAATCCTGCTACACTTATTCGGTAGGCTGGCTATTGATCCTTTCTTTATTAGAAGCACTAACATTACTTCCATTTATTTTCTTTGCTTACACCTTAAGACACCCATGCAGAGTTTCAGTAGACCTTATCATGCCCAATCCCCTGGCTCAGCATCAATCCACACTTGAACTCCTGCAATATTTAATTTAATTTAACTACTTATTAAAGAGAAAATATAATGAAAAATACACAGTTCCAAAATTAACATGTACATGTTTATATTAGGGCTGTCAATTAATATTAATTACATGGTGCGGCGATTAATTAATTCACAAACTAATTTTGGGTAAATGATGATGACAGATTTTTTTTTTTTGGTGAAGTATCCCTTTAATGTTTTTATTATTTATTCATTTATTTTTTTTAATAAATGAAATGATCCTCTAAAGAAGAAACTAAAACTGCCAGCAGGTGTCTTTGGCCACGTACACACTGCAAATAAATTCGGTTGTCAGTTCACCTTTTACTCCTTAAATCGCATTCTGTACACACATAATTCACTAAAATACTGGTGTGACAACCACATTCGACAACTGCATTAACAAAAAATACAGGTAGTGACACATTCTGCACATTTACAGAAATTCTACGCAGTGTGTACGGAACTGAACTGAACAACTAGTTGTTAATGACATATCAGAAATGTGTCTTAGTCTGTATGTGAGATGCAAGAAAATAACAGTGAAAGAAGTCTTATCCTTAGCACATTTTGAAATGGGGCTAGTTGCTCTCACGAGCACTGTGGTAAATTGTCAGTGTTGCCAGATCTTCATAGAAAAAACACAACAAACGAGGACAAGCACAAAAACACCCAAATGCTTTGTGTTTTATAACTCCAAAAAAATCGTATATCTCATATCCGCAACAGACCACTTTCTTAAGTCCATAAAGTGCCTAGCTTTATGAGCTAAGACCAAAACAACATGCCTAAAAGTAGGGGTTGACCGATATGTGTTTTTCAGGGCCGATGCCGACACCGATTATTACAGACCAAGTAGACCGATAACCGATATTTTGAACCAATATATGTCTGGTGTAAAAATTAAAATGAATGTCAAAATTAAGAATAACAAGGGCTCTGACAAAAACTGCCTTCCCTGGTGTTGGTTGCACTTCTTACTCTTGTCTTCCTCCATGCATCCATCTACAATAAGGGTAATATAAAGAGAGAGTTAAAAGTGGGGCCACTGTAGGGCTGCACGATATATTGCATGCGATTGTCATGCACATCTCTTCAGTAAAGCCGGTTCTGTGATTAGTATTAAATCTCCATCACCTGCTTTCCAACCCAGTAGATGGAGCGGAAGTTAATACACAGAGCCATAGTTCACTGACAAGCTGCGCAATTCGCGCTCATAATCACAGATGAATCGCCTTCGATAATGAACGTGATATTGCGTAGCTTGTCAGTGAACTACGGCTCTGTGTATTAAATGCCGCTCCATCTGAAAGCAGGTGATGGAGATTTACTGCTAATCACAGAACTGGCTTTACTGACCAGATGGACATAGATGCTTCACACTATCGCATGGAATATATCGTGCAGCCCTAGGCCACAGTATGCTTCATGATTAAGCCTATGAATACTGTACTACAGCTAAACAGCTTGGGGAAATGTAAGTATTTGGCTTTAATAATTTACATGTTAGAAATGTATGTGTAATAGCATAACCTCTCATAATTCTTCATTAATTATTTACTGATGACTAAATCATAACCTACAAGAGGTGACTATTCAATTCATCATCTAATGCACATCAATTGATTAACTTAAAAAGCACAATATATATATATAAGAGTAAATAATTTAATTGTCTTCATAGCTCCATTGTAGAAGTTGTTAAGGAAGACTAACTATTTTAATGAAACTATAACACTAATAGCCTGTTATAGGCACACTTGGATCAATAGCCTATTGAAATGTCATCTTAATCTTGGCCTATGTGACAGTATCTTAATCTTGGCCTATGTGACAGTAATTTCCATTAGTTTTAATTTACAGTGCAGTGCAAATGAAGGCATAAAACATTAATTTTATTTACCTTTTAATCAAATGAGAGTTAAACTCTATTTTTTGGCAAACAAATGGGTTTACTATTAAAATTAAAACATGGAAGAAATAGATTATTCTTTTAAACAAAAGTTGTAATAATTGTTGTAGTAGTATTAGTAGATAAACAGAACTTTTATTTTGACGGGTTGCCATGAGGACCTCTTAAGTTTCTGTAGCCTATGTATGATATGACGATCGTTTTACTCAAATGAAACGGTCAAATGCTCATGAAGTAACTCTCAGAGCAGTTCTGGGGATGTTGTTCACGTATTTATGTCCTCATTAGGGCTTTTCACACTTGACATTGTTAACCCTGGGTCATCCTAAACCCCAGATAAAGGAATCCTGGGTTATCTGTAATCACGTTTCACACTGCTCATTCTATACCTGAGATTAACTGTTAACTCTGGGTATTCATTAACAGAGGTTTCACACTGTACATTCCTAAACCCCGGGTTAACGTTCTTATTTGCATATTTGCGGTGTCACTGTCACTGATTGGACGAACAGCAGGCAACCTGTTTACACGGATTTTCCAGCTCTTGCCAGTTATTAAAAACTACGTCGCCTCTTATGTCTTTAGATCAGCGAAGACTGAGGAACACCTGATCATAGCTGTACAGGCAGGAATAGCCATTTTTAAATAAATTTAGTAGCAGAGCTACTGCAAGCGATTTAGTGCTGGAAATCCATTTATCCTTTGCTGAAACTTCTGCGTCTTCATGAAGAGCGCAGGTCATGGTTGCTTAGCAACGGCAGACGCCATGGGAGCGCAAGCTACAGAGCGCTTTGGAAAGGAGAAAGCGGCGTGCTTAGCGTTTTAAATGCGTTTTAGGCACGACATGTGAACGGCCTCAAGAGACGCACAAAGGCAAGAAAACAAAGACAAAAGTACAAAAGAAAGAAAACAAGGAGCAAAGTATATGAATATTTCTTAGAATTTCTTTTAAGTGTGGAGAGACTAACGTTAGTGTTTACTTGTACAGTAGCGTAAGAATAATACCATCTCCTATTCACTCCAGTTCACACGCTTTCCGTCTTTTGATATTTCTTCTCACCGGCTGCAGTTTACACGACGCGCGTTTCCTGTTACTGACGTGACATGAGCCTCACTGCTCAATTTCTGATTGGCTGTCTGTTGCCAAACGTCCAGCAGCAACAAGCAAACACTGCTTGTTTCACACTGAACAAACTTAGCACCGCAATGCGGGGATAACACCACAAATGCGGTGCTAACCCTGCTCCGGAGCAGGGTTTCATAACCCTGGGTAAAATGCGGTGCCAACACTGCTTTCAAATTACAGGTGTGAAATGTGTCTTTACCCGGGATTAAAAGCGGTGTTTAGAACGACGATAACCCGGGGTTAAGCGCAGTGTGAAAAGCCCTATTTAGTGAGACGGCAGATGCTGAAAACACCGCGAGCGTCGCGCACTTCAGTGTGTGTGTGTGTGTGGTAATCAAAACTGCACGTCTGTGCCATTCACATATACAGAGACACGCAGAACATGCAGAATTCATATTTAAATAGTCTTTTTGCGGCTTAATGTTTACAGATACTAGTCCATAGCGCGAGTCGATTTAAGTGTACTGACCTACTTTTGATTAATTCATCCAAACTTTGACAAATTCCATGACTCCGCGTTATACAGTAAATTCCATTTATATGACTGGATTCCGCGATTCCGTCCACGTTTTCCCCATCGCGGAAACCATAAATAGATAATATTGAGGTGTTTTGCAACTTCAGTGTAGTGGATTGTGATTTATTGCAACTTGAGCAACGTCTGCTGCTGCCTTTGAGACAACTGATGCGTGATCACTGAAGCAGCTTCAGTTAGCAAGCGCTTTCGGTGTGAGAGTGCCTTTAGTCTTCCACGTTGATTGGTCGGACTCGTGACTCCCAACAAATCAGATGCGTGGTGGGCGGAGACTGCTCTAGGCCACAGATTGGTGAGTTCCGACAGGCTGCATCAGAGCCAAATAGCGCGTTTCAAAATTAAATTATTTTATCGGCACATCGGTTTTGAAAATGACCGATACCGATAATCATAAAAATACTTAATATCGGCGCCGATAATCGGTCGACTCCGACCTAAAAGTGCTTGTAAATATGAGGACATGGCAACACTGCAAGACAGCGCTCTCTAAAGCATTCTCCCGAGCATAAACAAAACACAGAACGTCTATCAGCGGCAGTTTAGTTAAAATCGACGGATAAAAAGAGTCTTTAGCTAAAAAATGGCAGTTACCAAATGGCTAAATTCTTATACACTCCCGCAAGACACCAAAATGTTGCTATGGTTACAAATGCGGGAGTGACTGCTGTTCCGTACACACATGGATCGATAATTTACAGGACTCACTCCCACATTTAAATGCGGTTGTCACTCCTGAAACTTGCAGTGTGTACATGGCCTTTATGAGTCATTCATTCATGTGATTCGTTCAAACAGCTGATTCAGGAATTAAGTAAACGGCTCTCTCTATGAATGGCCTTTGAATCATTAGCCCCTTTCACACTGCACGTTGGTCCCGGAAAATTGCCAGAAAATTGCCGGAGTGCCTTCTGTGTGAACGCAAACACATCCCGGGATTAATTCCGGGATTGATCCCGGGTTGGGGACCTAGTAACATTGCCGGGTTCAGTCCCGGAACGAGCGCTGTGTGAACAAAAGCCGGATCAATGCCGTAAAGGGTGTGTCGAAGTGATGACGCACTTTATCGTTCGACTGTTTTACCAGTTGTTTTGAAGGCAGATCAACGTTCACACGACGAAAAATGTGTAAACTGGAATGAAGCAGCGATCAGGGAGCTCCTCACTATCCGCGCTGAAGCTGAAATCGTTCTCCAGTTTAGTGAAATGGTGCGCGGCGCATTATACACGTCACATGAAATGTCACGTGTCTTCACGGGATCTTTACGGGTTGTATGTGAATGCACGCACAGATTCCGGAAAATCACAGGCAGTGTGAATGAACCAAAATCAAACGATCCCGGGATGATTCCCGGAACACATTACCCGTGTATTTTCCGGAATCTCTGTGTGAAAGAGGCTATTGATTCACACGATTCGTTCAAAACGCGGATTTAGGGCTGTGCGATATGACGATATATATCGGATGGACGAAATAAAAAGTCTATCGTTTCATATTATGTTCTATCGTTTATTTCTTGGTGTCGCAAAATACATTGTTTACGGTAATACATTTTCATCATTTGGATGACTGCGATCTTTACACGCCACCACGGGGCGTGAAGGGGAGACAGAACCAGGTGGAGAACGACCAGAACTAAACGAGGGACTACATCTGTAGCATGAGCACGCGTTTTTAAGCACTGCAGTTTTAAAACAACCGATTTTAAGCTGTTGAAACACAAACAACCGAGCTATGTGTGCGCCGTCTCGGTTTCTGTGTGAGAGGACCGCGCTTTTTTTTTGCCGCTTTATTGGCTTTGAACGATTACATAAACACACTTATATGCGTCAGAATCCCCGTCTTTGCAAGTATCCTCATAAACACACTGATTTAGGTCTTAAGAGAGAAAACAGCTGAAAGAGAAAACGCATATGTAACAGTGTATTGGATCCGGACTTCGGTCTTAAAGGGGAAGCTGTCCAATATTCGTTCTGTCTGCCATTCATATTAATCATAGCACATTGCTAGAAAATCTCTCACTGCTCTTGACTAAATCACTTTTGTGACTTTAATAAGAAGAAATAAAAAAATAATAATAATAATGATATATTTATATATATGTATATAATCTATATATAATACACGTTAATTATATCTATCATAGATAGATAGATACAGCACTATCTATCTATCTATGATAGATATAATTAACACGTGTATTATGAATAGATTCTATACATATATATATATATAAATATATCATTATTTAAAAAAATATATATAATAATAATGATATATTTATATATATGTATAGAATATATACATAATACACGTGCTAATTATATCTATCATAGATAGATAGATAGATATAATTAACACAGTGAAGACTAATTAATTTACACAATGTATGTAGCGTTTCTTATTTATTGTAGTTTTTTGTCCTATTGTTTGCAATTAGTTTCTTATTCTTATTTCATCACTGACTGTTTATTTATCTTCAGTGAGCTTGAGTTTTTTTTTTTTTTGTCTCTTTTCAGGCTTGTATTAGTTTGATATTGACATTGGTGACAATGATTATGAAAATTCTATAGTATCAAAGAATTTAATATCATAAAAACCTTTTTAAATGAAAAAAAATACTATGCCATGATATATATTGTTATCGTGATATAAAATTAGTCTAAAAAGATTTTGGTCATATCGCCCACCCCTACGCGGATTCATTCAGAAACTAAACACCACTACGTTGCTCACAGACGCACAACAGTTCTGCTGTGACCTTATTGGTAATATTTTCATTGGCAAAATTGAGCAAAAACACACAATATTGTGTTTAAAATATAACAATATTTTTATTTACTGAACTATTGTATGAAATCACATTTGCTATTCACTATTTCACTATTCAGACATAAACAGCACTCTCTGCTCATGTGATTTCACTTATCATGTGATATAAACGAGACAGGGGGATTTTTTGCCCCATTATCTTGAATTATAAGGCATAACTGCATTAATGAAGTTGTTGCCCTGCATCGTATTTGTCAACAGTCAACTTTATGACATGTTAGATGACGTACGGGCCTGGGGCAGGGCTAGTGTGTTAACGGTGTTAAAATATTTTAATTACATTATTGTTTCATAAATAATTAATTAAGTTAATGTGCTAAACCGACACCATTAGTTTATATAAAACTTTAGGTACTTTTTAAGTTAAAATGGTAATCACATCACAAGATGCTGAAAAACTTTTTTTCACAGTTTTCCAATTCATCGTTTTCGATCTTGCTTTCACACTAATTTATATACACATTTCCATTCATCAAACCTTCTGTCAAAGCTAAATGAGGCACGTATTTTATTCATCACCCCTCTTTCGTTTCTCAAAAGCAACCTAGCAGTCAGGGGTGACAAGACTTCAGTAACAACAGTAGACTGTTGTGACAACCTCTAGCAAAAGTGTTTTGATGTGGTAAGCAAAAGACAGCAGGAAAGACGACAAAAATTAAGATTGACAAGCAAAAGAACTACTTACGTGACAGCATACTGGGCAAAAGACAGGTACTCCACAAGAACATCAAGCCCTTTATTTTCCTCATTGAGAAACTCTCTCACCCACCTAAGTGAAGAACAAAACACTTAATAACCTTTCTCTGACTGAATACCTCAAAAGAATCCTTTCACAGTTCTAAAATGAACTTAATTCATGTTACATTGAGGTTGATTCATTGGACATGCGACTCACCCAATGTGATTGGTCCTAAGAGATATCTCCAGCTCTCTGAGCACCTGAGTTGACTCTTGAACTCGCCTTCTAAATTTCTGTCAAGAGGAAGAGATGTCCACTTCTGAGCAAGTATGTACTTGATTTGGTTGGAAAGTAGCAACTTTTTGATGATGAATGTGAAATACTCTAATAAGTTGTCAACTTATCAGAAAGTAAATATTTTACACACATTTATATATATTTTTAAACTGTTTTTTTTTTTACATCCTTTCTGAGCTTGATGATCTTGAAAATGATCTTTTTTACCCACCACAAGAGTGCTGTTACGCTTATAGCCTTGAAGGAAACTATCAACATGTATCCACATTTTAGAAAACCTAATTTATAATTTACATTTATGAAATCTTACAAAAAAAAAAATGTGTATAGGTTCAAGGCTATTTTTGATCAACAGGTGAGTATATTGAACCAAAACTTTTAAAGACAAGTAATTTCCTGACAATTAACAGTTATATAGCCTACTGAATCATACTCAGACTTAATGCTATTTTTGATCAACAGCAAAACTTTTAAAGCAGTAATTTCCTGACAATTAACAGAACCGCTTGACTTAATGGAGAGAACTGCCAGGTGACTTATTTCTTAGCATAAAGAGGACAATGATACAAGAGCAATACCAAATTATTGTTTTAAGTGTCAAAATATAGCAGAAGTAGCACCGACATTCAAAAACAATGGACTTGTGACAAGGCTCCTGAAATAATCAGGTCTTCACTTTGTTTTCATTTATTGATGAGTGAATTTTTGCTAGAAAAAGAGCAGGAGAAATAGCATGCAAGTGTCTCAGAGCCGGCAAAAGCTATGAAAAGAGTGACACTTTATCTCACAGAGTATGACGCAGCCTGCAGAAGTGACATGCATGGTTGTTGTCACCACTAGAATTACCCTACTGTAGCCAAAGCAAAATAAACTCATTTAACCTCTTCCAAGGCCCATATCTACAAAATAGAGACTTCTGGGAATCCATACTCTGGTCTCAAGAGACCAAGTCAATCATTTCGGACCCAAAAGCATCCAAAATGTTCTGGTGTTGCTAGAGGAGGAGTACAGTGAGAAGTGTTTGGTACCCACAGTGACATTCAGTGGTAGTAAAGCTCTTCTATAGGGATGAATGAGCGCTGAAGGTGTGAGGGAGTTGTGCTTTATCAACGCTGTCATGAATTCACACACTACTGTGTGATGGAATACAAAAACTTGAAAGAAGATGCTACCCTCCCCTCATTCCCTGCATTATTGGGATTTTTTTCAGCATGACAATGAAGATATTCATTCTCACAAGGTGAAATTCCTTCAGTGGACATGTATTTCACTCAATCTTAACGCTCTTGAGCAGCTGTGGGGGATTCTGTGGAGACGAGCTGAGCAAAACTTGCTATTAAAGACCAGAGCATTTAAGGAGGTCGTCCTCCAGGAGTTAAACAGGACAGATGTGAAAATTTGTCATGAACTTGTACACTCAGTGCCAAGAAGGGTCAGAGCAGTATACTTAAAGTTCTGGAGGACATACTAAGTACTAGAATATTATACATTTGCTGAATTAAATCTAGGGTGTACTCATTTCTGCAATCATTCATTTAAACAAAATCGGCTAATTTACTTATCTTACAGAAAATATTGGCATATATTTTGTTGTTTTTATTAAGTATATGTTTAATACATTTCAATTTTGCCATCTTTCCATGAATTATATTAGTGATCATTAAGAAAATACATATTTTATATTTATTCAGAGGGGGTGTACTCTTTTATGCTGTGCACTGTACATGTTCATACTATCTACTAAATACTAACTGCAAGTTCCTTGTGCTTAAGGGCACAATGATAATCACCTCTTACAGAGCTTGAATGTACAACCTTTGGATAACAGGGCTAGATCTTTAAATATTTGTGGTCTATTAATATAGCAGACAACAAGCCACAGAGACAGTCTGCATACATGAAGGAACTCACCTTCCTGGTGACGGCAGGGTCCAGAAAGCTTCTGAGCTTCAGGATGTACGTATGGGGAGGATTCTTCACTTGGAATCGTTCCTGTAAAACACACAAATGATGCTATATTTCTATTATTCATATTTAACACTCCTCTTGAAGCAAGTTCAAACCCCCTCCCCAACTTCAACATAAAACATTAACTAAGCAAACCTTCTTTTCTTTTCAGTTATCCTCTGATCTAATTCCCAATCAGAGTCTCACTTTTACCCAATCACTTCTGAACCACATTTCAGCCTTGAAAGCATCATGGCAATCACTGAGATATGATCATTCATTATTTAGACAGCAGGCATTTCACACTCTTTCACCTCAACAAACATTTCCACAGTCAGCCATGTTCTCCTTTTCTTACGTCAGTGTAGCCATGGTGACATGATACGGTGGATGTAGAGAGAATGTATTAATAAAGAATGTGTTTACTTAGTGGTGCTGTTATAATAAAAAAACTTTCCTCTGTGTATATGTATTAGGGCGATGTATTATATACTGTATCTGTACTCATTTTAAACTTGGATCGATTTAGAGTTCTAAAGGTGTACAGGAAATACAACAAAAAGAAAAGGTCAGATGTAGTGTCATTTAACCAACTTTAACACAATGGATAATTAAATATGATTTCTGTCATTGTAAAATAATAAAATATTTTCTGCTTTATTGGAATCATTCTTATACTAAAGGATGCTAACAGGAAATAAAACAAATAAAATGACAAAGTTTTGATGGGGCCACGCAAAAAAATAGATCTATAAATGAGTGTATTGTGTATTCCAGTGGTTATTTAATCAGCTGACCAGATCACAAGTGTCTGTTGTTGTTTTTTTCCAGTGAATAAAAACCCAAGAAACCACAATAGAGCACTTGGTAGGACTAAAAGAGCTCTTGCTACAGAGGTTCTTGTGATATCAATGTCACATTAAATATCAAACATTACAATATTATGTTGAACGTTGTATACACATTGTAACTGGAATTTTGTTTTTGACAAAAAAAAAAGAAAGTCAAAGAGGATTTAGGGTGTCATGCACATGGGTTGTCATTTTTAAATTTTAAAACAGTATTTTTTTCTGACATAAAATATTGGTCAAACTATATTTATTTGAAATGGAACAGTTTACTGAACTCACAGAAAACACATTAAAAATAATAAGAAGAAACTGAATATGTTTTTTATGGCACATATACTATGATATATGTGAGGAAAACTGTTGTTGATATTTATATGGCCAAAAGGCAAGATCAAATTCTGATAGCTTGTAATGTAAATCAGTGAGAACATTAAAGCAGACTAATGCACAGAAATAGCAGTTGTCACTCTATATCTCCCAATAGTATTATGATATTATACTTAGTTTATAACTGAAACTCTGTAGTTTTTATTCTGGGGGGCAAAACATATAATGCCAGGCAATACAAAGATGATTAAGGGATGTACAAATTCCTCAAAAGCCTGATTTTTCATATTTGATACTGACATTTTAATATGATTTCTCTACCTTTTCATCATTATTATATTTTTTTTCAAGAAAACAACAACAACAACAACAACAAAAAACATTGTTAATCAAGTTGCTTCAGTCCAGTAAGTAAGTTTTCCTCTGGGAATATCACAAACAATATAAAAGTTATTCTTACTGTTTATAAGATTCACAGCAAAAAGACACATGTACCACAACCTAAAGGAGGACATTTTTAGAATTATAATAAAAGGTATTTTACTTGCTAAAAAGTATAAACTATCAATCAGATGAAAAAGGCATGTACAGGTGCATCTCAATAAATTAGAATGTCGTGAAAAAGTTCATTTTTTCTTGTAACTTATTTAAAAAAGTGAAACTTTCATATATTTTAGATTCATTACATGTAAAGTAAAACATTTCAAAAGTTTGTTTTGTTTTAATTTTGATGATTAGAGCTTACAGCTCATGAAAGTCAAAAATCAGTATCTCAAAATATTAGAATATTTACATTTGAGTTTCAATAAATGACCATCCATACAGTATAAATTCTGGGTATCTCTTGTTCATTTGAAACCACAATAATGGAGAAGACTGCTGACTTGGCAATGATCCAGAAGACGAACATGGACTGTTGCTCAGTGGTCCAAAGTCCTCTTTTCAGATGAAAGTAAATTTTGCATTTCATTTGGAAACAAGGTCCCAGAGTCTGGAGGAAGAGTGGAGAGGCACAGAATCCATGTTGCTTGAAGTCCAGTGTGAAGTTTCCACAGTCAGTGATGATTTGGGCTGCCATGTCATCTGCTGGTGTTGGTCCACTGTGTTTTCTGAAGTCCACAGTCAACGCAGCCATCTACCAGGAAATTTTAGAGCACTTCATGCTTCCTTCTGCTGACAAGCTTTATGGAGATGCTGATTTCATTTTCCAGCAGGACTTGGCACCTGCCCACACTGCCAAAGGTACCAAAAGCTGGTTCAATGACCATGGTGTTACTGTGCTAGATTGGCCAGCAAACTCACCTGACCTGAACCCCATAGAGAATCTATGGGGTATTGTCAAGAGGAAGATGAGAGACACCAGACCCAACAATGCAGATGAGCTGAAGGCCACTGTCAAAGAAACCTGGGCTTCCATACCACCTCAGCAGTGCCACAAACTGATCACCTCCATGCCACGCCGAATTGAGGCAGTAATTAAAGCAAAAGGAGCCCCTACCAAGTATTGAGTACATATACAGTAAATGAACATACTTTCCAGAAGGCCAACAATTCACTAAAAATGTTTTTTTATTGGTCTTATGAAGTAGGCTATTCTAATTAGTTGAGATAGTGAATTGGTGGGTTTTTGTCAAATGTGAGCCTAAATCATCACAATTAAAAGAACCAAAGACTTAAACTACTTCAGTCTGTGTGCATTAAATTTATTTAATACACGAGTTTCACAATTTGAGTTGAATTACTGAAATAAATGAACTTTTCCACGACATTCTAATTTATTGAGATGCACCTGTAGTAAATTTTGTACAACAGGTTTTCAGCAAAGTTTTGAGCATGTTGATAATTTAGAGGCCATGAAACTTGCCCATCAAATATGATACAGCAGGCTTTATAGAGTTAACATTGGGTATAATAAAGACTAGAATTTTCTGTGAAAAGGAAAAAAGACAGCTGTAACAACCTCTGACTAAGATATGCTTATATAACAGTTCTGTAAAATTGCTTTCTGGCTTATCTGAGACTCATTATGCAGAATGCATGTAAACAGACTCTCTCACCTGATCACATATCAGCTCCCATTTTTTTTCATTGTCATACTGTCTAAGGAGCCTCACTTTATCCGGAGGAAGGTTCATAGAGTTCTGAGAAAGACAGAAAAAGAGAGTTAAAGTTCTTTCTTCCTCACATGTTTGAAGGCATTATGTACATAACATGTTCATCAAAAACACAAGTGATGAAAAGCTAAATAGCTAGTGTCTGAAATTCCTGAGACACCATGGATTTTTCTGTGCAAGTTGTTCAAAAGCAAAGACGTCACCAGCAGTGTATAACCAGTTTACTATTTTGTCCCATCTTTCATCTAAATTCAAATCTAGATTCCATCTGAACAGATTAAATATCTTCAGAACAGCCACATTCTTCTCTGCAACAATCATACATAATATAAATATCTGCAATTGCATACAGAATTTCATCAGCATTAAAAAACAAATGTATGAATTTAATGAAACTTTCATGACAGTGGCTCCCTAAAGGAATAGTTCACTCAAAAATGGAAATTGGAGTGAGGATTACTTGTGGATTATTGTTTTGTTTTTATCAACTTTTTTCTGTAACCGTATCAAATATAATGCTAAATTTCTCCAAATCTGTTCCAATTAAAAAACTCATCTACATCCAGGTGGCCTGATGGTGTTCATTTTTTTGGGTAAACTACTTCTTTAAGACAAGCAGATTTAAGGAAAGAAACCCAGTATGAAACCTTTTCTTTTATCCACCATGAATTTTATTGAAAAAATGTCTCCATAGTGGTTATTACATTTTTGTTACACATTTATATGCTTATTTTGTACAAATATTAGGTAATATAATGGAATATAATTTAAATATTTAAATTAATTTAACTGAGCCCATCAAAGATAACTGACTGAAACACTGTTAGTTCCTCGTGCATTTTTCTTGATACTTTCTGTTCTTCTATTTGGGCATAATAAGCCAAGCCCAAGTTTGATTAAATGATTAATGAGAGAAAAGCTCTGGAAATCAAACAGTCTGAGCATCAAATGAAAACACAGCAGCAGTGTCCAACATGTGGAAGAGGGCGAAGAGACTTGGGCTGCAAAAGCCAACTCTATTGGGACAGAATTTGTGATGCAAATCTGAGAAAACGAGGCAGCATTAACCGATTTGCATTCACTCCCCCCCGCTCCGTATCTCCTCTCTCAGGCACAAACACAGACACAAACAGACAGACATGCCCACACACATGCACAATGCACACATGGCATGAAGCGGTTATGCTGATTTGCAGACTTTTGATTCTCAATGCACTGATTAGATCATGAGTGTTCAGAGGGCAGGTCTCTAATGTAAGCAAATGACATGTGTCTGTTTGGAGGACACTCTGAAAATCCAATCAGGGAGATAAGCAACAGATGACCTATTCTAAGTGCATTGTTTAAAGACCCTTGAGAACTTCATATGTAAAGCTTGTCAAAAGAATGTGGTTTTGAATCCGCAAGGCACTGTAATGACAGACATGAACAGGACCAGCCAATATCAATAAGAAAACAGGTCTGATCAAAGTCAATGGTACAATACAGAGACAAGTAGTTACACTTTATTGATCTCCGAAGGGAAATTTAGGGTCTCTGGGGAGAAATTTGTACCACTCCAAATGTAATTTTAATAGACTGCAAGCTTGATTCTGATGAGAGAATTAAATCACAGGATAGATATCATGTATGTCCCTCAAGACATTATCTTGAAGAGCCCTTCCTGACAAACTGGAGCATTTCAGACCCCATTACAGACAACAATCAGACAGGTTGTGCCAATGGCTGAAATCTCAACCAACAAGACCATACTGACATAGTAGCTCTATCTGTATCTAAATAAGTGCATTTACTTTTGATGCCACAGGGGTTATTGCTCATGTTAAAGCACATAAAAGAATCCTATTTAAAAGCAAATGCAGGGATCACAGTGGCCTACAGAGCACGTTGCGCTTACTGGATTAAGGACAGACTCCTTAAATCATACATGAACGCATAATCACCGCAATAAGAAAGCATGTGTGCAATCTCACAATTCTGGTGACGCTAAAACAGATGGAAAAACCCAAAGGATTTCACAATAAAGGTGCCGCGCGCCTGCAATTAGTAGCTATCATGCTCGCGCAGACAGCATCAAAGCAATGCACACTGCCAACCGCACACAATAGAGGCGTGTGTGCTGGCGTGGGCTGCCAGCTTCCATACTAGTTGTGCAAATGATACAATTACATCGATATGGCTTTTGAGGATATAAGTGAAAATTACCAGTGCGATTGCAAATCTCTCCTCCAGTTCGGCCGGGTCCGGCATGGGCAGTTTAGGGGGTTTGCTGCCCCTCGCCCTGAAATCTGTGAGATGAGCATCCATACTTTCTGCGTTCCCCATGTTTTTTGTCTGATGCCCAGCGACGGTAAACCCTTTGGAAAAACGTATTCAGCACCAAAATGTAACCAAGAGGCAAAAAGCAACCAAAAAAGATAGTGCAGGCTTTTTATAGGTGACCAGACACTCTCTCCATAGATGCAAACCCGCAGCGCTCTGTATCAGATGCGAGACTTCGACAATAGCATCCCTACATTGTTAATCCGTATCTGTCGGGCCCTCCGTTCATTTTTCGGAGCTGTTGAGCATCGTTCACTCAGCGGCTCTGAAGCTGGGCGCATTTATCTGTATCATGCACAATAAATGCACCGCTGGAGGTTTGCGGCATGATAACGCGCATGGCTCGGACTCGGGCAGGCCAGTTAATCCGCGCTGTGTGGATGATAACAGACGGACTTCGACAAAACGCAAACTCCCCCATTCAATCCCCGACACAATGAAGTCTTTCAGCACCGATCCCCCGCTGGGGAGTGCCAAAAAGCCATGCTGAGGAGTCGAGGGGGAGGCAATGTTTTGTTCTGTTGCATGCTGGTATTTGTAGTTTGCACAGCACAGCAGCGACAATAGAATTACTGTAACGTTCTAAAAATCCGACTCCTAAAGTACTACATTTATTGTAGTGTATTGTAGAAACGACTGTGTTCATGTAACGTTATGGCGTTGTGCATTATTTTATCCATTTTATGTTTTATTTTGTTGTTTTTTTATTTTACATTTACATTCTTCAAAATAGCCACCATTTCCCTTCATAACAGCTTTGCACACGCTGCCTGGAATTTAGTACATTTTGAAGGAAAATAAGGAAATTATAATAAATGTTATAGTTTGAATTTAAATTAGAATTACAGAGAAAATTAATACGCTTATAACCTTTTATTTTATGTTTAACGAGGCAATTATGCCTTTTTAAGTGATAAAAAAGTATCACCTGTCATATAGCCTATACTTTACTGAAAAACTTTAAATCAGTCAAAGTGTTAGGCTATGTTATGTTTTTGGCATTATTTAAATGTGGTATTTTTTGTATGTTTTTATAACCATATGACCTGTCATTGCATTAGCTGTGTGCTTAATATTATATATATTTTAATGTATACATTTTAATATATTTGCAGTAACATTCAGATTTTAGCTTAAATGTATTGGTATATTAGCATTAGCTACATAAACTAATGTATAGGCCTATTGTTAAATTTAGTAAATTGTTCCTGTGGTCATGTTTTTCCACTAAAGACCTGAAGGAATCCTGATTCTTCTCCAACTATTTCAATAATTCCAGTGAAGACAAACTATGGCAACAGCTTTGGGAGGGTAAATTTGTTACAGTGGATATTTTCTTCCAGACTAAATGTAAATATATAGCACAAACATAGTGTGAACAGTCATGAAAATGTACTCTCTTTAAGTACACTTAGGCAGTCTTTTATTTGATTAATACTAAGCACACTTCTTTTTCGCGTAGGGTCACGCTGTGCTTTGAACTGCCTGAAAAAGTAATAATGGCATTGCATGCCAGTATAATGAAAATCTGCATCTCTAAATAATTATAATTTTGACAAACAAACAACATGAATGTCACAAAAGCACAGAAGGGAAACACTTTATTTATATGTTCACTGTTCAGAAAATCACTGCCAGTTATGCTGAATAAACCAAAACTAACAAACAGGGCCACTTAGATTTGTTGATTTGTGTTATAAGTTTTAATATACTACTTCTGATGTGATGGGATATTTAAAGCATTATATGTTAAGTGAAAAATAAAAAGATAAGACAAAACAGCTCTGAGTTTTAATTCTATGATTAATTCATTCTCAGAGAATAGTGCAGACACTCAAAGGCAGCAGAAGCCTGTACGAGGTTTATAAATATCATATGAGGGGTTGTATTGCAGGTTGCAGCACAAAATTTACCATTGCTCTGTCATGCAAGTGAATTAACTCAAAGAGGGCAGAATGAATTCAAAGTGCAAACAGCACAGACAGTCTAATGATGATCACATTCTTCTATCAGCTACAGTTTCTAACTGACTGAATTAACTACATTCAATCATTTAGCAACAATAATTCTTATAACTATTAAATAAAATATAATAATATATAATCATTAGTTAATATCTTCATACAGTTAAGTCTCCAAAAGTATTTAAACTGTCTTCATTTGATTCCAATACCATGTAGACTAGACTAGTGTTATTTGAAGAAGCACTGTCGTGTTTATAACACTAGATTGCACTGCAGTGCAGACCTAAAATGTCAAATGTGTGCACAATAGTATACTGACTCACAAAATTACTGCCATGGATGAAATCAATGTAACGTAATCAGTATGATAAAACAAGTGGTGGATTTTTTCATTGCTATACACATTTAGTTTTGTAGTCCATTTTGGTAAATCAGTCGGGATAATTGTCTGGACACAATGGCACAAGCTGGAATGTCTTTGATCTTGGCAAACAGTTTTACCACAAACCAGTTGCTCTTTCCAAACTATTCTAGGCAGTAAGAAGAAATATGGAGATGGTGTAAAAAAGAAGAATGGAAATGGTGTAAAATGTTTAAGATATTCATAGTTTCTGTGTTATTCAGTCTTTCACTTCTCCATCATTATCCACTCCTGTTTCCATCATTATTCAATCCTCTTCCTCTCCTTCAGCGTCACCCTCTCCTTCCTCCTCTTGCATAAACTCCACCATCAGTTCAGCAGTACAGGTGGCTTCTCCCAGACTGTTGACGGCTTTGCAGGTGTACTTGGCATCATCATCAGGACAGATCTCTGAGATCACCAGGCTACAGTGGCCATCCTCTTCATAGTCAATCTGGAAGTGACGCGTCTCCTTAATAGGCTGGTCTTCCTTGTACCACACAATCTCAGGGTCTGGGTAGCCTTTGTGTTCAGAAGACACAGTAAATCAGTAATAAATCAAAAACACTGTTAAAAATTAAATGCAAATGCAAGTGGACCACACAACAACAGTCATTGAACTTAGGTCTACCAACCATTAACCATAAGAGAAAAGTGGACCATATTATGGTGTAAGTGTAAACACTACGAATCATACCCAACGCTAATTTGCTAATTTTCTGACTCATGATGATCAAATTGCCAAGCTTTTACATTATTTGTGACTTTTGAACATCACCATATTAAAGGGAGAGAAGGTAAAAACAATCCTCACAATATTGTTGATAAGGAAATGGGTAGGTAGAGAAAAGGATAACTGTTTTCATTTTAAATCCTGAAGGAGATAAAATTACAATACCTATAAAAATATATATTTTTAAAACTGCTCAACCAAATGGCTGATGAAATTTATAAAATTATAAATTTAACTAATAATAACATTATATTATAGCTAGTAATGTTAGCATGTACAAAAAGCATGTACAAATAGTTTTTTTGTTGCATTAGGATTAAAGTATTTTCTTATTAATTACAATTTTTTTTTAAATAATTTTAAAGAAATCCCTTCAGTCCCTAAGACATGTTTAGACACCATAAAGATATTTATTTTTCTTTAGCGTCCAATGGGATTGAAAAAGAACCTGGAATTTCACTTACAAGATAAAGTACCTTTCAGAAGTTTAGAGTCAGTAAGAAATGAATACATTTATTCAGCAAGGATGCATTAAATTGATCAAAAGTGACAGTAAAGACATTTATTTAAATTTAAAGTTTTTTTAAGAGCAGAAAAAAAAATTTAAGAGAAGAAGAAATATAACTCAGCACTAAGGGCCAGATTTATATCAGCGCAACCCCTCTTTTGCATTAAAAACTACTGTCAAGATTTATTAAAGACAAATTTTTATAAAAAAAAACGTGTCTTAACTCACTCTGCACCTGTGTTGTTAGTAGATACATGCACCTGAGCATCATCAGCTCTGCTTGTTTGTGACCCTATGCTATACAGTACGTGTGTTATACACGCCATATTGTAATTACCGTAATAACGGGATATCAATTTGTAAAAAGTGTTCACCTCCTCGTAGAACTTGTAAACTGGAACTTTTCGGAGAGCTACGATTTGTACTACCTGACCACCTAAGATTCATTAAGCGCTACGTTTAGGCATTGAAAGTGCGATAGTTCTGTGTCCGAGTCCAAGGGTTTGAACAGCTCCAAGTAGAATGTCACGTGTTGTCATCTCGAAATTACAGTAATTACAACATGGCGTGAATGCAGCATAATTTCTGCTGCTTTTGGTAGATTGCATTGTCATTACGGAAATGATCTGGCTGCATCTGTGTTGTTTAATTTGCGCATTGTTATTAGATCACCTGCAGAATTTTCCACTTCCATTGGCACTTTTATGGGATTGTGTTCTCACGCTAATTTGCCCTGTTTAGTAAATCTGTCCCTTAAAGTATAAAAGCCTTCAAGGTCAAAGGTCATTACCCTCGATCTTGCAGTCAAAGCGGGCAGCACTGCCTTCCACCACTTCTACATCCTGTATGACAGAGGAGAAGCTGGGGGCCACAGGGGTGCGGTTTTCATCCTCCACACTCTCAAGGAACGGTGCAGGAGGCTCTTCTAAACACAAACACATTTATTAATGTGCAATTAACATTTGAACACATATGACATTTATTATGCAATGTTCAGCATCAATATTGAAAATCGGTTGCTGGACCATTACCATCAGTTGGGGAACTTTTCTTTGGACCGATTCCTCCTAACATTCCCATAGAGCTGAACCTGGAGATGGCTCGCACTGCATTCCCTGTTTTCTGCACAGATACTCAGAAACATGAAGAAAACAGTTTCCCATGTAACTCATAGAAATGAATTCTTTGTCTAATAAATCTAAATAAACGCCAGTGCTTTCACCTGCCAGCGGCGTCTCAGGATGTACTTCTTCATCCTCTCTTTGGACAGTTGTTTAGCCTCCATATTTTTGGTGTCCTGTTTGAGCCAAGAATGCTCTAAACACTGAGCGCAGGTCAGTCTGGCCCTACGGAGTGGGATTTATAGGGTCACAGAATTCAGACCAAATGCTTAAAATCCTTTCATCAACATTCAGCATGAACTAATACATTTGAGTGATAATTAACGTTGCCCATTACACCCTCCATTTTCAATAATGTAGATATTACTAAGTTATTTGTTAGTTGTTTCTGGTCTGTGCCAAGAGCTCAGGATGTGCTGTTCAAGAAATGTGAATCTACAAAGTGCTCTACAAAGGTTTTTGATTATCTTGGAACAATGTTGGTATTTCCATAAAAATGATAATGTTTCTGATTCAAAACTTTCTTCAGAAGGTTTTCTGAAGCTTACCTCATGTCCTTTTTTAGTAGACTGCTGATGAAGTCTTTGGCCTGATCTGAAATCTCATCAAACGCCTCATCCTCAAAATCCCAGGTGGCTGAGGTGACATTGGCAAGAGTTTCATTGTCATTGTCTCCCATGAATGGAGAGAGACCACTGACACTGAGGGTAAACAAGAGGAAGGGTATTAGCCAATAATCTTTGATTCTGTTAGCACACATTCAACCAAAATGTGACGTAAGGTACAACAGGACTAAAAGCATCGGCAAATGTTTTATTTATTTATTTAAAAACATCTTTTTGAACCCATTTTTTTTTATTCAGCAAAGATGCATTAAATTGATCAAAATATCAATTATATTGTCTCACAGTTTCCACTAATATTTATGTAGCAATAAATAAATAATAAATTAATTAATTAATAAATAAATAACCTGAGAAGTAATCAGCATATTAGAATGGTTTCTGAAGGATCATGTACACTTAGCTGCAATTTCATTTTTTTTCACAGGAATAAATTATAAAAAAATCTAATATAAAACAGCTAGTTTTAATGTCAATAACATCTCATAAAAATTTTTTGAACCATATTTTTGATCAAATAAATGCGGCCTTAGTGAGAATAAGAGGCTTCTTTAAAAAATATTACTAACATAAAACTCTTGAATGGTAGTGAATATATTCTGTATATATTCATATTTATTGATTTATTGATTATGTTACATAGTCAATGAAGTGTGTATTCTGTAAGAAAATGCTAAACATCTTATAGTTTAGAGATAGTAATAAAGTCATACAGTTTACAGTAGAGACAATATTTAAAGATATAGAGGCAATGTTTAGTGGATGGGGTGGAGCAGTTTCAGGCATTCTCATCTGCAATATTTAAAAAATTGATAAATCAAGTTTGATCATGACAATTTTTCAGTTCATAGCAAAAAAGAAAAATGTTTAGGAAAGGATTGAGTATTTTGTTTTAATTTATTTTTAATGGCTGTTTAGTGTTTTGGAAAAAAGATCAAATCAAAAATGTCCTTTTACCGCAGGGGGCCTTTAACCTCTTGTAACCTGAAGATGAAAGTAACTGACACAAGTCAGTTTAAATATTTAGACTCTACCTCCAAGGAATCGAATTTGTGTTTATGTGATAAATTGAAAAAGCAAGCTTGGCAAGCGAGTTGTCCAAAAACTAATAATAGCCTTAAAAGGAAATGTTTCCAGACCTCAGCATTGATTACTGTGTCTTTACTGCCACGATTGTTAGCGACTGTTGGAGGAGTTATACTGATGTAGCTGAGATACTGATTTATCACTCACAGAATGTAACAGATGACGCCAATACTCCACATGTCTGTTGGGTAGCTGATAGCTTCATAGTTGATCACCTCAGGAGCTACAAACTCAGGAGTTCCAAACAGAACCTTCAGAGTGCCAGATTCCTCTGAAAACAGAAAAAAAATAAATTAAAAAAATAAATAAAACTGTGCCAGAAAACCAGACACTGTTTGTTTTTGCAGTTGTTTATGCTTGTTTACCTAGCCTTCGAGCAAGTCCAAAGTCAATGAGCTTGATCTTGCTTCCTGTCTTGTTGATGCACATGATGTTCTCAGGTTTGAGGTCCAAGTGGACAATGCCCTGCTTGTGGATAAACTGAACTCCATCAATGATCTGCAGCATGTACTTAATCACCTCTCTTTCAGTCAGCTCGAAATCCTCATCAACGATTCGCTCAAACAACTCGCCGCCAGAAATTCTGCAGCCGGGGTGGGGGGGTGGGGGGGTGGGGGTACAATGACATTATCGTTAAGCGACGCTAACCAATCACTTTCAGACTGCAATCTCAATGCATTGGAACTGTTTGTGCACATTCCATTTAACAACCAGATAGATGAACAGTGTCTAGAGTGCTAAACAATTCTCTTACAGTCAGGGAGATTTAATTCTGGGCTATTTTCCATCATGGCTGCCAAGCTGAAGCAGAGAGCATCCATGCTTTCTTCTCCCCACCTCCCTGTTTCTCTGTTTCACTATATAAGGACATGTGACACACACTTCTCCCATCACAGGGTGCTGGATTTTACATTCCACTCTCGCCATAAAAAGCTAAACTGGTGGAATGATTTAAAGGTGTTGAAAAAACAACTAACAAACACTACAGCCTGTTCAAAGACACCAGGACACACAAGGTAGGTTCAACAACGTGACCTAATGTGATTGCATTACAAAACCTCTTTCTATTAAAACTATTTGGAATAGGGAATTATCTGACCTTAATTTATCTGTGGACTGGGAGAGAGTGTGGTCTAATCTAAATTTGGCTCATCGTCTTATTCACTTCAAAGTCATTCATAGAGCATACATAACTCCTTACAAAAGATTCAAAATGAAACTACAGTCAAATTTTAACTGCCATATATGTAACACTACATCATCAGGTACTTTTCTTCATATGTTTTGGCAATGTCCTGTGTTCATTAGTCTATGGACACATGTAAACCTGGTTTTATCCTCCTTACTACAAATTGATTGGCTTGTTAACCCAAGTTTGTGTCTTCTTAACGATGATTCTGGTCTCTGTATTAGTTCGATGCAAAAGAGAATGTTGTTTGCTGGTTTTACAGCTGCGAAGAAGACAATAATACAGAACTGGTTTACGCCGCATATGTGTGGAAAAACATATTGGATCCATAGTCTCCTGCAAAAAGTGACTTATTAATGTACAACAGCACGAATCAATGGGGCCAAGCCTTCGACCATTGATGCTTGGCAGTGTTTTCTCCTTAATATACGTGATTGTATAAAGGAGTGACTTGTTTTGTGTTTTTCTTGTCCTTCCCTCTCTCCCTCCCTTTTTTACTGGACTTTTGAGATATTGAGTATATGTCTGTTGTTTTGTTTTGTTATATTTTGGATGTTATGTTATGATGTTGTGTATGAAAAGTAAAAAATGTTGATAACAAAAAAAAAAAAAAAGTGACCTAATGTGATCACCGCTCCCAAACTGGGACAAATCCGATGGCCTTCTCATGAAAGCTTTTATTTAGTCAACCTGTATCATGTTAGTCTTTCTGCTTGGAAGATGGAAGATATAGGAACTCACATCTCTAAAACCATGACCATGTCAGATTTTCCCTGAAAGGCGTCCACACATTGCACCAGTTTGGGGTGGTGGAGGCTGTTCATGATGTCAATCTCCTGCCTCACATTTTCTTTTTCCTTCTGTGAGAATGCCTTGATGAACTTCCCTGCCCATACCTTCTTGGTGGACTTTTCTACAAGTTTGAAGACTTGACCAAATTTACCCCTTTTAGAAATAAGAGAAAGGCAATGAGAACTGGAAGAAAAAAATCTGGTACAGTAAATCCAAAATGGTATGTTATATTGATAATCTCGATGATGGATATGACAGATACATCTCTTACGTTCCTAAGCGGTCCTCTATATCATAGAAATCCTTCACGATGCAGTCTTTCTTAATGACCACATCTCTGTATTCTGGTTCTTTCTCCTCATCTGTGAAATGAACAGAATGTATCAGACTGACCATGTGGGAGTCGTGTTAGTAAACTCTGGATTCAGGAGGGATGGAATGGTGGGCTAATTGCTTTGAACTTCATACCATCATCAGACACAGTGGCTCCAACTTCCTCCTCTTCCTTTTTCTCTGGAGAAAAATATGAATGTTTTTTAAAGGTTTCGTTTTTAAGTAATGCAATAGCTCATACTTTTTTATACTTTTGGGGTTCGGTAGTCTGAGGCCACAGTAAATATATTTTTTTCCAATTAAACCTGAACAAAAACTGGAAAATATGTAAGACTTCTTCCGCTTTCCATCCTATGTCTACATGATTCCCCCCTTTTTTATTTATTTAGTTCTGTATTTTAGTAAAATGCATAAATATATATTCCCTATAAATATATGTACATATATATATATATATATATGCACACACACACACAAAAATATTGAACTAAATGAATAAAAAAGGGGAATACACACGCACGCACACACACACACACACACACACACACACACATGCACACTGATACATTTACATGCATTGATGCATTTGATACATTTCATATAATATCCATATAATATACAATGCAATGCACTTAATATTGATATAATATACAATGCAATGCATTTGCACTTAATTCATGTAATATAAGATCATTGATAAATATAACATACATACACACACACACACAGTAAATTTGATAGACTATTGATACATTTGACACAATGCATTTGTTAACATATTGTATGGCATTCATTATATTAATTTATGCATAAACTATTAAGACTTGAGTTTATGCCAACTCGAGTGATGCTGCCATATAGGTAGGAGAAATTCTGAAATTAAAATCATTAAAATTGTACTATGATGATAGTACAATTTGTTATAGAAATGCCTGTATTATATCAAACAAGAATGCATAACGTAGGAATTTTCACTAGTGGCTTCAGATTTTTGGTCCCCACTGATTATTTCTCGATCAATAGTACCACAATTAGTAAGATGTTCTTTCTCACCTGTTACCTCCTCTACTCCCACTGTAATTGGCTCAGATTCTGCACTGGGCTCTCCAACTCCATACACATTAACAGCTCGAACGCGGAACTTGTACTGACGATCGGCGAGAAGGTTCTGGACATGGTATGAGGTGCTGTTACAGGAGGTGAGGTCATTCCATGTGTTGTCAATCGAATTCCAGATCTCCAGGTTGTAGGACTGGACGATGCTGCCTCCGTCGTAAGTGGGGCCGTACCAGGAGAGGGTGAGCGAGGACTTGCGGATGTCAGAGGCAGCAGGGATGCCGGCTGGGGGATCTGGATTATCTGGGACGCAGATTTACATTGAAGAGGTCAGCAATAGTTATATAGAAAGCAATGCATAGAAAGATAGGGAGACTACTAGTAAATATGCTTTATGTTACTATGTTGTATCAAAGTGCTAAATACAGTCTCTCATAATCGCATATTCCTCCTTCCTGCTTCTCATTATGTGTCACTTCCTGTCTTTGCTTACTCCCATACCTACGATGGTGAGGTTAAGTGAGGCCTGCTTGGTACCAAATTTATTCTGCAGTTCAAGAGTGTAGCAACCACAGTGATCTTGGTCACTCGCTGCGATTGTCAGGTGACTGCTGTTCTCTGTGGTCTCTATGGAAATGCCCCCACTTCCTGGCTGGATCTAAACAGGAGAAGAGTATACAATGTAAGTATATAGGACTTTAGGCCTTCAAAGCTTTCATTTTCTTATTTTCACCTCCTCTTTAACCACTTTTATATCAAACATACACCAAGTAATCATGAAATCTAAACTGATGCTTATACTGTAATTATTCAGTAGGTTTTCCAAATATTTTTTTTTTTGTCTACCTAATCTCTAGGAAACAACATGTAAAGATCACAAAAGGCAAAAGCCACACCATCCTCACACTCTCATTTCACCATCTGTCATCATTGTTTCCAAAAGTGAGTTCCTGCATAATCTCTGCTTCATTTTAAACATTAATGTATCAGTTTAAGTGTTTTGTACTGTGAATGCTTCACTTAATCAGCAATGAATCAGTCAGTGGTCTCTGAACCTGATGAATCACAAAAACCAATCATGCTAATCACACAAACAGGGCAGCGAATATGAAACGCTCGTGTAACATGCAGGGGTGTTTCAGTCTCCTTTTAAAGTTAACAGGTGGGGTATAATACAAAATTCGGTTGCTCTTTATTTTAAGGTCCAATTCTCGCCATTAACAAACCATTAACTATGACTTTTGCCTCAATAAACTCCTAATTTGCTGTTTATTAGTAAGGTAGTTGTTAAGTTTAGATATTGCGTAGGATTAGGGATGTAGAATATGGTCATGCAAAATATGTGCTTTATAACAGCCAATATGTTAATAACAAGGCATGCAAATAAGCAACTTGTTAATAGTGAGAATTGTTCCCTATAATAAATTGTTCCCCAAAATTCTTTATTAAATTATTTTAAATTTACATTAACAGTAGCAGCTGTTCAGTTCACATATGCTCTATATCTTCACCACTCTTCTCTCAAATAAAAGCCTGTTGTCTTAGAAAGTCAATCAAAAGTCAGGCAATACAATTAAAAAATAAATAATTAAATATGTTTTTTTCTATGTTACAATAAAATGACTATTGATAATTCAATTAAATATATTTCTGTTTATCTGAATATCAATTAACCGACCTATAGTACTTTATGTCACATTGATTTAACAGTGTTTGTGAATTGATACTGATCCCCAAAAAATGGTATTGGAATCTGTATCGACTGATCAAGATGACAAGAAATCAGTAATCGGTTTTGGTTATAAAAATTCCGATCAGAGTATCATCTTTTGTTCAAAAATTGTTTTTGAAATGCATTTTTACAATAAGTATTTGTGCTGTCAATTTTAGATTAAAGGGGTACTCTGTGCTCACGTGGGAAATTTATTTGGGGTGCAGTCAAAAATCACTGTAAATAGTTGCCTTTATTTCAGAAGATTTGGGAACCAGTGATCTGTCATTGTACAAACTCTCTGTCCTTTTTCTTACCGGCTTTTTAAATTTGAGCCAGGTGCAAGTTATGGGTGCCGTCCCTCCAAAGTTGCCCAACAGCTCCACCTTTTCTCCTGCCCTGATCTTCTGATCTCCAGGGAACTGCAGAAACTGTGGCGGAGAACCTGCATGGCATCATAAGCAAACATAGGTTCACATTCAACACTTCCATGGAAAATAGTTATTCCGTATTTTCTCTCTCTGTCTTTCTGCTATCAGTATTCTGCAAGACAGCTTATCACACAAGAACGTGTCTCTGTACATGGCCTTCAGGTCAAATATTCCTTGGGCCTGCATGGTTATGTAAGGGATAATGGGAGAGTAATCTTACCCTGTTTGGCGGGAGATGGTTTCTTCTTTATTCTGGCTTCATCTGCAGAAGAGAGAGAGCATGTATTGACATAAGATAGCATCTACTGCAACAGCATCTACTGTATATTTTTAGCTAAACATATTTACATAATTATTAAAATAAACATTTCATTAAAGGGATAGTTTTGCAAAAGAATTTCATAATTTTCTCCTACTCGTGTTGGCTAAAATGTGTATGACTTTCTTTCTTCTACAGAACACAAAATAAGATATTCTGAAGAATATTGGCAACCATACAGTTTTGGTTACCAATGACTTTCATGAAAAAAAAAAAAAAAACATTTCTCAAAATATCTTCTGTTGTGTTACATAAAAGAAACAAATTCATACAGGTTTGGAATCACATGAGGGTAAATAATGAAAAAATAAAATATTTTTGGGTGTGCTCCCTTTGGAGGAACTACACTTTTATTCTGCAAAGAGAATAAAAATAACGACTTTATTCAACAATTTGTCTCCTCCGCATCCAGTGCCGATCCTAGACCTCTGGGGGCCGGGATGGGGTTGAGAATGGATGAGACGCATTTGTCCGTGTTTCACTCCGTCTCGAATCGCGCTCACGGAAAGCGCTCGAGAAACAGTATCTCTTCTGTGGCTCGTATAAGCTCTCGTTTTTTAATTTTTTTATGTAAGAGCAAGAGACTGGACGACATTCACGTTACATGATTTGGCTGATTTTTACGTAGAGAGCGTGACAGCACACTGCATTAAAAGAAACGATCATTCATGTTTTCAGAATCGCTGGCCAAAATTAAAAACGAAACTAAAATTAAAACATCTTTGAGCGCAAGGGGGCCCCCTGGTGTTTCGGGGGCCCTACGCAGCGTGCGTATTCTGCGTATAGGGAGGATCGTCTCTGTCCTCATCACCATAACGCAAATAGCGTATTCTGTTCTGTGTCAGCCGCACCACACGGACACGCTGTTTTCGTTCAAATCAAAGCATAAATAAACGTAGAAGACGTATCCGTGTGGTGCGGCTGACACAGAACAGAATACGCTATTTGTGTCCAGCGGATCTCAAAATCGTGCTACGGTGACGCGGAGGAGACAAATTGTTGAATAAAGTATTCTCATTGCTTCATAAAGTTCAGACTGAACCACTGATGGCAGATGGACTATTTTGCCTTTCATACTTTTCTGTGCCTTGACAGTGTTATTTACTTGGCAGTCAATGGGACAGTCACAAGCCTCCCGGTTTTCATCTAAAATATCTTAAATTGTGTTCCGAAGACGAACGAAGCTTTTACGGGTTTGGAACGACATGGGGGTAAGTGATTAATGGCAAAATTTTCATTTTGGGGTCAAGTAACCCTTTTAGAAATGTGGTGCCTAATTTGCATATTTGAAAAAAAGAGAGAGTAAAGTCACAAAACAATGTGATATTATATGTATGTTAATACCCAATAGTTCGATTGCAGGAATTGAACATTTTCTTTTCTTCCTTATTAAATTGATGAATAATAAACTCTCCATTCAACAATCGAACAATCCAGTAGTCAAAAAATCCAGTAATCAACCCTGTTCACATGATTGAAATTTCATTTTACACCATTTTAAGGGAAATAACTAGTGAACATTCATTTGAGAACTGACAGGAGTTCTAAGGAAACTGCCGCTCCTGATCAGCATCCAGGGAGAGAGTGTCTGTGTGGACACTGTGTCTTGCTGGAATTCCCCTTATACGGACATACTAAATATAGTGTCTCCAAGATCCAGGAAGCAGTGGCTCTCTCTCTCCACTATTTATTTAAGGTTTGATCGCCGTCAAGAAACAATGCAACATGTAAACCCCACTAACACTCCAGCACACTCCAAAAAGAGAGACTGAGAAAGGGGGAGAACAGGGGTGAGGAAGACAGAGAGGACAGTCAGATCTTTATGTGTTTCAGCTCACAGAAGTCTACCATTTTAGGCCTTCTCTTCGTCTTCAATTGCTTCTTTCCTATCTTATGATTGGACACACCTGAACTTTTTCCACAAGCACTGTGGGAATACAATGTACTCTGTTCTGGTATTTGCCAGTAACATGCTTTTCGTGCACTAAATTGTAAATCACTTTGACATTGTTTGTTAAGAACATGACTGCAATGTAATTGTGAAACACTAAGAGGCTGCTATGCTTATGAAATACTAGAAGACTAAATGCATCAGTACAACTGGTTGCCTATTGTTCCAAAACACCATCAGCAGAGTTTATTTTCTACTCTGTCGTGATCACATGGATTAAAATGTAGGATCTAGTGTGACCAAAGCCGGAACAAAACAAACAGGCAAACCATTTGAGCACTACAGATACAATCTGCCATCAGATAGTGTGGGATGGAAATCCTTTTTGGGAATCTATATAGAGTGATCATTGTTCCCGTCTGTAAGGTCATCTTCTCACATGACAAATATTTTTGAAAGGGAAATTGGGATTAAATGTTCACTAAACATGTAGCAGAATTAAGGACTAAATGCTTTTGCCAACCATTCCAGATGATTAAGGACATCAAAAGGAGAATTGGACTTTAATTGTGAATTATTGTGGTTTTTAGAAGGTAAGTAAAAAGTTCACTACCTCAAAGTGGGGTAAAACAAACACAAGGCCTATTTACAGTATATGCCAAGCCTGAATATTTGTTGTAAATGTTTGTTGTAGACAAGATTTTGAATATAAACAAGAAATATACACCAATCTCAGATGTATGATTGTTTACATCGTCACAAAATGTCACTATATTATCGCCCAGCTCTTTATATAAAGTTTTTCAAACTTTGTCTGCCTATTTGTCCACATTTATCCACATACATATACTTATGTAGTCCAATATATAGAATATCTAAACTGCTTGTATCATCACAAAATGTAAAGTATATTATCACTCAGCTCTAATTTAATGAATGCAATAAGGCATGACCTGACTTGACTTGATTTTCCTTTAAAGGTGCTCTCATAAATGGACAGTTCACCTACAGTAGATATGACAATTCTGCTGTTGTTTACTCATCCTCATTTTGAAACCTGGATGACTTTCGTTTTTCAGGTGGATCACAAAATAAGTTTTTATTATTATCTTAATGTCCAAGCTGCTCCTTTTCATACTCTCAGTGTCAATGTTGACCATGAAAACTTGCAATATATTCCATGAGTTTTGTGGACTACTTCTATGTATAATTTTTGGAGCATGCCAACCCTTTGGTCCCCATACACTTTAATATGGAAGAGAGCAGCATGGACATTCTTCAAAATGTCTCCTTTTATGTTCCACTAATGGAAGACATGTTGATGGTCACGATTTATAAATGACATGAGGTTGAGTAACAGATTAATGACATTTAATCCCTTTATAAATAAATTACTAACATCACAAGTAAACAGGCCACAACATGTGTCCTTACTCACTTTCTGTAGTGGGAGTTGAAGAAGAGCTCTTCCTGTTTTTCTTATCTGCTGATGGGTCTGAGGGATCTAGAGGAATGCAAAAAACAACAACAACAACAACAAGATTTTAACAATTCCCCCAATTCCCAATTTCCCCCTTTTTGTTTCAAATAAATCCTAATTATGAGTTTAGGAGGAATTTGACATGGTTAGTATTGTTATTGGTATTGCACCTTCACTAAATATTATATGTTTCTAATTACATGCATAAGGGTTAGTCTAGAAGACAGGACACTTACCATCTACAGTGACCATACAGGAACACTCTGCTTTACCATGTGCATTCTCTGCCTTACATACGTAGCGTCCTTCATCCTCTGGTAGAGCCTTGTCAATTGTAAGTGAACACTTTTCACCTGATGTAAAACAAGAGGTAGCATTTAATGACAAGTGTATATTGTCCTAGTAAACACATAATTGTTTGATCTTAGCTGAAAACTTAATTGTTTTATGATTGAAGTTTTGTCTTTTCAGCCTTATTATTAATTGAAAACTAAATGCTGGGCTTATACATTGTAAAAACTCATATGCCCGCTATGTTGACACCCTTAACAGCTATTGAGGCTTGACTATGATAAGGATACTTGATGTCCAAGAATAAAGTATAATAATAATAAAAATTATAATAACATGGAATAGTCTACAGCTTTTTTTCCATATTATCTAAAGGATTCAAATTCTAAAGTTCTTCTCCATAAATATATATATTTTTATGCAAATGATTCCATTAGCACAAATTATCCATGTGAATAGATCACCACAAATATCTGAAAAAAATGTAAGAAAACCAGGGGCCGGTCTTCTTTTCTGTTTGTTTCCAACTTGCCTTAACCCCAAAAGTAAAATGTTTAATGAATTTATTTGGTTTAATATTAAACCTGTCATTTTCTTCTTAAGAAAAAAAAAAAAGATTTTCTTAAGAAAATATCTGAGAACGTAAGCATTGCACTTTCAAAATTGAACATTCTTACAAACAAAAAGAAGATTTTGATAAATCCATACAACCAAGAGCCTAAAGCACTGGATAATATAGGGGACACCCATCACATTCCTGTTTGATTTAGACTCAGAGGGAATCCTCTATTGCTATTTCAGAACTTTCTAATTGTGATCCAGATCATCATTCTGTCTCATGCCAGTGTAAGGGGTTAGAGAGACCTTAAACCCTCAGATCCAATAACATAATGTGAATGAGCTCAAAGAACCAAGATAACACTGAGTGCTCCAGTTGGCAATGAATCAGCCTCAGCTTTAAGATCATTCCTCTCAGCATGTGATTTACAACACTGCTCAGAACATTAAAGGGACTTTAGGAAAAGAGGTTTTAAACCTGTCCTCATCATTAAATAACTCTACAGACCCAAGGTTATCACATTTCATTGGAATTGTCTGTCACATTTAAATATATATTAATCAAAAGACATAAAGAACTGTGTAGACAATACAAGATCAATAGTATTTTGCATTGTAAATTGTGGTCAAAAGTATCTATTTTCATACCTTCCTGTGACAAGACAATGAACTTGGATGCCTTCACAATTTTCCCATCAAGAATCCAGGTGATGACAGCTTGGGGGTCAGAGGTCACCTGACACTGTAACCTCAGCCTTTCTCCATCCACCACAGTGATGTCACTGAGGGGCTGCTTGAAAACGGGCAGCTTTCCTGAATCCTTCTCTCCTCCATTCACAACTTTTGCCTTTTTGTCATTTGTCTCTGTTATCTGTCCATCAGTTGTCTTCTTCTCTGGGCTGGCTTTCTCCTTTTTTTCAGTTGTCCCTGCATCAGTGCTGCTGGCTTTTTTCTCTGTTGTTGCATTTTCCTTTACGTTAACCTTTTTATCAATTGCACCACCATTTACGCCATTGACATCCCTTTGCGTTTCTTTCTGTGGTGTCTTGGGTGCTAGCTTTGATGAATTCTGTTCAGTTTTCTCAATCTTCTCTGGTTCCGGTGCTTGCTTCTTGTTCAGGACGGACCTGAAGTCTGAAGGTGCGCTGCTTGGAGGTGGATCGGCAGCAGGTGCTTTGGGTGAACCATCTTTCTTGTTGAGCAATGACCTAAAGTCAACCTTTGTTGGGGTGCTTGTCTTGATCTCAGACCCTGACTTAGGCCCCGAACGGGGCTTTAGAGCTGCCCTAAAGTCTGTCATCTGGCTTCCTTTGCTAACCTCTAGAAATTAAAACCAAATTTATGAAAGCTCCTTTCGTCAGTTCCTCTCAGTTCCTTTGGTAGGGGCTTCTTCAAGCTATAAATGAATATGGATGTCCAGTTGTATGAATGTTCCTTCACGATCCCACTGGTCCAGTGACTTTGTGGAGGTCCTGCTCTGTCTGTGGTCACTGTGCAACTCTCTGTTCTCCCCACTCAAACCACTGCTGGGACAACCCCTCTGGACCAGAATGAAAGAGGGAGGAGAGAATAGAGGGTAGAGAGAGAGGACATACAGAGGGAATGAGAGAGATATGTAAGGGTGGGGAGTGGAATTGGATTGTTTAAAAGCTTAGACTCCATTCTATAATAGGTTAATTGGAGACAGGAACACATTTCATATCTGTGTGGCATCAAAGGGGGGAGCGCCATTGCCTTATTAGGGAAACACTTCCAGTGCATGGGCATCAACGCATTGGAACAGAGCTAGGAGGTAAACAGATGGCAAGATAGCATCAGAATCTGATACATTATTAGTATGTTAAGAACACAAATGCAGATAAACATCTTGAGCCTGTCACCAGTGCCTGATTTGGAGTTACGTTCACTGAATGCCAAGAACTTATTAATAATTTGAAAAGAAAGAGAATCTCACTGTTCCTTTGGTGCTTGGACAGAAACCAGAAAATAAGTGTTCTGATTATTCTGTGGGTGTTTCTTTGAATGCTCCTAACTTTTTGACCTCTCTATAAATGGGGGCCCCTCATTGGGCCATTATGAAGATGCATTTCACCAATCAGAGTTGAGTTGCATGTCTGCAACAGTTTATATTAAAATGTTACATGGGCAGCCTTATATGGCTATGAACCTCTGTTACTCTTCTACTTGTGCGTGTGTGTGGAAGATGGACACATCATGGGAATGTCTCCTAGATAAAATAGCTTCCTGTGCTGTTTTTCTTCACCACAAGGTGAATTGGTGAGTGAATTTTCCATTGCTGCTGGTATGAGTCAAACTCACATCTTTAAATTAATCTCCCTTATATTCTGTAAAAGTCCAGTCCTCAATGGCAATAGAGGTCTTAGAGATAACCATAATGATGAGATGGGATGTGATTTCATGAGTTATAATGAACAGGTCTGATCGGGTGCAGCTGCTGACATCTGATGATTTAAACATGAGATTTAAAAACAATCTCATTTTGTGTTGCAAAAAGCTGAAAAAACACATTGCTATTGTGTGGGTTTTAAACTCTGGTCAGCAAAATTCCAGATTCTATTGTTAACAACAAAACAATGGTAAAGGATACATCATGAAAAGACCCTCGCTGCTTTGTTCTGGGAGTTTATCTTCGGCATTGGGGCAGGAACATTAACCAGACTTATAAGGAACAAACAAACAAAAAAAAGAGTGAGCATCTCATTTTTAACTGCCACCCATTTATGTGCTATCCTCAAGCATTTCCATAGCTTTACTCTGCTATAAACATCTCTCTTAGCTTGGAATCTTTAAGCATTTACCATGGAGAAGACATTTACAGTATACAACTGTTTTTATAGCATTAATTGTGCAAAATAAAGCCAACTATCAAAAAGAAAGAAAGAAAGAAAGAAAGCAGTAACTTTAGAACATCATTTTATTAACCTTTATAAAGTTACAGTTAATTTATCCACATAAGAAGTGCTAAGTTTAAAGTGAACATTTCACACAAAAACTGTGTAAACTGTGACTGTCTACAGGCAGCGTTTATTGTAGGAATTAGTTTTGCTAAACATACAAAAACAGAAACAGTCCAACAATAATTATTTATTCAAGAGCAAGCAAAAGGCCATTGCTTATTCGTTAAAGAACACCCAGATTACTAACACATAAAAGACTTCATTCAAATAGTTTATTAGGCTAAAAAGACCTAACAGGCAAAAGATGATGGCTGAAGGGAATAAACCCCCAAACTTTCAGAAAAAAAATACATTTTGAACAGTTTTAAAGCTACAACGTGAAATATGTTAGATGTTCCAGGCAGTTGTTTGCATCTGAGGAATAACTGGATGAAAATAACTGACTGGAGAAAAAAATTGCAGGAATGTTCTAGAATGAAGAGTATACGCATGAGTTAGGTGGATACTCTCTACCTTTTAGATATGATAACAGTAGTTAATATATAAGAATACGAGTATGTCTGATGTGTATTGAAGGAGAGATACCAAACCATTTCACGGTAATCTTAGGCCTAAACAATTCTTATTGCTTGCAAAACTTATTATATTGATGCACAAATAAATGTTTGATCTGAATCTACTCTTCAACGTGATTTAAAAATGCATAAATCTGCCAAATTCTATTATCAAAACCAGAATCTCAGTCAAAGTTATTAGTCAGTCAGTTATTAGGGCCTTAAGACTATATGTGTTTAAATGTGAACATACTGCACACTATATTAACTGGATTTTCTCTCAAGGGTTAACAAGATAGTCTCAGTGACGCCCTGGACTATACAATATTAGCAATAAACAAGTCAAAATGGGAGTACACAAGTGAGAATTTTTTTATACCAACAATAAACTCACATCTCCTCCTTGCATTTAAAATTATGACGAGACCCATGCATGGCACATTCTGAAATAGTAAAACAACAGTGGTTATGAGAGAACAGAGGGGGCATCCCTTAATATACATGCCAAGAGTGGTGTGAAAGGAACATTACTATATGCTTTGTGTCTGAGAATGGAGAGGCTCTCATCTGGGGCAGACAAGCAAGGGGACACTGTTTACAGAACAGCTTGTGTGGTCTTTCTTCTTCTGAGACCAGAACCTTATATGTCCATAAAGACTTAAACCTCCAGATCAATCAGCACTTCTCATACCAGTCATGAGTCAAGGCAATGGTTCTTTTCAGAGAATGTTGTCGGGTAATATAGAATGTTTCATATTTCACTTTGAAAGATGTATGTTAGTTATATCATCAGTTCATGATTCATGGCTGTTACTACTATATAAACCTCAGTTAATATGGCTTTGGTATACTGACAATGACACCCCCCTCCTTTTTATTTAAATTAATTTTAATTTTAATTAATTTTATTTATGTTATTCAAAAATACATTTAATATGTAATTCACAATTTAACACACTTCTATTTCTTAACACACAGCTTCTTTGTTATTTTCACTTTAAAAATATTTTTTAAAGAAATATAAATTATTATAAATGTTTAATAAATTAAATTTTTATTAATTATTTTAATGATTTTTTTAATAAAATGACAAAAGTTATGCACACTCACTTGTATTTGGACCAAGGCATTTGGACCATTTCATTTCATATCATATCATATCATATCATATCATATATCATATATCATAATCATTTTAATCAGTGTTTTCTTGTGTCAAAGATGTTGTGTCAAGGTAATATAGCAAGTTTTATCACGGCTGTCAGTCTAGGGACAGCTGCAACACGTTGTTGTAACCTTCTCAATATGCTGCCCTTTACCACAGCATCGATGTAAAAGCTTGCCATAACATTACAAAATTGTAATTTTATGAATTAATAAAGAATAAAGTTTACGTTTTAAACTTTTACAATGCTTTTTCTTTATTATTTTCTTTATATGTAATATTCCTAATCCCAAACATCCTTAATTGTCACTGACCCAGGTGACAGTTATGGAATCTACAATCTATGAAGTTGTAAACAAGACTAGACTGAGAAAAAAAGACTAGGGCTGCCATCTTGTGGCAGATAATTTGAGCCAACTGTCCTCGTGTGAAATGAGGTAAGAGAGAGAAACGTTAAGAAATGTTTTCTGTTATCTGTATATAATCAGTCTATATATACGAGAAACATGAGGCTGTAATTGTGGTCTTTATTAAATTTTATTTAATGCTTGTTTGACCTAAATATGGAACAACTGGAGCAGTCTGTACATAAATTGACCTATAACTCCAGACAGGCGACCTGATTGGTAAGTGCAGCAGACACGTCACAGTGGGCGGGATTACAGTACACTCACTTCCGCATTACTGTGCTGAATGGATTTAATGAAACTGCTCGGTTATGCTGTAGTAGTTGAACAAGTTTTAGACGCAGTTCAGCGTTGTCAGAATTTTTTTTTTTACTTAGAAGCAGATTTTTATTTCGCAAACAAAGTTGCAACCATTCATTTTCATAAACAGATTTACATGAAGTAATCAAATAAAAACTAGACGTGATATAATCAGCGTAATAAGTCAGTATTCAGTCGTCTTAAAGTGTGAACTGCCTCATAACTGAAACATGTTAAAAGCGATTATCCTAATTGGGGGCCCTCAAAAAGGTGAGATTTTAGTTATTTTTCTAACTGTACGAATGTTATGAATGATACCGCAACAACATTATCACATATGATGACGTGGCGCAAAGGACGTAACGTAGCTACGTAGCGTCTGATATGATAAACTCGAATCAGCTGTACAAAGTTACGGTCTTAAAAGTAGCAATTATGGTGATATATGGATAAAAAAAAACAATTAGAAAACGCATTTCATAAATATGCCCTGCGTTCAGGTACCAGGTTCCGCCCCCTGTCATTCGAGGTGCCCAAACCACTGTTCCCAGTGGCAGGAGTTCCCATGCTGCAGCATCACATAGAAGCCTGTGCCCAAGTAAGACACTGTAGATTGTGTTTAGATCACATGTAAAGCACAGAACTGAACGTTCTTCACAGTAATCAATATCTATTTTGAAAGTTTGCCATGTTTTATTCTCTTACAGGTTCCTGATATGAAAGAGATCATACTAATAGGTTTTTATCAGCCCAATGACGAGCTAAACCGCTTCATTTCTTCTGCGCAGCAGGATTTTAAAATCCCAATAAGGTAGATACCAGTTCAGACCAGCAGATATTTTAAACAAAGACAAATTTTAACTGTTTTATTGTGTTATATAATACAGATTATTGCTACTATATTGATATTTTGTCTCACAGACCTCATTGTCCTGTAATTTAAAAACTAGTCAAATACAGATACTTAAACACACAATTAATTTTTTTTTGAATCTGAAGGTACCTGCAGGAGTTTGCCGCCCTGGGTACAGGTGGTGGGATCTATCACTTTCGTGACCAGATCCTGTCTGGGGGTCCGGCTGCATTTTTCCTCATGAATGCTGATGTATGCTCGGAGTTCCCTTTGCAGGAAATGCTTCGGTTCCACCGTCAACATGGCGAGAATCATTGTGGAGTCTTACTCGGAACTACAGTAGGTTTACATTTAGTAATTAAGAGTGGGTAATATGATTTCTGAATATAATATAATATTATTTAATATAATATAATATAATATGTAGTACTGTTCAAAAGTTTAAATGTTTTTTTAAATGATTTTGAAAGACGTCTCTTATGTTCACCAAAACTGCATTTATTTGATCAATAATACAGTAATAGCAGTAATATTATAAAATATTACTATTAAAAAAATCACTTTTCTATTTTAATATATTTTAAAATGTAATATATTTCTGTGATTGCATAGCTGATATTTCAGCAGCCGTTACTCCAGTCTTCAGTGCCACGTGATCCTTCAGAAATCATACTTAATCATAAATAATATGCTGATTTGGTGCTCAAGAAACATTTATTTATTTTTATCAATGTTGAAAATAGTGGAAACAGTGGTAAATTGTTTCAGGATTTTTCTATATTTCTCTCATTGCAGGCCAATAGAACACAATCCCTGAACTACGGCTGCATTGTGGAAAACCATGAGACAAATGAGGTACTATATATAAATATGTACAAGATTGCTTCCTTGTAAACTAATTCATATGATCTGAAGGATCCTAATCATCACTCATTTCTTTCAGGTGCTCCATTTTGTGGAGAAACCCGGTACTTTTATAAGTGACATTATCAACTGTGGGATCTATTTGTTCACACCAGATATTTTTGGCCATATTGGGACGGTTTTCCAGAGGAACCAGCAAGAGAGAATCCAGTGAGTGTCACTGACATAATTCAGCCTCTAAACCGCTTTGCAGCCTTCACCGGACAGATTTACGTGTATGATAATAGGTCAGCCTGACCTGTTTGCTCTGAAATGAGTTATTTGTTTTCCACAGGGAAGAACTCACTAATGGCAAGCAGATGCCAGAGATAATTCGGCTAGAACAGGACATCTTTACAACCCTAGCAGGACAGAAAAAACTCTTTGTCTACAAAACACAGCATTTCTGGAGTCAGATAAAGTCTGCAGGGTAAATCTGCCTTTCTCTCAATTTTTACCTGTCATCTCCCTTTTCTGTCACTTTTTCTAATACATGATGTTATATAATGTAACACAGGTCAGCAATATATGCTAGTCGTTTGTACCTCAAGCAGTATCATCAGACACATCCTGAAAGACTGGCCACAAACCAAGATGGAACCCCCAAAATAATAGGCATGTTGCATGAAGAATTCTCTCTGAACAAGTTTATCTTAAAGCTGTGTTTTTATCAAACACAATTTACCTAGAACTCACTAGTTGTTATTATATAATTATATGCAGCTACAAGGTCACTGAAAATTTGTTTTCCACCTTCAGGGGATGTTTATATCCACCCTACAGCAAACATCAATCCCTCTGCTGTGGTAAGTACATGGACAACAACTTATATACAGTAAATATATGCTTCTGCATTGTATTCAATTTCTTTCTCTCCATTCAGTTGGGTCCTAATGTTTCCATTGGCAAAGGGGTGACGATTGGAGGAGGCGTAAGAGTGAGGGAGTCCATTGTTTTACATGGAGCCGTGTTACAGGTGAAGTGGGTCACTCTTGTGTTCACATTTGCTACAATGACAACCAGACATTAGAAAGAAACGTGACATTGATTATTATTAAATATCTGGGTCTCTGTTTCAGGATCACTGTTGTGTGTTGAACAGTATTGTTGGGTGGGACAGTACAGTGGGGAAATGGGCAAGAGTAGAAGGAACTCCGAGTGACCCCAATCCCAACGACCCATATGCCAAGATTGACAGCGAGACTCTGTTCAGGGATGGAGGTCTAACCCCATCCATCACCATCCTTGGTATGAAGATCTTGCCTCTATTATAATAGTCTCATACCTTGGTATGAAGATCTTGCCTCTATATACTGTGTGTGTGTATATATATATATATATATATATTATCATTTGTAAATCGCTTTGGATAAAAGTGTCTGCTAAATGGCTAAAATGTAAATGTATAATATAATATAATAATATAATATAATATAATTAAATTTTAAAATATTTTTTAAGGATTTTTTTTTCATTTATTTGGTAAAACAAACACAGTAAAAATGGTAATATTGTGAAATATTATTACAACTCTTTTCTGTTTTAATATATTTTAAAATGCAATTTATTCCTTTGATGGCAAAGCTGAATTTACTCCAGTCTTCAGTGTCAAATGATCCTTCAGAAATCACTCTAATATGATAATTTCGTGCTCAAGAAACATTTTTTAATATTATCAATGTTGAAAACTGTTGTTCTACTCATTATTTTTGTGTAAACAGTGGTACATTTTTTCAGGATTGTTTGGTGAATAGAAAAAAATATAGTATTTAAAATCTCTGTCACAATATAAATGTCTTTATTGTCATTTTTGATCAGTTTAAAGCATCATTGATGAATGAGTATGCATTTTTTTAAAAAAATGAAATAAAATTATACTGACTTTTGAATGGTAATATAATATAATATACCCATGTTGTAACTGCATTACTGATAATCTAATGAGTGTTTTAAACACATACAGTAAATACGATGTACTGGTTGGTTTTATCCAGAAGGTGGAGATGTTCCTTAAGAAGTTATTACAATCATCTTGCTACTGCATGGATGTGGCAGCAGGAAGTTTGTCTGACCATCTATACTCTATATTTTCCTTCTAGGCTGCAATGTGAATATTCCATCAGAGGTCATCATTCGAAACTCTATCGTCTTGCCTCATAAAGATCTCAACAGGAGCTTCCAAAACCAGATTATCCTGTAGAAGACACTTTCCTCTACTGTCTTTCTGAATAAACACTGTACATTGAGTCATGTAGAAAGTATATAGCCTAAAGATTGCACAAAGTATTGTTTATCATTATTTAATGTTTATGTATTTGGTTGTTAAAGTCCAGAGAAAATAAGTCCACTTGTGTGGTCAATTTGTATTGTAGTAATATAACGTGAATAATATGGTTCAATGGGGTATTTTCCTGATAATTTTAGGACTGGAAATTTTGTATTTAATATCTCATTGTACTGTAAGTTGATACACCAGCCTTATACACATACAGTAGTAGACAACACTAGATTTAACTTTTTTATTCCTTAATTACAACTCACACATACCTGTATTGCCTTTTCAATAAAATTAAGAGTGAGAAATTTATTTAGAAACTGACAGATTTGAAGGCACATATTTTTTTTATTTTTTTTTGGCAGGAATGGAAAAGATGGTGATAAAGTTTAGTTTTTTAACAAAAGACAAAAAACAAACAAAAAATTGTTTCAGGGATCTTATTCCTGAATTATTCCTGTTCTCTGTTGCAACCATGTATTAAAATCATCTAACAACAGAAAAATAGAAACATCAGAACATGTGGAGTTTTATTATGACAAATTGACGAGTCCCCTGTGAGCACAAATTGAGCCTAATGCATTTGTGTTTTAATTAAAAGATTAGAAAAATTGAATCGAATGCATCATAATGTTTTAAATGTGCTACTGAAGTTTACATATATCAAATTATTGTGCTATGGAAAAAATAAAACTGAGAGGGCCATGTGTGTGACCAATCGGACTGAAAGGAAACAGTGAGAAGAGACTGACATATCTGTGGTTATGTGTCTTGCCATTTACAAGCTCTTTATGTGGTTTTCTGTAAGCTAAGGTGAAATGCAGAATAATTTAGGGCTTATACAAACATAGTTGTCATTTAGTTGTTTTTATTTTTATTTATTTTTTAATGGCCAAAGTAGTAATGCTGCAAAGGTGAGATTGGTTGCAAGTGTTCCTGCATGTACAAAATGTAAGTTAACCTTTTTTTTTCAGACATATAGAAAAGGTCTTCTTATCACACATTACGTTTCTTTGATTAATCTGTCTGGCAGAATGGCATATCATTTTAAAAAGCAAAAGTAACTGACAAGATATATTCTAAATAAATATCCTATTAAGTATTACTACAGTATTACCATAGAGAATCTGTGTAAAATATAACATAATGTCATCTTTATTGGGTTAAGATGCATCTGCAGAGTATCATGTGGGAAAGCGATGGCAAACTAAGTCCAGTTTTTAAACATAAATTGTTAAATAATATATATATATTTTAATTAAATGGATATAAGAGTGTTCTAAAATGGGGGGGGGGGGGGGGGTCACAATTGTTTGTAACACCTTCAGTAAAAATCACATTCATTTTCTATGAGGGTTAAGGCTAGAAGGGATACAGCTGTGGCTACTGGGCATGCGCACATCAATATAGTGTAATTTTTGTCACACTGTCCAATAATCACTGTTTTTGCATTATTTTAAGGAGTAGGTTTAGGGTAGATGTTTATAAAACACAATCTAAAAGGTACAAAATTGTATTTATTGTTAGTTTCTGGCCGTAACTGTATCCCTTCTAGCCACAACCGTAAATGAGTTCTAACGCTAACTTTAGAAGAATTTAAAGACAGACCTACCAAGAACTATTAAGTTGTTTATCAATAATATACTTCTCTTAAAACCTGCACCTGCATCATTTCATCTAAAAAAAAAAAAAAAGTTAAACAAAAGTTCAACAGTGCAATTCCTAGTGAAGAACTATACTACCCATGATCCTGAAGAAAAATGTCCACCAATCACAGAACTGAGGCAAACTAATAGCACAAAAGGACCTCCGCAGCAGAGCCCTTCCCCAAGAGAGAACCTTCAAGGCTATCAAAAAAGCGTAATGCAGCAGTACACTGGCAAGGAGACAAGGCCTTTTTTAAATGGATGTCAATAAATGAGAGGCTTCAATGTGCTTAATAAACTGCTTTTGTGAGGAACCACTTTATCGCCATATCACTTAATAAAAACTGACACATGGTTTGCTAATCTTCAACATTTTTTCATATACAGTAAATATTAATTTAGGATGGAGTTATATTTGGAGATTTTAACAGAAAAATTGCTGTTTGCTTCATATAAAAGTTTGTAATGTTGTGATTCATCTCAAAGCTGGTAGGTTTGGTCTTATAATTTAACAAAGTCTCTAAGAAAATCCTTAAAGGAAAAATGAAGAAGAAAAATATGGAAATAATGGTTAAGCACTAATGCACTCTGCTGTTGGCTCATTTTGCAACGCAATGTTGTGTGAAGTAGCTAGATAGAATCAGTAGAAGCTAATAACCAAAGGCAAGTAACTTTGGCCAGACAATTGCATACCTGTGTAAGGTATTGCCTGAGTGTGCAATTACATGACAAAGACATACTAAAAATGGAAAAGCTTTTCCTTTGTGTTTTTGAGAAGTTTAATACAGATGACAATGTTGTCAAAACAATCCCCATTCACACAGATCCGCAAAAACTACTAAAAAACTTGCATTTTTAGGCCCCCAGAATGCTGTTGCCCCCTCCCCCAAGTTGCAATTTATGTATTACTAAATATGACTACAGCAGTGTTAAATTACAACGAGTGTATATCTTTAATCCTTTAGACATACATGATGATGAAATGCACACGTGTGCTTTTAAGGAGAGTAAATTATGTGCATAAATTATTTATTAGTCTAATTAGCATTAAGCTATCTTAAGTGTGCACTTTACCTTCTCAGCTCACTTCCATGCCAGTGTTTAACACAAAGACTTTAAATAAGTAAATGAACACTATTACAGTTTGTTGTATTAGCATTCATTTATTTCCCTTGACTAATTTTGAAGCAGTTCTGGAATATTTATTATTTACATGTCAAAAATATACTGTTCAATATACCACTATTATTAATGTAGCCTACTGTATTTCAGTTTAAAGGTTATTGGATCATAAAAGGCAAACATTATACTGCAACCACACTTTATGAAGGACTCACAACCTACTTGATTCATTTTTCTTTTTGAACAAATAGTTCAACCAAATTAGATATAGAGCTACAAAGTAGTTTTAAGCCCCTAGTTTCAATTTTATGTCCCAGTTTAAGGCTGGCTCAAAAATATAGGCCTACAATTCGCCCTTGTACAGAATCTGCACCATCCAAGCAGCTGCCAATGAGATAAATGATGGGACATGATATGAAGTTGTTTAGGTAGACCTTTGTTGTGGTAGTTAATTTTATTGACCATTAGGCTTTTTTGAGTAATTCTACACCAAACTATGTTTAACTTGCCCTTACAGTCAGGATACATGGAAATAACTTAATACAACAGAAGACCATTGCCTTGTACGTAGGCTTGCAGTAGCTCTAACAGAAGATTGGATTCTGCGTTTTTTTTCTTCCTTCAGAATAAACCACAGAGTACCTTATAAATTTGAAATAATGCTTCTTTGCTATACAGATAATATGTAATTCAGAAAGGTGACAGCCTCCTCCTTCCTCTGTAAACATGTTGATTATTCACAGAGTGGAGCGGGTCAGAAGAGGTTTAATGGCTCCTTTGTGAGTGGATTCTTGCAGCTTTATCTTTACTCTCACTCTCCTCAGACGCAGCACATAATTCCAGTTTGGAAATAGAGTTCTGTGTTCTTTTTCAAGGCCTTTTCATGTCAGATTATATATTTAAAAAAAATAGCCTAGTGGTGGTGGCATGTTTGTTGAGAGAAAAACATGGGAAAAAGAGAGTGGCTTTAAATGCTTAACCACTTAAACCTTCGAGTATGTTACACAGCCAAAGGGAACCAGGGTAAAGCATGCATGTGACGAGTGTTTTGTATCATCTGTTAGTATTATCCCTATATGTGACCCTGGACAACACGTCGCACAGGTATATTTGTAGCAATAGCCAATAACACATTGTATGGGTCAAAATTATAGATTTTTCTTTTATGCCAAAAATCATTAGGATATTAGATCATGTTCCGTGAATATATTTTGTAAATTTCCTACTTTAAATATATAAAAACTTAAATTTTGACTAATAATATGCATTGCTAAGAACTTCATTTGGACAACTTTAAATGAGATTTTCTCAATATTTTGATTTTTTTTTGCACCCTCAGATTCCGGATTTTCAAATAGTTGTATCTCAGCCAAATATTGTCCTATCCTAACAAATACATAAATGGAAAGCCTATTTATTCAGCTTTCAGATAATGTATACATCTTATACACATTATGACTGGTTTTGTAGTCTAGGGTCACATATATGGCTATATAAAAATGAATTGATTACTGGATCGACTCGGCTACAGTAGCTGACTAGATATGGATCAATCAACTGTCTTCACTCCCATTAGTGATGCACACATCACCTTGAAATCGCTGAACTTGAATCTGCAAATCACTGGCAGTGTGAACAGGGCTTAATGCACCAGACTTGAATGTCAGAAGTGAAGGATTTCAAGGAAAACAACTTAAATTTCAGTCTGTTCCTCACATGGAGTTTCTACGGCTTCAGGAATATAGTGCACAGGTCATATAGACTGCTTTCATTATACCTGTATGTCCTTTTGTGTTCTGTACAAGATCTTTTTAGTAGAACAACAACTGCATATGACAAGAATTAACTTGACTAGAATTAATCAATACATAATCAGAGGTTTGTCCACCTAGAAAATGATTTGGACAACTATACAAACCAAAAATTAGCTAAACATTGTTTTAGAGCAATTCATGTGAGTAAAAGTCAAAATTAATTTCAACTTTTAAATCCTCATAATTGCCCCATGTTGTAAAAACAAAACTCTTTTTCTTTCAAATTTCTCTTCTTTTTTTCTGGCTTACTGACAACATGCTACACACTGTTGAGAAAATGCAGGGAGTATCTTAAAAGTTAATATGTTGGGTAGCTAGTCAAGCAAACTTGTGTTGAATGCTAACTACATACTGAAATGAAATGTAGATTTTCATCACCAACAACGTTTGTATTGTGCAAATTATTGTATTGTTTTATCATCTGACCAGTAAAAAGAGGGGGAAAAGGGAACAGGAACCATGGATTTTCAAAGGTGTGAAGTATGAATGCGAGACTGAAAAAAGTGCCTGAAGCTGAAGAGAATTTCAGATAAGAAATGTTTCTTAACTCTTGAAGAAAGTCTTGTTTTCTACTGTAATTTATATTATAGACTGTTTGTTTATGAGGAATAATATGCTTAAGTAATAATATGCTGGTGAAAACTTTGCAGTTTCTGCAAAAAAAGGACTCCCGATTGAAACATTAAGTTAAAAAGACATATTTGGAACATTTCTGGGGATGAAACATGCATTTGAAACATACAAAAGATATTTATCTTAAACCTTGAAATTACTGATCGAACCTTGGTGAGCTTGGAATGCACAATAAGTATCTGTGAGCTTGGATACTGTATTTTACATTAGCATTCTTCCCTTTAGTTTCAACTAAACTAAGCAACCCAGTTACTTATTGGTGCATCAGCACTCCTCATCTTTTTTTCCATATAAACTAAGTTCACACGAGCTTAGCGTCCGAAGCCTGTAAATTTATTAGCATTTAGCTTAGTACAGTGGTCCTCATTTGGGTTCACTGTCCTCTTTTGATGAGAGCTTTTTCTGCCCTTCTTTAAGCACATTTCTCCACATAGGCTACTCACTTAATCTGACAGCTTCAGAGTGTGTGAAGCTGGGAGGAGAATCTCTCCCTATCAGGATATTTACAATCTCTTTCTCTTTGATTAGAGATCTGAAGGTGTCAGGCGTGATTGTCTTCTTTTCAGTGTAAATAACTTTAGTCTTCAGTGCTTAACTCACCCCTCCAGTTTCGTCAGTGGTCCCTGTCAAAGTTCTGAGTTGTAAGGATTTTAGTTTCCATGGCTCAGTCTGAATTTTAATTAGAGTCTCCCAGCTTTGTACTTTTAATGGCGTGTTCTATTCATCTACTTATGTTCTGATAATAGAAAGTAAATCCGCCATGAGAGGAAATAAGTGAAATGAATAAGGTTTGAAAATGAATGTGGGTGGTTGTTGGGTGGCCAATGCTATATAGAACAGTATATACACTAAAGTATACATTATTATATACTGTATGTATATATATATATATATATATATATATATATATATATATATATATATATATATAAATATATATACTGTATATATTAAAATAGAAAGCAGTTATTTTAAATTGTAACAATATTTCTTGTACTTTTGGTAAAATAAATACAGGCATGGTGAGCATAAACATTATCTATATTCAAAAATATTACATATATTAAAAATATTACCAACCCCAAACATTTGATTAGAAGTAATATATAAACTACATGGACAAAAGTATTGTGACACACATCCTAATTATTGAATTCAGCTGTTTCAATCAGACCCATTGCCACAGATGTATAAAAAATAAATAAATCAAGCACCTAGCCATGCAGTATGCATTTACATTTGTGTAAAAAATGGGTTGTTCTGAAGAGCTCACTGAATTCAGCTGTGGCATGGTGATAGGATTGTAGTATTCACCTTTGCAATAAGTCAATTCTTAGAATTTCTTCCCACTTTCCACAGTTAACTGTAAGTGGTATTATTGGAAAGTGGAAGTGTTTAGAAACAGGAACAACTCAGCCATGAAGAAGAAGACCACAGAGCATGGTGTGTAAAAGTTGACAATGCTCTGCTGATTCCATAGCTGAAGAGTTTCAAACTGACATTAGCTTTTTGCCATGGGTTTCCATGGCTTCATGCAAGCCTCATAACTACAAGTACAATGCCAACCACCGGATGGAGTGGTGCATAGCACTGGACTCTGGAGCAGTGCAAACCTGTTCTGCGGAGCAACGAATCATGCTTCTCTGTTTGGATGTCTGATGGGTGAGTCTGGTTTTGGCAGATGTCAATAGAACATTACCTGCCTGACTGCACTGTACCAACTGTAAAGCATACCAAGACATTTTGGATAATGCTACACGTCCAGGAACAGCTTGAGAAAGGCCCTTTTATATTCCAGAATGACTGTGCCCCAGTGCTCAAAGCAAGGTCCATAAACACATGGTTGGATGAGTTTGGAAGAACTTGACTGGCCCACACAGAGCCCTGACCAGCTTTCCTTCTGTTGACCAGCTTTTTAAAGATGCTGATTTCATTTTCCAGCAGGATTTGGTACCTGCCACACTGCCAAAAGCACCAAAAGTTGGTTAAATGACCATGGTGTTGGTGTGCTTGACTGGCCAGCAAACTCACCAGACCTGAACCCCACAGAGAATCTATGGGTTATTGTCAAGAGGAAGATGAGAGACACCAGACCCAACAATGCAGATGAGCTGAAGGCCACTGTCAAAGAAACCTGGGCTTCCATACCACCTCAGCAGTGCCACAAACTGATCACCTCCATACCACGCCGAATTGAGGCAGTAATTAAAGCGAAAGGAGCCCCTACCAAGTATTGTCATTACAGTAAACCTGAACATATTTCCAGAAGGCCAACAATTCACTAAAAATGTTTTTTTTTATTGGTCTTATGAAGTATTCTAATTTGTTGAGATAGTGAATTGGTGGGTTTTTGTTAAATGTGAGCCTAAATGATCACAATTAAAAGAACCGAAGACTTAAACTACTTCAGTCTCGTCACGAATCCTGGCCATGAACTTTCCTTCATTCACCACTAGAGGTCACTCTCCCAGCACATGGACTTTCACACAGTTACAGATCACTCTTAGACTACATTTCCCAGCATTCACTGCACCCACACAGCTGTTCACTATAATCACGCTTGCACCTGTTCACCATCTCTCAATCACCATCATCCAATCACACACACACACACACACTATATAAACTCTGGACTTTCTCTCACACTCTGCCGAGTATTGTTAGCCCCGCTGCATACAAAGCGTTTCCCTAGTATTCTTAGTTTGATTTCCTGTGTTCTGATTCTGCCCGTGCTCCTGTGTATTCTCTCTGGCTAGCCCTCTGGATTAAGTTTGCCGAGCCGACCTACGCTTGCCTAGGGATATACTCTTGTGTCTTGCCCATGCCATACCTTTTGCACTGATCCCGACCCTGCCTGTTTTGACATGTTTTCTAATAAAACCACCTTGCTAATTGGATCCGCAGTGTCTCAGGTCCCCTAGTGCCAAAACAGCTCCGTACAGAATACTCGCCCATTGAGGATCAGCAGCTTCTGAACGGTCATTCAGCAGGTAAGGACACGACAAGAATCCTGTTTGCCCTTAAACAAGGTCCTCGATCACTGGAGCAACATATTAGAGAGTTTTTAGTCTTCGCTAATTACTCAGATTTACCGGACATTACTTTGATCGAGATTTTTTGCGATGGCATTAATCAACCATTGAGATCTGAGTTTAGACGCGAGGGTACGCGTGCTTCACTCGCTCAGTTTTTGGACTATGCCCTACTGACTGTTGGTTCAACGTTCACTGTGGGAGTCGCGGAGGAACGAGACACCGCACCCAATTGTGTGAACACAGCCACGCTAGAGCACGCTCACCAAATGGCAGCAACAACAACACCCCGTAGCGTCATTGCTGCCACCAAGTCAAGTCACAGCCTATGTTAAAGAGTCAAGTAAAGTCACCGCTGATGGTAAAGAGCCAAGTCAAGTCACCGCTGATGTTAAAGAGAGAAGTCAAGTCACCGCTGATGTTAAAGAGACAAGTCAGTCACAGTAGTCACCGCTGATGTTAAAGAGCCAAGTCCTTGTCAAGTCATCCGCTGATGTTAAAGAGAAGTCAAGTCACCGCTGATGTTAAAGAGAAAGTCAAGTCACCGCTGATGTTAAAGAGAGAAGTCAAGTCACCGCTGATGTTAAAGAGAGAAGTCAAGTCACCGCTGATGTTAAAGAGAGAAGTCAAGTCACCGCTGATGTTAAAGAGAGAAGTCAAGTCACCGCTGATGTTAAAGAGACAAGTCAAGTCACCGCTGATGTTAGAGAGCCAAGTCAAGTCACCGCAGGTTTAAAGAGCCAAGTCAAGTCACCGCTGATGTTAAAGAGCCAAGTCAAGTCACCGCTGATGTTAAAGAGCCAAGTAAAGTCCCAACTGATGTTAAGAAGCCAAGTCAAGTCGCCGCTGATGTTAAAGAACCAAGCCAGCCGATGTTAAAAGGTCAAGCCAAGCCACAGTTGATCGTCACGAGTCAAGCCAAGCCACCGTTGACCATCAGGAATCAACCCCTGTTTCAGCTCATCAGCCAGAGCCACATCACGCCTCAGCTCAACAGCCAGAGCTACAACACGTCTCAGCTCATCAGCCAGAACCACACCACGCCTCAGCTCACCAGCCAGATCCACAACACGTCTCAGTTCTCCAGCCCGAGTCAGACCACGTCACAGCTGACCAGCCGGAGTCAGACCACGTCACAGCTGACCAGCCGGAGTCAGACCACGTCACAGCTGACAGCTCCAGCCGGAGTCAGACCACGTCACAGCTGACCAGCCGGAGTCAGACCACGTCACAGCTGACCAGCCGGAGTCAGACCACGTCACAGCTGACCAGCCGGAGTCAGACCACGTCACAGCTGACCAGCCGGAGTCAGACCACGTCACAGCCGACCAGCCGGAGTCAGACCACGTCACAGCCGACCAGCCGGAGTCAGACCACGTCTCAGCCGAACTGCCGGAGTCTCTTCACGTCTCAGCCGAACTGCCGGAGTCTCTTCACGTCTCAGCCGAACTGCCGGAGTCTCTTCACGTCTCAGCCGAACTGCCGGAGTCTCTTCACGTCTCAGCCGCCTCTGTCACACCGAGAGATTTAAGGTCTCCTTCGAGTTCTCCGGTTGATATCCAGCTTGAGGGATGCACCGCTGGTGTCTGTACGCACTGCTGGTATCTCCAAATCCACTCACTTTGACCCTCCTGTCCATGAACTATTTACCCTGTCTGAAGCGCTTCCCAGGGTGGGGATCGCACTATGTTGCATTTGGGCCACATACACCACCACTGTACTGCCCCAGGGGAAGGCATTTGCTGCAGAACCTCCCCAAGCGGTGGTGCGAGCCTCAGCCCCTGGCAAGGTGGTGGCGCCCAGCAATATACTCTCACCCGGTCAGGTTACCACCGTAGAACCTCCAGAGGTGGCGGCGTTAACTGCAGAACCTCCAGAGGTGTCGGTGGTATCCTCCTGTAAACTCTCACCCCGTCCTGTCACGGCTAAGAAGGCCGTCTGTGAGCTCTCACCCTGTCCTGTCACGGCTAAGAAGGCCGTCTGTGAGCTCTCACCCTGTCCTGTCACGGCTAAGAAGGCCGTCTGTGAGCTCTCATCCTGTCCTGTCACGGCTATGGAGGCTGTCTATGAACTCTCGCCCTGTCCTGTCCCGGCCATGGAGGCCATCTGTGAACTCTCACCCTGTCCTGTCACGGCTAGGAAGGCTGTCTATGAACTCACGCCCTGTCCTGACACGGCTAAGGAGGCCGTCGGTGATTCCCTGTCCGGCCCTGTCATGGCTACGGAGGCCGTCTGGGATTTCCTGTCCTGCCCTGGCACGGCCCCTGAGATCGGGAAGGCTCTCCCTGTGTTGTCTGTCTCTGTTCTCCCAGTGTTGTCTGTCTCTGCTCTCCCTGTGTTGTTTGTCCTTGTTCTCCTCTGCTTCCAGGTTCTGTCAGGGCTACCTGCCCAGTCTGCTTCCCTGCGGTGGTCTCTGGTCCCGTCTGTTCCGCCCTGGTGGGTTCCAGGTCCATCTGCTCCGCCCTGGTGGGTCCTGGTCCCGTCTGCCCTACCCTGGTGGGCCCCAGGTCCATCTGCTCCGCCCTGGTGGGCTCCGGGTCTGTCTGCCCTGCCCTGGTGGGCCCCAGGTCCATCTGCTCCGCCCTGGGGGGCTCTTGTCCCGTCTGCTCCCCCCTTGGGGGCTCTGGTCCCGTCTGCTCCGCCCTGGGGGGTTCTGGTCCCATCTGTTCCACCCTGGGGGGCTCCAGTTCCATCCTCTCCGCCCTGGCTTCCACATGGACCTGCCCTCCGTCCCTCCCCTGTTCCGCCTCCGTTCCACTCACCCAGCCAATTTAGGAGCGTCTGGAAGCCGCTCCTTAGGGGGGGGGGGGGGCTATGTCACGAATCCTGGCCATGAACTTTCCTTCATTCACCACTAGAGGTCACTCTCCCAGCACATGGACTTTCACACAGTTACAGATCACTCTTAGACTACATTTCCCAGCATTCACTGCACCCACACAGCTGTTCACTATAATCACGCTTGCACCTGTTCACCATCTCTCATCACCATCATCCAATCACACACACACACACACACACACACACACACACACACACACTATATAAACTCTGGACTTTCTCTCACACTCTGCCGAGTATTGTTAGCCCCGCTGCATACAAAGCTTTCACCAGCTATTCTTAGTATTGATTTCCTGGTTCTGATTCTGCCCGTGCTCCTGGATTATTCTCTCTGCCTAGCCCTCTGGATTAAGTTTGCCGATCGCCGACCTATGTGCCTAAGGATTACTCTTGTGAGCCTTGCCATGCCATTACCTGTTTGCTATGCCCGACCCTGTGTTTTGACCATAGGTTGTTCCTAATAAAAAGCTTGCAGCACCTTTGGATCCGCAGGTCTTATGTCTGAATACAGTGGGAACATTTGACACAAGACTTGTGCATTTGGGATTTATGCTCTGACCCAGCCATCACGAGCTTTCACTATTTCGAGTTGAATTACTGAAATAAATGAACTTTTCCACGACATTCTAATTTATTGAGATGCACCTGTATATATCAAATGAAAGCACTTAATGAGCTCTTTCTACTGGCAAAAGTACTGTCATCCATAAGTGTACACATTTTTATTATATACAACTGAAATCAGTACACAAAGTCAGATCAAACTATGGTAAAAGTTTTGTTTTGGCTCTCCTGTAAAATTGGTGAAATGTCACTTACGCCTTTCTGGTTCTCACCCTCGATTTGTCCAATATCTTTTTGCTTGCCCATTTTTCCTGCCTCCAAAACATTAATTTCAAGAACTGACTGTTCACTTGCTGGGCAATATATCCCACCCCTTGACAGGTCCCATTGTAATGCTATAATCAATGTTATTCACTGTCAGTTGTTTTCATGCATACAGATTTGAAGATTTTTAATTTAAGCGTTACACAATAAATACACAAAACTCCTGTCACATCAACCCGTATACATTATCATTGATCTTTGTATTTAAAGAAAAAAAAAAACATTAGTTTTTCAAATATGTGATATGCAACTGTTTTGGACATATTCCCTCATTAATTGGAGTTCTATGTTAATAAGACACTGTGTTATCTGAGGACATTTCTGCAACAGTGAACACATTAGTGAGGCTTTTATATTGTCCCACTGGCAGTTTGTTTATCCATCAGCTCTAATCCTATATTCAGTGGTTCATTGTATGATTAGCAGAAACATCATACCCCTGCCCCTGTCTGGAGTAGCATTTTGATTTAGGTCACAGGCATCATTTGCTTTCTATGTCTTATACTCTGATCACTAACTTTCATAAATTTGTTATGCTATTGTGATGACTCAGTGGGCTGTAATTGGTTAAAACACCGCTGTAATTGAATCTAATGAGCCATGCTATAACACTTTTGGCACTTCTTTGTGTGATTTTCCCTAAGCACGGCACTGTATATTTCCCTTCACACACGTGCATGCATTTAAATGTGCATGTATGCAAACACATTTGCATGCATCTTAACTGTTGTGGGTCAATGAATGTAACAGGATAATTGAACATTGTACGCTCACACCCTAGAGACGACTCTTCAGCCATTACTTTTGTGTTTAACTCTTCATTAGAGGAATTAAAGCATCTAATACAGTGCTTCAGCAGTAACCCTTAGGAAACTAGCGGGAGGTAAGAACAGAGGGCTTGTCTTGACTGTTTCATAACACAAGCTTTAAAAGATTTAAAATGGAGCATTAACTGTAGTTCCTGCCTCGCCCACTCACTGCCCTTCCTAATGGCTCAGTTGGAGGTAGATGGCGAAATATAAATTGTGTCCGTCTGTCTGCTGACGAGAAAATAATGTGTTTTTAAAGTGGTGACAGCACTTAAAGAGAGAGTTGGAGAGAGTGAGTGAGCAGTGATGCGTAAGGGCCTAACTTACTCAGCATTGTCTGCTTTTCTACAGCAGGCAGGACCGCTGTAGGTTAAAGTGGCTCATCTAATAGCTTACATAACAGAGATTCGCAAATTAGTCTACTTTTTTAAACCTATGCCTATGGTTTATGAAATATTAAATAATATCCCAATTTAAAAACCTAACCTATCAATAATACACTTATTAGTAAATATACCCAACGTGAGCATATTACGTTTTTTCCATTTGAATGAGCAATGGATGTAAATTGGTATAATGTGAAAGATTGATGCGATGCTTCGTATTCATGCACACATATCAACCAATTAGCCTTTAGACTTATCTTGCGTTATAGACTTATCTGGACTGTTGCAGTCAGACTCAACAGCAATACGTGTTAGTGAAAAACACAGAGAATCTGTACTCTGAATGCATTTTAACACCACACTCCACAGACTTGGCATCTTCAGCATGATCTTCTACCCTAAAGTTCTTTTCCACCGCACTAAAATCCTCTTAATGTGTACACTTAAAGCATTATTGAGGAGCAAAGGAATAATTTTTGAAATTCTGAAACATCTACTCTTATTTAAAGACTGTCTCTCTGATAATCATGTCATCTTGCCCATCAGAAAACCTTTTAAGCGAGAGTTTTTTTGTTTTTTTTTAATCCTGTTGCTAAATTAAATTTTGAGTGCAGCCAGTGTTTGGTTAGCAGTCTTCGTCATATGTTCCTCTGTTGGTGAGAGAGATGAAGATGGGATAGGTGAAAGCAGGATATTATGTAAAATAAACAAATTACATCCCTAATCAAATTTTTCATAAATGAGCATGCATGATGTGGAAAGCTGGTGGAATAAGCACAAATGTCTTCTCGTAAGATCTGAGAGAACAGGTCGGGATGTTTAATTAATCCTCTTAGATTGAGATTCATACAATCTGTTTTTTTCATGCCTCACCTGTCTCTGTACGCTCTGAGCTTTTAAACAAACCAAATGCTTTTAACAGACACAAGTCTGCTGACATATTTGTGCAGGAAGTGCCTGCTTTTAGCTTAGATTAAAACATATGGATGTGAAAATAAAACTTTACATCAGTTTTGTTAGTTTTAACTTTTATCCATCTGCTGCCTGTGACGTCAGTTCACAAAAAGTAAAGAACAATGCAGCTTTTCAAAATGAGCTCTGTGTCTTTCAGAAGTGGTCCATTGAAAACCAACATTGTTACTGTAGCTTATTTCAATAACAAATTTTACTTATAATTCTTCAGATGGAATACATCTCACAAACGCTGATGTCCAGTTAAAACGTCACAATTAATAAGAGTTATAATCAATATATAATCAATTATAACTTGATTTCAAAAATGTATAATCAAGTGGAAATTAATGGCCATATGCATTTGTTAAAGGCATCATAGTCTCATTGGAAAATTGTGCCTCTATCTACGTGCATCTCCAAAAATGTACCTACAGTATACATACAATTTACTGTAGCTGTTATGAAAACTAAAATGAGTGTTACAGGGACAGATTATTGATTAATAAAGACTTTTTTTGCATAATAAAGATTTTAATTTTTTTGCATAATTTTTATATTCTGAAACTGAATATGCTTTTAGCACCATTTACTGGACATAATTTTGTAGAAATGTTGCCACAGGCAGGTATTTCCAATGAGCCTTAGGTATACATGTTAAAAGTGCTATAGCCTACCAGAACAGAGGGAACAGGGAGCTCTGGATAGAGTTCTCTCACTGTAACGTCACACTGACTATGTCTTAAATCTTAGATTAATTAAAAAATTCTCCTTATGTCTAACAATATTGCTTTCAACTGTCTTGTGCCAACCCCTTACTGTGAAAGTAAATGCTCTTATACTTATAATATATATACTAAAGCACTTTGCCATTGTGCTGCCTTCTTGTGGAATAATTTATATTCTAATGTCTGATATTCATACTGAGCCAAGAGCTTAGAAACATTTTAGCCATGCTAGGACTTTAAGACTTGTCTTTGTTTTGGAATGGGGCCAGTATCAGAATCATAGTGGTTTGTCCTGGCATCTTCTCATTGATTGGCTGTGTTTTGCTTGCAAGTCATGTTGGTGGGACTGCACCTTGCTTACACTACTGATGGTGATTCCCTATGCAATTTATACCTCGGTTATGCTGCCATGCCGGTCTGGGAGAATGCAAAATTACCCTCATCATTACCTGACTATAATTGGTCTCCCTTTCAAAGCTCCAGAGACTATTACAGTATCTCATTCATCAGACCTACCCTACCTTTGCCCTGACTGGACACAATCCACCCTGGGATCTTTCTGACCTTTGGTATAATTTGCGCAGCTTCTACTCAAGGCCACATGCAGATGCTCCCAACCTACCTTCAGCCTGTCTTCTAGTTTCTCATGAGACCTGACCTTTAACCTCAGTATCAATCAATGTGTGATCATGCTTATATGTGCATTTAATATTATTACTTATATATTTTGTAATGACATTAACGACTTTTGGCTTAGCTTTCTTCTATGAAAAGACAGTTGTCTTTTGCATGATACCTCATTCTTGCTTGTTGTGTTGCAATACCATTAGCTTTTTGGCAAATCCTGAAGTTATAACACTATATATTTGTGGGTGTATGTCAATATATGTGGACAGTTTTCATATAACTTAGCAGTCTGTTCTTTCTTTCTACTGTTTTAGACTAAAAATAATTAGAGAGATGTTGGCATAACCCTGCCAGACCTCACAGAGCGGAAAAGGTAGAAATCAATAGTCGCATACCAAAAAAGACCCTCTCTGTGAACTGAAATCAATTACAGCTTTTAAGTCTTCTCAGTTTCCTGTGGAGTTTATTTATTTATTTTTATTTATTATTATTATTTTTTGTAGAAGTTTAGCAAATGTTTGGCACGAACTGTAGAATTGTTGTTTGGAGGAATGAAGTGAGATAGATGCTGGTAACAGTATCATACAAAAAAAGCTGCTATTTTTGTGTGTGCAAATTTGTATTTAGCTTAGGTATTTTTGTTGTTAAGTTTAGGTATGGGGAACAATTAAGGGATCTAAAATATGGTCATGCAGAATGAGGCATTAATATGTGCTTTATATACAGTATACTAATATACAGCCAATATGCTAGTAATGTGCATGCTAATAAGCAGATAGTTAAAATTGTTACCATGTTGTGAAGTCATATAATTTCATATGAATTTGCAACCTATGATAATGTTAGCAGGTTACACCTGTGGTGGTTGGGTCAAACTGAAGATCTGCAATTTAAGTGCTTCATAGAGATTGCTGTTACTTTTAGTGTCCATTTTAGTTTAATTTTCTCTCTTATTTACTTGCTGTCTTTTTACAGCTGTTCTTTCCAGACACTTTGTCCTTTTTGTACCCACCCTGCTTTTCTTCATTTAAACTGCCATGGTTATCACCAATGGAGTGTTCTGATAAAATCGACTGAAATAATTTGTCCTAACAATAAGGAACCTGCCCAAAAGGTATTCCCTCACCTCAAATGTTGTAAATTTCCTTATTTTTTAGCTCAAATTTTCAATGATTATTACCATTAACCATTTTTGAACAGACCAAAAAAAAAAAAATGCTTCATTGCCTCCATTTGTAATCCTGTAATGTAACAAGAAACATTTACCACAGTTACACTGCAAAATATCTTAACATTTTCTAATAGAGATATTGTTTGAGAGCTGATAGGACTGAAAGAAAACACATAAATATGGCGATTAAAAAGTGGCATGATCATCTGATCTTTGTGATGATCTTTGACCTCTGGTGTTAGGTGACCACTCAAAGGTTAGACTTGAAGAACCACTCTTGAGAGTGTTCTGCTATGCATGCAAAGCATATTTTTAATGATGCATAATGAATCACCATTCAATCAGGGAGAAAAGCTATCCATTCTGAATGCTGTGTTAGCTGAAAATAATGCTGACGACAAGCAAACTGACCCAAACTATTCAATACCATCCCCAAATATACAGGAACTCACGTGTAGGCAAAAAGCTAACAGAAATGTTTCTTCATTCTAAAAGAGAAACACTCAGCCGGTTTACACAATGGTCAGTTCTGCATGAGAATTTTTTTTTTTTAAATTAAACATTGCTGGATTTCGTTGCTCTACTTAATCAACACATTATTAATCAAAACCGTATCACTTTTAATTAACATAATTTCCTTCTGATCTGCATATTGTGTTTTTTGTTGTTGTTATCTCTGTGTTTTTTTGTGAAACTCTCCCATTGAGCAGTGCTGCAGGGCTTCTTGTGTTTCTCTGTAATTAGCTGCTGGTGTTTGGCCTTCATCCCCCCTGCAATCATAATCACTAATTAAACGCCCGTGTTCATTGTGCAATTTGCTGCTTATTGTGACATGATTAGGTTCTTTTTTTAAACTGAATTCTCAGATTTATTAGGGTTGCAATGCACCAAGGTCATTTTAAGATAATTTCCTTCCCAAACTTCCTAAAGAAGTTGAAAAAGGCCTCAGATGATGTTGCTTGACGTGAACGGTATATCATGAGAGTTTTCGGTACTAGCAAGGAGCTTCATCCACTAAATAATAACGTAACATTAAACATAGTGGGTATAGGTAACATCGCTGTGTAATCCACCATCATCCATCTTTACTGTTTTCTGCTGAATTTTGTTATCAAGCAAACTGATAATTTACATAAATAATAGCATAAACAAATATTATAAAACAAGGCACAACATACAACATAAAATATATATATAGTAAGTATGTTGTGCCTTGCTTAATAATATTTGTTTAATGTCTTGTGATTTTGTATTGAGGTACTTTATATTACTATTTTATTAGTACTTCAATTCAAAATCTCAGAAATGATCAAATATCTAAAAAAATAGGAAATTTTCCATTTTAAAATCTTTAATAGTTACAATTTACATTATCCCCCCTCTTTTAAAGACAACAATTAATGTATTTTCATACGTGCCTTGTTTTATAATATTTGCCTTGTTTTATAATATTTTACTTTTGCACTTGTTCTCCTGAGAATTTCTAGGGGGAGAACATTTTAGTGCAATGAAATAATTTTGATAATAGGATAACATTAGAAATGGCTCCCTAGCCAGCACACTGACTGAACTAGGAAACCTTCAGCCTCTGTAGTACCCGGTTTCAGAGCAGGAATCAAATCCCCAAAGACCTTGTAGCAGATGTTGTTAAAGAAAACACCTGATAGTGAGCTCACTAAGTATTTGCCTTGGGTCTAGTGTGCAACTTGTGATTGGATTAGGAGCATTTCCCACCAGTATCTTTACTGGCTTTTTGAATGTTTGTGAAGGCGTGGAGGAACGGCAGCCAAGCAAGGAAAGCAAAATGATGATAAGGGAATTTCGGGTGAGCAAAAGCACTGATGTGAACAAACTTAATATATCTAACACTTGAGAAGTCTCCTCAAATACCATTTGAAATAGTCCTTCTGATGCTTAGAAATGTGCTTTTTTCATTAGCAAACTGAAATCAGCAGTGCAGAATCTTAAATATTGTTTTGTTCATTTAACATTTCTTTGTTTTAACATTAAAAACCTAAAGCTTTCTGTCTGGACTTGTGAAAAGGAATACATATTCAAATGCACACACACACATATTCCTCTTTTATGTCTTAGCATGTTGCCTTTGCCCACAGGCATAAGTTATGAAGGTAATTGCAAGTTATTAAGTGTTTTAACAACCTCTAATTTGCTTGAAGCTTGAAGCTATGTGTTGTCATCTTGGGTTAAGATCAGTTTTATTCATGAGAAAATTAATTGAATCTACAGTTGCATTGATATGGATGGTCTGGCTGTGCCCATGTTTGCGTAACATTTCATGGCAAATGTCAATATAGATCAGTTTGCATCGCAGGCATAAAATGTCAAATTATCATATGTTTGGTGTTTCAGAGGTTTTCAGTAGACAAAAGATTCCTCCTCTAGACACAGTTTGCAGTAACAAGAGAAAATGGTAAATCAGATATCATAATAGTGGGGGCACCAAATGATTGAGAACTATTACACATCCATTTCTGTGTACCCTTGTGTATGTGTACGTACAGGTGTATATGATTCTGCACACCAGCCTTCAGGCGCCCAAGAGTGTCCATCAGTCATCAGGGCGTTGAGATGATGCTGTTTGTGTGTTTCTGTGACAGAAAATCGATGGCTTTCTCCCCACAGTGACTGTTTAACAGTCAGAGCAGCACGCTGTGAAAACTGGGTGTCTGTTTTAGTCAATGACCCAGCACTGAAGCCCAGCAACTGAGTATGGAAACGCAGATAGAGAGAAGAGGTCAAACACGTTAGATCAAGAGTATGTGAATCTATCTTCTCTCCTTGCTGTCTTTTCTCAGACGTTTTATTCCATTATTGGCTAAAGCAAAAACACTTCAAGTACTTCTTCTCCCAAAACACCTTACTTAAAACCACTTTATAATGTGGAACCCCGTCTAAAACATTTTTAGCAATGCCCATTAAAACATCAATGATGATTGATACACAAGTGAAGTCCACTGTGTTTAACAAGGCTTTAGTAGTTTGCTAACGGCTACATGTCTGAAAGTTTCACTTTTCTAACTGACAGCCTGATATGAAATGTAGCACAAAGTGCTTTAAGCACAAAACGGACCATGAACGAGTTTAGCTTATTCTGGTCAATATAACACTACAGCTTAATAACATCTTCCATGCTTTTCTTTACGCTGTGCTCTCTTCCTTCTTTCAATCTGTCCCCCACTCCTTCTTTTTGATCTTAATAATAGGTCAAGACTAGAGCTGCGTTTTTCTGAAAAATGATTTTAGGGTACAACAGAGACATGTTTGAGAAGACGTTTAACAGTGACAGATATATTGTTGTTTTGAGCGTTTCAAAACACAGCACTCTGTGTGCTTGATTAAACATGTGTTTGATTTTCTTGCTTCTGTAACCATTATAGAACTAGTGGACCAGCACTATAACTGTTTATTGTCTGTGCTTTTCACAACTGCTGTGATTGGTTTGGCTTATAGGTGTTTGACGGAGATGAAGTGCTTGAGCTTGTGTTATGTAATGTCCGCTTTGTGTCTCTGAACCCAGTGTCAAAGCCATTACCAGAGAGGACGCTGGGAGTATCTGGGGGCTTTCAGCCAGAATCTCTCCCTTAGAGGTCACAGATCTGGAAACAGTCTTTCTGTGCATATGCTTCCCTCATCATGCCCACAGACTGACTTCCTGTCAGTGAAATCAGAGCAGGCAGATGACTCACTTAATAGCTTACAATTTAGAGCACAAGGTGCCGGCAGCAGTGCGGACGGACTGCTAGTGGGGAAGGATTGCCAGAAGAAGTAAGAAGTTGCACCTGGGTGCTTGTTAGTGTGCAGGTGTGTGTCATCATGTTCTCCATTGCCCTCTATTGCATGAGTCCTGGTAGTGCTAAGAACAGCTTTATTTGAGAAGCAGATTTACCAGGGAGCTACTTAGTATTAATGCCAGTGCTACACATACATATAGACAAGCTTATTCTCATTATTTGCTATTTAGTTAGGCCTATACTACTGTCTGGTCAGAAAATTACCTGGGTAAGGTTGCACCAGCTGCACATAAGATCTTACTTAAATTGGAGAGTAAAGTCCACATTAGAGGCTTTTTTTGGTTGGACCATTTGTTCTTAAAGCAGAATATAACCAATCTCTCCATAAAGTAATGTGTAGTCACATAATGTGTCATTTTCCTTAACGATTCAATAGCAGCCTTCAAATATTGTATTGAAATACTGTGAATTTTAGCCTGCGTAGTCTTTCAGCCAATCATTTTTTTTCATTCATGTAACTGATGTTAAAATATGTTTCTATTGAAAATATGATGCTACTTAATTATGAATAAAATAATAGCTATTTTAATATGTCACAGTCAGACATTTTAAGAGTGTGCCTTTTTAAAAAAATATTAAGGAACAATTAATAAATACTGATGAAAAATCATGATAAATTACACTTATTTACTGCGATTGATGATATTTTTGTGGTATGTATGTGTTATATTTTACATGCACCGAGGCACACTGTTTAGGTCATAATGTTCTCTCTTAAAATGAAAACAAGAGTAAATATCAACATTATCATATATGTTTAAATGATTAAAGCTTAGTTTTTATTAAAACTAACATATTTCCTTCATTATATTACATTCTTTATTGTTGTTGTTGTTTTTATATGAATTGGTTTTATCTAATGTGAGCTTTTCTTTTTATAAAGGTCACGTTAAAACTGCCTTTTCAATGGTGAAATTTTTCACCATGCCTTCATTTAATTTTGCTGCTTTTAAAAAAAGGGCTTGTATATTTTATAGTTTACCCTTGACGTTTAATTTTAAAATATGAAATTCCATCAAAAAAATTTAATTATTGCAAAACTATGTTCTAAACAAAAGAGTAAAGTAAGCATGAGCTATTTAAATATTTAATATGTGAACATTATTTTTACACAAATGACCAGTCCTTCAGGCCTCAATTAAGCCTCTAGTAGTTTTATCAAGTTTTATCAAAAGTTAGTGTACTTAGCTATCAAGGACAAAAAAAGTGTCAGCAAAAAGCATGCTTAAGATGCAATGTGCTGTCAAACACAATAAATAATTTAAACAGTGGTGGAAATGTTGCATGACAGAATTCTCCTTTATATAGTTATGCTGTTTGACATTGTTAGCGGACAAATTAATAGAATGTGAGACTGTGAAAGAGTTTTTTAAAAGTTTGTTTTCTAAAAGTCTACAAAAGTGGTCATAGTTGAAACACCCAAATACATGCAAACTCAACAAGCTAAAACTGCAGAAATGTGTGCAGTGTATAGTTCTGAGGGAAATACCTGGCTTGTAGCATCATTTCTGCAAAACATTACTTCTTAAATTTTTCACAACATTTTCGATTTGAAGTGTCCAGTAAGTGGTGCTAATTGTGTGTTCAATTTTATCCGAAACAGAATGTGCATCTGGCAGTGACTTTCTACATTGGTTGATGTATGTATCATGGCAGTTTGTAAATAAATTGTCTGGTGAGTTTCGCTGCTCTATGCTCTATTGCGTTTAAAGATAATGTAGCCTACCACCTACGTAAAATTGTACATTTAAGGTAGAAGTAAAGAAAAGGAGCAAACATTTTCTAAGAATGCACAGAGCATAAATTATGCAGTGGACTGTGTGGTTGTTGTAATCTGTCTCAAAGGTCATTGCTTAGGTTAATTAAATTGTATTCACTTGTTTTGCATCAACATGATACACATTCTGCCATTTTCTCAAAATTACAACATTCTCAACATTGTTAGTTACAGAAAACAAACAATTAGATTGATTCAATAAGCTGAACAGTTTTTCACATAGCCCAATGAATTAAAATGATTTCAAAATTCTTGCATTAGAGTACAGCATGCCCAAGGCCAGAAAACATTTCAACTGACCACTGCAAAATACCATTTCATCATCAACCTTGTCCAAAGTCAAGTATCCTCTCTATGCCTGTTGTGTCCACACAAATTAAGTTTGGAGTGACTATGCGCAGACTGAAAGAGAAGATAGATGGAAAGATAGATGGAGAGGAGAATACATTTTAACTGACAGTACACTCCAGGGAAAAGCTTCAGGCCAGCCCTGCACAGGCTTGTATAAATCAAAACGGTTTTGTGTGGCCAAATCATCTTACTCATCTTCTTCTGTAACCTAAAAGATGATGTGATGGTCCCCCCCAAGGTGCAGAACGATGTAGGCTACAGATGTGGTTGCAAAAAAAATCAAAGAGTGTGAGCAAACATTGCACAATATATACCCATGGCATGTTCAGTCAACTGTCCTCCTGGGTTCTCTCTACCAGAGTATTGCAGAGGCATAGAATTAGGGGACGGGGGGGGGGGGGGGCGGGGGGGGGGGGGGGACGCTAGGGACCTGTCCCTACCAATATCCAGCCACTACCAAACTGTCCCTAGCAATATTTTGATCAAATAATTAAATATGTGTATGTTTTTGTCATTTCAGACGCATTTGAAACGTCATATCATTGATATTACATAACAAGTTAAAGTAAATACGTTAGAAAACTGCGCGCTCTCAAGGACGCGCATTTAATACATGTGCGGAATAGTCACACACCGGACGAGAAGCGCAGCCGCGTTTAGAACTCACAGGTATTGTGACAGCAATTCAATATTGTGACAGCAGACCCAATTCAAGACAGCAGTCTAAAACAGTTCATATAAAAGCCCACTTCAGGAATGAACAAAGTTGCATCGATGAGTTTGAAGTGGTGTTTGTTTGGCAAAACAGAGCAAACGGAAAGAGAAAGCGGGATCTATGGCTATTATTAGCTCCCTATATAAAGCATATGGACAGAAAGACAAACGTTGTGCGGAAAGATACACAATCTTTCAGCCTAGGATAAAGTCATGAACATCAACAATAATTTGGGACAAATATAATATGATTATTTTTTTTTTTTTGGGTAAACTATATGTAGCCTAAGTGGCACTCTGTGGTGCAGCAGGTTTTGGAACAGCATCCTGAGTCGCCGCGGACAGTCTTTAACTTTAAATGAATGTTGTTCAACTGAATGTACAAATCAAACTGTTAGCTGAAATATCCACAAAATAAAAAACAACACTGATATAAGAGCGTGCAGTTTATCTGTCAATCAGATGCGCACGAGTTTCGTTACTACAGCAACAGCAGAGCATTCTTTCAGAATCATCCTGGGTCCAATTCAATTAATATTAAAATAAAGTGATGTGTGATTAAAGGGATAGTTCACCCAAAAATGAAAATTCTGTCATCATTTACTCACCCTCAAGTAGTTCCAAACCTGTATGAATTTCTTTGTTCTGCCGAACACAAAGGAAGGTATTTTGAAGAAAGTTTGTAACCAGGCTGTTTTGGGGCACCATTGACTTCCATAGTAGGGGAAAAAAATACTATGGAAGTCAATTGTGCCCCAGAACTGCTGTTTCCCACATTCTTCAGAATATCTTCCTTTGTGTTCGGCAGAACAAAGACATTCATACAGGTTTGGAACTACTTGAGGGTGAGTAAATGATGACAGAATTTTCATTTTTGGGTGAGCTATCCCTTTAAGACACCCAGCGATCTGATGCTGATGTTGTTGGTTCACAAAATCATAATTGTGTAATTATTGTCTGTTAAACATACTATTTAAAAAAAAGAAAAAAGAAAGAAACTCTGTAAGCTATATGAATTGTAACCGGGTTCATGTCCCCACCAATGTTGAAAGCAAACCTACACCCTTGGAGTATTGCTATTATATTATCAAATAAAAGCATGCAGGAGAATAAATTCTGCTTTTAACAATTCTAATCATCTCAATTACAGAGAGAGAAAAGATGAACATAAGATCACAAGCAAGATGAACACTAATAAAAAGCACTATTGTTACAGAATCACAAACTAGTATTTTTTAACCTGTAAAAAAATATGATTTTAGAAAATAAAAGATCTCATCATATTGCAGAGTGCTTTCTCACGCTGACAGAAAAAGGCTAGAAGTGTGTTTAGAGCTAAATTGTCCACAAAGATTTTCCTAGTTAATATATTCATGTGTTTTCAGCACCTCTTTATTTTTTCCTGCATTGCGAGCATCAATAATGGCATTCATCTTCTCATTTAGGCATGGTGCCTGAGGCAGTCCGATAAACAGAAATCATTTGCATAAATATGAAACACCTCAGTTTTGGAGTGGCATGGGGTGATCTAATGAACCCTCTTTCTCCTGTGTGAGGAGAGAAGGAGATTGATTCCTAAATAAGACAGACAGGTTGTTTTCCATTGCTCTGACTGAGGCGGTCGTATAGAATGTTTCTTAAGTGTGTCTAATATATGGACTTTGCCTGAGTTGAGTTGGGTCTTTATTATTTATTTAATCTGGAAGCGTTCCAAACTTGTGGTCAGACTATAAAATGGCATCTAAATCAAACCTATTTAAAGATGCAATGTTAGCCTTGTTAACAAACAAATAGAGGCTGCAACGTATTAAAACCCCCACACTTTTACTTACCTCAAGATTAATGAACTCCTCTTGGTGATAAACATGTTTAGGTGCTCATGCTGTACACCCTTTACCACGGTACCATGATCTAGTATTCAGGGACACCAGCATGCACTAGACATCCTTCAGCTCACTGCATCTGATGTCTTCGATCTCACACCTGGAAATGAGCAGGGAGCAGTTACAGATAACAGGTACATATAAATCCAGAGTTTCAGAAGTAGCTTTCCTCATAGCTGCTTTGTTGTACGTCTCAGGTGTGATTGATAGTAACTGATTTTCTCTCCCAAGAGACACGAGAATCTTCTTACCCTGGAATTGCACATTCCCTGATCAAAGAATAGGCCAGAGCCTGATGCACTTTTCTATGTGAGCTGTCTCGGTTGATCAAAGTGATTACAACTCACCCAAAATACCCAGATGATGCAAAAAGGAAATCAGGTTCTTTCTTACAGCAAAGACATCTGCGTAACTGCACTAAAGCCTATTTATATGTTTTGTAAACTGTGTTTAATATATAGGGCCATAATTCACTCAAACACTCTGTGCACAGCAGGACACATCATTCTGCTTTCCCCCACACTCATTCATTCCTTTCATAATCCACTCCTTTAGTTCCTCTGCCACTCATTTCTTTCTTGTTGCTACTTCCCTCTGAGTCATCTCGCTGTTCTTCATGACGGAAGAAGCAAGGAACCAAAAAGAGAGCGTTGATTGAGATCATATGTCTTTCAGATTATCGATAATGATAGGTTGTGGGCAAGATGGTTTCAAATATGCACCTCTTAAACAAGAACGCTGGAAAAAGTGTTCTGAATTTCTATACCGGTTCAACACAAGTCCATTACAACAGTATTTGTTCTTTTTTGTTTTAGTTCAGTAATTCTGTTAGAAATTGTTATTTGTTCTTGTAAATTAAGCATAATGGAATAAGTGACCTAAATAAATAGCCTCAGTTGATTTTATATGTATACCCGACATGATTAATTTCTATGTTTTTATGTAAACTTGTGTCAAATTAATTTATAAGTTTCTACTTGATAACCACTAATGGCATCAAGTTAGCACACAATATATATAACACTTTTGCTAACTGTATTTGATGCCATCGGAGGGAAGTACAAGCAGGAGGTGACCAGTCACTGCACTATAGCTTTTGTACAGTAATTGCTCATTTTTAGGGGAATGAATTGGATTTCTGTCTTTACCTCAGTATCAGTAGTGAATGCTGTCCGAGTTCTGAGCATAAATGTAGGATCTTACGCATTTGTGCAATGTTGATTTGTGTGAATGACTGAAATGCATGAAGCTAATGGGAACGCATCTCTGTTGGCATGCATCGTCACAGCATGCTGGGGGTGTTACTTCAAAATTTTTGGAATTTTCATTTCAGTGCATCACTACTGAGACTATTTAAAAGCCATTTATTCAGCTGTGTTTATTTCACTATTATAAGCATATACCCTATCATTTCAAATGCAAAATGAAATGTAAATACATGTGATGTGGTTATAGATTATAGTATGCACATGTACTGTAAGTGCATTCCTTTTCTCTCCCTGTCAATTTTCATGGAGAGCATGCTGTGAACTGTAAAGTCCCTGCCCAGTTTCAGTTAATGCTAGCAAAAATGATTAATGTAGTCCCAAAACAATTGGATTAAATAAACTTTTTATTATTATTTTAGAAATTTAAGTGGATTACTTAACATGCAATGAAATTAAGTTGTGACAAAATTATAAAAAAAAATATTACTTTAATGTAAATTGAACAAGCAATAAAAATATTTTTTGAGTATACACTTGATTTATGCACATCCACATGGTACAGCTGACATGTGCCTGTATTACTCAGAATTTTTTCATGTAAACACCTTATTCAGAATATCCACCATTACTCTTAACATTCATTCATACCTGTGCATGTCCAAACAAAGGTAACTCTGGGTGATAGTAGTTACAGACAGAGTGAGAAGTCAAGCTGTTCAATGAACAAGAGTCTCATGACCTACATTCTGAAATTCATCGCACCTCTTGTCTGTTATTGTTAAAGACATGAATGAGAATTAATGAGCTGGTTAAATTACTGCCCACAATTACTAAACTGTAGCATAATAAATGACAAGAGCATCTCCATTATTGCAGAAGAAATCAGCAGGAAATATAGAGAAGAGCAAGAAAAGAATATTGCCATTTAGAGGGATCATACAAAGATGAAAGAGATCCGCACTCGTCCAGATTGAGCCCAAAAGGCTTATTTCATTTATTGCTCAGAGGTCACAAAAATATGTGCAAAAGTTTAGAACGTTTTCGGGTATTAACCCTTCCTCATTGCCCATTTAGAGGGGTCATAAATTGAGAAATCAAATTTCCCCTGATCATTTGACATATAAGTAAGGTCACTATATTATAAGGGGTGTCCCTGAATAGTTGAAGATGCTTCGATAGGAGGAGCCTGATTCGATTACCAATCTGAGTCGAATATTCGCTGAGGTGTTATGATCATGCCATTTTGGCTGTATGGGGCTGCTCAAATGTCTGATTTCACATAGAATGGGCCTACCGGTTTTCTCCCAATAAGTTATACAGCCTATTCTGTTAATGCTGTAAATAAGAATCTGAAAAGAAAGAAGCTATAAATTTATATTTTTACGTGCGTGAATAAATCCAACCACCCCTATAGATTTAAGTTTCACTTTCCATAATCCCTGACCGACAGAGGGGCATTTTGGCAGCAGGGATTTAAAACTTTAACAAGACTCAAACTGACACAGGCAGAGTAAAAGACTGGATTTTTTTCGATCAGGTAGGGTACAAGTGATTTCAAAACAATAACATATAGGCCTATATCTTGTATATATTATTTATCTCGTATAAGATGCATTTGGTTGAGTTACACTGCAGTAAAGCGCTACATTAGTACCATGGTGATTGCGTGCAGCGCGAGCAGGACAAACAACAATGCAGAATATTAATAACTATGACTGAGACTGTCATATACATAACATTATAACGAAAACACTATTATAATAAAACGCTGTGAATTTTTAGAGTTTAGTTGCCGTGTTTCTGCACGTTGTTGCGTGAAGAACGCGTCCACAAAAGGAGTTAATTCAGAGCTGCGCAGAGACGTTCATGTGCATTCGGGGCATTCTGTGCAGATAGCCTATAAGTCGTAATATTAACGTTATGTTGTATAAATAACGAAGCGCATTTTATATGAGATACTGTAAATGAAATCCCATTGACTAAAAATCTGCTATCAAATGCTTCATTCTACTGGTCATCTTCTGTCAGTGCGCGCAGCTCAAAACAGAAATGCAGAACATCCTATACACAGAGATGGGCACAAATACATCAAAATGTATTCAAAATAAAAATACAAAATACTGCGTGGAAAAATGTATTTAAATACAAATACAAAATACTGTGTGGGAAAGTGTATTTACATACAAATACAGTATTTTATATTTTGAAAATAGTCAAGTCACCTTTATTTATATAGCGCTTTTAACAATACAGATTGTGTCAAAGCACTTGAACAGTATCAAGTTGGAGGATAGAGTGTCAGTAATGTATAATAATAAGATTAAACACTCAATTTTCAGTTAAAGGCATTTCATTATTGAATTCGGAGATGTCATTGTCTAGCTAAGTTTAGTTTAAATAGTATCTGTGAAATCAAATTTACGATAATCGCTAGAAATTAAGTGTCCCCAACTGAGCAAGCCAGAGGCGACAGCGGCAAGGAACCAAAACTCCCTCTGAGACAGAATGGAGAAAAAAACCTCGGGAGAAACCAGGCTCAGTCGGGGGGCCAGTTCTCCTCTGGCCAGGATATTATTGTTTATTCATTGTTTACTTATTGTTTTAATTACATTTTTAAATGTATAAATGTATTATATTTCTATTTTTATATTGTTGCAATTTCTAACAATAATAGTATTATGTAGTTAGGTATTTTATTATTAAATTTTTAATTATTGGTTTTATTTTTAGCTTTATTGTAATTTAGTCGAGGTCTTCACTGGGGATATGTCTCTGGGGCTCATCGCTGACGATCAGGGCCGCAGACATCATCTCCCGGCGCCGATCCCCCATCTGATCCGGACTGAGAAACAGAATAAGAAAGAAACAACTATTAGCGTAGATGCCAATCTTCTTACGATGTAACGAGTACATCGTGTGTTATGGGAAGTGTTCCCGGTTCCGGTTGATCTAATTAATGCAGCCTAACAATCCTTTAACGGATTTGAATAATAGAAGTGTAGTAGTGTGTTAGGTGTATGTCAGGTTAAAGAGATGGGTCTTTAATCTAGATTTAAACTGACAGAGTGTGTCTGCCTCCCGAACAGTGTTTGGTAGATTGTTCCAGAGTTTTGGTGCTAAAAAGGAAAACGATCTGCCGCCCGCAGTTGATTTTGATATTCTAGGTATTATCAAACGGCCAGAGTTTTGAGAACGCAGCGGCCGTGGAGGACTATAATGCGATAAGAGCTCACTCAAGTACTGAGGAGCTAAACCATTCAGGGCTTTATAAGTCATTAACAAGATTTTAAAATCTATACGATGTTTAGTAGGGAGCCAGTGCAGTGTTGACAGAACCGGGCTAATGTGGTCATACTTCCTGGTTCTAGTAAGAACTCTAGCTGCTGCATTTTGGACTAACTGTAGTTTGTTTATTAAACGTGCAGAGCAACCACCCAGTAAAGCATTACAATAATCTAACCTTGAGGTCATAAACGCATGAATTAATATTTCTGCATTTGACGTTGAGAGCATAGGTCGCAGTTTGGATATGTTTTTGAGATGGAAGAACGCAGTTTTACAGATGCTAGAAACATGGCTTTCAAAAGAAAGATTGCTATCAAACAGCACACCTAGGTTCCTGACTGATGAAGAAGAAGAATTGACAGAGCAGCCGTCAAGTGTTAGATAGTGTTCTAAGTTATTACATGTGGGGTTTTTAGGTCCGATAATTAACACCTCTGTTTTTTCAGAATTTAGCAGTAGGAAATTACTCGTCATCCAGTTTTTTATATCGACTATGCATTCCGTTAGTTTCTCAATTTGGTGTGTTTCACCAGGCCGTGAAGAAATATAGAGCTGAGTATCATCAGCATAACAGTGAAAGCTAACACCATGTCTCCTGATAATATCTCCCAAGGGTAACATGTAAAGCGTGAAAAGTAACGGCCCTAGTACTGAGCCTTGAGGTACTCCATACTGCACTTGTGATCGATATGATACCTCGTCATTCACTGCTACGAACTGATGGCGGTCAGATAAGTACGATTTGAACCATGCTAAGGCACTTCCACTAATGCCAACAAAGTTTTCTAGTCTATTCAAAAGAATGTTGTGATCGATAGTGTCGAACGCAGCGCTAAGATCCAGTAGAACTAATAGAGAGATACAACCACGATCAGATGATAGAAGCAGATCATTAGTAACTCTAATGAGAGCAGTCTCAGTACTATGATACGGTCTAAATCCTGACTGGAAATCCTCACAGATATCATTTTTCTCTAAGAAGGAATATAATTGTGAGGATACTACCTTTTCTAGTATCTTTGACAGAAAAGGAAGATTTGAGATCGGTCTGTAATTAACTAGATCTTTGGGGTCAAGTTGTGGTTTTTTAATGAGAGGCTTAATAACAGCCAATTTGAAGGTTTTGGGGACATATCCTAATGACAATGATGAATTAATAATAGCCAAAAGAGGATCTATGACTTCTGGAAGCAGCTCTTTTATTAGTTTAGATGGAATAGGGTCTAACATACATGTTGTTGGTTTAGATGATTTAACAAGATTTATACAATTTTTCCTCTCCTATAGTAGAGAATGAGTGGAATTGTTCCTCAGGGGATCTATAGTGCACTATTTGATGCGATACTGTAGCTGACGGCTGCATGGTTACAATTTTATCTCTGATAGTATCGATCTTGGAAGTAAAGTAGTTCATAAAATCATTACTGCTGTGCTCTTGGGAAATGCCAACACCTGTTGATGCTTTATTTTTCGTTAATTTAGTGACTGTATTGAATAAATACCGGGGGTTATGTTTGTTTTCTTCTAGAAGAGATGAAAAGTAATCAGATCTAGCAGTTTTTAATGCTTTTCTGTAGGATAGGATACTTTCCCGCCAAGCTAAACGAAATACCTCTAGTTTTGTTTTCCTCCAGCTGCGCTCCATTTTCCGGGCTGCTCTCTTTAGAGTGCGAGTGTGCTCATTATACCACGGTGTTGGACTCTTTTCCTTAATCTTCCTTAAGCGTAAAGGAGCAACTGTATCTAAAGTGCTAGAAAAGAGAGAGTCCATAGTCTCTGTTACATCATCAAGCTGTTCTGAGCTGTTGGATATGCTGAGGAATTGAGATAAATCAGGAAGATTACTTACAAAGCAATCTTTTGTACTAGAAGTGATGGTTCTACCATACTTGTAACAAGGAATAGAATTTACAGTTTTAGCTATATGGAGTTTACACAAGACTAGATAATGATCTGATATATCATCGCTTTGCTGCAGAATTTCAACACCACTAACATCAATTCCATGTGACAGTATTAAATCTAGAGTATGATTTCGACAATGAGTAGGTCCTGAAATGTGTTGTCTAACCCCAATAGAGTTCAGAATGTCTATGAATGCTGATCCTAATGCATCTTTTTCATTATCGACATGGATATTAAAATCGCCAACAATTAAGACTTTATCTGCAGCCAGTACTAACTCAGATAGAAAATCAGCAAATTCTTTAATAAAGTCTGTATGGTGCCCTGGTGGCCTGTATACATTAGCCAATACAAACATCACAGGGGATTTATCACTAACATGTGTTTCTATAGATAATGTTATACGCAGCACCATAACTTCAAATGAGTTGTACTTAAAGCCTGCCCTCTGAGAAATACTGAGAATATTGCTATAAATTGTAGCAACACCTCCCCCTTTGCCTTTTGGACGTGGCTCATTTTTATAGCTGTAATCTTGGGGGGTGGACTCATTTAAAGTAATGTATTCATCTGGTTTTAGCCATGTTTCTGTCAAACAGAGCAAATCTAGGTTATGATCATTAATCAAATCATTTACAAAAAGTGATTTTGTAGAAAGGGACCTGATATTCAGTAAGCCAAGTTTTATAAATTGTTTCTGTGTGTTGTAAACATTTTTTATTTGTTGAACATCAATTAAATGGTTACTCATAAATTGGTTTGGACGTTTTCTGTATTTTCTAGTTCGGGGAACAGACACAGTCTCTATAGTGTGATATCTAGGTGAAGGAGTCTCTATGTGCTGAGAATTAACTGACTTCTGTGACGTGAGGCGGCTAGCAGACGGTCGGTTTAGCCAGTCTGTCTGCTTCCTGACCTGGGCTCCAGTTAGTCAAGTATGAACTCTAAGACTATGTGCCAAATTTCTAGAGAGAAGAGCGGCACCACCCGAGGAGGGATGAACACCATCTCTTTTCAACAGGTCAGGTCTGCCCCAAAAACTCGTCCAATTGTCTATAAAACCTATGCTATTCTGCGGGCACCACTTAGACATCCAGCCATTGAGTGATGACAGTCTGCTATGAATCTCATCACCCCGGTAAGCAGGGAGGGGGCCATAGCATATTACAGTGTCTGACATCGTACTTGCAAGTTCACACACCTCTTTAACATTATTTTTAGTGATCTCCGACTGGCGAAGTCGAACATCATTAGCGCCGGCGTGGATAACAATCTTACTGAATTTACGTTTAGCATTAGCCAGCACTTTTAAATTTGCCAAGATGTCAGGCGCTCTGGCTCCAGGTAAACAATGGACTATGGTGGCTGGTGTCTCTATTTTCACGTTCCGTACAATAGAATCGCCAATAACTAGAGCACTTTCACCAGGTTTCTCAGTGGGTGCGTCACTGAGTGGGGAGAACCTGTTTGATGTTCTGATCGGAACGGAAGAGCGGTGTTTTGACCCGCGACTAGGCCGCCTCACTGTCACCCAGTTGCCCTGCTGCGGGGGCGCTAACGTTACCGGAACCGAATAATGTACAGGAGTCCCTGAGCTAATCACATCCAAAGCAGTATCTACAGCCCTCACATTCTTACTGTCCTCAACTAAAGTTTGGATGCGTGTCTCTAGTTCTAAAACCTTCTCTGTCAGCCTAACTATTTCCCTACATTTATCACATGTGAATCCCTCATCGCTGACAGAGAGAGATAAACTATACATGTGGCAAACTGTGCAAATAACAATAGCAGGAGAAGAAGCCATTACTCACCGTGATTGATGAATGATACCAACTTAACTTACCACTTACCACCTACCACTTACCACTGTTGTTTGATGAACTCGTGAAAAACGGAGCGAGAGAGAAATGAAAACGGAGCGATTAAAAAGAAAACAATAATAGGCGCGAATAGCAACGCGAATGGAACCGCCAGTGACAAGCTAACCGGCTAGCGAATGCTAACGCGCTGCACTCGCGGTTTTAAAAGTGAAAGATCAGATTAGTTTGATAGATAATACCAGAAATATGGTGGGAATTAAGTTATATATTATTACTTTAAACAACAGACAGTGAAAGTAAGGTAAATATTCAATAAAAAGCGGAGCTACAATCGCAAACCTCTCAGCAGTACAGCAGTACAACAGACAGGAACAGACTGAAGCAATTGATCAGCAAAACAGGAGCAGACTGAAGCAATCCTTTTGTGTATCTTGAAAATACACAAAATACATGTGAAATTGGCCATCCAGTGAAGTAACACTATTAAGGCCTGTTTACACCAAGAATGATAATTATAAGGATAATTATATTAGTGTATTCTAAGTATACAATGCAGTTGTGTCATCTGTCACTTTAAATGCTCAAGCTCAAGCAGAAATGATTCCGATTGGCTGTCAATTTTTTATTATTCATCATTTTTTGTGTTGTTATGGTTTTAGTTGTGGTGTGCTATCTTCTATTCACTTAGATTTAGGATGTACTCACACTAGGGGATCTGATCTGTGCTTGAGCGCGATTGACCCTCAAAGTCCAGTTTATTTCACAAGTGTGACTGCTCTGTACCGTGTCCAGTGCGGTTCGTTTAACCATGCCCTGGCCCGCTTGAAGAGGTGGCTCGGGTGCGGTACACATGTTGTGTGACCGCTAACCGAGCCGGAGCATGGAACAGTTAATTTATTATTTTTGTATGTGCTATTGTTATCATTATGACAGCAAAAATCTTTATTACTACTTGGATATCACACTTTTCAATGAATTTAATTTGAGTACATTTAGATTTAGAATGGGTCTGGTTCTCATCTTATTGATGAACATGTATTGTAGTTTGTGAATAAAGCTGCAAATTCCACCATTAACTTAAGTTGCCTCTGTAATAATCCTCTGATATCTGTCTGTTAGCGAAAGGACAACCGCGCTTGGACTTTAGTGCAAGGCAACTGTGCCTAGTGTGAGTATACCCTAGAACAATTTTTTTTTAACTTTATATCTTTATTATTAGCATTATAGTTATCTTTGTCTTGGGATACACACACAGAAAGCTGCTTATTACTCATTTATCCATGTTTCTTTATCGCTCTGACGTGTCAATAACTCCTGCAAATAAAAGCTCTACAGATATATTTGCATACCACGACGATAAATGATATACAAAAAGTTAAATCAATTTACACTTTATATCATCGCCAACATATATATATTGTCGTATTGGCATAGCAACCAGTAATGCTTAAAGTTTAATGAACACATTTGACTAGTAGATGATAAAAACCAAAATCTGACCAAAAAAAAAAAAACTATCAAGACTGACTAGTGCTAATGATATGTTTCTCTTGCTAGTGCTCTTTTTTTTCCTTCATGCTAAAGTGCTAATTTGAATGGTGTTCCATTTTAACCTTAATCAACAAGTACAACCGGCCATGACATCCTCACCTTATCTTATGCTGCCTTCACAGGCAATCAATTTTTTTTTGTAAATATGAGTTTTCTAGTTGGAAATTGGACATGATTGCCTTTGTACTGGGAAACCCTGAGATAATTTTTATACCCAAGTTTCTGAGTTGAGCAGGCCATAAACATGGTGGAGGGGAAAACAGTTGCTGCTGGGACAGGTTTATTTTTTTCTCCCACAAAAGCAAGATCACCTTGTTTTAATTTTAAAATCATGCACACCATAGTGCAATAACCATTTCAAGCATTTTGTATGTTTTATACACAGCAAAACAGCATGTATTTGACTGAAAATCCAGAATCATCAACAAGCTAACTATATATATACAGGTGCATCTCAATAAATTAGAATGTCGTGGAAAAGTTCATTTATTTCAGTAATTCAACTCAAATTGTGAAACTCGTGTATTAAATAAATTCAATGCACAGACTGAAATAGTTTAAGTCTTTGGTTCTTTTAATTGTGATGATTTGGGGGGGGGGGGGTCACGTGACCCTTCGACGGCGATGCAGGCTTAGTCTTTTGCTCCGCTCACTTTGCCACATATTTTATGATCCTGTCAGTAAAATTTGAACCACTCTGCATTGGACCCATCATGAGTGCTAAGGCAGACAAAGGGGATCGGAAAAGAGAGATTGAGCAACCGCCAATGAAGAAAAAATTCAGAGATTCAGCCATCTCCAGTGAAGACCTCGACAATGCTATTGCTAGCCGCATTGAACTAGCATTTAAAGAACACCAAAGCACTTTGAATTCGGTTGTAAATTCGGCAGTAAGAGATGCGATGGACTCGGTGCTGATTCCAGCATTGCGTGAACTGCGTGAGGATATACAAGCGACCAACAAGTCTGTTAAAGAGCTAAGAGAGGAGTTTGAGGACATAGCTACCAAGACGAAGCAGACACATGACCGCGTTGATTCTGTCCAGGCAGCGGCGCGTGAAGATAGGAGAACAGTCACGGACTGGTGCAGGAGGAACAACGTAAGACTGGTGGGTCTACCAGAAGGCGCGGAGGGTCCCGACGTGGCTGGTTTCCTCAGAGTTAATCTTTCCAAGTGGATTCCTTCCTTGAGGGGCCATGACATTGAGATTGATCGGGCGCATCACGTGTATGACGGAGGGAGGGGCTCCGATCGGCCGCGCACTCTCATCTTCCGTGTATTGAGATGGCATGACAGATCAGATATCCTGAAGGGTGCTCGGCAGGCTTATCCAGTGAAATGCGCACAGAACAATGTCACACTGCTATTTTTTCCCAACTTTAGTCCAGCTACAGCGATCAGGTGAAAGGCATTTGGTCCGGTTTTGAAGAAGATGACAGCGCTTGGTCTCCAGCCCTTCCTCATCTATCTGGCGGTAATCAAACTACGGCACAAGGGTGAACAGGAAAGCTTTGATTCCCCTCAGAAAGCGGAAGATTTTATCAGCTCCCTGTCTCAGCAGCAGACGTATGCCGCGTCTCTGCGGGGAGGGGGCGGGGGAACAGCGGCCACTATCTCTCCAGCCCGGCGGGAGGAGCTTAATGGCCGGAATGGACATGGTCCTAGCTTCCCAGTAGGGGAGGATGGGAGGATAGACATGGACACTTGCTAAATCTATTTTTGCTTTCTCTTCTCTCCTCTCTCCTACTGGGATACTGTCCCTATGTATCCGGTACAACGATCTCTTTGCTGGTAAGACTGACACTCCTTTTTTCTTTTTTGGAGGGGACTAATGGAGAGTAGGTTTAATTAAAACATTTTTTTTTTTTTGGCTGTGTGAGCCTTTCGGGAGATGTGTCTTGCGTTGGAGTGGATCGGTCACGAATCATCACTATTTTTTGTTGCTCAGTCAGACCTATGTTCTCGGTAATGTGCGGTCTGAGTTGTTCCTTGTTTATGGTTGTCGGTTGTTCATGTTTTTATGTTGTTTTTGTTTTTTACTGCAGACATTTATACTTTTATTTATTTTACTTTATTTCTAAAGGGATTTTTCATCTAGGAGGTTTGGTATCTAAAATGCACATCAGCGTTTACATGTTATTTACAGAATGGAAGTGCTTCTGCTTTTTTTCATTTATTGAGTACAATCTTGGGATTATGAATATTCAATGCATACTCTAAATATTTTATCACTGAATGTGAATGGTTTAAATTCTGCTGTTAAACGAACCCCTGTGTTAGAATATTTACACCGTAAATCTATTTCCTGTGCCCTAATTCAAGAGACACATTTAAAACAATCTGACGTGTCACGTTTCCAGAATAAGTATTACAAATTAATAGCTTTTTCCTGCGCTCAAAATAAAACTAAGGGGGTGCTTACCCTTGTTAACCGGAAGTTAAATTTAACGATTGAACACCTTGGTAGTGATGAGAAGGGTAGATTTGTTTTTATCCAATGCAAAATATATAATAATAGGTTAGCATTGGTCTCTATTTATGGTCCGAATGAGACAGACAGTACATTCCTTACACAGATTTCCAAAACTCTACTTGAGGAGATTGATTGCCCTCTAGTGGTGGGTGGTGATTTTAATGCTGTCATAAATCCTGCTTTAGATAAATCTCAATCTGATACAACAGCCAATCCATCCTTTAAATTACTGAATAAATTTATCACTGAGCTCAACTTAATCGATCTATGGAGAATTCAGAATACTAAAGCTAAGGACTTCATTTTTTTTTCTAATAGACAAGACTTTCTCTAGGATAGACTACATATTTCTCAGCCCATCTTTAATTTCGTCTAATTCCTCCATCTCTATATTACCAATTTTATTATCTGATCATTCTGCTGTGTTGTGCAATGTTCCTCTTTCCGATGTTAAAGCCAAGTCCCCTAGATGGCACTTTAACATATCATTATTAAGTAATCAGACTTTCATTACTTATAATTTCATTAAGTATATATTAAGGAATTTCTTGAAATTAATATTTACATTTACATTTACATTTATGCATTTGGCAGACGCTTTTATCCAAAGCGACTTACAGTGCATTCAGGCTATACATTTTTTTTTATCAGTATGCGTGTTCCCTGGGAATCGAACCCACAACCTTTTGCGCTGCTAACGCAATGCTCTACCACTGAGCCACAGGCAATATGCCCTCTGATGTGGATCCTCAAATACTGTGGGAAACGACTAAATGTGCTATACGAGGTTTCTGTATATCTTTCTCTTCTACTCTTGCCAAAGCGAAAACTCACCAGTTTACACAATTAGAAAATAAAATCCAATCATTACAAAAACTACAAAAACAACATTTTACTGAGCAACAGGCTACACAGCTGTCCTCTTTAAAAGAAGAATATGATTTACTTTCACACTCAAAGGCGGAATTTATTTTACATAGGACTAGACAAAAATATTATTTTGAATCAGAGCGACCTAGTCATTTATTGGCCCTTAGGTTGAAAGAATGCGAGTCTAAGGCATATATTAGCGCAATAAAATCATCGGATGATCAGGTCACCACGAACCCTGTGGCAATTAATGAAATATTTAAAGGTTTTTACACAAATCTGTATAAAGCCGAAACAGATTTTGATGAACCAATTTGTAAGCAGTATTTAGATAAATTGGAACTGCCTTGGATCTCACAGATAGATAAAGAATCTTTGGAGGCCCCATTAAGTTTGGAGGAACTCCATGTCTCTCTAAAAAGCCTTCAAAAGGGCAAATCGCTGGGTCTAGATGGTCTCCCCCCTGAATTATATTTAGAAATTTGGGATTTGGTAGGGATACTTATGCTTAACTCATTTAATTTTGCAATTGAACATGGGGTATTTCATAGAGATCAAAAAACATCACTGATTTCATTACTTCTTAAAAAAGGGAAAGATCCATTAGATTGTTCCAGCTACAGACCGATTTCGCTTATCTCATGTGATCTAAAAATCTATGCTAAAGTTTTTGCTTCTCGTATGGAGAAGGTAATTCATAGTCTGATCAAGGAGGACCAAACTGGTTTCATTAAAGGGCACAATGCATCTGACAATATGCGTCGACTCCTTCATATTCTTGACTTTGCGGACTCCCACCCAACCCCTTGTGCGGTCTTCTCACTTGATGCAGAAAAAGCCTTTGACAGACTAGAGTGGAATTATATGTGGGCAGTTCTGCAATGTTTCGGCTTCGGTGAACACTTCATTTCTATGATTAAGACATTATACCACTCACCTGCAGCATCAGTCATAACTGGTAATATTATTTCCCCCTCATTCCCTTTACAGCGGGGAACGAGGCAGGGGTGTCCGCTTTCCCCCTTATTGTTTTGTCTATCTCTTGAACCCTTAGCGCAAGCCATCAGGAAATCTGAAGTATCGATTAAGATTAATGATCATAATCATAGTATGTCATTATACGCTGATGATATTATTCTATATTTAGACCACTTTGATGTTTCAGTCTCTAGTATAATTAAGGAATTTGATAATTTTAGTAGCCTATCAGGATATAAAATAAATTGGAGCAAATCTGCTTTAATGCCAATTAACAATGTTAAGATTAATTCTTCTATTCCCTCATTTATCCCTATTAAGGAATCTTTCATCTATTTGGGCATTACCATATATAAAAACATTCATAAGATTTTAATACAAGTTTAGTTACAATTTTAATAACATTTTAGTTAAGGTCAAAAGTGACATTCAAAGATGGAAGAATCTTAAAGTCTCTCTCCAAGGAATAATCTCCACTGTTAAGATGAATTTGTTACCTCGATTTAATTTTTTTCTCTATGCTACCACTTTCTCCCCCTCCAGGTTACTTTAAGGAGATCAACTCCATAATTTCTAAATTTATCTGGAATGATAAATGCCCCAGAATTAAACTTGCCACATTACAACATCCTAATAGCGCAGGAGGACTGGCTGTACCAAATTTTGAATTATATTATTGGTCGTTCCAGCTTAAGGCTCTTCATAATTGGGTTGATCCTCAATCTACAGTTTCATGGAGGGTGATTGAAGCTGACAAGGTTAAACCAAATAGACTTCAAGATATTTTATTTACTGGCACAGGAAAAAAAGGGGATAATTATAAATTTGGTCCGGTTGTAACTAACGCTATTAAAAACATGGAAAACGGTTGAACGTCGGATAGGAGGACCCTTCAAATTTTGTAACAGTACACCTTTATGGCACAATTTTAATTTTGTATGCGGAGGTCGTCCATTTGTCCAAGCCTCTTGGTCTTCTTTAGGTGTAAACACGTGCGATGATATATATGATAACCAGGGCCTCTGTTCATTTCAGACATTAAGAACCAAATTTTGTCTACCAGCATCCGCATATTTTGTCTTTCTTCAATTACGTTCTGCTCTCAAAGCTTATGGCGTTCCGTGGACATCTTCTATTTCCTCTCATCCTATGCGGGACTGGATTGCACCATCTGCTGGTCGGCCATCGGTTTCCTTAATATATAATAAAATTATTGATTGCATTACAAAACCTCTTTCTATTAAAACTATTTGGAATAGTGAATTATCTGACCTTAATTTATCTGTCGACTGGGAGAGAGTGTGGTCTAATCTCAGCTTAACATCTAAAAATCTGGCTCATCGTCTTATTCACTTCAAAGTCATTCATAGAGCATACATAACTCCTTACAAAAGATTTAAAATGAAACTACAGTCAAATTTGAACTGCCATATATGTAATACTACATCATCAGGTACCTTTCTGCATATGTTTTGGGAATGTCCTGTCGTCATCAGTCTATGGACACATGTAAACCTGGTTTTGTCATCATTACTGCGAATTGATTGGTCTGTTAACCCAAGTTTGTGTCTTCTTAATGATGATTCTGGTCTCTGTATTAGTTCGATGCAAAAGAGAATGTTGTTTGCTGGTTTTACAGCTGCGAAGAAGACAATAATACAGAACTGGTTTACACCACACATGTGTAGAAATACATATTGGATCCATAGCCTCCTGCAAATAGTGACGTGTGAGTGTACAACGGCGCGAGTCGGTGGGGCCAGGCCTTCGACCATTGATGCTTGGCAGTGTTTTTTGGTGGATATACGTGATTGTATAAAGGAGTGACTTTTTGTGTTCTGATTGTCCTTCCCTCTCTCCCTCCCTTTTGATTGGACCTTGAAATGTTGAGTATATGTCTGTTGTTTTGTTTTGTTGTGTTCTGGATGCTATGTTGTGTTGTGTGTGAAAAAAAAAAAAATTGTTGATAACAAAAAAAAAAATTGTGATGATTTAGGCTCACATTTAACAAAAACCCACCAATTCACTATCTCAACTCTCAAATTAGAATATGGTGACATGCCAATCAGCTAATCAACTCAAAACACCTGCAAAGGTTTCCTGAGCCTTCAAAATGGTCTCTCAGTTTGGTTCACTAGGCTACACAATCATGGGGAAGACTGCTGATCTGACAGTTGTCCAGAAGACAATCATTGACACCTTTCACAAGGAAGGTAAGCAATAAACATTCATTGCCAAAGAAGCTGGCTGTTCACAGAGTGCTGTATCCAAGCATGTTAACAGAAAGTTGAGTGGAAGGATAAAGTGTGGAAGAAAAAGATGCACAACCAACCGAGAGAACCGCAGCCTTATGAGGATTGTCAAGCAAAATCGATTCAAGAATTTGGGTGAAATTCACAAGGAATGGACTGAGGCTGGGTTCAAGGCATCAAGAGCCACCACACACAGACGTGTCAAGGAATTTGGCTACAGTTGTCGTATTCCTCTTGTTAAGCCACTCCTGAACCACAGACAACGTCAGAGGCGTCTTACCTGGGCTAAGGAGAAGAAGAACTGGACTGTTGCCCAGTGGTCCAAAGTCCTCTTTTCAGATGAGAGCAAGTTTTGTATTTCATTTGGAAACCAAGGTCCTAGAGTCTGGCGGAAGGGTGGAGAAGCTCATAGCCCAAGTTGCATGAAGTCCAGTGTTAAGTTTCCACAGTCTGTGATGATTTGGGGTGCAATGTCATCTGCTGGTGTTGGTCCATTGTGTTTTTTGAAAACCAACGTCACTGCACCCGTTTACCAAGAAATTTTGGAGCACTTCATGCTTCCTTCTGCTGACCAGCTTTTTAAAGATGCTGATTTCATTTTCCAGCAGGATTTGGCACCTGCACACACTGCCAAAAGCACCAAAAGTTGGTTAAATGACCATGGTGTTGGTGTGCTTGACTGGCCAGCAAACTCACCAGACCTGAAACCCATACAGAATCTATGGGGTATTGTCAAGAGGAAAATGAGAAACAAGAGACCAAAAAATGCAGATGAGCTGAAGGCCACTGTCAAAGAAACCTGGGCTTCCATACCACCTCAGCAGTGCCACAAACTGATCACCTCCATGCCACGCCGAATTGAGGCAGTAATTAAAGCAAAAGGAGCCCCTACCAAGTATTGAGTACATATACAGTAAATGAACATACTTTCCAGAAGGCCAACAATTCACTAAAAATGTTTTTTTTTATTGGTCTTATGAAGTATTCTAATTTGTTGAGATAGTGAATTGGTGGGTTTTTGTTAAATGTGAGCCTAAATCATCACAATTAAAAGAACCAAAGACTTAAACTACTTCAGTCTGTGTGCATTGAATTTATTTAATACACGAGTTTCACAATTTGAGTTGAATTACTGAAATAAATGAACTTTTCCACGACATTCTAATTTATTGAGATGCACCTGTATATAGCTCTGTGAATGATTATATGGTTGTCAATGAATGGGATGCCACATTTTATTCAAAATTAAATACCTTAAATATCTACAATTTTGGTTTTAATAAGATTTTCCCAGGACCTGGCGTCCTCCATGATTCCTGTTCTTTCCAACAGCACTTGAATGCGACAAGCTTGTAATCAGACTTCTGAAATTCTGAAAACTTGCTCCAATTCTCCAATTCTTACCCGAGTCATACAGCTGCAGCTCACATGCATGAAAGTGGCATGTTTGAACTAGTTGATACAGGAAATCAGCAGTCTAATAAAGCAACCCGATCTCATGAATGTGCGTATAAATAGTACGCCAAATAAAAACGAAAACTCGTGGTATTGATACGCAAAAATGGACTTTGGCATGTATATGCTACGCGATGGGTAGGGTTAGGGTTGTGGGGTAGATGCGTATCATATGTACGCGAAAACTGCGTATCATATGCACGCCAACAAATTTCATATCATATGCACGAGAAAATTGCGTAGGCTATTATATGCACGCCAAACACGCGCGTGTCATATATACGCCAAAGTTCATTTTTTTTCGTATCAATACCACGAGTTTTCATTTTTATTTTGGCGTGCTATTTATACGCATTTTCATGAGACCGGGCTGAATAAAGAGGTTGATTGGAAAAAAGTATTTCATGTATTTTGAAAATACAAAAATACTAAGATTAAATGTATTTAAATATAAAATACATTAGATTTTTTTCAATGGTATTTAAATACAAAATAGTATTTTGTATTTCAAATACATATTTTAAATACATGTATTTGAAATACTGCCCATCCCTGCCTATACATAACGTAATGAGAGCACTATTGTAAAAACAAATTGTGAATTCTTAGGGTTTCGCTGACGTTTAGGCTAATGTTAACTATCTTTTAATCAAAACATTAAACATAATTTACCCCGTTTGTATCTGCGTGGCGTCCATTACACATTTTCCATGTGTGTTAACGTCAGTATTTATGACTGTCTAATAACTTGACTATTGGTAATGTATTTTGCCCCCGCCCCCAAACATATGCATTCGACTATCAGTCGACTATCGGCAAGATTCGAAAATTCTGATTTGACTATGAAAATCCTTAGTCGGGGACTCCAGTACTACAGTATATTATAAAAACACATTGCAAGTTTCAGAATTCAAAACTTTCTCATTAGTCCAAAAGCAGCTTTTATTGAAACCAAGCTGCCAAAACAAATTGTTTTCTACTTCCGGGTTTTTATTACATAACAGAGATGAAAGCACAAAAAAAAAAAAAAACTTTCTTTATAATCACCGGAGCTGTCAATCACAAAGGGCGAGCTCACTGACTGCACTTCTCCATTATAATCAATGATACAGACTACACTCAATTAATCTCTTATTTACATTGTTGGGACATGAAGTACAGACACAGCACACTCCAAATCTGATGTTCTTACTCTGTATTTACCAAATATATTTGAGGACAGCCGTTCAGGGAGAGTCATCGCAGAGTAAATCATGTGTGAGAGGCATTTAAAACTTCTTCTCTGTCAGTCGGAGTGGCTTAGAGTGGTTGATGCGTGGAAAGAAGTCAGAAGTGGGGCGCTATCAGAGCAGCGCGAAGGAGAAGTGAAGCAGCACTTACTTTCACCTTAAATCTTTCTCAAGCTGAGTGTGTGTATGATTACGTGTTTGTTGAGGGAGGAGGCGTGGATCACTGTCAGCGTTGCTTCCTGGGGGGAGATTAATAATTCATGAGATGGTTGGTGAGACTCAAAGATTCGCCTGGTGTGTCAAGACTTCGTTACACGTCTTTGCGTGTTTGTATGCTGCAGCACAACAACATGTAACATTCCGCTCACAGCAAGGATAAATGATGGGACCACTTCTCTTTTGCTCTCAGATCTCTTCATAAATATAAGATGGACTTTCTATCTTCAGGTCTGTCACCATTGAAGCTTTGGAACGTCTCGAGTGTGTTAGACAGGCTGCTACTCAACCTTTTTTCAAAGAAAAAGTCGACAAGAGTTGTTCTAATGTTCAGAAAAAAAATTGGGACACGGTCAAAATGTCCTCAAAAATTCACAACCCAAGGTCCACCTCAGTGTTTTTCTGTGAATGAAATGCTGTCAGACTAAATTACTTTATGATTCACAGGACCAATTCTGTTCAAAACTCAGAGCTGCTTTTGAATAGCTGGTCATCAGAAAGCAGACCCCGGTGGCCTCCGATTATCTAATGCTTTCTCTGTTGAGATGGATGTATTTTTTCAGTAGAAAAGTCAGGTAGGCAGTTTTGTTGTAGTACAGAACTATATATAATACATATTGCACAAAGCATTTTCTATTAGATGGCGGATGACGAGTCAACGTTGTTTGAAAGCACTTTTCTAAGCACAGTGTTATATTTCACTATGTACATAGAAAGCATCCTCATGGTTCTTAACAATTTATAGCTCCTTTTCTCTCTCATACTTATCATTTCTGTTTTTGTCGGGCTTTGTGTTTGAAAGACTATTGATGATTATTGCATTTATTTTTTTGTGGTATGCATATCTAATGTACTTGTAGACTTTTTTCCAAAGATACTAAGTGTGTGCAGCTGAGCTTTGGTATGTGTGTGTGTTTGTTTGTGTGTGATCACGCTACTCCTTAATCACTTGTTCTCGCATCTATCTAATCAATGGTCTGTCAGTCTCTTTTTTTCCGGCAGGGAGGGAGATTGATCTTCAGGAGTCGCCTCACACTCGTTACGATGTTCTCAGTCTTCATTAACACCACCATTAGTCTCACATTGTTACTCTCTAACACAACAGCACAAACAACACTGTGGCTACAGCACGCATGGGGAGAGTGGAATAGACAACTTGGGAATAGATGCAACTTTGGAAGAGTGACTCATGTGCATGCACAAACATAAATGCAGACATACAAAAACAGATAAAACACAGTCAGCATATCATTTCATTTGATACAAACATTTACATTTGTTCATCTAGCAGATGCTTTTATCAAAAGCAACTTATAAACAAGGAGCATCACAAGCAATTTGTCTTGAGAAGCAAAAATATTTATAGTACACAACAGAGTGCTGTAACCGTGACGTCAAAACCCAGAAGACGTATTCTCCATGGGTTCCCTCATGATTTTCCTATGGGTTCTTATAATGGGGTTTTTCAATTTATGAATAAAACAAGGCCTGTGGTATTTGACGATACAATGCTCTAAATTACACATACTCATACTGAAAACACAAATTTTGATGCAGTTATGCTTATTTTTTTAAAAATGTGTGTTTGTAATAAGTAACTACATAGGACCATTTGGGGTGTGAGTGTGTACTTTTTATATTTTACAAATTGTGCAAGTATAAATAAACTTTATTTTACTCATGAAATGAAAAACCTTATTATAAAAATCCATAGGGAAATCTGGGTTCTGGGGTTTGACGTTATGGCTGCAGCACTCTATGCCAAGTACATATAAACTATAGAAATTAATGTGTACGCAAACTGAATTTAACAAAATTGACAGGATTTTTTTAAAAACCTAACGATAAACTGGGATTTAAAAAATGGTAAAACAGAGAAAAATTATGACATAAATTAAAGCAATATTTAACATTCTGCCCTGTTTCAGTGCAATATAATTAGGTATTCATATGTATAGTGTGTGTTCTAGCTACCATACATTTTCAGACATTTGCCTAGACATTGAGAAATACCAAATTCATATATTAACAGCATTTGCAATGTAACTTTTACATATGAACAGCTTTAGAGACATAAATGTTTGCAAATCATTGTTATAAATTCTTATGTTGCTAACAATAACATATCAAACTAAGTTTTGACATTCACCTTGTGGACTATTTTTTTTTTGCCTCCGTTGAAGCACAAAAAAAGCTCTTTTGAACATTGTCAAATCATGCTGGAAAGCATGGATCAAGTACAATTTTATTTATATAGTTCTTTTCACAAACCATGTTGTGAGCCTTTTTTGTGCAACAAACTTGCCGAGTGTGCTGTCTTTAAACCATGAAGGACGTACCAAATGTGATGCATTTTCTCTAGCGGATTCTTGCACCCCACTTCACCTACAGTGCAGTCACATTTACACCTGCTGAGTAAAAGAAAGATAAAGAAAGAGCACAGAGAGTGGAAGAAAGAGAGTGTCATGGTGGAGACAGTGAGTGACCGTTGTAAGTGGATGTAACAACCTGCTGCTGTGAGAGAAATAAAAGCTCTAGTGTGGGTTGGGACGGCTCTTCTCCACTGAAGGGGAAATAACCCCTGCCTTCTCTGCTCATGTAATATTAAATATCTCTCCTTCCACTTCTCTCTCCTCCCCTCCTCTTTCTTGTAGGGCATGTACAGAGGGCAGCATTTGTACTCCCTGTCTTTCATATCAGCGCTCTCTCCGGTTCCCTTACTCTCTCCATCGCTCTCTCGCTCTCTTTCCCTGAGTGTGCGAGAGGAGTTTGGGCAGCAGCTACGTCAGCCGTCAGCGAGCAGCTGAGGAGAGCTGTGGAACTCACATGTGTGTGTGTCTCTCTCATCTTTCTCTCATAGTCTCCAGCTCATGCCTCTACTCTCTCTGGAGTCTACGGCTGTGGAATATCCTGGGGCACTGACACAGCGAACGAAGCACCTCCTCTCACCATCTGCACTCTGCTCCTCAAACAGCAGCAGACCACAGCACAAACCAAGGAGAAAAGAAGGAGAGAGTGGAAGCAAAGGATGGAAGAGAAGAAGAGAGAGATGGGAATCTGAAGGAAAAGTGCGGAGGTAGGAGACTGATGGACAGAGTAGAAAAAGTAAGTGAAGAAATAGTATTGGAAGAATGAAACAGAGATGAAGTGAGGAACGAAGAGCTGATAAAGGTGAAACTGAAAAGATAAATATTTGTTATAAATAAGAACGTAGCTGGGTCCGGGAGAGAAAAACAACCTCAGAGAAAGAAGATTTAGGAAAAAAAATGTTCAAACAGCCACAGCGTGGTTGAATATAGCTGGTGAAACGGAAAAGAGCAAAGGCTCAGGGAGAGATCAGCAGGAGGGATCAGAGTCATTTGCAAAGGACAGCCCTGGCCAACCACATGCCTATCGAATTTGTTTGTAAAATCAAGTTTGCTGAGGGCGACGAAGCCAAGGGGGCCTCGACAGAAGGAGGCGGAACCGTTATGCTAGATGAAGGCCTTCGGCGGCAAAAAGGAGGCATGGCTGACCTGGCGTCCTTTGCAAGCTCCTCTTCGCTTCACGGTCTGGCTCGGGTGTTGGGGACCTCGGGGCGCTTGGGCTTCAGACAGACCCTCTGGGGACTGGCACTGTTGGCCTCGCTTGGTCTCTTCCTGTACCAGGCGACACGGAGCACGGCGACTTATCTAGAGCGACCCCACCTCGCAGCTATGAGGGAAGAAACCCGCCGTGAGCTCACCTTCCCGGCCATCACGCTCTGCAACGTCAACCGATTCTGCTTCTCAGCCCTCACTGACGCGGACATCTACCACTTGGCTAACCTCACCGGCCTGCCGCCCAAGAGCCGTAAAGGACACCGGCCAAGTGAGCTCCAGTACCCACCCCCTGACATGCTAGACATTTTCCAGAGGACTGGCCACCAGCTGGAAGACATGCTGAAGAGTTGCAACTTCAGCGGTCAGAACTGCTCGAGTGAAGACTTCAGCGTGGTGAGTAGCACAGGCTATGATTGGCTACTCGGATCATTTGTTTGGCTTGAAAATCTTCTCTTTGCATGCCTCTCTTTGTTTGGTGACTCTGAGCTAAATTTTATAATGCCTCCTTCAGTCTTTTCTCAATGAGAGATGACTAACAGCTAAACAATTTGTTTGGAAAGAGGAAATTAAGCCCCATCCATCTGTGTCTAACCTTCCTGCTGGGGCAACAGACAGTAGAACGATGCAGTTATTTGCCATCTCAATTTGAGATCTGCCACATTTCTCTCTCCCCCCTATTTCGACGTCCTTTTCTTTTCCTGTTACATCATAGTCTGTCCCATCTGATGCCGAGTCTTATTTTGGCCAGAGAATGGATGAAAAATTCAGGAGAGGGACAAGCGACATGATTCCTGCATTAGCCCAATCAGCCTTGAGGAGACATGCGCTCAACTCTCCAAAGAAAGTTCCTTCCCTTACGTTGACATTTTTTGCTTGTCACGATGGTGTAATCCTCTTTAGTTTTGCTGTTGTTGTTGTAATTCAGTCAGTAATTTCCTCTTAGGGCTCTTGCTATAAGTCTAAACAGGATTAAATACGAGAGATATCCGTGATATAGATCATGAGACTTCTGTCAAGGATATCAGCTCTCTCTAGAGTTCGAGCCCTCCTCGTATAACTAATTTACTCCTTTTCTCTTCTCTGCTACCTCCTTCACTCTGTTTAGTCTTGGTTTCTTGTGCAGAGTTTTGAAATATAATCATTTACCATGTGATTTCATGGGATTCAGCAGTGAATGCTTAGGCAGGTGATTTACTTTATTATCCTGTTCACAAATTTGTTTGCCAGTATGTATAAATTTTAATTGTTATATTATTTTAGAGATTGTTTTATTTTTTTATATTTGCATTATTATTTATTTTTATATTGCCCCATTATAATGGAAAAAATATTTTTAGCTTGACACTTAGTGTTTGTCTGTTTGTATTTCTTTTGCTTGATTTAATCATTTAGATACATCAGACAAATGTAATGGTCACCAGACTTATTTGCACATTGGGATTTAACCCCTTTATTATGTTGCAGTTGCTAAAACTGCTGCCAGTTGCTGTGTTATCCAATTACCAAAGCCAATTTTTACTCACATTTGGTGCTTGTTAGCTAGTTTTCAGTGTTGTGGTATGTTTGTTCTGTTGACATTCTATTTAGTTTTACGTTTCATGCTCTTTCATCAACGAAGTCACTAGCTGTGATCTCTCTGATGTCTTCAGATCTTGAACTGTCCTTATTAGGCTCCTTTGTTGCTCAGTCATGATTTTCTGTTTTGTCAACAGGTCATGTAGTAGTGCCGAAACACATTTAATACAGTACCTGTGAGGTTAGCACATCATAGTTTTGACATAAAGCCCTTGTTATGTTCTGACATTGCAGCAGGATGTTATAGTCATAAAGTCTGCAGAATTTGAGGTTGCTTGATGCAGTAATGTATCTGTGGACATCTCATTGCACAGAGATGAAATAGTGCTGCTATACTATTTGTTATTTAAAAATTAGTTCATAACTGCATTCTGTCAAAATGAATTTTAGTGGCTGTAAATTAGTGCTTTAAAATGGAAGGAAGTTCCATGTGAGAAAGACTGAACATAAAAATCTTCTGTGCCGTCAATACAATCATTTGCTCAGATTATTGTTCCATTACTGGAATGAGTTATGACAGCCTATCTATTTTAAAAGGTACCTGCCTGTCATGTAAAAAAAAAAAGGAACAATGATTGATGGTTTTAATACAGTATTGGATCATCCATTTCCTGTGAAATCGAACAGTTCTTGTTGAGAATAATGCTTTTGTCAAAAGTCTGTTCTGTGTTACGTTAAACCACAGTCACATCTGACGCTAACCAGAAGTGCCAGATGTAAGCCAGTTTTGGCATAAACTATTGTTATCTGGGTAGTTTTTGTAACTGTTTATTTACTGGATGATCTAGTGCTGAATAAAAGTGCCTTCATTTTTTTTCAATATTCAGTAGAGATGTGAGATAGACTTCTCTACAAGCTAAATGCTCTGCAAGTTACAAGTTGATCTATCTGTTCTCCTGTCTTCGGAGATCGTAATGGCCCTTTTTATGTCTCTTACACAAAAATTGCGCCTGTCTAGCTGTCCATCTCTTAGAATGAACCGATTAAAGAGCCATTAAAATCATTATATTTTTTTCAGTACCAAAAATAGACTGCTGTAAAGGCTTAAGGGTGACAAACTGTGCATGAACTCTTTCTTGACACCCTCACTGACCAAAAAAGAATGTGTGTAATCCAACCTTATGCAGTCCACCTGGCACTTCTAAAGAATGACCATCATGTTATTTAGAATCAATGAACACCTTATAACTATGTCAGTTTAAACAGGATTATTATTTGCCACTTAAAGCAAAACAAGTAATTTTCAAGTGCATTAAATAATAATAATAGCAATAGGCATAATAATAATGCCTTATTTTATCTTTTTGATTCAAAATGCATCTTAAATTCATATTTATTTACATATTTATGTAAATGTATGTCTTAAATATTCCAAAACAAACAACCAGAAATCTATAGTACAATTCTTGTGACACTAATGCTCCTGCCCTTACAAAACATATACGAATATTCTGGAATAGCTATATTAAATAATACATTTACATACAGGAAACTATAGTGCTTATATTTTTCAGTGTACTGCAATATTTGCATGGACCATGCATGTAAATACATCACAGTGAAGACAAACCTGCACTACATTTTTCCTCGCTTTAAAGGGGTCATATGATGTTGCTAAAAAGAACATTATTTTGTGTATTTGGTGTAATGCAATGTGTTTATGCGGTTTAAGGTTCAAAAAACATTATTTTCCACATACTGTACATTGTTGTTGCTCCTCTATGCTCCGCCTTTCTGAAACGCGTCGATTTTTACCAAGCTCATCGTTCTGAGAAGCGAGGCGTGCTCTGATTGGCCAGCTATCCAGTGCGTTGTGATTGGCCGAATACCTCAAGCGTGAGCAGAAATGTTGCGCCCCTTACCGTATTGTGATGCGGTCTCCCAGTGCGACGACACAAAAACAATAAAACCCATTATAAACGAGGCATTTGTTGCATCCAGTGGGGACATAATTACTGATTATAATGGCTTATACTGTCTTTTTAAACATTACCATGTCTGCATTTGTGATCTTACTCTACACAGCTCAAAACTCGTGTTTGAATAGTCAGTAAATTCTTTAAATATGAAAACATACTTACAGGCTGTGAGTCAGAAGCGCCAGACTGTCCTTGCAAAGTTGGAATTGCCACACGTTATAGAAACAGCCTTTGTGCAAGCCAGCATTGTAGGCTACTCTTCCAGGTTCAGGAAATAGTCCTCCGTAAAATGCATTGCACTCTAATATTTGGGTTGAACTGTTCTGGAACAGTGTTGTAAATACAACTTAACCACTGATTTCTAGTTGTGTCCTCTTTTGGAAGCCCAAACAAAGTACTTTCGCTTTCACAATGAAACACAGCATCTCCACGACATGGCGCCGGCGGCAGCAACAATACTAAATTTATTGTTTTTGGGCGGTGTTATGCAAATCTTCCCACACCATGAGGTAGACATGTGGGGGCGTGTTTAAATGAGCCGTTTCAGGGGGGCGTGGCAGAGTCTTGAATTTATAAAGAATATCTCTTTGGTTTTGAGACTTTAGTCTTTGCAACTTCAGGGATTTTTATCTATGCACAAACAGCTTGAAACACTCCAAAGAGAAAGGAAAACTTGAAATCGCATCATATGACCCCTTTAATGAAGCTCTCGATTATTTAATTTCAATTTTCATGAGTTAACACGTGTTTAGATACAGCTATAAACTTACTCATATTTAAATTTATTGTTTACATAATTACACATTTCATATATGGAAATATATGTGATGCAGCCTATTAAAATTTGAAAATCACATATACATTTCCCTCATAGTTGTTTATTGTTATCAAATATATTTATATACGAACGGTATAGATTTTATTACATGTATTACTGAATACAAAATTACATACATTACAATGTATAGAAGAAAAAATATTTTTTTTTTTTCAGTATATAAAAACTGGCAGTTCTTTATGTATTACTCAATGCATTGTAATATCTTAACACAATATATTATTCTGTATATTTTCAATATACATTAAATACTTTAATACATGGATGCCAATATATAAGGAAATTTCTTTGCATAAGGGTGAAATATTCTTGTATCATAAAAACATCACCACTGTTTTTTTCATGTCTGTCAGTAGCTCAGTTTCCACTTTAACTAGGAGAGAAATGAAAACATTTCTCATAAACATAATTTTCCCATACAAATACAGATTTAATTTTCATGCACTCAACAATAATTAGATGCTTTATAATGATATGATATTATTCATCCAATAGTCAAAATGCATTATATGTAAACCAGTTTGCTTATACAGTGTCACTCAGAAAACACTTCCAATTTGCATTTCCATTCTATTTCCATTCAAATCAGCCCGGTTGAAATTTTTTAAGGAGCCAGTGGTTCAGGTGCGAAGGTTGCAACATCCCGGTTGTCAGAGATAAATGTAATTACTATTTTTGGCATACAAGAAAGTCAGCAGTAATCATTTCTGTAAATAATGACCACACAACGACCTTGGGGGAACAAGAATAAACAAGCCCACTGGAGGTCAATGGATCAGTTCTCCCTTTTCCCTCCATCCTTTAGCTCGGTAATGATTTTGCATGCTTGATTTTCCACAATAGAATGGCATAGATTAGTGAAACTCACATGAAACATTCATCAGAGCTCCCTGCCACTGAGATGACAATGGATGGCTCCTTCCTGCCACTCACTGGATTTAGCTAATCACTCACACATACTCGCCACTGAAACACTTATGCTGACCATAAATTTAAAGCAAGATTCTCTCGCATTCAACAAAAATCTCATTACATGCATGAACATAAACATGTTTATTTGTGTTCACACAAAAATGAATAACTTACAGATCTCAGATGTGATATACCATAAACAGTTACTTCACTTCACACATTATTTCCTCTCTTCTCTGTCTTTCTCCATTCATCTATGTTTCCTCTTAAATATATGACTTTATCTCTAATGTAGTTTTAAGGAAAAAAAAGAAAAGAAAACAACAAAATCTCCCAGCAGCAGATATGTCAGCTGTAGTCTCAGACTGCGGATGAATAATGTGTACGCAGTGGGTGATGTTAACAAACTCTTTGGCTTTCACAGAGCTTTTACAGTTCAGTTAGTTCAAACATGAGACATCAAACTGAGATAATGTTTCATTTCCTTCATTTTCCCAACCAAGAAACAGATTTTACTTAAATTCATTTGTTTAATTTCTCATCTCAGAAACAGGTTTTCACATAGAGGAGTAATTGAGGGCTTCTGGTCTAAGTCCAGGGAATGTGAATCATTTCTTCCGATTAACATCACGAAAGTGAACTGTGTTGGACTGTTATTTTTCTCTGACTTTAATGCTCTGCTGTTTTTTTTAAATATTTTTTATTTTTATTTGGCAGAGGAGGTTTATCAAAATGTTCTGTGATGTTTTGATTGTTGAACAGTTATAAGTTTCACATAGCAAGGTTGCCAAAGACTCTCAGTTTCGTTTTAGGAAGATAATAGGCAATCTTGATTTATTTTTTTTAACACCACAAATGCCATTTGAGATTTTTGTATAATTTTGAATGATTGACATATGACTTTATTGCAGTAATTTATTGTAATAAATTAATTTCATTGTCCTCTCAAAGTGAGTTTGCTATGTGAATTAAAACAATAAATAATGACTGTGCATGCATATTTTAAGATGAACGGATTCACTGTTCAACTTCAAAGTGCTTTGTATTTTAGAGATTTTAATTAACATAGCAACATAGTGTTCCTGTGGCTCAGTGGTAGAGCATTGCGTTAGCAGCGCAAAAGGTCGTGGGTTTGATTCCCAGGGAACACACATACTGATAAAACAATGTATAGTCTGAATGCACTGTAAGTCGCTTTGGATAAAAGCGTCTCATAAATGTAAATGTAGAACATAGAAATGTGACAATGAAGTGCACAAGAAACCCTTTAAAAAAGGGACTAATTGTCTTTACATTTCAGTGTAGATACAACAATCAGTTCAGCACTCTAACCTGATTGGTCCAACAGATCTGACTTTTCACTGCTTGTATCACAAGTAAGCAGGTTATGTCATTACACCAGTAGGTGGTGACAAGGGACTGTCTTTGAGGGAGTCACTGAATAATACGTTCAACTGATTTGTTCAAAACACTGATTCATTAAGAAACAAAACAAATGATTGCATTTGTGTGTTTCTTAATTGGAAATTTGTATCCTTTCTGCATTTTTTGAAGGATGTGTATCCTTCGTGTCCTCCAATCACCCACAATCCTTTTCACACATTAAAATTCACGAAAAAGAATTGGCAAAAATTTAGCTTATAAATTTCATTCTCAAGTGCAAGAAAAAAAAGTAGCCGGGACTCAAACTCGGGATGCCCGACGGTGCTAAATTACTTTGTGCTTCCCACAAGGCTATTGGCACCAACAAAAAGAAAGAAGAAAAAAATAATGTTTGTTATAAAATGAAGCGCATTATAACGGTGTGTAGCTCCAGGGAACACAAGACGAGGGAATATCTCAAATGTGGAATTTAATAACAAAGAGCAATGACACAACATTTCAAACTAACACAAGTTACGTTAAGACTGGACATGAACCTCAGGGAACAGAAGGTTTATAAAGCATACGGAAACAGAGGAGCAAACGAGATGATTAATTCAACACAGGTGAAGAGACTAAACGATGATAAACTAATTACAAGAAACAAGGACAGGAAACACCAAATAAGGGCAAAACAGGAACGAAATGGAAACTGACACGTGACAGATCGCCCCCCTCCCGGTAGGCGCATTCCACGCCGTAACAGTTCTACCGGGGAGGGTGGGCGCCCTGGAGGCCGGTGCGGGGCAGGATACTGGGAAGGCCTCCAGGGCGGGTCAGGCAGCCATGGCGAGACAGGAGACTCGGGAGGCCATGGCCCTATTTTTTCAGGTGGCCAAGGCCGGTCAGGGAGCTCCATGGCCTTGGCCCTAGGCCCTAGGCCCGGCCAACCAGGCAGAGGATATATGGCCCTCCCCACAAATTTTTTCTTGGGGAAGTTCCCCTCTGGGAGCCGTTCAGCAGGAGAGGACTTTGGTGGGCGCTGAAGAGGAGCGGGCTCTGGGGTGCGCTGGCGAGGAGCGGGCTCTGGGGTGCCCACAGGAGAGCACTTGCAAGGAGCAGGCACTGGAGGGCACTGGAGGGCACTTGCGAGGAGCAGGCTCTGGAGGGCACTTGCGAAGCGTGGACACTTGGGGGCACTCTGGAAGCGCAGACACTTGGGGCGCTCTGGAAGCGCGGACACTTGGTTGCGCTCTGGACCACGGGGGGCGCTCTGGAGGCGGACACTGGGGGCGCTCAGCGTGAACTCTCGGGGGCGCTCTGGCAGCGTGGAGCTGGACGGGACCAGCGGAAACGAAGGAGAGGTGGACGGGACCAGCGGAGACACAGGAAGGCGCTGTCTTGGAGCGGGCACAGGAGGGCGCTGGAGCTGGACGGGACCAGCGGAAACGAAGGAGAGGTGGAACAGGCACCGGAGGGCGCTGTCTTAGGACGGAGGGCCGTCAAGGAGCAGGTTGGAACAGGCACCGGAGGGCGCTGTCTCCCCTCATAAATAACCAGGGGCACGGAGCCTTTGGCGGGTCTGGGGAAGCCGCGGGCGGCGGAACCATCATCGCCGCGGGTGGCGGAACCTTCATCGTCGCGGGCGGCGGCATCATCATCGCCGCGGGCGGCGGAACCATCTTCAGAAGGTTTATAAAGGTTTATAAAGCATACGGAAACAGAGGAGCAAACGAGATGATTAATTCAACAGGCGGGCGGCGGAAGAGACTAAACGATGATAAACTAATTACAAGAAACAAGGACAGGAAACACCAAATTAGGGCAAAACAGGAACTAAATGGATGATGATAAACAGCCAGGAAACACCAAATTAGGGCCAGGATTGGAAACTGACAACACCTTACTATGTTATCCCCCAAATTAATTTTTAATAATGTTTTAATGCTATGACCACGAGGTGGAAACATTTATGACTTTGCATTTGGACGCCGTCTCATTCTAGGGGAGGAGTCTTGCCTAGAAACCTCAGATGGACTGATCCAGGAAGGACGCAGCCTCACTAGGATGCAGCCTTCCAATTGAGAAACACCTAATATGTTATCCCTCATCCCTATGCCCTAATCTATATGAAGGGTTTACCCTCCAAAGTGTAAGCATTGAAAGAATAACTGCTCCTTGCACAGTCTTGTTTTAGCACTCAGCATACCCGGTTAAAAAAGTCACAGCTCGCCACTGATTACTAAATATTAACGTATCTGTTGTACTGTATATAAGCAACAACGGCGTTATAAATTTTACTAACGGCGTTATTGTTTTCAGTAACGAGTAATCAAACTAATTACATAACGCCGTTACCGTTACTGACAATAAAATACTATAATTTATTATAATATTATTTTTTCAGTTCATCTGAATGGATGAGCAGTGTAGCTGTATTTTACGTCCAAAGTGTGAAGCGCACGACTCAGCTTTGTCTCGAGAGAACAGATACAGAGCGAGAGAGTCTTTCATAACATGCAGAATTGAGCGCTACATGTAAACGATATTCTTTGTTGTATTTTCCTGTCAAACTAACGAAGTTCCTCCTCAGTTTTAAGTCTAGCGGAGCTACTGCGCAAACGACAATCTCATTGGCCGGCGCTCACCTATTATCGTCCCTTTTTGATTTCAGCGAATCAATTCGAGCGAACCCATAGTGATTAATATTCAACCCAGCAGCTCATTAATCCTTAGTGTTTTATATTGTTATTAGTGGTGCTGGCGATAAAAGTAGTTTTGTGTCTTATCAGATTTTTTTTTTTTTATAGAAACAATGGCTAAATGACAAACAATATGTTCGAATTAAGCACGGGAGGTCACCACCAGTCCTGGGCAAGTTCAGTCAACATGACAAAGGTCTGTGAATTCATTTGGTTACCTCTAATTACTAAAGATCTATCATCATAGCTAAATTATCATAATATCATATGCATTGACTAACTGATGCAAGTGTCAGTAGGCGCATAAATAGTGTTGATTAATGTACAATGTTTTAGGTAATTTATTGGTGCAGTGTCCATTTGGTCATTGTAGGCATTTAACATATTTAATATGCGAGCGGCTGGGGCATAGCCAAGTTAGACATTTGAAAGAGGGGTAACGCAATAAGCTTACTTTCTGGTAATTAGACCACTTGGCTCTGCATAATGATGGAACTCAGTTGCAGAGGCTTGATCAGTTACTATTTGTGGGAAGGCCCGCCAAGAGAGCATTACAATAGTACAGTCTGGAGAGAACAAGAGCTTGGACAAGGAGTTGTGCGGCTTGCTCTGATAGGAAGGGCCTAATCTTCCTAATGTTAGGAAGGACTTCCTTGTTACTCTAGTAAGTTCACAGAACCTTAGTCATTGCTAGTTCTATTGTACATTTTTTGAATTAATAACAACGGCTTTGACACAACTTTTGAACTAGCAACAGTAGATCCTGAAGAAAGTAGTTCCACACACATTATTATTGTTTTTTTGTTGTTGTTGGAGGGGTTGTTCCTTATGTATTTAATAGAGATGTGCATCTCCATAACTAAGGCCGATGCGATACACATCTCGATGCATAGTAAACGATACGATACATTAAAGATATATATGAAACAGCTATGCGATACGATTCACCCCGATTACAATGCAGTGTGATCCGATTTCAATTTGATTCAATAATTGGGCAAAAAATATATGATGCTATGCAATTCAGTATGGTACAAATAGTTCGCATTTATTTATTTCTGTCAATGTGTGTCAATAAACCAGCTGCTCCTGTCTTTTTTTGAAACTTCCCGCCTGTCTCTGGTTGCCTGATGTCATTAAAGACTATCAGTCAGCGTATGACAGTTAAGCTATTCATATTTTCTAAAGTTTTGTTTTGGTTCATGAAGTCACATTCATAGCCCACTAAAGTTATCTCCACTTCAATTATAGATATCTTGCCTAGAGTTAGATCAACCTCTGACTCAATGTTGACTCAATGACTCATTGGTGACTCATGCTATCCCTAATCAAGTCCACATGTCATGGCCAGGAGTGCCGTGTCTGTCTTGTTGTGCCCACAGGAACATTTTAAACCCTTGTCATGTCACCATGAAGAGAAGTCTGGTCCTCTTGTTGTGATGAGGCCATTCTAGCCGCCTAAGTGGAAGACTCTGTGAGAATATGGTGACATGCCCAGAAGAACCTCAGCCTTAGCCCTGGAGGGCTTTGTTCCTGTGGGCTGTCCTGTCCTGTCTGTCTGGCCCTGGAGGGCTTTCCTGTCTTGACTGTCCTGTCTGTTTAAATACCCCTCACTTCAGGGAATCCGGCTGTATGTACGAAAATTTAATAGAAGAAAAAATGGAACCAAGGTCTCCTCATAGCCCAAGTTTGTGAAGTCCAGGTTTAAGTTTCCACAGTCCTGTGATGTCATTATGAGGGTGCATGTTCCAGCTGTGTATATGTGATTGTGTTAATTACCCTGTGTATTTAGTTCCAATGTCTTTTGCACCCGTTTACCAAGAAATTTCGTCTGGTCTACACTTCATGTATCCTGTCTCTGAGTCCTGCCTTGATGTCATTAAAGAATGCTGATTTCATTTTCCAGAGGATTTGGCACGTTCTGCCCACACTGCCAAAAGTACAAAAAGTTGGTTAAATGACCATGTGTTGTGTGTGCTTGACCGTGGCCACAAACTCACCAGACCTTCTTTGGGGTTTGTCAGAGGAAACTGAGACAGAGACAAAAAATAGATGACATTAACTTAAGTGCCTTCGGACTTCTAACGTTGTTATGATGTTGGTTGTGATACGTCATATTCACGTAGAAGCAGTGGTAATAAGAGAATGCGCTTGAGAAATAGTTTAGAGAGAAGAAATCAATTTACATATAAAATATTGGTCACAAAATACTAAACAATAAAAGTATAGCACATCTTCTAATTTGTATGAATAAATTTTTTACCAATGCAAATATGTTAGAAACGATGCATCGCAATACAAATGCAAACACGTATCTGATGTTTTTTAAATTGATGCATTGCAACATTAACTTTTATGCCGATGCACCAATGCGAATCGGTGAAACTTACCATGCCTAGTATATACTTGTCTGTTGAACTGACTATTGTATTAATATCACTTGCAGAGGGCCATATGTCAGCACAGCTATGTGTGTGTGTGTGTGTGTGTATACAGTATATATATATATATATAAACATTCTGCTGAAGTAAACTGAAAGTCCAAAAAGTTAACAGATAGAAGTTAGCAGCAGCTACCCTCTTCTCATCTTCCTTGATCCTGCCCCACTATCAAGTGAATCTCTATGTTTTGGCTCTGACAGAACTCAAACAATTAGCGTTTGTGTGTCACATCCATTTTATACAATTCGCATTGCACATCACAAGTGTAAACTCCTTGAGGGTCACGTCTTTCATTTAACTAGTTTGTGCAGCTTTTTTTTCAAACCTTAAAATCATTGTTTGCTTTTGCAGCTACGGAAGTGTGAATGTGTTTGCACGCATGTAAATTTCTTGTTGTTTTCTGACTGCTAATAGGAGTTTTGTTTGCTGTTTGATGGAGGGAGTGAAGTACAAATGCAAATGTTTCAATTTGCAACAGACTTTGTGTTTAAAAGGAGCACAGAATAACTCATGAAATATTTATACATGCATTTTATAGAAAAACACAAATGTGTTCAGAGGACAGTGCATGTGTGCATAATTTAAGACAGAAAGTGAGCTGAAACAGCAAGCTTTCAGGTGCTTATTTCCCAGTTATTCACTCGGATGATGCCTGGTGTGGTGTGTAATCTACACATTGTTTATGCACACTGAGCACTCTATATTTCTATTGATTCTCATAGCCAATATCAAGCTATGTAGAATCAAATTAGTGATGTGGTATATGATTGGTGTTTTGACTCATTGTGTCTCTGATTGGCTCAGCAGGATCTGTGATAGCATTAGTGACTAGGTAAGTCCCTGAGACAAGCTTCTTATTATTACTGAGTTATTTTTGCATTACACCTGTGAGGGAGACACTGATCACACCTGGTTTTCAGACCCACTTCTTACTCTCTAGTCTAGAGCAATGTGGCATAAATCCTAAAACCTCATAGACACAGGTTTTGTGCACCCTTAAACCTTAATTATAAACAAATAATACATTATTGAACAAATAATACATATTTTATAATAAACAAATTATAATATATTTATGTATGTTATATACAGGTGGCCAAAAGTTTGGAATAATTACGATTTGTAAATGTTTTTATTGTAAAATATTGTAAAACAGCAATATTGTAAAACATTATTACAATTTAAAATAAGTTTTTTCTATTTGAATATATTTTAAAATGCAGTTTATTCCTGTGATGGCAAAGCTGATTTTATTTTTATTTTATTTTTTTATCAGCCATTACTCTAGTCTTCAGTGTCCCATAGTCCTTCAGAACATGTTGATTTGGTGTTCAATTAAAATTGGTGCTCAACTAATTATTATTATTTTTTGCAGATTAATATTTTTCTGGAAACTGTGATACATCTTTTTCAGGATTCTTTGATGAATAGAATGTTCAATAAACAGCATTTATTTGAGATATATATTTTTGTAACATTAAGTGTCTTTACTATCACTTTTGATCAAATTAATGCATCCTTGCTGAATAATAGAATTATTTTGTTTCTTTTTTATCGTGCTTACCCACAACTTTTGAATACAAGTGTAGCACAATTCCCATAAAAATATTATAGACTGGAGTAATGGCTGCTGAAAATTCATCACAGGAATAAATGAAAGAAAATATTTTAGAATATATTTAAATATAAAACAGTTTAAATTGTAATATTTCACAGTAGTACTGTTATAACTGTATTTTTGGGTCATATAAATGCAGCCTAGTGAGCATAAGAGACATAAAAAACAAATAAAATCTTAATTTAAAAAACAAAGCAACATTTTATTTATCTCTTCTCTAACTATAGAGTTCTGGATGCTGTAGTCTCAAGAAAAAGTGATTTGAGATAGAGATGATAAATATGAAAAATGAGATAGAGATGATGAATATGGGCAGATTATAAAGAGATGGAGCAATAAAGAACAAATCCTCCGAAGGTTAAATGCAGGTCAGTTTTGCAAAATGCACACCGTATGACTTTAATAACATAATTGAGATCACACAGTGGTCATTGTCATTTCATCTCTTTGCGAGCAATATATCATAGCAAAAACACATAGTACTATATAATGATTATAGCTCTAGGGATGAAATCACAAAATGTATTAATTTGGCTTTTTTATTGCTGTATGATTGTCTCGGTTGCTGTAGGAATAACAGGGCAGCAGTGAATCCCGGATCCTGTCCTTTCTCTCTGTTTTGGACTTTGTGGAATTATGATGATTCCTCATAGATGGTTCTCTTCGTTCGTGACAACTTCAAAGGCAAACTCAGTATAGCAACAGGATTTAGAGATTACATTCTGGGCTTGCTCTAAAATCAATTGCGTGTTTGAAGTTGCTTTAGTATGAATGTAACGTTTCCCATTACTCAGCAACATGCAAATTGAGGGGCATTGAGAGGATGAGAGAGAAAGAGATGGATAGATAGATACTAAGCAAGTGTGTGAGAGAGATCTGATGAACTCTACCACTGCCTTTAGATGATTTAAAACACTAATCACATCTCCATCAAAGAGTGCTTGAGATAAAAGGGAAATCACTTCGCTGTTATTAATACAATCACTTTCAATTGGCATCTCATTAACGTCTAATCGTCTTTCATTATCTGAGGTTTCCGGAGATTTTATTCTGTAGTACAATGTTCAAGCCTTTTTTTGGCACATAGACATTTTTATGGAATATTGACAAAAATGAACACATGACATTTTTTTTTTCAAGACTCATCAATGGATTGAAATTTGTTTTTGTGTGGCATCTAAAGTGGTTTATTGACATTCTCTGTGTAAACAGTCTGAATGCACAAACTAACTGCCTGAACAAATGTTCTGCTCCTCAATTGTGATTGCTTGTTTGATGAAGCATGTGCGAGCATTTAACCACACGCTCGAAAATAAACTGTAATGACGGCACAATATATCAGACTCGTCAGATAAATATCACACAATCACACTCATCTGTTTACACACCAAAACTGTCAACGTCAAATATATCAGAGAAGATATGTAACCACGGCGATAAGAACAAATCAGTAAATAGAATTGGATTAAATATTAATTTGTTTATTGTAGAACATGTTATTATTGCTTGTTAATAAACCAACATGCTGTCATTTTGTGAAAAATCAGAATGGAGATTTATGGGTGACATTTCTTTCAGTTCCAAGAAATCTGCTGGGGTCAGAAACATTTTAATTAAATTATCTTTGCTCTCTCCATATTTGTTTATTGTGATAAGCCTGACAGCACCAATGTTTTTGACTGAGAATAATTCATCAACTAAGTGCTGTGGCAGGTTTGCCTCAGTTTCACTATTCTCTAAAAAAGTGTCTCTTATTGTACAGTGATTTTATAAATAATGTTGATAAAATAACCAAAGACTTGATTGAATATTTTAAGTTTTATTTGTTAATGGTTATTTACTGTATATTCATGTAGTTTTTTTTTTCTTTTTTTCGGTAACACTTTAGCATAGAGAACAATTCTCACTGTTAACTAGTTGCTTATTAGCATGCCAACATACTGGCCGTTTATTAGTGCTTATAAAGATCATATATGCATGACCATATTCTACATCCCTAATCCTACCCAATACCTAAACTTAACAACTACCTTACTAACTATTAATAAGCAGCAAATTAGGAATTTATTGGGGAAAAATCGTAGTTAATTGTTTGTTAATGGCGAGAATTGGACCTTAAAATAAAGTTTGTTAGAGAGAGAAAAAACCTTGATAACATCAATGTATTAGTATGTATTAGAATGATTTCTGAAGGATCATGTGACATTGAAGAATGGAGTAATGGCTGCTGCCATCACATGAATAAATTACAAATTTATTCATAAATTAATAAATACATTTAAATTATGTAATACAACTTCACTATTTTACTCTTTGTACTGTATTTTTCATCAAATAACTAACTTCTTTCAATAAATAAATAAATAAAATCTACTGACCCCATGCCTTTGAAGGTAGTGCATAAAGGGAACATTTTTTTAAAATAATAAATCATTGATGAAGTCGATAAAATAAGACTTAAAAGCCAGTTGTTGTCAATTTACTACCATGAATATATATTGTTGTTTTTTACAGTGTACTGTTGTTTTCTCTCTTTTTCCATTGACTTTGTTTTATCTGTTTTCTTTTTGCTCTGTTTCTCATCGTCTTTTCTTTTAATATTCTTTTCCCCCCTTAGATATCAGTGTAAATAACCCATTATATCACCGATATGGCAGTTCGGGTGCTGTGGTATGCTGACACCCTCTGTCACCCAAATGGCCGTAACCAACCACAGCTGTCATAATTACACAGAAATGACCTGTCACCAAGCAGACGCATTATGCACGACACAAACACAAAGATTCCACACTGTCATTGGGTGCTTTGATCTGTTTCCTGATATGTGGTGGAAAACGCTCTTGTTCAGACAGGTTTTAAATTGCTGAAGGAAATCATTTTTAGATCAAAACAAATTCAGACAGTTTTAATGTTCGGAGCCCTGAAGACGTCAGACATGAGCATGTGATTCACTAGAAGGAATTGAAGCAATACAGAGCTCTCTTTTTTGTTATCTTCTACGCATGCAGCAGTAAATGTGGAGATTTTATGGTCTTATATGTAAAAGTCTCAGATGTGATTCATGTGCTCGGTCCATATCTCATTTCCCCTCCTCTCAGCGACAGGACAGAAGTGCTGACATTTCTTTTGACTCTAGGCTGATTCTCTGTGATGTCAGTGCAGTGTCCCGATTGGTTGGTCCCAACAGACAGGACAATACATGTGCAGAATTGTATTTCTGCTGTGTCTGGTCTGCAGTATAGCATTCTGTGTGTGTAATAAACATTGAGATGTAACTGACACTTTGTTAGGTCTAACCTTTACGTCAATCGATGGGACATTATCTCTTTAATGAAAGGTTCGAGGGCTGAGACTGACAGATGAGATGATTGTTGATCTTTGTGCTCGGGAAAAAATGGCCAAAAAAATACACAACAAACACAGACAGATATGTGAGTAATGGCAAGCTGTCCCAGTGAGAGGTCATTATAAGGACAGGAAGAGAGAGCGAGCAACAGACAGAGACAGTAAAAGAGAGGGAATGTGATCCAGGTGGTTTCAAAGTGGGACACTGAGGTGTTTTTGTACATCTTGCCATCTTTCCAATTGCAGATTGACAAATCTCTTGTTTCAGACTGCAAGTAAACATATCTAAACAGAGCCTACCGTAAATAAAAAGAAACAGGTCAAACAATGTCTCCAAATTTTATTCAATCTAAAAGACTAAGTTGCATTTCTGTCAACACCTGCCTGTTTCTGAGCAGTAAAAAATGAGCTAAAGACAAGCCCTCCAGCTCTGATGCAACATCTGTCTCTGAGTTCCAGGATGTCTTAAACTGCCCAAGGCAAAATGAGAGCACATTTTCAAAACATTCAGCTCTAGGACAGGAACACGCAGAGAGATTCAAACCCGCCATGAGAGGAGTGAACTACACACACACACAAATGCTTGACACACTCATTAACAATCAGACAGGTATAATCAAATTTTGATTATGGGTTGTTTAGACTCAGTTTGAGGCATTTATTGTTATTAAGTTATGAGAATCCATCAGTGTTTTGCATAGTCTCATTATAATTTGTCTATGGGAGATCATGATTGTTAATAAACAAACGCCAGTGCTGTTTGTGTGTACTCTATTGTTCACATGACAAGTTGAAATGAAAATGATCTTTCGGTTACATTTTAAGGTCCAATTCTTGCCATTAACAAACCATTAACTCTGACTTTTACCTAATATGTTAATAATAAGCATTCTAATAAGCAACTAGTTAACATTGAGAATTGGTCCCTATACTAAAGTGTTACTGATCTTTCTTTTACATTATTATTACAGCAATGTTTTGAATTAGAAATGCCCCTTTGTCTTTTTCGCCAATAAATTTCTTAATTTTTTGTACTTATAATTTAATAAATGTCATGTACACAGTTCAAAAGTCAAAAGAGATTTTTTTTAAAGAAATTAATACTTTTACTCAGAAGTGATGCATTAAATTGATCATAAGTGACAATAAAGACATTTATAATGTTACTAAATATTCTGTTTCAAGGTAATACCATTCTTTTAAACTTTCTGTTCATGAAATAATTGTGAGAAAATTGCAGTTTTCACAAAATATTAAGCAGCACAGCTGTTTTTAACATTGATATGTTTCTTAAACACCAAATCAGCATATTAAAATGATTTCTGAAGGATCATGCTACACTGAAGACTGTTTAAAATCCAGCTTTGACATGTTACATTTTAAAATATGTCAAAATAGATTTAAAAAAAACATTGGTAACACTTTACTTAAGGCCTTTATGTATAATGCATTATAAAGGGTTATTAAAGGATATAATGCATTATAATTATTCATAATGTGGGTTGTAATTCATTATATCTTGTTGTAAATAATTATAACTGAATTTAAAGTGCATAGTGTAACAATGAATTGATAAGTGTTGTAATGTCTTAACTGTGGTTACAATTATTCATGAGATTGTACAATGCATTATAAGGTGCATTACAAGGCATAATTAATGCATTAAAACTACTTTTATAACGCATTATACATAAAGGCTTTAAGTAAAGTGTTACCACATTTCACAACAGTACTGTTTCTACTGTATTTTTGATCAAAAATGCAGCATTGGTAAGCATGAAAGACTTTGCTCAAAAACATTGAAAATCTTACCAATGCCAAACTTTTAAACAGTAGTAAATACATATAAAAATACCAAATAAATACCAAAACAACCTTCAGTGTCATGCACATTTATTAAAGAAACATTAGGAGCATTTTCTGTAGTTGTGCTATAATGTATAAAGCACACGCTGTATATAAGGTAAGCAGATGCGGTGCTAAACACAGCATGATGTGTGAGTCAGGATGGCAGAGAGACAGAGAGGTTCTAACCTCAGCAGGGGATCAATCAAGCGATCATTAAGTGTGATGTTGTGCATTGATTAACCCCAGCATGACGTCGAGAGAGTGATGGAACAGATTCCATATAACCTTCAGCTTTAAACATACACACACTGGTGGAAAATGAAACAGGTCAATGTTAGCTAACCTGAAGCAAAGCAAACACACATATTTCTGCAGATATTCTCAGGCACATACATGCTTTACAGATGGTGTGTATGATGGACAGACATGATTGACAGCTAGCCCACTCAAGCAGACTGGGGCCAGAAGGCTTGTGCTGCAGTTGTGTGCTGCAATTGATTACTGGTTTGCTTTGTAGAATTAGCTACAAATAAAAAATAATTATTTTTTAATGAATTGTACTAAGATAGGCAGCGTGCATGTACAATTGCCTGCCTCTTTGCGACAAAATCTCAAGGCTGTTCATCTCCAGTATACTGTATGTTGCTCTCCTCAGACGTTCAAGCTTTTAGCCTAATGGTGTTCATTAATTAAAATAGTCTTTAATTAATCAGATATGCCTACTTAGACATGTCTTATTTGCACATTTCTGCCGTGACTCTCAATAGGGACCCAAATCATGTGAATGAAAACCCGACTCCACTTACACTACAAAACTGCATGGCCATGAACATTCACAGATCTAAACTTTAATTGCACATCCACATTCATTTTCATCATGGTAAATTGGGTCTGTACCTCAGAGTGCATCCAATTGAGGCTGTGAATGGTGATGAATGCTTTCGTTTGGGTTGCTTTCTGGAATCCTCGTGACTTGTATACATTAGGCAGGGAAAAGAGTGAAAGATAGATACTTTTTCGAATCGCAGGGCCCAATAACATGTCTGTCTCCACAAATCTGTGGGCAGTCAAGCAGCTGGTGAACATATCTGTGTCTGTGGATGGTTTTAGAGAACATGGAACGGAACTACCATTTTTCATTACAGTTGTTCAGATCACTGGAGCAGAAAACCTGAGGCAAGACGGCATGGCTGTGGATATGTGTTACATGCCTGTGTGTGTTTGTTTGTGTGTTTTAGGAGGATGTGTGAACCAGTGCTGTATGATGTTGCCATTTCAAGCTTTTCGTCTTGTTTTTATGGCAGAATGAATGAAGGAAATATTTCAATTAATTAAAAACATTCTTCTAATATTCATTCAGATAAAATAAAAAAGGGAAGTGACTTTTGGGACATTGTGCTGTAAACTGTATTATTTTTTTTTTATTTTAGACACTCATGACAAAATTTTAGGTTGAAATTTAATTTAAATAACTTAAGTAACAACATAAAATTATATTATTAATTACTCACTCTCATGTTATTCCAAACCATTAGACTTTTGTTTATCTTCAAAACACAAATAAAATATGTTTTTAATGAAACCTGAGAGATTTCTGTCCCTCCAAGTCAATTCCACCAACATTTTGAAGCTTCAAAAAGTTCATAAAGACATCGTAAAAGTAATCCATATGAATCAAGCGGTTTAATCCAAGTCTTCTGAAGAGATATGATCACTTTATATGGTGAAAAGGTTTAGTTTAGGCTTTTATTTACATATAAACAATGATTAGTGCACATACATAGAGCATATATCATAAACAGATGCTCTACTGTACTTGCTTGATGCACGAGAACAAATCTCATTGGTTTTCATATGGTTTTATTTTATGATCTTTTACATGCCAGTGTTTTGGTTTAATGGATTTTCAATGGAGGGACATAAATCTCTTAGGTTTCATTAATAATATCTTAATTTGTGTTGCAATGATAAGCAACAGTTTTATGGCTTTGAAACAAGGGTGAGTAAATGGTGACTTTTTTTGGGGGGGGGGGTGAACCATGTCCGGCGTGCATTGTGTCCCAAGCCCATAATTAAAAAAAATATTTAAATAGTTTTTTAATGGATAAAATTAATTAATGCTTTAAAAATAACAGTGTCTGAATGGTTTGGGTTTGAATATTTCAGTCATGTAGTAATATAACCCTGACTCACTTGTAACCTTTTAAAAATATTATAATTCTTTTACATAATTTGTACAGGGGTGAAAAAAATTCTCAAAAAAATGTAGTTGGACTGCACTGAATTGAACGAAAAAAACAACAGCTTGTAATAAAGAGCTAGGAATGCGATGCTGTTAACAAACGTGAGGAGTTAATTAGAAACAGGAAATCACAAACGAAAGAGAACGCCTGAGGCAGACCTACTGGCAACAGTGGTGTCCTGTTAGTAACACACACACACAGAATCCATATGTCTCCTGTGTTCACTTCCGCCTGTTTTTCGAAACTATATTTAGCCAATTAACTTGTCATAACCATGCAAACAGTATTTCAAAACTTATAAAAATGATCTATGGTGTATTATGAGAATATGTTCAAATACAGCATACAGTAAATAGTACCACAGATAAGGCTGTGTTTACATTGAATGTAGTGCTTTGGTTATATAAGACTGTTAAGGTATGTTTCTGAGGAAACAGCACAGAATACACTGGTTCCATGAAGAACCTTTTACATCCATGAAAAAAACAATAGGTTCTTTGAGGAACCAAAATGGCTCCTCAGTGGCATTGCTGTGCCCCTTTTTGGTACCTTAATTTTTAATAGTGAAAGTAAAGAATAATTGTTAGGACTCAAAAAATAAGACGTCTGGGCCTCAGATGCTGAGGGAATGCTATGCAGTTTGAGGTTTGTAGTGAGACATTTGTGTTGTGATATGTATTTATCGTCACCAGCACCTTCACAAACACCCGAAAGGAAAATCGCTCAGTAACAATAACAAGCATTGCCGCAGGCACAATTAAAGACTACACATAAGTCTGCTGTCAGAAAGAATTAATGTAAGAGCACACACATGCTCTGTCACACTCTCTTTCTTAATCTTACTCTTGGACTTTCTCACTCTTGTATTATTTCTCTTTTCTTTGAACCTGAACTTCTTCTGACTGGAATACATTCACACGTTACCTCTATCCAGTTTGCAGATTACTCATGAAATATGCATCTCACATCCATATCTTTGTATCTTACATGAGAGTCAGTCATGTTGTTTTTCATACCCACACTTTTGCAGCTACGCTTAACCTGATTCAATCTTTATACCTCATGCGTCTTAAATCAGTGTGAAAGTTTTTATTATAATGCCATATATGTTTGTTTATATGAGGTTAGTATTTTATTTAATAGGCTACTGGAGTAACATTACCGTTTCGTTTAGTACAAAAGCGAGGATAGCATTTGTATGAAGTTTTTTTTGTAGTACAGAAGCTCTTTTCCTGACCTTTAGATTAAACCTTAGGTTAAGCTTCTCTTTCCTGTCCTTTCAATAACCCTGAAGAACAACTGTGTGTTATGAAAATCAGATGCAGTTTGACAAGGAAATGGGAGATGACGGATACATATCAAAACTGATGCATTGATAAAAGTGATAAAAGTAAATGTTTCAGATGCATATCACATCCTCAAGCTCTTGATTCTGAACTTGTGAAAAAGTATCACTTTGTCTGTCAAAGAAAAGGGTGATCTAAGGGTAAAAGGTTAATGTAGCTAGATCGATATTATGTCTTCCTGCAGGAAGTGTGGTTTAATCCCTACTGTCTCACGCTGGATTACCACAAATACATAATTATCTGTCCAGACACATGCAGGTCACACACAAACATATGTTACACACAGACACACGTCACTCACATACTCAAACACAGGTCACACACAAGAGACTAGCTACAGAGGACATAAGTTTGAGTAATTACACAACACTTTTGTACATATTTCGTATGTACTGACCAAGGAAGTCTATAATGCCTAAAGAAAGCTTTCCATTAACATTCCCATTCATCTTAATGGCACATGCCCAGCAATTGCAGGGCCCCTCAGAGGTATGTGATCTGGATGCTGCCATCTTGGCTCCTGGGCATAGTTCCTGGTAACATTTGTCATGTGGCTGATTACTCGTCAAAAGCAGAGGGTAGAGAACTTTTTTTTTTTTTTTTCAAAATATCCAAAGGTCCCCGTGGGTTCTTAAAAAGTCTAAAAATGCCATCTGTCAAGTGTCAAAATGTCCAATTTAAGATCATAACAAATATATTAAATGGTATGACAAAAGTCTTAATTATCATTTTAAGAGGGATTCAATTTTGGGAAGGAAAACAGGAATCGTGATACAGGTTAATGTGATTGTTAAACTTCAAATAGTGACCTTCAGTATTTACTTTTTTGAGTTAGAATAGTTTGCAAGAGTGTGACTTAAACACAATGAGGCTGTGAAAGTGTACTAGTGAGTAGATGAGTTTACCTGTCTGGTGTGACAACCTCTGTAGTCCCATTTAGTTACTTTTTCAAGACAAGTAAAAGCTTTTTAAAAATCCTATACTGTATTTGCTGATGTATTTTAAATTGTAAACACAAAAATATTTTGAGCTTATGTTTACCACAGACCTTATTTCAGGTATTGAACCAAAAACCCATTCAAAAAATCCACTGACTTCAGGACGATGGAACCGGAAATGCTAAAATGCTAATTGGTTTTGGCCTACAAAAATTTGTCACCCTTGCAGCACTCATATAACATACAGTATATCATGTAACATAAACAGCTGGAAATAGCAAAGCATTTCAAAATAAGAGTCTGGGTGTATTTCGGGCTTGTTTATAATGAAAAATTCTCACATTATAAATTTTGTTATTACTGGAATTTTGTTTACACGAGGAAAAACTAAGACCGGCTAAAAAGATTTGGTAGTGTCAGCACAGAAATTTGTTCACTGCCTTTTTACAATCTATCTATCTATCTATCTATCTATCTATCTATCTATCTATCTATCTATCTATCTATCCATCCACATTTTACATGACAAAAAGTGATATGTTATGTGTATCTAGTTTTATACAGCATTACTCATGTTTTCTACGCAATGTTTGTGTACATTTACATAATAGTGTCTCCTCTATCAGCCAAATCTGTTTTTGTGAACAATCTCATATTAGACTTTTACACCCCCATGTCTGTTATCAGAATGATTTGTGGGAAGGCGTCTGCTCTACATGAGTATTTGATTTTCTCTCGGGGAAAGTTTCGTGCATTGAAATAAATTAATAAATAAAACCCTAACCAGCATGACATTGGCAAAATTGCTGCTATACTGGGTAGATATAAAATAATTGATGTCCTGCGTGTTTGTGTTTATCTGAAAATCTGTGTTTGAGTGACAGATGTGCACAGTATTTTATGCAATGTGAAAGCTATTTCAACAGACTAAATTGGCCTTTTGAAGAAGGAAAAGTGTTCTCTTACATTTACGTTCAAGGTATTTAGCAGATGCTGTTTTCCAGGGCAACTTACAAAATTTCTTTAGCATCGCGTATAAGACCATTGTTATTAACAGATGGCATGCATGCAATTTCGAAAGCTATCTACTAGAAAGCAAGTGCTTCCTATACCAGTATGAAAAAACAAGATAAAAGTCAAGTCATAGGTCTGCATGGATTGGATGAACGAAGGAGCTTGACCCTTGACTACCTTTATGCTAGGTTGTGTACTACAACTAAGTAATTTGAACTGTGAGTGTAGCAGCGGTGTGATGTGGGAGTACTTGGAAGTTCACAATATTATTTTTGTCATCAGGAGAGAGAGAGAGAGAGAGAGAGAGGAAGGCGTAGGTGGAGGGCTGAGTAGGGAGTAGAAGGTGCAAAAGAGTTTCCTCAGGGCAGCAGCGTCAAGCTTTGCTCCATAGCTTTTCGGCAAGATTGGAATATGAGGTATAGTCATCTGGAAATCCCTTATGTGCTGTCTGAGAACCCCTGTAAGCTACGGAAACTTGTTTCGATCACAGGGTAAAAATAAATAAATAACAAAACATGCAATTGTGACTTTTTATCTCACATTTCTGACTTTGACAGCGAAAAAGTCATAATTGTGAGATATTTACTCTAATTGCAAGCTTATAAATTGTAAGATGTAAATTTGCAATTGCGAGAAAAAAGTCAGAAGGATAAAAGGTTGGAATTATCTTATTATTATTTATTATTTTTTATTACATGGCAGCAACAGGTTATTAAGTCATAATTCTGATAAGAGAAGTATGAAATGTGATTTATAAACATGCAATTGTGACAAAAAGTCATTTGCAACAAAAAAAATTGCAATTGCAATAGAAAAAAATCTTAATTGCGAGATAAAAAGTTGTAGTTATCTTTTTTATTTTTTTATTTTGTGGCAAAAACAAGCTTCCAACCAGGCATATTAGAGGCATCATAAGGTGCTGGTATGGTTAGGAAATCTGAGAGAAGTGAAGTGCCATTTGCTAACACCTTTGTATGAAGATTTTGGTGTGGGTGAAAAAGACTAGGTAGAGGAGCACAGGTGTTGAGGTGTTTTCAGTAGTGCAAATATGTGTAATACATGTTTGTGTCTGTGGTCTGCAGGTGTATACACGGTATGGGAAATGTTACACATTTAATGGAAACAAGACATCACCCAAGCGGGTAAGGCAAGGCGGCACAGGAAATGGACTGGAGCTGATGCTGGATATTCAGCAGGATGAGTATCTGCCCATCTGGAGAGAAACCAGTGAGTGACAAACACAATTGCTGCCATTTTGCATCTCTCTTAATGACTGTAGTGACAATGACTTTGAAGAGTTTCAGTATTCATTTTACTCTTTACTGCTAAGCTGATTGTTTTGAACAATGTAATTTTCTATATATACTACCATTTAAAACTTTGGGGTCGGTGAGATTTTGAAATGTCTTTTAATCTTACCAAGGCTGCAGTCATATATTTGACCAAAAATACACAGTACAAACAGTAATATTGTGAAATATTATTACAATTAATAATCACTGTTTTCTACTTTAATATATTTTAAAATGTAATTTATTTCTGTGATGGCAAAGCTAAATTGTCAGCAGCCATTACTCCAGTCTTCAGTGTCACATGATCCTTCTCAAGAAACATTTCTTATCAATATTCTAAACATTATTTTGTGGAAAAAGTGATACTGTACATAATTCTTTAATAAACAGAAAGTTTAAAAAATAATAACAATCTTTTGTAACATTATAAATGCATACTGTCACCTTCCATTAATTTAATGTGAATGATATATATTTATATATACAGTTGCAAGAAAAAGTAAGTGAACTATTTTCAATTTCCTGGTTTTAAATTGGTCATGAAATGTCATCTGATCTTCACCAAAGTCACAAATATAATCAAACACAATATTTCTAAGCCGGTAAAACACAAACAGTCATGATCTTTCACGTTTTTATTGAACAAACCCATCAAACACATAAAGTGATGGTGGAAAAAGTAAGTGAAACAGTGCTTTAATAACTGGTTGAAACACCTTTGGAAGCAATAACCACAAGTAAGCACTCCCTGTAGCTGTGTATTAGACCTAGACAGCCACCTTGAGATTATCCTGTAGGATATCCTGATAAACTTGGGAATTAATTTTCCCCTCCACAATGGCAAGCGGTCCAGGTCCAGAGGCAGCAAAGCAGGCCAAAATCATGATGCTCCCTCCACCATACTTCAATTTTGGGATGACGTTTTCATGTTGGTACAGTACACTGTTTTCTTTTACACCATAAATAGAGCTGCATGTTCTTCCAAAACAATTCTATTTGTCCACAATACATTTTCTCAGTAGTGTTGTGGAGTGTCAAGGTGGTCTTTGGCAAACTTTAGGCATGCTGCAATGTTCTGTTTGGAGAGCAATGGCTTCCTTCGTGGTGTCCTTCCATGGATACCATGCCTGTTCAATGTTTTACGTATGGTTGACTCATGAACGGAGATGTTAACCAGCTTCAATGAATCTTTCAAGTCTTTAGCTGTTACTCTAGGGTTCTTTTTCACCTCATTGAGCATTCTGCGTTATGCCTATGCCACTTCTATGGAAAGTAGCCACAGTACCATATCATCTCCATAGTTAGACAGTTTGTCTAACTGTGGACTGATGAATATCTAAAGTCTTTCCAACAACATGCATATCAACAACTCTTGATCGTAGGTCTTCTGAGGCATAGCTCACATCAGATAATGCTACTTGTGAATAGCAAACTGACACTGTTTGGGTGTTTATATAAGTCAGGTCAGCTCTAAACCACACCTTTATTCTCATTTCATTGATTGGACTTCTGGTTTGCTAACATCTGACTCCAGTTGGCATTTAGTGACACCAGAAGCCTAGTTTTTCACTTACTTTTTCCACCATCACTTTGTAAGTTTATTGAGTGTGCTAAATAATGACATGAAAGATGATGATTGTTTATGTTTTATCAGCTTAGAAATATTGTGTTACAGTGTTGATATTTGTGCCTTTGGTGAAAATCAAATAAAATTTCATGACGAATTTATGCAGAAAACCAGAAAACATACTCGGTTACTAACATAACCTCGGTTCCCTGAGATATGGGAATGAGTACTGCAATGGGAAAAAGTATTTTTTTCTCCTTACCTGAAGCCTTTTTTTCAATGACGCATTGTAACTGCACGGCCATTGGTTTGTGCAGTAACTTAAAAACGAACCAATGGTTCAGCTGGCGATGAAGCCCGCCAGAATGGGTGGGGTCATCTGGCTATATAAGCGGGCGTTTCGCCACAGGATCCTCAGGTTAGTTCGACTGAAGTGACGACTGAGTCGTGCAGCTACAGAGCATGGCTAGTAACGCAGTACTCATTCCCGTATCTCAGGTAACTGAGGTTATGTTAGTAACCAAGTACGTTCCCTATCGATACTTCACTCGTACTGCGTCTGCTAAAACGCTATGGGAACCAGTACAATCATGCCGTGCTATGGCAGAGGAACGACAACATATATAACTTGCCTTAAGCACCCGGGGCCCAGAGGGAAGTATAACAATAAATCCCCAAGGCGAAAACGGGCTAAAATCACAGAGGTCATGCCCGGCCTAGGTGATCGTTCCAGAGGACTCGTACAGCCTCGGCACTCCAAGGGCCGAGAGCACACAAGGAAGCAGACCTGCCGAGTTTGAGCATGTTATGGCCAAAACTCTCGCTAAGAGCTGGTTCTGCATAAAGCAAGTGTGTGCCCACTTAAGCAGAAAGGACCCCAGCCTGCAAGGCAGGGACGTCCAGGTTGTAAAACCTAGCAAATATGGACGGCGAGGCCCAGCCGGCCGCCGCACAAATCTCTGTGATGGACACACCACTAGACCATGCCCAAGACAAGATGACACCTCTGGTGGAATGGGCTCATACTCCAATGGGGCATTGCAGGCCCAAGGAAGAGTAAGCTAGCATAATAGCGTCAACTATCCACCTAGAAAGTCTCTGTTTCGTGACCGGGTGCCCTTTGGTGCGGTTACCAAAGCTAACAAAGAGTTGTTCCAACTGCCTAAATGGGGCGGAACTCTCAATGTAAATTCTTAGCGCCCTGACGGGGCATAGCAAACATAAATCTTGGTCCTCTTCTGAGGGAGGAAGTGCAGAGAGTGTAATGACCTGTGCTCTGAATCACTCCACTAGAGCACTCCACTTGGGCACCACTAGACCATGCCCAAGACGAGGGGACACCTCTGGTGGAATGGGCTCATACTCCAATGGGGCATTGCAGGCCCGAGGAAGAGTAAGCTAGCATAACAGTGTCAACTATCCACCTAGAAAGTCTCTGTTTCGTGACCGGGTGCCCTTTGGTGCTGTTACCAAAGCTAACAAAGAGTTGTTCCAACTGCCTAAATGGGGCGGAACTCTCAATGTAAATTCTTAGCGCCCTGATGGGGCATAGCAAACATAACTCCTGGTCCTCTTCTGAGGGAGGAAGCGCAGATAGTGTAATGACCTGTGCTCTGAATGGAGTGGAGAGCACCTTAGGTTTATAACCATGCCTCAGTTTCAGGATGACTTTGGAGTCGTTAGGCCTGAATTCAAGTCAGGTGGGGCTCACAGAGAGCGCCTGCAGATCTCCTATTCGCTTGACCGATGCTAATGCTAGAAGCAGAGCAGTTTTCAGCGACAGGGACTGAAGGTTAGCAGATTGTAGCAGCTCAAAGGGTGGGCCCTTCAGGGCCCTCAGAACAGTGGGCAGATCCCATGTAGGGACAGTGAGGGGGTGGGGCAGATTCAGCCTCCTGGTCCCCCTCAAGAAACCGCACAAAACTAAGTTATTCCTGCCCACCGATTGGCCCGCTATTGGAGCATGGGAAGCCGCTATAGCTGCTACAAAGACCTTGAGCATGGATGGGGAGTGCCCTGTTTCCAGCAGCTCTTGTAGGAAGGACAATACCACTCCATGGTTTAGGCACCAGGCGGAGAAAACAGACCACTTATGGGCATAGAGGCGTCTTGTAGACATAACTCTAGCCTCCGAAATAGTGTTTAACACACGCTCTGGGAGGTTTACAGGCTCCCATCGAGCGGCCAGAGGTGCAGAGCCCACAGCTTGGGCTGGGGTGCCATATTGTCCTGTTCACCTGAGAGAGAAGATCCCGCCTCAGGGCAATGGGCTAAGGGGCTGCTATGAGCAGCTGAGTCAGCTCTGATAACCAATGCTGGTTCTTCCAGAGGGGGACCACCAGGAGAACCTTGTGTTCTTGTTCCCTGACTTGCCTGATTACCTGTGGGATCAGGGCGATCGGGGGAAATGCGTAAAGGAGGAGGTTGGGCCAGTCGTGGGCCAACGTGTCACTGTCCTTCGAATAAAAAAATTGAGCAGTTATGGAGGATGGAGCATCCACTCTTCTGAGGGGACTTTGCTCCGTGATAGCATGTCTGCTCCTCGGTTCAATCTGCCCGGTACATGCGCTGCTCTCAGCGAATGCAAGTTGAGCTGAGCCCATTCCAGGAGGCGCTCTACCAGGATGAAGAGGTGCTTCGAGGAGCGTCCTCCCAGGCGATTTATGTAGGAAACCACAGACATGTTGTCCGAGCGGACCAGAACATGGTGTCCCTTCAGGTCTGGCAGGAAGAACTGACAGGCCCGACACACTGTTAGCATTTCCAGGAAGTTGATGTGAAGCCCTTCCTCTGCTTTCGACCAATGGCTGAAAGTCGGTTTGCCATCGCACAGAGCTCCCCAAACTGTGTTGGAAGCATCTGTCGAGACAACCTTCCTCCTGCAAACCATTTCCAGGGCCACGCCCTGTTCCATCCACCGAGAGTCCTTCCAAATGGCTAGGGCTGTTACACTGGTCCACCTTGATACGTAGGCGTCCGTGACGCCATGCATGGAATGGAACCCGCGGTTTCAGCCAGCGCTGAAGGGGCCACATACGAAGCAGGCCCAGCTGTAGTGCTGGAGACGCTGCGGCCATGAGGCCCAGCATTGTCTGAAATGTCTTGAGAAGGCGAGAGGCTCAGATCTTGAAGGAGGCCGCGAGCTGCTGCATAGTCAGAGCACGCTCTGGCGTGACTACCACCCTCATCAGAGCTGAGTCGAGAACTGCCCCCAGGAACGATATTCCTTGGCTGGGGGACAGTGCACTCTTGGCAAAATTGACCCTGAGTCACAGGCACTCTAAGTGGCTGAGGAGGAGGGTCCTGTGAGATAGCAATTCTGCCTCTGACTGGGCCAAAATGAGCCAGTCGTCAAGGTAGTTGAGAATGCGGATTCCCATCTGACTCAGAGGGGAAAGAGCCACGTCCATGCACTTCATAAAAGTGTGGGGAGCCAGAGACAGTCCGAAGGGCAGGACCATATTTAATAAGCCACTCCCTCGAAGGCGAATCTCAAGAATCAAGGGGTTCAAGGGGTTGGATTAGTGTGAGTGGCTGGTCACTGCATGGGGACAGGGCACTTGTGAGGAATGGAAGAGGAAATTTGCTCTCTTTTTGAAAATGTTTGTGCTTTATTTTGTCCACTATAACAGCGGATGGTTGCTTGGGCGCTTGAATGGCCCAGAAATCGCAAAAGACACATTGCTTTCTGTACCCAGAACTGAACGGGGTGATAGGAGGCTTAAAGGGGACCTATTGTGCTCCTTTTTACAAGATGTAAAATAAGTCTCTGATATCCCCAGAGTGCATATGTGAAGTTTTAGCTCAAAATACCCGACAGATAATTTTTTATAGCTTGTTAAAATTGCCACTTTTAGGCTATGAGCCAAAACGCTCTGTATTTGAGTATGATGCTTTAATGCAAATGAGCTGGTGCTCCCGGAGAAGAGGGCGGAGATTCAAGAGCTCAAGCTCCCGCATTAGCAGTGCTAGCCTTTGCAAATAAACATTCCACTATTAGTACAAGCCTGTTATCTTTACAGAAAACATACTCTGTTTCAAAGTCAGTCATCTGATTGTACTGTGCATAATAAATTCGCGTTTATGAATTACACAGTCAGGGATGATAAAAATAACAACATAGCTGGTCTCATGGTGCATGGCATGCTTTCACAAACTTTATAAGTCCCACTCGTGATTATGAGCTCAACAAACTCAAGCGATCGACTCACATTGCTTTCATATGCAACTTTTAACTACCACATTCCTATTCACGATCATTCATGAAGACAGCACCAGTGAATACAGGCAGAGACAATGGTAGCTTTAGCATCATTAGCCTTACAGAGTGCTAAGAAGCTCTTTCAGAAGGGCAATTTGGAAAACAAACGCGTGATACTTACTTTGTCTGGAGCTGACGTTCGCACACGAAGCTTTGGTATTGATCCCTACACGTATTGGGGACTTTACAGATTTTTTCCAGGACATTTCCTTAGACAATGAAACTTAACCACAGTGTCCTCGGCTCAGATGGAGGGAGTCTATGGAGACTCCTATATTCATTAGTGCATCCCAAAACACAACACTAGAAAAGCCTCTTTGGTGCTGACATTGTATATCTCCAGCAGCTACAGCAAGTGATCAGTAATGGTGGAGGAAGACCGCAGCTTCTCACTCAGGGCTGTGTCTATGCTTATAGGGCAGCATCACAAATGGGCGGGACTTTTTCCCCTCGGTGACGTGAACAGAGGTAGAATCTGAAACAGCTCGTTCTGAGAGATTGTTTATGATTATTTAGATTATAAATAAATGAGTGGGTGGATTTGTACCATTATAGGCTTGTTGTTTTCACACACTGCGGCCACACAACTGTGTTCAAACACCTTATAAAAGTGATTTTTGCATAATAGGTCCCCTTTAAGAGAGGCTGTTGGGGGGCTGGTCCGGCTGTAGCAAGACTTGGCCCCCTCCTCTTCCTGTCCCGCAGATCAGGATGACGCCTGTGGCAACAGGTCCAATGCTAGCTTGGGCCGGGTCCCTGGCGTTTCAGGAAGGGGTAGCATCTTGCCGATCGGGAATGCCCTTGGGGCTCAGGTTTGGCAGGCTGGGCGGCAGCGGCTGCAGGTGCAGGCTTCAAGGGCTACTGTGTCGGCATAGACTTAGGGTGACTAGAGGCAGCTGCAGAGCTGGATCGCTTCGGCAGTGTTACGGGTCAGGTTGTTTTTGGTTCTGTTTTGCTGTTGTTTTCTTTGTTTCTATAGATTGCCAGCTAAGGGTCCACCTGTTCTTAATTGGAGGACTGGGAATTTAAGAGTCCCTTTAAGAGAGGAGGCTGCATCTTTTGTTAACATCCTGCCTTTGAGCTCTGCTGGACAGCTGGACCCTTTTGCCATTCTCTTCCTTTAAATCTTTTTTTGTTAAAAAGATTTTTTATAAAATGTATTGTTGTTTCTCGAGTCGGGATGTAACAGCAGGAAGTGTCACATGGCCTGGGACAACTTCTGGGCCTCCGTGAAGCGCTCCGTGAAACCCTCAACTGCAGGTCTGAAGAGGCTAGTGGGGGAGATCGGGGTGTCAAGGAAGGGGACCTTGTCCGTGTCCTTGATTTCCGTCAAGGTGAGCCATAAGTGGCACTCAAACACCACTAGGCTGGCCATGAATCTCCCAATTGCCTATGCCGTGGTCTTAGTAATGGCATGCTGTCATCAGGCAGTTCATTGTCACTCCCACCAAACAAGACCATGTTGCTCGTGCTGGCAGAGGGATGCTGGTCAGGTTGAGTAAAGAGGACGGGGAAGCCTCTCTGTGTGGAGAGAGCGAGGTATGCGGGACCTGAGCCGACGTGAGTTCGCTCGCATCCAAGCACTGAAGTCCTCTGCCCCGCTGCTTTTTCCTCACAGGCTCCTGGGAGGAAGAAAACGGGAGGGCGCAAGGGGCAGAGTCGCATTCTGAAAAGAAAGCGATCTGCGAGCGCAGAGAGGACAGATTCATGTTCTCGCAATGAGAAAATTCCCAAAGCAGATTCCCTCGCAATTCCCAAAGCAGGAAACACACTCACTGTGGCTGTCATCAGCGTGCAGGGGGGACCTGCATGTGCTGCAATAACGGTGCGGCGTTTAAACAACGCCGATTTGCTCTTTTAGAATGCTCTTTTAGAATCATCGCCGGATGGCGGCAGGGGAAGCGGGACCGCTGCAGCTATGACACTGAAGGTGGCGGATCAGCCGAGCAGAGAGAGATCACTGTTTCCATAGCGAGGCATGTCAACAGTGAGCGGGCTTCTGCAGATCAGCGGAGAATGTCATCGTCGCTGAAGGAGAAGAAATCTGAGGATCCTGTCAAAACACCCGCTTATATAGCCAGATGACCCCTCCCATTCTGGCAGGCTCTGGCGGGCTTCATCGCCATAGGCTCGTGCAGCACCACTGCTGAGCCATTGGTTCATTTTTAAGTTACTGTACGTACCAGTGGACATGCAGTTACACTGCATTATTGAAAAAAGCCTTCAGGTAAGGATAAAAAGGGACGTTTTCCCATAGCGTCTTAGTAGACGCAGTATGAGTGAAGTATCGATAGGGAATTGTATATATATTATACTGTATATATATTTACTCAGACAAATTTACATCGATTCATCTTCAAAAGGGCAAACAAATATAACGTCTGTCCGATTTTTTTACCCATACAGTCCGATGTAAACAAATTAATACAGTTGTCAAGAACAGTTTTTATCAGTTACGGATTATCTCAAGATTTAAATCATTTTTGTCTTTTAATGACCTGGAGAAGGTCATTCATGCTTTTATTACTTGATTACTGTAATTCACTATATTTGGGTCTTCCTCAGTCATCCATTGCACGCTTACAGATGGTACAAAATGCTGCTGCAAAGCTATTGACTAGGGCTAAGAAAACTGATCGTGTTACACCAATTTTAGCCTCTCTTCACTGGCTTCCTGTCCATTTTAGAATTCAATTTAAAATTTTGTTGTTTGTTTTTAAAGCACTTAATGGTCAAGCCCCATCTTATCTCACAGATCATCTTACTCTACTTTCATCCTCCAGATCTTTAAGATCTTCTGACAGGGCTTTCTTAGCTGTCCCACGTTCACGCTTAAAAACAAAGGGTGATAGGGCTTTTTCAATTGCTGCCCCCCGTCTTTGGAATCAACTGCCACTAGACATCCGCCTTGCACCTTCTATTACAACTTTTAAAACGAAGTTGAAAACATATCTTTATTCCCAGTCATTTTAATTGGATTTTATCTATGTTGTATTGTTTTACTATATTATCTGTCTTGCTTATTTTATGTTTATCTTTGACTTTTTTCAGCACTTTGGTCAGCTTTGCTGAGAAAATGTGCTATATAAATAAACTTTACTTACTTACTTACTTACTGTCCATTTTCAGATGAGACGACACTGGAGGCAGGTATTCGGGTTCAGATTCATAGTCAGAACGAACCCCCGTACATCCACCAGCTGGGCTTTGGGGTCTCTCCAGGATTCCAGACTTTTGTTTCCTGTCAGGAACAGAGGGTAGGTTTAACTGGGGTAAAACCACCAAAAACTTTTAAGGTCTGAATGTAACAGCAAGCTGTTCTAAACTCTTGAATTCCAGACATTTTAAATTAGGAACTAATTTACAAAAAGTCAAAAAGATTTCAGGGCTGACTGGGATATTTTTTAATTGAGACTGCATGTGCTAAATATTTCACAGCCATAGGGTGCACTCAGGCAGACAAAGAAGCAGAGACAGACTTTCTCTTTAAATGTCTGCTGTTTCTCTAGCTAACATACCTGCCACAGCCGTGGGGAAACTGTCGGGCTTCATCTGAGCCTGTGATCCCAGGATACGACACCTACAGTGTCAGCGCTTGCAGACTGCACTGTGAGAGCACACAGGTGCAGAGAGAGTGCAACTGCAGGATGGTGCATATGCCAGGTGCGTGCTGTAGTATGAGTGGGAGAGTTGTCATAAAAACTGTCTAAATCAGTAAGAACAAATATGCCATGTTGGTACTTGTCACGCCACCACACAGCTCATCTGTAAAATTGTTCTTTAAGCTGCTGACAGATTGGCAGCTGCATCACAGCATTCCTTGTTTCACTGTTGAGTCAGTGGCTTTCTTAGAAACCTTTATGGAGCAGACTTCTGTAAACAATCTACAAGCTCTCTTACTGATGTGTTGGTTAAATTTTTTACACATCAAATATCTCTCTACAGGCAATGCTGATATCTGCACACCCAGTAAAATCAAGTGTGTTGACAAGGCTTTAGGTAAGATCATCACAGACACATCTTAAACACATAAATACTGATGCTGGTTGATTATCTCAATTGATTATAACATTTAAAGGGATAATTCACCCAAAAATGAAAATTCTGTCATTATTTTATTTACTTACCTTCATGTTGTTATAAACCTGTAATTTGTATGAATTTCCTTCTTCTGTGGAGTATATTTTGAAGAACAGCTTTTTCCAAGCTATGAAAGTCAGTGCGGTCCAAATCAACACTGTAACATTTCGACTTTCATTGTATGGAAAAAAACAAAAAACACTGAGACTTTTTTCAATATATTTTTGTGTACTTCCCTACTATCTGTACTTGATTTGAGTTTGGTTAAAATCAAAATCCTCAGACTTTTGCTCAGTTACATTTACAAGGTAAAAAAAAATTATACTTTTTCTTCATTACAAATTCATGTATACTTAAAGGTACATAAGTCACATCCTTAAATCTTTTCCCATTTATTTAAAAATAAACATTTCTATTTTTCTTTATCCAAATGTGATTTTTGAAAGACAAACATGAGTAACTGATAACTAATGTTAATTTTTTTTTCAGTGAACTAGTCCTTTCAGACATAGGCTTAGAACTATAGTAAGGTGTTTTTATAATAGCCATTGATGTAGATGAAATTAAGTCAAGTGTGAATATGATTTAAGAATAGCATTGATTATTCATTTAAAAATCATTATATTCAAATGTCAAACCACTGTAAAAACATAACTGAAAATATACAGGTGACAGGTTTCAGGATATTGGTTTTAGTTTAACACCTGCTGTGAGTTTTACATACAGTTTTCAGAACAATAAGAAAATAATGATTTTTGACATTTCTTTATGGAGTTTGATGGAGTTTTTTTTTTTTCATCAAAAATACTATAATTGAAAAAGAAAAATCTGTACGTCTTGTTTTCTCAATTTAAAGATAAGAAAATTGTTTATTTTTTAACTTTTGAATACTTACTTAAATGTGGGGAGTAAAATTTTTGACATATTTCACACCCCGGTAAATAATGAATAATCAGTCAATAATAATGATTTTTAAACAGTGATTATTCACAACTCTGCTGATTTAAAGTAACTGAGGTTTTAAAAACTCCCTATTGTTTTAAAACTATTGAACAACACTGAGAGCTTGATTATTGATAATAACACAACACCATTTATTGCATTTCCTGTCCTCAGCAAATATAATTCATCAATATTTCCTGTACACTTCTTTTGCAGCTTTACTCCAGAAGAGCACAGTTGACTCATGCCCCTGTGAGACACCCTGTAATTTGACTCGGTATGGAAAAGAGCTCTCTATGGTTAAAATCCCCAGCAGGGGCTCTGCTCGCTACCTTTCTCGCAAATACCAGAAATCGGAGGAATATATCAGGTAAGTCTAATGCATAAACGGTTACACATACACACAGTCTCATGGGGTAGTTTTCATTCTGCTGCTGAACATATTGAACATTATAGTTTATACCCTCGGACAGACCAGAGAGGAAACAAACCCAGCAGTTTTTTCATTGGAAGCTAAATGTGCTTCTGCAAGGATACCTGCACAGCATTTTTTATTTATTATTTATTTTTGCAAAACATGCTTCTCTCACAAATTCTATCAGCCTTTTCTACTATAGCAGGATTTCTATTGTCCAAACTGAGGCTCGTTTCTGTCAGTTATATAATGGGATGAAAAATGTAATTGTGGTCTTCCATTCATTGGCTCAATAATAGAAAAAAAAACTATTTTAATAGACTGCTCTATAATGACATTCTGTGGTTTCTACTAATTATTATTTTTTAACCATTTTTGGTGCTAATCCTTTTTTTTCCTTAATACAAAAAATAATGGGCTCATTTCCATACTGTTTCCCTGCAGGGAATTAAACATTTTTATTAAACTTTTCATTGTGCAGAGACAACTTTCTCATCTTGGATATTTTCTTTGAGGCCCTTAACTATGAGACAATAGAACAGAAGAAAGCGTACGACATCGCTGGTCTGTTAGGTAGGTTTACAATCCCCACACACTACAAACATCTGTACTGCAACTGTTATGCTCATCAGAAGTGCGGTATGTCCACCTTCTCAAAGATTATTAAAGGGATGGTTCACCCAGAAATGAACATTGTATCATTTTAAACCTGTTTGACTCACTTTCCACTTGGCAACAAAAGAGAAGATGCTTTTCACACTAATGTCTCATGTTTTTGTTCAAATAATGAAAGTCAAAAGGGTCCAGTGTTGTTAAAGGGATAGTTCGCCTTCAGTTGCTGGTCCCCATTGACTTACATAGTGTTTTTTTTTCCATACTATGGGAGTCAATGGGGACCAGCAACTGAAGGTGAACTATCCCCTTAACATTCAGAAAGAAATTCATACTGGTTAGGAATGTACAGGTTGCACTTTGAGACAAGAGGTCCAATAAATGCCACATGTCCAAAAATTTTGTTAAAATAGTCCATGTGACATCAGTGGTTCAACCATAATTTTATGAAGCAACGAGATCAGAGGAATGAACATGCATGCGTCGTGATACTCTCGTGAATGTGCATCGAAAACTGACACGGACAAGAAGAAATTCTTGAATAAAGTCGTTATTTTTGTTTTCTTTCTGCACAAAAAGTATTCTCGTAACTTCATAACATTACGGTTGAACCACTGATGTCACATGGACTATTTTACCGATGTCCTTACTACATTTCTGTGCCTTCAGTTGTCAGTTTTCAATGCAATTTCAGTTGCGTTGCTGTCTATGCAGGGTCAGAAAGCTCTCGGATTTCATTAAAAATATCTTAATTTGTGTTTCGAAGATGAACGAAGGTCTTATGGGTTTGGAATGGCATGAAGGTAATTAATGAGAGAATTTTTATTTTTGGGTGAACTATCCCTAAACATTTAGTAGCCAGATTGGCTGATGAGTAAAAAAAGTTAATTTTAAACCCTGATTACAAATGAATATTATACAAATACTAGACAATTAATACAAATAAAAAAGACTTAATTTGTTTATGTCATCATTGTTTGGTTTCCATTTCCAGGAGATATTGGTGGACAGATGGGGCTCTTCATTGGGGCCAGTATTCTTACTATACTGGAAATACTTGACTATATCTATGAGGTATCTTCAGTTCTTTGTGAAAGGACAGTCCTATGACATTCATATAAACACACTATCATAATACACACTATCTCTTGTCCTTTCTGTCTGCTTTTAATCTTCATCTCTGTAGATGGTCAAATACAAAATCAAGCAACTCCTGAAACCAAAAAAGAGTCAGAAACAACAGAACCAACGGAACTTGATCCAAGAGCAGATCCAGAGAACAAAGAACCTGCGAGAACAGAACCTGAAATCTCAGCTGGCAGCCGGAACTATAGCTACAGTCAGATTTGAAGAAGTCAAAGTCAAGGTGAGTCAGAGAAACATAGTGGTTTTTTGATGGCTTATATGCATTGCACCTAATAACTGATGATCCGTATCATGCGATTCGTTTGTTAACAGGCAGCTAATGAAGTGGCTCAACCGCACAGTGCACATCCAACTTCAATATTACCAAATCATCACAATGCACAAGCAGTCGTACAGCAGGACTTTGCTTGTTAAGGGATGCCTCTTCTTCTCTGTATTTATTTTTCATATCACTGGACTTGAAATTGGGATCCTGAATGGACCCAAATACAAATTTAATTTTTTCCACTTATAAAAGCTACAGCCAAAGCCTAATCCAGGACCTTATGTGAAACCGGCTCAAACCAGTCACACTGTCACTGTTCTCATTGTTCAAGTCAATACCAGATGGAGAAACCACACAATGCGTTTCACATGTGCTTTTGTTGATTTTTTTTTTTTCCATCTGGATGGACTTATATATTTCAAAGAAGAAAGGACCTGAAAGGATCAGATTCGGTCAGAATGTTGCATTTCACATAAATTACCTATTTGACAGGACAAATATTAACTAAATGAAAGTTATAAGAGATGAAGCAACCATACAGCTGTTGCTTAGTGCAGAAAAAAGTTGGTTTCTGCGTGGTTCTTGTTCTTCCTATGGTAATGTACAGTGCTTGCGCCATTTCACCTTTTCACATTTCTTAATAACATAATGAGACTTCTCAGAAGGAGAACAGCTAAAATATACCACTTGTTTCTCTGTGAGTAGGTGTTATGTTCTTTTTCAGTCTTATGTAACTTCTCCATTGTGCTGTAGTCCTTATAATGAAACAGTCTGTCTCTAGGTTTGAAACATGGAAAACACCACACTAGAGCACACTGTTTGCTGAAATCATCATAAAAAAATTATAAAATAAAATAAAAACACAACTAATATTCTTTATATGAATATAAAAAGGTAGAGGTGATATTTATTTTGTATTCAAATACAAGCACATTCAAATACAAACACATTTCAATTTGTAGTGACATTTTGCTGAATATCCATCATTTCCATCTGGTCATAAATCTAAAAAAAAATAATAATAATAATAAATCAGTTTGAAAGGACTATAGAACACAGTAATACTGACTACAGATTAAACAAAACTGTCCGCGTATAACCTTAAAACCGCCATGAGTTCTTCTTCTCTTTTTTTTATAATTTCATGTCTTGAATAATGTATTGGAGGCTGGACACAAGCCAGAGCCTTCTGATTGAATATGCAGAATTTCCACAATTAACCTTGTACATGAGGACAGTGTTTCAAAGGGGAAAAAGAAAATCTGCTTTTACTGCCATCTAGTGGGCCTAATACTAAAACACAAACACCTATTATGTTTTATCAACACCACTTTGTATGAACTTGTCAAAGTCTGGTGGCTCAATAACAGTGGACATTCAAGGGTAGAAATGTTATATGGAATCATACAATTCTACAAATTACTGTGGAAGTATTTGGTGAATAAAAAGTTGTTTTTTTAACAAAATATCTCATGGGTATGATAATGACTGTAATCCAAGTTTTGAGCAAATAGGTTGTGATCACATAATAATAATAATAATAATTATGAAAATATACTGTCACCTACATTGACACACTTTCAACAAATAGAATGAAAGCCTCTTAAGCTCTTGATCTGTAACCATTTCTGTTAGCAGCAGAACGGCACACACTGTAAACATCTGCAGTGTGATGCACTAACTCTGTAATCTCATTATAGCATGTCAGTTCCACAGAGCCCAACACCTGGTACTCTGCTCTCAAACATCTTTTTGTAAAATATATATATATATATATACTGTATATATATATATATGGAAGGAAAAAACAAACAAACAAACCACCTAAACATCATTTTGACATTATAAATATTCTTAAATATTTGGTTTATGTGCAAAACAAAACTAAAAATGTGTTTGTGTGTTCATTTGTGTTGGTTGCATAGCTGAGAAGCATTTCACTGTGAAGGAGCAGATTTAAAGGCACAGATTTTTACATGGACAATATAGTTAGGTTGTCCCAGACAGCCACAGCTCACGGGAAAAGGAAGTGTGGGTGGAATACTGGAATGTATTTCTAACATGGGTGGATTCAGAAAACTGGAATAATGCAAAATACATTGTGGAAATAGCTTTATACATTCGCCCTTTCTGAACTGTCCAGTATTGTTGTAAACATACTTTATCCTCTCTTCCCTCAGCTGCAGACACAATAAAAATGCAAAGCAAATCCTTTCACTACAATTACTGAAAAAAGCAAAAAAAAACTATCTATTCACATTCTCTTTCTCAGCTCCATCACTAGCCCCAAGTATACTTTGTTTTTACATGAATGCTAGTGTATTCATAGGCATTCATTTTTTCCCTAAAACAGTTAAGCACAAAATCTTCAACAAGAATTAATGGATTCAGTTCAGAGTTTAAACATAAATATAATGGATGGATTAAAATGGATACATTTTTAGAATTGGCTTTGGGTGGGGTTTGTGCTGTACTGGTTATGTGTACAGTGCGTGTGACAAATTTCATCATAGATAGATACATTTTTTCCATATGTATTAAAAAAAAAACTTTTTGGTAAAGCTCTATAAGCCATGAACAAAACCAACCCACTCCAGGGTGAATCCCAACATTACAAACTTCATTTGAGGCAAAAAGTATTCGAAAATCAGACAAAAAGACAAACACATACAACACATTTATAGCGGCTTTAGTGAGGGAATGATGTACAATCCCATGAAGCATTCTGAATGACATGAATTAAAAAATATATCAATATTCATTCAAATTTGTTTAATTTAATAGAAACTATATATTTTAAGTTTACTGTAAAATATGAATATATACACAAATATTTAAGTTTTATGAGAGCGTAGATGTCAGATTCTCTGATTGGTGGACTTTTCTATACAGCATTATGGGTAATGTAGTTTTTCAGTGATTCCACATGATTATTTTTAAAATAAGTTCAAATTTGAATAGATGTTTTTTAAAGGTTTAAAAGTTATCCTCAAAACCGATTTCCCCATGGAGATTATTAACAGAGTTTTTACTTACAGAACTCGGCTGTTGCAGTCTAGTATCTGCATACTACACTGGCAGATATTTTTAACCACATTAACTCTGTATGCTTACCTTGCACATGCACTTTGAATTTTTTGCATTAATTAGTTTGTCCACAAGGTGGCAACACTGGCCCGGGCCATTTGTTTCACAGTCGAAAAAAGGTGAAGACAGATCAACAACAACAAACTACTGGAGAAGGCAACAACAATAGATGCCTGCACTGACGAGCGCTTGTGTGAGGAGGTTAAGAGATACCTGCAATTCTAGTTTAAGTAAGTACAAAGACATCTTTGTCTTGTCATAATTTCTGGGGAGAAATAGCGCAGACACTGGACAAAGTTAAAACGTGTTCGCGCATGCTATCAAATGAGGTATACTTTGAAAGGCTATGGAGTTTGGCTGTATGCATATGCTAGCATCTGTCAGAACTGAAGTATACTTTGGGCTTAACTCCACCAGTCTGTAAGGTTAATTACATTTACCAATGAGGAATACAAAAACAACGGCAATTCATCCTAATGAGGCAGCAACATGAAACGTGCCGCAACACAAAATTCTAAAATTACTCAGAAAAGCACAGTGAAATATATATATTTTTTTTTGTAGTGCAATTACAGTTGTGAGTCAAGTGCTCACGAAAAAGATGTCTCTAGACATTTCTTGTTGAATGTCGCAGAATGTTCCTTTCAGGAACATTTCTCTTTGGTTTCAGTAAGATAATCAAATAGTTTTTACTAGAGAACTGGTTGACAGATGTTAAAATGGACAAGGAGTGCTGCTAGCGGTCAGCCAGTCTACAGTTACCCCACTGTTGCTTCTTTGGAAGCTCCTCAGGTGCTGTTACCTGGCTCTTGTTCAAATATCAGCATGGCGAGCTGGGAACGTGACCCCTGGCTCTCCAGATTGCTCTGAAGACAGCGGTGGAACACGTCCTCACTAAGCCGTGGATCGCAGGTCCGGTTGCGGTACACCTGCCGCAAAGCAGGCTCGACGGCACGGAACACGTGCAACCCCGAATACTGCACAAACACGTCATAAAGATCAAGGCTCTCCAGCAGCTCCTCATTCTCCTGCAAATCCCCAGACATCCGTGTGCGCGAGGACATGTAGTCAGAGTTGTAGAAACACGCCTCTTCGAAGGTGTATCGGTCAAAGTGACCCGCTTCCCTGACCAGGTCTGGTGAGGCAGGAGGAACCTGGTCTGGATAAGCCACACTGGGCTCAAATTCTTGGAAATGGATGGGAAAGAAAGCCTGCCAGCCGCTGATGGCATTCATACGACAGCGATTCAAGAACTCTGAGTTGAGTACAGTGTCAACGGTGACCAGGAGGAAGAGTGTTTCCACCGGATGCTTCCTAGATACAATATCCAGGATCCGCAGGAGACCCGGACTTTCTGTCTTTATGCTGATCCAAGACACCTTCACGCTGGGATATCTGTGCTCGACAGAAGTGATCTTAGCCTTGACCTCTGCAAAGACGTCATTTGTACTCACTTTTTGGGCCTCGGTGGGTTCGTAGGTGAAGAGAAAGTTAAGAACTGCATTCTCACCGGTCTCAAACAAGTTGGAGGAACAGTGATCCAAGAAGCGCAGCGCTGCATGGGAGTCGTAACTGGTGAGGGGCAGGAGGACATGGACTCGTGTAGCCTCGGTGACATAAGGCATCGGGATAATCTCTACTTGGCTGAGGGGTCGCACAAGGTGTACACGGCGTGCGATAGATTTCTGGTGACCAGACTCAGTCGTGGCCTGGAACTGCAGGTCCAAGGTGTACTCCATCCCTCGTGTATGGTCCAAGCGCCTGTAACCGTTCACCAGCCGTGGAGCGCTCAGCTGTACAAAAGGGTTGTATTTTTTGTTGAGCTCTTCTACAGCGACCTTGATGATGTCAGTCACGTCATCACGATCAGCACCATTGAGCTGGCATTTAGGGGCACCGTCCACACAGGAGAAAAGGTTATCTTCGGTAAAGTAGTCCCAACGGAGTACCTCAAAGCGGCTCTTGGGTTCAAAGGGAGGTGTGATGCCGATGGGCCACAAAGCACTCTTGTTTCCATCCACTGCTAATTCACTGACATTCTTTATCTCAGACTAAAGGAAGTGAAAAGTAAGATTCATGAAAAGCTGACAGAACACAACACTGTAACTTTAGGAGAAAAAGCTTGTCACTGGGACAGTACACCTTCATACCTTTCAATAATCTTAAAATGTGCATTTTAGTTTCTTAAGAGTACATCAGTATATTAAGGTGTAGTGGTTTTCAACCAGGAATCCTCAGCAAACTTTCAAGGTGCTTTCAAGATAACAAAACAACTTAAACATTTAGTAATATATTTCTTCTTCTTTATAAATGTTTTTTTTCTTTAGAGAACACCATGGTTTTAGAAAACCTGGATATATTGAGGAGGGCTATTTTTAAAAGTGTGGTTCATAGACTTCAAAAAGTCATGTAAAGATTAGAATCTTAAAATGTTATCACATTTGTCTAGTTATGCTAATTTCTAAAATATTTAGTAATTTTTTTTTTTAATTCAATGAACCCTTGCTTATCCAGTAAATAACAAAAGTCATGGGGCCTTTGTATGGAGTTACTTTTGTGTCTTTTTTATTCAGTCAGACATACTGTGTTTGAGAGCAAAACTAATTATATTGTATATATTATATTGTAATAAAAAAATACAAAATTGCAAATAAAAGTCTTGTTAAGACTAAAGTAATTGATAAAACTCTTTGCATTGTATATTCTCTTTCCTTTGTACAGTTCCCACACTTTTCATTACACACCACCACATTTTGCTCATTTTTTGTGGGTCTAAAATCTGTAAAGTTTTGCTTACAAGTTGAAGTGAGTGTGAGTGAAACAGCATCTCAGTGGGCAGTAACTATGCACCAGAATGAAAGACCTGTTTCTATTGATCGCTCTTGCTTTGTGCAATAATTTGGCCACACCCACTGCACGGTGCCGAACAGAGAGCGAGGTTGTGGCATAAAGAACAACACTTCATTCATTGTCTAATGTCATGATCATGATCTCCTTAAGAACACACTTATATGCCAGTTTCAAAACTTTTCAACTCGGAAGCAAAACTTTTCAACTCACAAATAAAGATTTTAGACCCACAAATAATTACAGCAGAACAGGAAGCAAAATATATGGGTGCATAATGAAAAGTGTGGGAACTACAGCACATAAAGGAAAGAGAGCGTTTGTTTGCAATGCAAAGAGTTTTGTTATCAATTACTTTATTTTTTAAATTAAAAAAATTCTTAGCAAGAATTATTATTTTTTTTATTACAATATAATTAGTTTTGCTCTCAAACACAATATGTTTGATTGCATGAAAAAAAGACACAAAAGTAACTCCATACATTTCAATATTGTTGTGAAATGCGTTTATGCATTTATGTGATAAGGTAGAAAGATGTACCTGTGTGGGAACTGCCCCAGTGACAAGCTAAAGGTAATGTAGCATGCATTCAAAAAGTATGAATTTAGAAAAAGTACAGATGCTGGTTTTGATGGATTTGTGAGCAACATTAAAGAAATGTCATGCATGATGTACAAAATAAAGAGCTAAAAAAAAGCAGTGCTAAAGTAAGAAATATTGTTGATGTAGAGAAGTTGAAAATCTAACCTGTAGTTTTTCAATCTCTTCATAGGTCTTCTGTAGTTCTATTTCTGTGAAATGTTTGTGCAGACGATACATAAGTTCTGCACTGGTCACAGGATGAACAGTGAGAGCATTCTGGAATCCATCATTCCCCATTCTGGAAAGGTCCATATTGTTTTCCATTGTAAAATAATTATAATTCAGGCCCTGAGGTAAAGCAAGATTAATATTAGATCAGAATATATTATTTTACATAAATATATTTATATGTATTGTGTTTTTCACATGCCTCAACATTTGGCACTGTAACAAGAATGTGGTCATAGTTTCATAGACAGCACCTCTAGGTTAATTCTGGTCAGCTCTAGTCAGCAGACCTTTGCAATTTGCAGTAATGCTGTTTAATGTCTTGTTGTAACCATGCTAATAAACTGCACAAATCGCAGCAGGTCTGCAGCTGGCCTGCCGAGAACAGGAAGTCATTTACTTTGTGGCTCAGCAGCAGAAGAAGTACATCATTCCATTAAAGTAATCCTGGTTTCTGGACGCTCACTTGTTTTATGCTGGATCCAAACAGCATGTTCAGGTCTGTGTGAATTACTGATGCTTTATGTTCAGGTCACTGCTTTATACGTCAATGTTCAAAAGGTCCAAATTTGAACAACTAGACTGTCCTAAACACAGTCTAATGATATGTTGCCCCTGCATGAGACTGATGGCTCACCTAATGAGAGCCAGTGATTTTGGTTTCTCTGTGGATCGTAGAAGACATTATTTTGGATATTATTTCCACTTGCAGCAATAATTGTTTATTCATTTATTATTATTACTTATTTTTTTGCTTTTTAATGTTTTTTTTTACAGTGATAAAAATGTAGCTGTATCTGCTTCCAGTGCATAATGTTTCCCTTAAACCAGTTAAGTGCACGCTGTGTTGATTGTCTGCACAACACTAAAACAAACACTAACCCCTAACCTATAGCACATCCTGATAGATACAGCACCATTTGTCACGAATTGATTCATCCATGATTTTTCTTTAGTCTGAGCTTAAGTCTGAACTTTTCTTGACAGGTGACTGCATAATTGAGTTGACCAATGAAAGCTATACTGTGGGTTGGGGTTTGTGTTTAACTGTTTTGCTTCCAAAACTTTAAAACCACTAATTGATTTCCACTTTACAGCAATTAGTCTGCAAATATGAAATATTTATACATATTTTTTATGAAATCATGTAATGTCATGTTTTATTAGTCTGAATCTACTAGTATACTATAATGATTTTAGCATTAACTTACAATTTACTTAGGTTTTCTTGAAATAAAAATAGCTATTCAAAAAAATTTTAAAAAGTTGAAAAAACAACTTTGTATCATTTCTGACTGCATTTACAGTAGAACTAAAGTACGGTCATATTTTTGTGTCCCTGTAACACGAATCCTCTGTCAATGGGTTACAGATGTATTTTGTATAAGACATGTGGTTCAGAGTACCTACACTACCATTCAAAAGTGTGGGGCCAGAAAGACTTTTTAATGTTATGCTCACAAGTCTGCTTTTATTTAATCAAAAATACAATAAAACAATAGTACTGTTAAATATTATTCAATTTTAAATAAATATATTAATTATATGTAATAAAATATTTTAAAATATAATTTATTCCTGTGACAGCAAAGCTACATTTTCAGCAGCCATTAATCCAATTTTCAGTGTCACATGATTCTTCTGAAATCATACTAATATGCTGATGTAGTGCATTTGTTATTATTATCAATGTTGAAAACAGCTGTGCTGCAAAGTGATATTTTCTTTTAAAGATTTTTGATAAATAGAAAATTAAAACAATAGCATTTATTTAAACTATAGCAGCATTTATTTTCAAATATAGTAATTTCCAACATTCTTAATGTCACATTTGATGAATTTCATGCATCCTTGCTATATAAATGCATTAATTTCTTTAAAAAAATAATAATAATTACAGACCCCAAACTTTTCAACATTCATGCATATTTGCAGTGTAATGGTCCTTGCACACGGAGTCGAAAATGTTTGAATATTTTGGACTCAGTGTGCAATGGCCTTAAGTCATGCAGAAAACCTGAATCAAATCAAATCAGGCGATTAAGCCTTTCCATCACCTCTATGTCAAAGCACTTAAATAAGCCAGCAACCATCACTCATGTTTAATTGCATTTAACACATCAACTCACAACCTATACCTTATCACACTTACACCATTTGACCAAGCACATATACTATACTATTCTATACTGTCTCTGGTGCGGATTACGTGCAATACATGTTTTGAACATATGCAGAACATTTTCACATGACTGTGAGCTTGTTTGAGTATATCAATGTACCTTCCTCAGAATTTTCAGAATACTGTAAACTATTGATTATTTGGCCTCCCTGTTGCATTGAGCCCCTCAATATATAACAGCACACCCTCTCAATAAAGCATGGACCCTTGGGTAATGTGGTTTCCTGTCGAAACTAGAGACCCTAGGTGAAAAGTGTAGTCATTTGTGACCAGCATAAACATTGCCAACTAAGGGAAACCAGCTACATGAAAAGTCCACTTTATCAACACAGGCCTGTTTTTAGAGTTTGCCAGGATGATCTGTACATAGTTCAGGCTCTGAGCCCCCCAATCCTCCCTCTTTTCAGCTTATTTCAGCACACAGCTCTCTCAGCCACATTTTCCCTGGGATAGATAATATTTTAGCTTGTGCCTAATTGGAATCTCATGATATGAGAAATGTAACTGCCTTGGTGATTGCAAGGAATAAGCAGATGCAGAACTAATCCTGTTGAAAAATCTGTGTTGAGATTTAGTGCATTTCTTTAAGAATGACCAACAAGAATGAACAAAACAGAAAAAGTTACAGGAATAGTTCACGAAAAACTATTATGTGTTATGTGGAACTTAATTTCCACCCATGCACTTTCCAAAACTGCTTGTCCTATGCTGGAGCCTGTCCCATTGTCTCGGGCTGAAAATGTAATATGCTGGGGATTTAGTTTCAATATAGTTAAAGGAATAGTTCATCAAAAAAAAAAATGCAGAAAATTCACTCACCCTCAGGTCATCCAAGATGTAGATGAGTTTGTTTCTTCATAAGAACAGATTTAAGAGTTCAAACAGCTGATAAAAACATCAATAATCCACAAGTAATCCACATAACAACAGGCGATGGAAGCATTATTACGGATTATGGATGCTATTATGGTATTTTGGCCAGAAGCAACAGTTTAAAGTTAAAATCACTTAATGATGGATATTTCTTCCAAACAGTCAGCTTTTCACTTCACAAGACATTAATTGATGGACTGGAGTTGTATGAATTACTTGTGGATTATTGTGATGTTTTTAGCAGCTGACGGCACCCATTCACCGCAGAGGATCCATTACTGTGATATAATGCTAAGTTTCAACAAATCCAATGTAGAAACAAAATCATTTACGTCTTGGATGGCCGGAGTGTCAGTAATTTTTCAGCGAATTTTCAATTTTGGGTTAGCTATTATTTTAATAAAATTGAAAGCTGTTTAAAAAATAAACTATGAAAACAGAATGCAATTTTGATTGTTTTGCTCTGGATTGTTTTCAAGACTGGATTTAAAGGGGTAGTTCAACCAAAAATTAAAATTCTGTCATCATTCTGTCACTCACCCTTATGGTATGTATGTCTAACATATCTGCCATTGTGTTCCACAGAAGTATGAGGATGAATAAATGATGACAGAATTTTTTATTCTAAATGCTCATGAAAATATTGATGTCGTAACCCAAATTCAAGTCCCAGTTAATCATTACCTCTTACCTCATATTCCTCCACACAGCTCATGCCAGCATAATCAATGATACAGCGACCGAGCCACTCGTCAGGTCTGATGCTTACAATGTCGGTCCTGCACTGCTCCAAGAAAGGCTGGAGCTTCAGAAGTAGAGCACGGGATAGTAGAAATCCTGGTCCACTGTGACAGTACCTCCCCTGGGTTTCACCTCCAATGAACTCTCCAGGGTGGCCCATGTAAAGCTGAAGGTCCAAGCTCAGGTGGCTTACTAAGGTCTTCAGCCTTTCCGGCTGGGTGTAGGTATCATCCTGGACGAAGAAGAACCAATCGTAATCAGCAATGTGTTGCTCTAGAAGATATCGGACAGATTGGAACATGTTTGGAACTGGACGCTCGTCACCATGGGCCACCACAAACAGTCCATTAGGGAGTTTACGATTGCGAGTGCCTGTAAAGAAGATGAGCCGGCCATCCAGGTGGTGGTTAAGGGTCCGGTTCATGGCCACAGCTAAAGTGCTTATGGTGGTTTTGGAGGTAAATACTGAGACAAAGAGACGTTCACGAATTCCAAGTTCTGTGCTGGCATACTTGGCTCTAGAGAGAGAAAGATTGAGGATAAAATAATAACATGAAGAGTAAAGAAATCACAGCAGAGTTGCATTAGGAAGTCACAAGCACAGCTGGGTTTGATGTGTCAGTTGGTTAAATAAACCAACCCAACCATTTATAACATACCACACACAGAAGTCCAAAATAGGGAGCAGTTGTGTCATTATTTACCCATGTCATTTAAAACTGTCATTTTTTCCCATGAAACCCAAAATAATTTTCATGCAGTTCTTTCCATATGACAGTCCGTAGTGATAGGACAAACCAAAATCAGAAACCATGATATAGCCCTAGTGAAAAATAAATATATACTAAAATGTATTTAAAATACATATATTTCATGCTATGTATACTACAAGTACATTTACATATGTATGTACTTAATAAAAATACCCTTCAGTTGTACTTTTAGTATACTAAACTGGTATATCTAAAGTCTGCTAAATTAGAACAACTAATTTTGTACTTAATGCACTTTCATTTTGTGGAAGTAGTGCTGAAGTCCAACTAAATATACAGGTATACTAAGTGTATTTGATTGTGCTAAGGCGGAACTATTGCAAGTATACTTTGTGTATACTTTAAATATCTTGCATTTAAATACCTATATTATTCAAAGATCATACAATCCTCATCAATAATGACATTAAAACACATTTTAGGCTTCATATTAAGAAATGTACATTGTGCACAGGTAGTACTCGAAAAACAGTTTAATTATAATTTTTATATCAGTGCGTCTCAAGCGATATGTCAGTAAATATGTTAACAGATTTGAACTATACTTAGTATATAGTATTTTAAATATATTACTTTTTTAACTAGGGAGTAGCTTTGTGTGAAGAAAATTTTGTCCAAATTTATTCAAAGAAAATGATCTGCCACTCTCAAATCTAAGTCTCTTTTCCACTCATTTGAATTGCCATTTTGTGTTCAGTTGAGACACACATGAAAAAATTAAGATTTTTTGGCATCCATGTGAACCCAAACTAGATTTCAGAACTTCGGCAGAGGAGAAGATTATTAGTTCATGATTTCACAATTTAATGTTCTTTGTTTCTACATGAAGCTTATTAGTCACCACTTCAAATAAATAAATAAAATTATTATTATTAGATTATTACGCTTATTATTATTATTATTAGATTTTTACCCACTATTTAATGTTACTGTTTTACCAGTAACAAAACTATATTTTTGTTTTTAGCAGAAACTAGTTACTATATTACACTTTTTTAAAAAATTGCTTTGTTTTTGCATGTCTTTATTAAGGACGCTGCTGACTTGTTGACTCTCTCATTGTAGTTCAGATTACTAACCCGCTGATCCGTGAGGCCGCATCAGCTTCTATAGGCCAAGATCAGAGCCTTTGCTCTTTAAATAGCAATCGCCTTACTAAAATGTTCCCTCTTTTGTGCATAAAAGACAAACCAGGTAACTTTAGTTTAGCTGCAGACCTCTTGCAGAAAAGCACAAAGAAAATAAATCTGCTTGAGATGCTGTTTATTACTACTGCTATTATTATAATTATCATCATTACATTTTTTTTTCTTCTTTTGTGCAAACTACTCACAACCATTCATGCACGCTTTAAATACACCCGGGAGACTTCAGTCAGGATGCGCTCTATAGAATCACTGGTGGAGCTCCATGCTACACCTACCTGAAAACTTTCTTTGGAGGACCTTCCTGGGCAGGCTTGTTATAAGGTACTATTTTGGGCTCAAAGTCCTCTTCGACATTTCCGTTGTCAGTTGTGCCAGTGGATATCGAACTAGGCTTACGGGCCCCTTTCGAGCTCCCAGGCTGCCCTATGAGCATCTCGTCGGCGGGTCCCATCCAGTCAGAGTCGCAGGACTCATCCACCCAGGTGACGCTGAGGAGACTCAGAGTGAATCCCAGAGAGATGCCCACAATAATCGGCCCGGTCGGCCTGATGAGAGACACTAACATTGCAATTCTCATGCTTTCGGTCGCTCCTCAGCACAATGAGAAGATGCTTTAAGCAGAACGAGGCTGAGGAATTGCGTCGCTCTCTCTCTTCACACCTATAAAGACAGACGCGACTGTCTCTGTTGCCTTCTGACGTGTCATCGCTCCAGACTCCGCCCTTTACTAACCAGACGTCAGTCAATGCAAATTCTAAGCGCTGATTACTGCCATTCGACAGAGGCATGGATGGAGGAGGCGCCATCTGCGAGACCGCAACAAACCTATCATTAACTCCAGCTATAATTTAGGGGTAAAAGCGAATTTGGTCGTTTGCCCAAGGATATTGCGAGGACCTGGAAAGTTTATGATCTGTCTTTGTCTCACTAGAGGGCGACCATTCTGTTTGAGACTATGAATGTAATCCTACATGTGGCAAGGGCACACACACACACACACACACATTACTCTCTTTAGGTTTTATTTTAAACATTCAATTAAAAAGAAGAAGAAAATAAATTATTCTAAAAAAAACTAGTTAAAAAAAATAATTGAACATGTGGAAAACACAGGATAATAATAATAATACATAGCCTTATTATGTAAAAATGCCATAGATGTAAAAAAAAAACACATATTAACATACATACATGACAGACAATGTGTGTGCATGTTAGTCACCTTAAACATAGATAGATAGATAGATAGATAGATAGATAGATAGATAGATAGATAGATAGATAGATAGATAGATAGTTTTTGTTTAACATTTAGGTAAAAGTTTTCAGTAAATGTTAAATATGAGATTTTGCTGATTCGGAAGATCCTGTTCTGCCATCTAACATGCATTAACTTCATCATGTGAATCATATTTTAACCAAGAAGTGAAATGTTTATTTTTCTGCCTTAAGATTGCTAAATAAATAAATAGTTTCTGGTCCCTATAAAACAGGAGCTATCAATCACATTATCTCCAAATACACAATCACACACCACACACCATTTTTTTTCCCCATAAATCAACTATTCACAGACAAATAACTATACTACTCACAGACTTTAAATGTGCACAAACATGGTGCAATATACAGAAAACACAGCTCAGACCTTGCTTTCTCTTTCATTCTGTCTTCCCCTGGAGCATCACATCTGTTCCTTCTACTGCATGCCTGCAGCTACAACTGAAGAACACACAGTGGACTCCTCAAAGCTGTGCTGCTGTCTTTCTGTCCCACGGTTGTTACGGAGAATACATGTTTCTCCTTGTATGTGGTTGTTAAAACAGTAAATATTCTGACAGTGGGTTGGGTTTGTTACACTTTTACTTTCTGCAGATGAAGTGGAGCATGAAGTGTTCTCCCAGGGGTAATCATTTCTTTGGGAGTATAATGGTAATTGTTTTTAAAGTGCCTTTAGTAAGAAACAACAACCTTTTAATATTACATTTGATGTGATTGTGTGTGTATATTTACCAGCTTTGTCATTTTCAGCAGTGCCTTAAATTTAACAGTGTATAAAGCTCTCAAAAACATGTTAGCTGAAGCTAACTTCATCAGGCAATGTTAAAAATGGACAAATACAAGAGAACCATTCACTGAAGTGTGTAGTCTTTTTATTCTTCCACTAGGTGGCAGTGATTCGTTAAATTGAGTGCCCTCAAATGGCCCAATTACATTTAGAAGTAATATGTGCTTTTTGAGTGCCATTTGTAGAGATGCATCTATGCTTTGCAATATTGTTTTAAAGCATAATGTGAACGCAGATATATGTTGAGGGAAAAACTTGAAATGATTTATAAGAAATTTCATAAATTTTCCACATTATACTTCAAGATATATGAAATAGGCGTATGATTCCACTGTGAGTTGCAGCGGACCAACTGAAAAACTATATTACACCAAGGATTCATGACACTGTTTTATTATTTTTCCACTTGTCCACTTGTTCAACCAAAAAAGTACAATGAATAAAACCATAGGGATAGATTTGAAGGTCAAAGACCTTTCCGAGTGGATGGAGATGATTGTCCAGGCCCACAGTTGTGGTATTCACAGTAAGCCATCATAGTGTATGAGGCCCTGAGCCAGGCATTGTTCATTCACAGCTCACAGTTTTCCTCTGAACACTGAGGCTGTTTATTGTCTCTGGGATAAACGCAAGGAATGTATGGCAGAGTTTACTAAATAATGTCACTATGCCACCACCTCCCTCGGAAAGCCCGGATCACATGATCGCAGAGGCTTCTGCCTCTTCAACGCACCCAGTGTTATTTGCAGGACTCTGAAAAGCCATATTGATATAGAGCCTTTTATTATGGGTTTCCAAGTGCAAACTGTGTCCAATTACCTTTATATCTAGTACAGAAGATTATAGGCTGTACTTAATTGGAAGTGAAAGTGATTTAGCGTAAATGCATATGAATATCATAAAAAAGAAATGTACAAACAAAGGCCACTGATGCATCACCTCTAGCATGTTCTACTCATGTAACTTTCACTGACAAGTATATTTTATGTTCAAAATTAGAAAATAGATAATTGTAAACCTATTGTTATTTGTTTTGTCAAATAAGGCCCTACCTTTTAAAGTAATAGTTCATCCAAAAATGAAAAGTTGCTGAAAAATTGCTCACCCTCAGGCCATCCAAGATTTAGAAGAGTTTGTTTCTTCATTGGAACTGATCTGGAGAAATTTAGCATTACATCACTTGCTCCTCAATGGATCCTCTGCAGTGAATGGGTGCCGTCAGAATGAGAGTTCAAATAGCTGATAAAAACATCACAATATTTCACAAGTAATCCACACGAGTCCATCCATTAACATCTTGTGAATCAAAAAAGCCTCATGTTTGTAAGAAACGTTTTAAGACGTTTTTAACTTCAAACGGTAACTTTCAGCTAAAATAAGTCTTATTCATAATATTGCTTTTTCTATGTGATGTTTTTTTTATCAGCTGTTTGAAACTTATTTTGACGGCACCCATTCACTGCAGAGGATCCATTGCTGACCAAGTCATGTACTGCTAAATTTCTCCAAATCTGATCAGATGAAAAAATAATAAGAGTATGTTTAATTTTTTTGGGTGAACTATTCCTTTAACTACATTCAATTTAAATTCCCAGATATGTTCAGCATACAGCATGCTCAGCATACAGCAAGCATTTTGGAGAATGCATGCGTGGACATAAAGTTTTTGTTTTTCCTTTCTGTGTTTTTGTTTCTAAAACATGCTCATTCAATTTAGAAATACTGTATCAATATTTAATAATTAAGCTATAAATATGGTTTAGAAATATCATGTCAGAAATTCTAAGAATTCATTTTTTAGTATGAATTTCTAAAATGAAGTGTCCCTTATGTTGTGTGTGTCATGTATTATCAAACTAACCTTCTGCCAGTTGATGAAGTCAAGCACTACAACTAATTACTATGTTGTGATCTTGCAAAAAAAGAGAGGCAGATGCAAGAAAATATCAATGGCCATAAAAGGCTTCCCAATGCATCCAAAGATTGCCCTGAGAGAAAGACTAGAGCTCTTACAAGTTTTAGCAAAGTTTGATATTCTAAACAAGATGATGATAAATCAACAAGTCAATTTAAGTTTTTCTCTGCTCCTGAAATTTGATGGGAAGGTTTGGCATGGACATTTGAAATTCATTCTGTTTGGCTTGAAAATGTTCTAACAGACAAATTCTGGCTGATAACACAGGATACTGATATAGCTGTAGGGCCAAGAGGACTGCCAAGGTCAACACAGGCAAGAGAACACTTTATGAAAAACATATCAAAAACGACAGCTGGACATCATAACACTAATTGAAATTTAAGGCCTGATGAAAACGAGAAATAAAACGAAAACAAAGCGAGACGAGTTTTCTGGTTGACATTAATCCATGGGAATCATTTCTGTTTCCAAAACAAATAAGGGCTGTGTGGGTTTACATCAACTAAACTAATGTCATGTAGGGTTTCTGCACCGTTTGTTTACAAACTCCTGAACTTTTTGACTTGACAGGGATTTTTTCTGACGCTACGTCAACAGAGGTGGACTGCGCGCGTGCCAATAGATGTTAATAAGATACGATAGACGCGCTGTTCAGAAGTGAGTCGCACGGGTTTTACTCAGTGAACGCTCTCGGAAAACATGCTTGTTTGATGCCAGTTTTTTGGTCTGACTACAGAAGTGGAATTTTTTTTTTTTGGATTGAGTTAAAAGCAGCGATGATTCATTTGTCTTCGCGCCCCTCTTTTTTTGCGCATCATAGGGTCTTCACGCACTTTTAATCGCGTCTCGGCAGTGCATTTAAAACGTTTTCATGCTGTTCTTGATTAATGCTGGATATGATGCCAGTACAAAGACTCGCCGACAAAACACGGACACATCGGTGGGACAGTTTCAGGTAGATTTGACCCGTTTGTGGATGTAAATCCCTGGATGATGCTCTCAATGCAGAAGAACGTCTTCTTGTTTCTTATTATCTTCAATACGACCCTCACACCTCTGCAACGAAGGTAAGCTGCGGCTTTATTCACGCCTGTTAATATTCTTGTTATTGAGCTGCTCAAATATATAGTTCTCTGAAAACAAATGCAGCATTGCTTCTAAAAAAATTGTTTTGAGGTAATTATAGGATTACACCAACAAACGCAGAAATTTATGACTTTCAGGTTCAACAGGCCTTTTTAAATAACAAGAGGCAATAAAGATGTGAAAAAACTGGTTTGTTAATGGCAAATAACTTTAAGAGGGAGGGTCAAGACTTAAAGGATGAAAGGAGGACGGAAGAGAGAAAAAGGACAGTGCAAGCAAAAGTTTTAGAATCACATTTTTGTAGATTTCCTAAAAATTCCCCACTATGAAAATAAAAGAAAAAAAACTTTCAACAATTTCCAAGTTTCTTATTTGAAGAAAGCACTATCAAATTGAACCCCATGTCTGTGTGAGTGTGTCTTTGTTTTGGAGTGTATTTACTTGTATATACCTATTTCTTTTTGCACCAGGGTGGGTGGCAACCCTTTAGTGATGGATCCCAATAGTATCTGCCGTAGAACTAGAACGTTGGAAGGCAGACATGCCGACATGTGCCAGTCTCAGCCTGAGATAATTCAAGAAGTGGCAAAAGGTGCCCGGTTGGGAATGCGAGAATGCCAACATCAGTTCCACAATCGTCGCTGGAACTGCAGCAGTCAGAGCAGAAACCTGGCCAAGATCCTGCAACAAGGTGAGGAACAATACAAAAGCTCCTCATGATTTTTACTTATACAATTAAAACTCAGTAAAACTTCATGAGTGAATGATGACAGAATTTTAATTTTTGGATGAACTATTCCTTTAATGAAGGCCTTCATTAACACCATGTAGTTAGCTGTATGACCAATAGAGGGCATGATTGTATCAATTTGACCATGAAAATAGTTACTTGACATAACATAAGTGAAGAAGAAAGCAGTAGAGCTTATTCTTTTGTTAGTAGGTTAGCTTACCTTGTAGTGCATGTGTCTAAATGAGGCTGAGATGAGGCGTCTTGCCAATAAAAGACATTTTGTTTGTTATGTTTGCACCTTCTTTTTAATCCAAACATGACATGTCAATTGCCAAAGTACAGCAATTTATAAGTTAGACTTGTGTACATGTTAATCTGATACCAAGAGTGAGTGTGTTTTGGAGGAATCCTTTACACTAAGGGGAAAAATGCTCTTTTGGCAGGTCAACATGTATTGAGGCAGGTCTAGACAACGGAGATGTGTGAGGAATGTGAATCTGCTAAATGAGTTATTGTTAATGTGGCAATTCCTTAGATATTTAAGTGATCTTAGAAGTGAGATGGGGTGTTGTCCTGAAACAAGAGTTTAGATAAAGATCATATTCAAACACATACCATGAGATGATCCACATGAAACAATGCACTTTTTCAGATGACCATGAGACAAAATATAAGTTTTTGCATTTAGACAAACTGTAGATTTTTCCTTGTTTTTTAACTGTTCTCTAGATATCCGGGAAACTGCATTTGTGTATGCTATCACAGCTGCCGGGGTTCTGCATGCAGTAACACAAGCCTGCAGCCAGGGAGCGCTGCCACAGTGCGGCTGTGTGACCCTTCAGAGTTCCTCTGAAACTTACCACGACTCCCCGGCAGAGGAGGTACTCATCCAGGCTTCACCTGTCCAAGATGGGCGCTGGGAATGGGGGGGCTGTGGAGATGATGTGGACTTTGGCTACGAGAAGTCTCGTCAGTTCATGGACACCAGACAGCGAAAAGGCAAGAGTGACATCAGGACCCTTATAGACCTGCACAACAACGAGGCAGGAAGACAGGTACGTTTACATTTCTGGGTTTGGAACACATAAGGATAGCATTTTACATGGGACATTGTAGTAAATATAACTTTTGCAATAGCTATAGAAAAAAATACACTATTGCTTTTACACAACCTCCAAAAGAGGAAAAAAATCTATAGAGAGATATGGACAACAGTGAGAATAGAGAAATAATGTAAAATCTACATCACTCCTTCAACATCTGCAGGGATGACTCTTTAATCTCTTTTGTAGTCTAATCTCTTACCTTAAATGAAAATATGAATATTTTTTTCTAAATTTACTATGTTACTTATTGCGGATATGCGGATATCATCACAGTCTGTGAGGACATCAGTGGTCCATTCAGCTACTGGCTTTACTGTTGCTAACTGCGGTGATTCACTGACTACAAACACTTCCACCACTTCACTTTTCATCCTTATGTAGACAAATAAAATTGTATATTTATCTAAGCAATATTACACGAGCAAGAGTGCTGTTGTTCTGGAGATCAACTGAGTATTATTCAGCTATTGGCAGGATGCCGTGGGAAATTCAAACCAAGCAAGTATAATATTGCTTTTGCACAACGGTTTAATAAACAGTAGGTTAATATATTGAGTCACTTACATTTTAGACACGATATTCCCAGATATTTTGTCTATTTTTGATCCTGCCAACAAAAATAGTTCCACAACAAGTCAAAACAGACTCAACAGTGGCGCTATGCACCGCACATTAACACAGTTTCGTTCCTGAATGAATCAGTGTTTTGAACGAATCGAATGAGTCACTGAATGACTCAATTAAAGACAGTCACTTGTCATCACATACCGGCGTATCATGCAACCTGATGTAAAGTTTGCCTCTGTCTGTGGTTGCTGATGTTTGTATATTGTAGCGGTTTTTATGCAGTCTGAGATTCTTATAGAAATGTAGATTTGGGAATATTAGGGATTTCACTGATCTTCACAGAGCTTTTTATTACAGTTGTTTATTATATACTTTTCAAAAAAAATAATTTCATCATAATAATATAGCCTTCAAAAATACACACTCACCAATATTCATAGTAGTCAACACTTTACCTGTATGTGGAGAGTGTGTGTGTCATGTAACACAAGTACACGTACAGGCAGAAAAAAGTAAAAACATTATTTATTATACAGACAATACTTAATATATTTTCTTTAGATGTAAGCCAAAATGTTACTTAATGTAGGTTAATTTAATATATTTTTTAAACTTTTTATCCATTATATTCACCATCAACAAAACCTAGCTTTAATTTGAGAGTGAAATTTTCAATTTTCTATGATATGAAAGTTTCACTTTTATTAATTTTTCAAAATTTTGTTAGGAATTAATTTAGTTTACTTAATATAAATAAAGACAACTCTGAAAGACCTTAACATCGATTGTGATGTCTTTTTAAAAAAAATCATATAAAATGTTATGTGCTAACAATAACAAAATAAATAAAAACAATAATAATAATAATAATAATGATAATAATAATAATTTTAAAAAAACACAATAATTTCTACAGCCAGTAAAGGTAGCCAGTATGTGTTCTGCACATCAACAATCTGGTGTCAAGCCATAATTTTTGCACTTTAAATAAATGACATGGTTGTTTCACTTTTTCTTTTTTCTTTTTAGCTAAATTGAGCTGAATAATGACTATTGTCTTTTTGTAGAGCTGCTTTACATCTGAAATTTGCTCTTAATTTAAGAGACTGGATGAAATGCAGGACAGATGAACAGTTGAAGAAAAAGAGCTGATGTCATCTTTTTTCTTAATTCTCTCTTGTTTTATGTGCATACAGGCCATACGGATACAAATGCGGACCGAGTGTAAATGTCATGGCCTTTCTGGTTCCTGCACTCTTCGCAGCTGCTGGAGGAAGATGCCTCTCTTCCGTCAGGTTGGTGGCTACCTCATGCAGAGCTTCCATAAGGCCGTCGGCGTGATGGGTGGGAATGATGGTAAATCGCTAGTCCCCATCGATCCGGATACCCCTCCCCTGGATGCTAACGTCCTTATCTATTCAGCTGAGTCACCTGATTTCTGTCAGGCCAATCAAAGGATGGGTACAGAAGGCACACAGGGTCGTGTGTGTAACAGCACAGAGACAGGGCATGGAGGCTGTGACAGCCTGTGCTGTAAAGGATTTGCAGATTACACACTGGAATATGAGGAAAGCTGTCAGTGTCGGTTTCACTGGTGCTGTGAGGTTCAATGCCAGAGATGTTCTGTGAGAAAGGACGTCAGCCTTTGCTTGTGAAGTCCACTCAAGGAGTTAAAAAACAGAATTGCATCTATAGTAGTTGTGTTTGAGCTGGAGGAAGAGCACATTTGTTTTCTCCCCTATGCATAGGAGTGTCTTTTGTGCAGAATGAAGACTTGTGAAAACAGGTGCTTATCATCCTCTTGCTCACATGTATTTTTTGATGGTCCACAAGACTGAGCAATATCAAGTCAGCAAGTCAGGTGAGAGCAGTGATGCCAGGTTTTGCTTGAGAAATAAGCGACCTGGTCTGAACAAAAACAAGCCCAAAATTAGAGACCTGGTCTGGGAAAACAAGCCCAAAATAAGCTACCCCTGGTTTTAGAAAAAAAAAACACACACACACACGTCCCTTGACTGCCTAAAACTATAAGCAACTGCTTGAAAAGGCAAGCCCAAAGTCGTTTATAATAAGTAGACTTGGCAACATTGGGTGGGAGTCAGAGCTTTTATGGTTGCTTTTGACAATGAACATACATCTTACTGCCACCTGCTGGTCCTTTATTAAGAAAAATTAGTGTGTTGAAATTAGTGTATTTCTCTTCATTTTCAGAACACTGAAAGTCTGGGAATAGACTGTTGAGCTTGAGAAACTTTAGATAAAAGCATCCTCTAACACACTCCCAAATTAAAGCTATGTGGTTTGTGTATACTTGGTATCTGAAAATGATCCAATGTCAGTACTGTCCAAGGTGCTGAACCCCTGACTGACAGATGCCTCGCAGACCTAAAGACGCAGTCAGTACCTGACTGATTTAGAACATTTGTTGGTCTAATTATGAAACATTTGTCCATTGTTTTACATCTTCCAGCAATTTCCTTCTGTACCTGCACATGCATTTTATTAACTGTATATATTTGTAACAAATAGTAGGCTATACACTGGAAAAATGGTAACCTAAAAATGTGCTTCATGTGGCAATATTTGATGTTCTTAAATATTTTCACAAACTCACATAGAAATAGATTGAAGGAGGGCTTAAATGTTTGAAAATTATATTTACCAAGCAAAAACTATGTTTACAGCATCAGAGATGTATGAGAATTTAAATCACATTTAAAAAGAGGATATATTGTAGAGCAATAGGATAAATTGTCTAAACAGCGATGTTTATAAAACCAAAATTTAGAAGTAGCATCACAATAAAAGAAAAGGAAAGTTTTTAAAGAAAATAATTAAATATCTATTTAGGTAACTATTGCAGGTTTACCTCTTTTTACAGTGTATAACAACAACATGATAGTGGGCTTTTTCACAATGCCAATGTTATAAGATTTTGCCTTTCATCTTATGCTTGACTACAAATGAATGTCCACAAGGTGGAGCATAAACATGGCTCTTCAATGCTGCAAAAGTGTCTGAGGATACTGTAAGCAATGCACCTGTACCACTAGGGTTTAAAAGACCATATTTGTGTTATGGTGTAAATACAGATTTAAAAAGTATGAATGATCTAAAAAAAATTAAGAAACAGTGTGAAATGAAATTACAAATACATAAAAAAAAATGTTTTTTTATCATATATTTGTCCACTTATTGCCCTTATTTCTCTTTACTTCAGTTTTCTACACTAAAAAATCTGTTGGTGTTTTCACTCAGAAATTGCTAGTAATTTCACAATTAATTACAAACATCAAGTAACACCGAATTAAACATGACATTTTTAATGAGAAAGACTGACATTTTTTACTGTAAAACTCCAATAATCTTTGTTTTATTTTCAACTTCGAAGCAGCTGTGATACATTTTGGGAATTGATTGTGTGTCTGTGTTTGTCAGAGAGATCTAGTGAACTACCTTGCTTGCTGACATGATGAACAGCTGTAATTATGAGATACACTGTTTCCCATTGTTGGGAAAAATCCACAAATACTCTCTGAACCGCTTGTATAAAAATAGAAATCTGAAAGAGACTGTCTAACCCATATACACGCTCATATAAGATGTGGGCAAATGTGTTTTAAGCTTCCGTGGTTGGTGAAAGCAAACATCAGTCGTTTCACGTCGCGTCAGGATTGGCAGACGGAGGAGGCTTATCCCGGTTTACAGGTCTTTACCTTTAGTTTTTTTTGCCCGGCTACACATTACAAGTCCTGCCCATTGCTCCCGCTGTCTGAGGCTGCGCGCGCAGTGGGATGCAGAAGGAGTGGCGGAGCGCGCGCGAGTGACTGAGGCGAGCATCGATTATTACATAGGTACGCTAAGCTTATCAACTCAACAGCTGTTTTCCCCACTGTATACCCGGTGGTCACGCGAAACATAAATGGACGTGAACCTGTGACTCTGAAGTCGCACCTCCCCGAGGCACTGAACGGGACGAAAGGCGAGACAGCGCATTCCGAAGGGCCGGTGGGTGTTGGTCGTCAGTGGAAAAGATGGGCACGGTGCTCTCGATTTCTCCCACGTCCAGAAAAGGAGGGATTCTGGATGAGAAGACGGATGGAGCTAGCGGCAAGACGGAGAAGAGTCTCAAGCGCCATTCGGTGCTGATTTCGGCTCTGACGTGGAAGCGGTTAGTCGCTGCCTCGGCCAAGAAGAAGAGTGCCAAGAAAGTGAACCCGAACCCACCCGCTTATCAGATCACTAACCCCGTTGACCAGCTGAACACTGAAAATCTTAAGAAGTCTCAGACAGGCTCCGAGCGCAAGACGAAGCCTGTGCCACTTGCAGTGCCAGTCCCTACAGTACCGGACAAAAGCCTTCGATCCAGTCAAACCCAGAATGCATCCCAGAACGGAAAGCAGCTCCTGTCGGTCCAGCGGCAACCGAGCAGCCGCTCCATCATCTCGCCTAGACGAGTCATCGTGCAAGCCTCCACAGGAGAGCTCCTTCGCTGCCTGAGCGAGTTCATGTGCAGGAGGTGCTACAAACTCAAAGAGCTGAGCCCAAATGAGATCATCCTCTGGTTCCGAAACGTCGACCGGTCGCTGCTCATCCAAGGCTGGCAAGACCAGGGTTTCATCACTCCCGCCAACTTGGTGTTCGTCTACCTGCTCTGCCGGGAGGCGGTGACCGAGGATATTTCCAGCGAGTACGAGCTGCAGGCCACCTTTCTCACCTGCCTGTACCTGGCTTACTCTTACATGGGCAACGAGATCTCGTACCCGCTCAAGCCCTTCCTGGTGGAGACCAACAAGGAGGTGTTCTGGGAGCGCTCTCTGCGGATCATTGACAAAATGAGTGCCAAAATGCTGCAGATCAACTCCGACCCGCATTTCTTCACCGAGGTCTTCCAAGACCTCAAGAACGAGGGTGGCTCAAGCGATACGAGCGGAATATGGAATAATAACCTAGACCGCTAAGTTTGGCTCGTGTCAACGGGAGAGAGAAGCTCTCTGATACCTCTCCACACCCTTCCTTCAAGGGTGAAATGAATGTAAGGCCCGACTGCTGAAGGTGTGAAGAGTGCTTCACTCTAGCGCTGGTTTATTGGAAACGGACAGGAGGATTTCGCCTCACCTCCATGAGAGGGGGTTTACGCTAGTACATGTGTAAAATACAACCTTCATGACCCAGTGAATGTTACGAGCGCGATCTGGGGTTTCTTCATAGTTTACTTAATGCATGCTTAAAATATTCTACTCGTATCATCATTGTGGTTTTTGAAGATGAAGAAGAAGAACAAATAACGCTATCTGGTGCCGAGCTAAAGTGAGAGATGTAAATGATTAGCTTGTGCGTCAGTGTTGGGGTCTTATTTTTCTATTAGTTTCAGAAACGATGTTGTCACCGACGCTGAGCTGTCCAGGGTGCTGGCCTGCAACAGACACTCTCCTCTTGTCTCCTGTGGCGCCTGATGCTATCTATCTGAACGTTGAATGTACTGTTTTACAACAAAACGATTCTCTGCAGTCATATGTGCCAATTGTCATAGTATAAAACGTAATGTTTTATATTGTATATTTGAAAATATATGAATACAAATACCTCCAGACTCTCTGCCACTTCTTTATTGTTTTGATGATGAAAAGGGACAGTCGATGCATCGGTTCGTGATTGAAGTGTTTTTATAGGCATAAATGATCACGGTTTTGCTGACATTGGCTGGTGCTGGCATTATACGGCATGCAGATAGAAATCTGGCTAGCTTGATTTAACTGAAAATGATTTGCGTTTGCTTTTCAATATTTTAACAAAACTCGACCATTGGTAAAATTTGAATTCAAATCATGCATGAGAACAAGCAACAGTGCAGCCTAGGGATAGTGTCTACGTCATTCCTGTGCAGGCAAATGACCGCATGCTTGAAGATAATCAGTCGGATAAGCGGCGCAGTAGCAACATAAATCCAGTGCATGGATTCACTGGAGGCTTTTCACTTTACGTCTAGCTGTGCAAAATCGTTTTATGTTAATTCTGGACAACAGACACCTACATTTAATCAATCGTGCGTGACTAAGTTCTGTTTATAAATATGTATCGGCTCCTTTTTTTACTCATAGCTGGTTGCTAGCCTTGGTGCTGAAGCTCGCCTTCAGTTCCTGCGTTACTTTTGTTAATAGGCCCACATAGATATGGGTATCTATGGAAACTATGACTAAATATGGGGGGACCTTGAACTTGGTCGATTATCTTACAAACCTCGACACGACTCTAACATAACATTCAGAAGTTACAGTAAATTAAAAATCAATATTCTACTTGGTCTTTCGGTTCTAACAATTAGCTGTCACATAATGAAAACATTACAAATTACGACTTGATTACCTCAGTAATCAAATTATCAGTTTTGTAAAAGAATCAGATAAAATTGGGATTTAAATATACATTTTAATACTATCTATTTATTTGCATTTATTTAATACGTTTTGAAACATTTTAATATTTAATACATACTTATTAGCTGTATATTATTATAGGCTATAATTAAAATGTTTAATATTTTATTTTATTTTTTTATAATATAGTATTTAATATACTTAATATATATTAAAATGTTTCCTGTATTAATAATATAGCAATATAGTATGTTAGCTTATATTTTACAAAAAAAAAAAATGCTGACACTGCTGGACACAGGGCACTGACATAGGCTACTTTCACTTTCTCTTATCGGTACAGGTAGTCCTCAAGAGAAACGTCTTGAGTGTGAAAATTGCCTCAGGGGTGCATGAGTCATTGAGCGAGTAAGAAGCAGCTGGTTTGAAACGAGAGAACCCCCAGAATTTGTGAATAAAACACGTGGTTCGGGAGCTCGAACATTTGATTGGCTGGATTTTGGTGCAGTCTGATAGAAGTGTCATTGTGACGGAAGGCTGCAGAACCGAGCCATAGGAATTCTGCGGGCGCATTCTGCTCCGTCTCTATGACAACGGCTATATTAGTGAAAGGCTCTGATCCAGATCGAGCGTGGGCTAAGAAACGCGAATGTGGGTATCTCGTAGTACAACAGCTGTCTCTAAATATGAAACCGGACGCCCTATAGTTTTATTATTACCTGCAATATAGTGCCTGCAAACGTATAACATCTCACCTATCATTATTGATGTGCATAAATGCCCTTCCTATTCAATCGATGCTCTTGACAGTGAAGCAGTGAGGCTGCAGATGTGAATGTTAATGGGCTGGTATAGCCATTAAGCCATATACAATGAAGAAATGCACCAGCAAGCATGAATTAGGCAGCGTTATTCCTGAATGAACCTTCAATGTGAAGATCATTATTGTTAAGTAAGCGGTTTATGTAAGTGTATACCGCTGTCTGCTGGAGCCGTAGCAACCACGGACGGATGCAGCCGTAGGAATGCGGTTGCCGTGGAAACGCCAGCAGCGGGAAGAGAGATCCAGGGACCACAGAAAGGACGAAGCCGACCATTAATATTTTACACTATTTCCTTCGGCTTTCTGTTTTTGCCAGAGATGACTGTCAAACCTATGGTGGGAATGTGGGATTAGTCCCCAGAGAATGCCATAGGATACATTGTAAAGAAACCTTTATTAAAAATAAAGGTGCTTAAAAGGTTCTACACAGCGATGCCATAGAAGAGCCATTTTTGGTTCCACAAAGAACCATTCAGTCAAAGATTCATTAAAGAACCATCTCTCTCTTACCTTTTTATAATCTGAAGAACCTTCTTTCGCCACAAAGAACCTTTTGTGAAACAGAAAGGTTCTTCAGGTGTTAAAGGTTCTCTATGGAACCATTTAGACAAAAAGGGTTCTTCTATGGCATCGTGAAGCACCTTTATTTTTAAGAGTGTAATACTGAATTCAGAAGATATAGGCAAGAAAGACAACAAGAGAGGGAGGGAGATTCACGATTCACTGGACAGAGATTCACTTCCCATTCATGTTTCCACTGAAACACAAATAAATGGATGCCCAGGCTACTTACTTGTAAACGTCAAATTTTTCCTACAGTTTTTGGCAGATAATTACTGTATAATAAGCTAAATGTATAAATTGCTCCTTATTAAATCAATTGGACACATGTGGGTTCAAGATAACTCAGTTTTTTTGCTTTAAACAATATCTAATAAATAGGGTTAAATTAGAGTAATTGTGTTTTTTTTCTGCAGTCATCTCAATGGTAAAAAGTGCCTGAATTTGCCCTTTTAAAAATTAAATAAAACATGTATTTTTTTAATTACAGTAAGTAAATATTTAACCAAATAAAAATGTACAGCTTAAAAAATGCTACAGTTTTTGACAGAGAATTACTGGACATTTTATTAAGCTAAACAAATTTTTTTTGAACAAACATTCTGCATACATTTTCAAACTAAATGCACATTAAATGGTAAACTCAGCAGTTTGCTGTTCATTTTTTTTGTCAAACAGCAGGCAGGACACAGGTGTGCTCATGTCCTAAACAAAGTCAAAGGATGCAATGATAAATTCTCAAGCAAAACAAATGATTTCAGGTATAAAGCAGAGCAGAATGTCCCTGTTGATGTCATTTTGTAAAGAGGTCAGGATTATTTTCAGTCTCTCTCTTTTCTGTCAAAACACAGACAAACATGAAAAAAATCAGTTGCACACACACTGACATCCTAATGAATTCATATAACACAGTTGATCCTGTGAAGTTACCCTACCGAGGCTGACGTATCATGTATCATCCCAGTTAAATATCAGTTAATATCATTTTCTAGGTCATCAGCACAGCATTTGCAATAGTTTATATATCTTTGTACCTCACACCTTATTCAGGAGGGGGCTTGTGTCTTTCTGTACTGCAGGCTATATTGGTATGGGCTAATCTTGGCTATGAGATTACTCTATTCTCCCTGTGCATGCAGTTAGCCCCTCTGAGACACTCAGCTAAAAGTAGAAGACGTAATCCACATCTAGTATGAAAGTAACATGTGGGCCAAGACATAAACAGTTTTAAAAATGAACAGAACAGACATAAAAAAAAATATGCCATTATATGCTATTATTATCCCATTGCATAAAATTGTACGTGAAATAACAAAATCTATTCAAACTTTTTTAGATAACCCACTGTTCTTTATATATATATATATATATATATATATACATATATAGTATATGAGCTAGTGTATGATCTTTCCTCTTTTTGACAGAGGTAGATTTACAAGCTTTTATTAACAAACTTTATGACACAAGCGTTCATGCAAAACAAACAATGAGGTAACGTTATTTATATTATTCAAACTCTTTTTCTTTGCAACAGTAATTTTTGTCCCCTGACACAACATTCGTGAAATTTTGCCAAGGACTTCCAACAAAAACAACTCGCCCACACAATGGTTAGATAATGTGAAAGAGGGGGAGTCATCAATACAGCTTTGATGATTTCATACAAACATAAATGAGGATAAGGACTGAATCAGAAGACTGACTTGAAACAATAGTTATTATTAAAGATCAGTTATTATTTTTTAGTATATGTAATAACATTGATAATATCAGTTACACCGAAAGACCCCTTTTGCCTCAGCTCTGATCCAACACTGCACATTTTTTACATTAAAAAGACCTCTGCACCAGCTGTACCCCAATATGTCCCTTTCCCTTCATGGTAAGTGACAATATTCATGTGTTTTGCTCCTCCTCGTGGCCTTTCAGAACCCCGCAGAACATTCCCAATGCTCCACAGTGAGACTCAATGGGGATTAGGCTTCTTCCACCCACCTGGCGCAATTATGAATAAAGTCTCAGAGCTGAGAGATATGATTATATAAGCCCTGAACATAAGCTCACTCAGCATCTTCAGGATTCAGCTTGTATGTACAGGGCAAGTCAGGGCAGAATAGAGCAGCAGGTTACCTGTGTATGTTTTCAGTTGAGCTTATCAGAAGGTTTTGTAAGGTCTTTAACCCTCTAAAGACTTTCTAATGCCTCTAAATTATCAACATGATCAAAACTTCACTGAAAAAATCTTTACACAATCTATTACATGACCGATTGATCATTTGAGAAAGTAAAATATCTATTAGTATAATTCTAAAAAAGTCTTCCTTTAGGTTGTGGTACACATTTATTTATTAATTAATTCATCATTCATTCATGTAATCATTTATTATTAAATCTTTTCTGAATTTTATTTAAAAAAATAATAAATTAAATAAAATGTATTTAAATTTCTTGATTATCCAGAAACATTTTGTTTTAGAAAAATAATATTAAAATTTAAGTATCAAATATGATACATCAGGCTTTTGAGAAACATTTATCTGTACCTCTCTCAGTTATCACTGTGTTGCATTACATGTGTTTTTACCCATACAATAAATACTACAGAGCTTTGATCATAAAAAGTTTTTTTTTTTATCTTACTAAGACACATTATGTGACAACTGATATTTATATGGATTTTATGTAGTAGTCTGCTATACTGTTTTAAAGATCTCATTGATTTACATTACAACTATTGGACTTTTATCTTACTTTTTTGCCATATTTGCAACAAATTTGCAAGAAAAGATTCAATTCAACGTTTTTTTTTTCTCCACAAAGCCTTATTTATCAAACATGACACACATATACAAACTTTAAAAAATATTTTTAATAGACACATTTTGTCTAATAGAATAATTTTGTCTAATAAAATTCTCCATTTAAAAATATATTTACAGCCTATCATTTCATATGTCAGACTTTACATGGTTAAGTAAGAGTGTAGCTGTACCATGATGCTTATAATGTGAAAAATAGGTCTTTCGTACGAAGAGTTAATTTGCAAAAATAGATAACTCCGTTTGTAACAATTTTCAAAAATAATGTTTTATCAGTGCATTCCAATTAATCTCAATCAAACTGCAGTTGGGTTATTTTGATTAGGTTAATAAGTAACTAAGAATACAGCTAAACACAATAAAAACATGATAACAATAAAAAAACATGTTATATAAAATATTTGTTTTTGCAAATAATCTCTTCCCTTCATATCAATTTCGGACCATATTTTGGGGAGATACAGTATATAAAAAGATACACATACTGTATCTATAATGCTAAATTTAATCTGTAAATAAAAACACCATTATAAATGGCTCCATTGCTTCCTGTTAATAGGTATTTGACAGAAAAGTGAATGACAGACTGACACAATCATGACAAGCAATGATTCATGTGGGGTCATCAGCGCCTCTGCCTTCTAGAACACCATTGCCTGAGTGTTGCCATGGTAGCCAGCAGTGGCAGTAACAGCAGAGTGAGAAAAAAGAGTGAAAGATACTGGCAGCTGGGAAGGAGCAGGAAGAAGGAGGAACGTCTAGTACTGTTCAGAGCACAGAATAGAACATGAGAACATGAATGGGGACAGTATAATGATGGATGTACAGCACAGAGGAAATAGGCTCTGGAGTATGTTTTGGGGGGTGGCGGGCGGTAGGTACGGCCGTAGCGTAGCAACAGGTGCAGTGTTAGTTCTTTAAAGTGCAGAGGCCTCATTCTGTCTTAACCGATGAGTCTGCATCAGCATCCTTGGAAGCTTTTCACCCATTTAATTCAAAATAGAATGTCTAGTAGAATTTATTAGAATCAGTCATGTGCTTTTTCTATTAAATTTGGGGTTTAAAAGACATTCAGTTATCAATTTAAAGGAATAGTTCCCAAAAAATGAAAATGTGCTGTAAATTTACTCAGGCCATCCAAGATGTAGATGCGTTTTTTTCTTCATCTGAACAGATTCTGTGAAATTTAGCATTACATCATTACATAATTTGCTCACCAATAGATCTTCTGTAGTGAATGGGTGCCGTCCAGAATGGGAGTTTCACAAGTAATCTCACAAGTAATCCACACAACGCTCATCCATCAGTTAATGTCTTGTGAAGTGAAAAGCTGTGGGTAAACAAACAAACAAATAAATAAATAAATCCACCATTAAGTTGTTTTTACTTTAAATAATCCATAATCCCATAACAGTGCTGGAGTTTGGATTACTTGTGTATATTGTTTTATTGATGTTTTTCTCAGCTGTTAAAACTCTCATTCTGATGGCACCCATTCACTGCAGAGGATCTATTGCTGGGCAAGTTTTGCAATGCTACATTTCTCCAAATCTGTTCCAATGAAGAAACAAACCCATCTACATCTTGGATGATCTGAGGGTGAGTACGTTTTCAGCAAATTTTCATTTTTGGGTCAAATATCCCTTCAACTGCACTGGCACTGTTGGAGAACAAAATTTAGAACAAAATTTGAACTAAATTTAGTTGGATAATGACAGACTTTGCAATATTGAATTGATTTGAGCTAAATAATGACACTTGTCTTCTCCTGAGCTGGTTGTAGCTGAAATGAACTTGTTTCATGACTGATGAGCTATGCAACATTGATCTTAATTATGACACTCTTATCATCTGCAGAGCATTTTTACAGCTAAAAACCAACTGTAGCCAATACCAAGTGTAAACTAGAAAAAACGTATTTTCATCTTTATAACAACATAAAATGTGTGACAACAGAACGTTTGCAATGCAAAGAGCAAGGACGCCATCCTGTGGCAACATTGGAGACTTGCAAATTAATTATTAATTTAATTTAAAGTATATACGTTTGTCCTAATTTACAAATTCATATAATTAATAATATAATACAAACGGAAATGCAAACTAAGTTATGAAGTCCCAATCATAACCTTTCGCATAGCTAGACATTTTTATTTTAATATTATAAGTTTTTTTATATGTTGGTAATTACGAAAAAGGCCTAACTATATATTCCTTTGTCTGCCTAGATACTGTATCTGGTATATGGATTTTTGTATACATTTTTCTGAATCAATTTTTAAGGCCTTTTAAGCAAATTGTTAAACAAATAAAAATGTTAGAAACGTATTTTAAATTATTGCTAAACTGTTGTCTGCACCTATTGTATATATGAAAACAACCAGCAGATGGCGCTTAATGCTCATTTTGTGTGCTGCTAACCTGCTGTCTCATAATATTTGAATGCGCCTCGCTAATCAAAATACTACAGTTGCTAGACCTTTGTAACCGATTGTGTTGTGTTGTGTTTTAAAGCCGCTGTAGCTGTGCTTCAGAACATTTTCATATTCTCCTTCATTCTTCTTCATTTTCTTATTTAACATAATTCAGTGAAAATCAAATGGAAACTTTTGTGAAGTTTCGAAATTAATGAAAAAATATCTTGCCAGTACATAGATCTCAAATATTATGAATGGTTTGTTAGTCTTACCCTTTATTATACAGCTACAAGATGTCAGCACCGCGGACAGCTCTCGATGATTTACTTACATATCAAATATCTGATCAAATCTGATCAAATATGGAGGATTTAAACCAACTTATATGTAGTATTTAATATAACCAATGCTGAGTCATCATAAATAAACATTTTACGCAGCAAAACTCAATAGATCTGGCAACACTTCACACGGTAGAAACACTAACAGCCATCATCTCGTGCTTTTGTTTATTGAAAATAAAATACAATCCGACAAGAACAATATACATTCTATGTCTGACATTAAGAAAAAATAAAAAAAAAAATAAATAAAAAATAAAGTAAATCTAAAATCTAATCTAAAAATGTCTAATCTGAATTGAAAAGCTCTGTTAACAATATGCTAAATCTTTATACTGTAAGTACAAAGGCTTGGATAGCCTTATAAGCTGTTGTTAATTTGTTATAAAATAATAACACTCCAGTTTTTAACGATCTAACGTTAAATTTTCTGGGCACGGTTTGGATAAATCAAAGGAATGGCGACAAGCACACTCTTTTTTCTGGAGTTTGAAAACGTTTATTGCCTACTTCGTCTCAATATCATGCTATCGCTTGATACACAGTAGCCAATAGGAGAAGAGTGGGGGCGGACTTAGTGCTGAATTCTGCGGATTGATTGGATCTGATTGCTGTGGGCCTGGGTGCCGTACTCATTATAGTTCCTGTATTCTCCCTGACGTCTCTCTCTCTCAAAGATATACTGGTATCCACGGTAACCTGGAAACTGGTAGCCCACCCAGCTGCAGTAGGTGCAAGAACAACATATTATTATTGAGATGAATCTGTATGCAGAAAGAAGTAATACAAATATAACTTAGGCCTACTGAAGCAAATGGAGAATGACTTACGCTCCAGAGTTGACTTTCATAGAAGGAACCTCCTTACTGCACCAGCCCATGCCTTGAAGAGAGGGGTAGTCATCGCACATCTCAAACTTGCGTCCCATCATGTCCTCACACTCATACAGGGTAATTTTACTGTCACTGTGGTTCTGGAGATGAAAGAGGACAAAAATTAGGACCAGAAAATATGTTTTGAGAGGTTTATATGTCAGATGCAAGATGTCATTTTAATAAAGTTATGTAGACTGTAGGCCTATTGTTTCTTTATCACACGTTGCCATTTTCAGTATTATCACAATATTGATTTTGTGATGTTTCACAAACAAATCTGATTTATTCTAAAAATAAAATGTAAATAAATGAGACATTTAAATGCATTAAATGCAAAACTCACAGCACACTTGATGGGTTTGAAGGAAAGCAGGTGCTCAGTGCGGTAGCTGCTGTTTCCGCTCCAGGCCTGATAGCGGGGATAATCTCCCTTCTCCAGGATGAACTGCTGACCCTGATACTCTGGGTACTCGTAACCCACCCAGCTGCAAACATTAGCAAAAATTATTCTTATTATCTCACAAAAACAAAATTTACAAATATATATATATATATTGTTGCAATATATATATCTATATCTATATCTATATCTATATATATAATTATTTTTTAAAGAGAGAGAGTGCAAAAAGAACCTCAACTTATTAAAAAAAATTACACACATGTAAAACACTGGAAACAAATTGAAATGAGCTTTCACACACACACTTACGGGCCATTGTCCACCTTGATGGAGCGAATCTTTTGGAAATCCCTGTCCAGAATGTTTGGGCACTCCAGCATGAACTCACAGCGCTTGCCCTGGAAGTTTTCCTCTTCCCACACTGTGATCCTCCACTGCCCCTGCTGCTCCATCTGCTCTCGCTGATTCATGATGGCCGCCTGTCTGCTCTCTCCAGCTACTGACAAAATTAAGGGATAAGGTTAACAATACAACAACACCTGCCCTCACCTGACAGATCACAAACATTACTTTTCATTATTCAGGCCTAACCTATGACCTCAGTGCTTTACGTTTAGTGTCAGGTTATCAAAAGAAAGATTACTGACGATGCAAGAGGGACCTTGTTTTAGGCCAGTTAAGAATAAATGCATTTTGTACATTTAGGCCCTTTCAGTTTAGCTGCGACAAGAGAAAGGGTCCCTTTCTGACACGGTCCATTCTTTGCACTAAAACAACCAGAGAAAATCAATAGTTTAAGTTTGCCATCATAGGTAATAGGGCCCCGTGAATCCAGCAATGGCTGAAATGACTCAGTTCCAACATTGCAATGAAAATTAATTTAGTAACCACCAGAAATGGGTGACTTTTCAGTCCATGGAAAGATTCACAAAGGCCTCTATCTCCCGCAATCATGACAATCCACGATGATTGTGTCCGGTCAACACAAATGAGCATCAGTTTATCCATTTTCACAGTTAAATCCGCTTTCATGAAGTTTATGATGTTGATTTTGGCAGCATGACGGCGACCCATACTCACATGCAGTTTGTGGGAGAGATTTGGCGTAATTAACGTTGGGGGTCGGTCCAATACTGGGTGTTTATATAGCTGCTGTCACTGCAGTTACTGCAGAATGTGCAGAGGGACTGCCAGCTCAGCAACATGTGTCAAAAGAGAGCTTAAGTCCTGTTATTGTCTAACAGGGGCTTCAGTTTTCTGACTCATCAGAAAAAACAAGGCCCAGCCATACAGTTTAACACAGACACATTTACACACTCTAAATGCCCTTGCAATGTCCACTGACTGCAGATGCATGGGGTCCGCTCAATAAATAGTAAAACAGTGGCAGCAAATGATTCAAATCACTGATTGTGCAGTTTGTAGGGAAGCTTGCTGATTATTTTGCTTCTTGTCAGTTGATGCTGCACAAGTTTAGGAGAAGAAATAATAATCTCCTGGTAAAGATATCAAACAACCAGTCATCAATCTCAGCTAAAAGGTATTTTCAGCAACTCTTAGTGTCACAAAAGTGTAATCTTGTATTAATCCTGTTGTTTTTTTACAGTGGACCATCCATCCATGATGTGTTATCCTCTCAGAGGTTCAGGAACATGATGCACTATTGTAAGAAACCAAACAAAAGGTATTGTTGTTCAATGGCCATCATCTTTTGTGGGGGTACAATCATTGTACCACCTACAGATGTACTACAGATATTCATGTGTTTCATTTTTCTTCAAGCACGTTCTAGCATACTGAATATGAACTTATGAACAAGCTTTTTAAGTGCTTTAAAAAAGAGTTTCTGAGAACTGTTCTGAGAGAACACAGAAATTCACTCTAAACTGCGAAAACATGCATTAAATGTTTAATATTCCTTGCACAATTTGTATGCTGCTATTGTTTATACATCTGCTGTATGGGTGCTTCTATGATATAGGGGTGTTTATTTAACTTTTATGTCCCAGAGGCTAATTTATATTACTTATTAATCACATTAAAACTGTCCTGGAAACTTTTTTTAATACCTATATCATTTGCTTTTGCCACTTTTCAAAATGCTTTTTGTGTGTAGACTTTGTTTTACCTTTGTCCCAAACCTTTCAATCTTATGAAAATCCATTATTATTACATGTTCAAAATATGAAAATATATAAAGAGAAAAACGTTTTAATAATTTATTTTGTGAAAATGATATGAATTGTAGCCGTCCCACAGTACCATCAGCAATAATGTCTCTAATGAAGTTCAAAACTACTACTGTAACTGGTTCCCAAAACGACAACAGTCAAAATGACCATGCTTGAGATGAAATATGAGACTTGTGAAGAATAAAAACCATTATTTTCTCATGTTAGTAGTATATTATGTTTAATTGTGTATCATTTCCAAATAAGCTGTAATTCTGCCAAATGATTTAACTGTGTTTAGGCTATAAATGCAGCAATGAGACAAAGGAGAGAGCCATTTTGTAAAAAAAAAAAAAAAAAAAATCACTGCATGATTTAAAAAAGACAAAAATTCTGATGTGATGCAGGAATGTTGGACATTGTTACAGTAACTGGCCACAGAACCAAAATAAACTCCAATTGATTATTATCAAAAAAATCATTCAAAAAAGTAAAATGTAATGGCTAGTTTTTAGTTAATAGTTTTTAATCATGTAAATGGATGTTAAATGACAGAACAGGCATAAATTAGGTTCTCTTCTACACAAGCTTTCTACAACCACCAAAAATGCAAGACAGTTTTAATATTGGTCCAACAAACATTGTGCAGATTGGGACAGTGTATATGCCATTTGAATTGTATGTATAAATTTATACAGATTTTTAATACATTGTGATGATCAAAAAGTCAAATGGATGTTTTCTCATGGATTATATACTTACAGAAATAAGTGAGAAGTGTTTCTATGCTTCTATGAGTGTGAAACAGAGGAGTTGGCAAGCTTAGTCAAGGCCACAGGCTAATCACATCTTTCCTTGCATCACTACAGCATTCATTTCACAGTAAAATTAGTCCATTTACATCACAGGCCAGCCTACTCTCTCACATACACAGATAACCATTCAAAGTAGCACAGTGAGCCAGCCAGGTCTTTGTGAACCAGATTAAGACAAGATAGTTAGTGTTTAAAATGTGGGCTAAAATTTTCCAAAATTAGTAGTAGTATAGCTACTGGTCAACAGTTAGAATAGTTAAGACTTTTTTTAAATTCTGTTATTGAAAGAATTCCCTTATGCTCATAAAACTGTATTTATTTAATAAATAAAAGCACAGTAAATAGTTTAAAATAACTGTTTTCTGTTTCAATATATTTAAAAATATAACTTATTCCTCTAAAGGCAAAGCTGAATTCATAGCAGCCTTCAGTCTTCAGTGTCACATGATCTTTCAGAAATCATGATAAGTTGGTGCTCAAGAAATACTCCTTTTTACTATCAATGTTAAAAACAGTTTGGAAACCATCACAGGAAAAATAAAATTACATTTGAAAATATATTCAAATAGAAAATAGTTACTTTAAAATGTAATAGTATTTCACAGTATTACTGTTTTTGCAGGATTTCTATGAAATAAATATAAGTGACTTCTTTCAAAAACTTTTGGAATAATCAGTTGTATATATAAACACTCTCTTATTACCCTGAAAATCATTCACTCCACCCACTCTTGGAGAGAATCCCGGGCTGATCTTAGTCTGAATGTACTATATGAAGCTCAGTGTTCCAGGTCCATCACCTGCTTCTCACTTCCCCAGTCATTCAGCCATTACACAGAACAAACAGTTAGTGTTTACACATCTGCCCCCGCTCCTGCTGTCTGCGTGCTACACCCTATACCTGTGTGTGTGATGAATGTTTATTAGTGTGTATCTCATTCCGTGTGTGAACGACAGGGTCAGTTAGTATGCAAGCGCTGTGTGTGTGTGTGTGTGTGTGTGTGTGTGTGTGTGTGTGTGTGTGTCTCTTTCATAAATCCATCTGTTCCATGGTTACTCTCTTCGTCCCCTGCTCTTTCTGCGTCTCTATGAGATGGCATTAGCATCCTCATGTTGTCAGGTAGGCTCTGGAAAACAAGAGCTGTCTGGATGACGCACATCTCCAGGGCTGTTAACCAGTCACCTGTCCTTGGAACTAAATTCGGTGAAGTTTACACACACCTTGAATATAATATCCACCATACAGACACGCAGCACAACAGTTACACCAATTTCACTGCCAAATTTCTAATTTGCATTCATTTTAAAGATTCTATCTTTTATGTAAATGCAACAGACAAAGAAGTTGCAGTATGGATATGTTTACTGGAATGGAATATATATAAATTAAAAATAACTTTATATATACAAAATAACATTTAAACCATTTTTTTTCAGTATAGATACGGATGTATAGCAGATGCTTCCTTCTCCAAAATGTAGTTTCTGTTTTATGGCTGTCATTTTGGGATTTCCTCATAGACAGTGACAAAACTGGTGCCTTTTTCAGCTTGTAGTACAAAGCTGAGGGCCAAAACCACCTGCCACATGTTCACTAGCACCATGGAAACTAATCCTGCTCTGTGTGTGAAAAACAGGCCCTGACAGCTCAAACTCAGACATCTGCATCACCAACAAATATGCTGTGACTCTCACTCAGGGTCTTTGTTTGAGTGTGCGTGTGTAGTTACTTTGTTTTTTGTGTTTGTTTTCAGTTGTGTGTGTTTCTGTCACATGCATGTTTTGTTAGTCAACGTATATTCATATATAAAATACACTTTTTGAAAAAGAAAAAAAAACACTACTTTTGGGCTGTGACATTTAAAGACATTTATAATGTTGCAAAAGATTGCTGTTTTGAAATTTGAAATGCTGTTTTGAACTTTAGATTCATCACAGAATCCAAAGGGTAAAAATGTATCACAGTTTGCATAAAAATATTAGGCAGCACAATATATACACCATCATTTTTTGAACACAGCATATTAAAATGATTTCTGAAGGATCATGTGACACTGAAGACCTTAATAATGGCCGTGTATTCACAATCACAAAATAATTGTAGCAATATTTCACAATATTTCTGTTCTCACTGTATTTCTGATCAAATAAATGCCTGGGATAAAATACTTTTAACACACACATATGCACAATATTAAGTGCACTGATATTCATGTAATATAAATCATGCATTTTAAAATGTAGCTTAAATGTCCAAATATGTTTTTGAGACTCTGTATGGGGCTTGCATGTGTGTGCATGTCCATGTGTTCTATACAGGTGTGTTTATGTTTGTTTGCCAGATCAGTCAGTAAACTGTCCAAACAAAAGATCCTTCTAATTGCTTTGGGCATATTGAATGTTGACCTCAATATTTCTCAGTCTAATTGGTGATATTGAAGATACTTGTATGTCCAATCACAGGCTGTGAGGCAGCCTAAAGGCACTTGCATATTTCATTAGTGGTATTGTAATGGTCTTTGGCTGAAACACATGGCCCCTGGAGCTTCTTTAGTTGCAGTAACCTTCAGCATCATCAGAGCAGAACATGCAATTCTGATCTAATAACAGCCCTATGATTTTACATCTGCTATAAATGACAATGTTTCGTTTTCAGCTAAACTGCTTTTGTCTTATTACTATGCTTGTATAGTCTGTGAGCTTTGTGGTAGGGCTTAATAGAAGCAACAGATGGCAAAGAAAACAATGTGCCTCACACCATAACAATTAATATAATGCATTTGTATTGTAAACACAGCAGAGATGTGCTATAAAGGTACACTGCCAACCTAATAACAGCCACAGATGTTGAATGGCTTTATGTGTGTGGTATCCAGAAGAGTTGGGGTAGTAATGGTAATTTATTTGAATGAATTTGACTTGAGAGATATGGAGTCCAGGGTGACTCAATGTGAGCCTGTGTGAAACAGCCAGGAGCAGATGGTCAGGCTGATGGAGAGGGAAGAGAGAGTCCAGGCTCCTCTAGTTAATGTTTTACCTGTTACCTATTAGAGCCGATTACCCATTACCCCTTCTGCACATCAAATTCTCCATTGACTTTCCATAGTAACCATATGCCTCGACAGTTACCAGGCTAGCGTACGTGTGATAACTCAACATACAAACACTGAGGAGTTAAGAAGAACTTTATTTTGCCATTACATCACTGCAGCATGAGAACTTCACCCTCATTTATAAACAGCACAGGAGAGAGGAAGTGGATATCTCAACAAACATGATGTTGGATAACAGGTGACATTGTAAATCATGACCACTTGCAGAAGACAAATTATCAGTTGTGGCTCATTCATTTGTTAGCCAATATCTCACATCGCATTTGTGTGGGTTGGACTCTTATTTTCCATTTAAAAAACAATTCCTTCCAAACAAAAGAGCATAGCAGCAGTTACTCTTGCTTTCAATCCAAAAATGTCACTGAAGTTTGGTACCGAGGAAGTTCTGCACTTGCTTAACGCGAGCCGAACGAACAAAACTGAATCCACATGTATTGTGCGTGTGGCTCAACGTAAAGCAAGTGCAGTTTATCCATTGAGGCTCTGGGGGTGCATTTGTGATAAACTCCAAAATTACTGTAGAAAATACTGTCAAAAATGTGAATCCGTAGCTTTTCGTTCATCTCGTTTTTCAGGTGTTCCCTGCCCATAACCTGCAAATAAGTAAAACAGTAAAGAAATATTAAATAGGATATTCTAGTATTACTGTATATTTATTTTAGATTTAATACACTCATATTTCATTACAACAACGTTTTTCCATCTATTTAGCTTTCCTGGCACAATTTCTACTCAAGTTTACTAGTTTTTAGAGTTTTGGTAATTACATTTTACATTCAAACTGGTTAAAAAGCGCAATGGATTTTTTCATTGCAGGATGTAATTTTGGCAATACTTTCATTTTACTTCACTAAATATAACTAAAAGGTTAATTTACTTCACTAAAAGGTTTAATTTAGATTTTTTTTTTTACATTGCCCATTATTCGAGAAAAAAAAAAGAAAAGTAACAGTAACAATATAATAATAATAATAGGTGTTGATATTGTAGTGTGTATATACCAAATTCAGATTTCAAATTAATTAGAAAAGTATATTCTGCAAAACACAAATAGCATTCGTTTAGTAAAAAAATATATATATATATATATATATATATATATATATATATATATATATAACAAATCTGTATTTTACCCCAATCTGTCTATGTACGGACCGAGGGAGAAAGGGAAAAAAAACACTTAGGATAGCATTAAAGCTTATTTTTGTTTTACCTGTCTTGCTCACCTCTGTAGTTTCACATCCAGGTTGTTCTGGTGGAAGGCCTCACTCGGTCGACACGATCGTTTCCGTACCTGCTGGTCCTATGAATCAGCCTGGCCAGTGACGGGTTTTTATAGTCGACAAAAATCATGCCCCCTCTCCTCTTCCCGCAGCTGTAAAGGTGCTGATCTCTCCACGCACCTGCCGCCCTTTAGAGCAGGTCTAATGTTGACCGAGGGGCGGAGTGAGAGGGTCCTGCTGAAGTGTGGTTTGGGCCTCCAAGGCTTTAGATGCAAATTTCTTTTTAGCTACTTCTGCGATCTAAGATATGAAGGCTACACGTTTTTGAGACATTCAGTCGCTGAATCATTACAAATAAGATGACAAGGAAGGACTTTCTGTTTCACTCAGGGCGGGTTTAATTTGCACAAAATTTACATGACACTTGCAAATGTCTCTTTTTTTCCTGATTCAGATTAGGTGCTGAAAAAGTAGTTACCCGATGGACGTCAACTAGGCTACTACTTTATAGCGATGTGCAAAGAAAATTAAATAGCAGCAGTCTCATATCCGTTTAACGGATAAAATAATGTTACATCAAATATGAGTTATAGGCAATTAACCCTACATATAGCCTATCACATAAACAAATGCAGTTTACCTCAGATTAAATATGTAACTTTTTTTCTGAGATGAGATGAAATGTATGTGTAACATCCAGAACCTACATTTAACTTCTCGCTTCAATAATTGTTCCTGCTTGGTGCTTGTAGCAGGAATATGGCGCCATCATGTGTTGAACGATGGAAAAGACGTACCGGTATTTCTGTGCGTCCATATGGCACACAAAATGAAAACTTTCACTTTATGTGTTTAAGAAACACGACTGTATGAAAGAACATTGTTGGATGTCCATTAGGCCTACTGCTTGGGGACTAGATGTTGCAATCCCTAATTAATCAGCTTTGATGTAGACAGGGGGAGGGACAATAAAGGGAATAGGGACATTAGAGGTTACTAACATCATCATTGGGGTCATTAGGTGGGGACCCTCTTTCCTCTGTTTCAATGATATGGCTACAACATCTCCAGCGGACTCAACAGCGAACCTTGCAGTCACATGTCACCCCCCTCTGTTTATAACCTCTTTTTCAATTTGAGGCCCAAGTATAGTCTTTTATATAGTATTTTTCTTTTCAACCATAGCCAGTTGCTACTTCTGTCAGCAGTTTTGGTAAGGCATCTGATAGCCTGCTGTAGACTCTTTCCACTGGCTGATTTGTTTCATTGGCTTGCTGGTGGACATACAGTAGCTATGAACCCTCTGCAACCTATTTCGTTTGGAAAGACATGCGTTTTCTAACCCTTTTTTCTTGCCCCCTCTGCAGTGTCTGTGTACTTGATGCTTCCTCAACTGTATCTTCCCAAGGCACCGTTAGCTCCACAATGCATTACAGCCTGTGCGAGTATAAAAGCTGATCTGAGATTGATGGAAACAATTTTCCAAGATCAGCCTGCAATTCTCAATCTTGAACAGCATGTAACAAGATTGTTTCTCTTATTCTTGTTGAGCTATTCATGCTTTGCCTAGCTGATATAAATGCCACAGCATGCTTTTGACTGACAGGGGAAGAGTATTAATGGTAGTATTACTTTCTTCCAGTGTAGAGGCTAACAGCCGAAGGACTTGGTTATGTTTCCAGGTAAAACGCCCTTGTGTGAGGCTAGTTGAAGCTAATAGCTGGAGTTTCACACAGCAGGCATGATGGATCTTCTCCCATCCACTGGTTAGGGTTCTTGGGCAAGGGGAGTGCATCGTAGATTTCTTTAATAATACAACTCAGGGACAGGTGCTTTTACTTCAGTTCCGCAGCCAGCTGTATACCTACAATATCCCTATGTACAGGGCCACATTAAGACTGCACTGGGCCCCGGGTCTATGACTTACACTCTAAAAAAAATGGTGCTATATAGCACTAAAAGTGGTTATTTGGCTTGTAATCATAGGGGAACCACTTTTGGTGCTGTATAGCACCCAATCTTGGTGCTTCAGTGGTTCTTCAGCGGTTCTTCACCGGTTCTTTGGCATGACTGAGGGGCTATATAGCACCGCTACTATATACAGAACCTTTTAAACTCCTGTATGGTTCTTCAGTGGTTCTTCAGTGGTTCTTTGGGGTGATTAAGCTGCTATATAGCACCACTGCCATACAAAGAACCTGTTAAGACCCTTAAAAGGTTCTTTACGAGCCAAAGAACCACTGTTGGTGCTGTTTAGCACCATTTTTGTTGAAGAAATACAATGCAATATATGGTTCATAGCACCATTTGACAAAGGTGCTGTATAGCACCTTTAAAGATATGGTGCTATACAGCACCAAAAGTGGTTCCCCTATGATTACGAGCCAAGAACCACTTTTAGTGCTATATAGCACAATTTTTTTTAGAGTGTACTGCGAGCCCCCCATCACAATAATGATATATATATATATATGGGATACAAAAACCCATTTAAAGCTTTATATATATATATATATATATATATAAAGCTTTAAATAGGATTTTTATTCCATATCAAAATTCTTGATGCACTGAAATTTCATAATTTGTTACCAATTTCAATATCACAAAAGATATAGCCTAAGTAAAAATAAGCTTACTGAAGACAAGTAAACAGTCACAAATTTAGCTACAACAGAACAAAGATCATAAGAAATCGACCTACTTGAAATACTTAAATCACTGAACAATATTATGATGTATATTTTTTTTTTACAAATAGACTGAATGATGTCCACTGTATTCAATATACATTCATTCTTATTTATTTTTCAAAAGTGATTCAGTCAAGGACAGTAAGTGATTTTCTTTCTGATGTTTGATTTACTTATTGACACAAATGGCAACAGCAGCTATATTAGGCTGCTTTAGAGGAATAGTTAACCCAAAAATGAAAATTATGTTGTTGTTCTAAACCTGTATGAGATTCATGCTGTTGCATGCAAAATAATATATTTGGAACAATACTGGTAATCAGACAGTTGCTGGGCCCCCCATGACTTCCATAGTATGAAAAAAATACACTATAATTGGAGTCATTGGGGACCAGAAACTGGTTGCTATCATTTTTTCAAAGTATCTTCTTTTATGTTGAGGAGAACAAAGAAATTCATAGAGGTTTAGAACCTCTCATATCCAGAGGTTTGGATATCTCATCATATCCAGGATCTCATATCTAACATTACACATGCTTTATCTTTAAATATTAACGTTCATTTAAGACACAAATAACTGTGTTTACGATGATACAATTTTTGACACATAGCTGTGTATTTGAACGTTTAAGCACAACAAGGAGCGAAAAGTTTATTCAGTCGCAATATGAGCAGGTGCGCACTGCGCGAAATCGGGCTGAAACCGTCTTAATGCACGCATTTACCAGAATGAATTCTGCCCCACTGCTTAATGTTCATTGACAGTTTAAACTATTTGTTTTAAAACCTGCTTAAAACGCGTTTAAATGATAAGCTTAGCCTACATCTTGACGCGCAAAACGATTGATATATTTCTACCGGATTATCTCCCAAGTCCCAATGAATAGCCTATATAAAGTTTGTTCAAATACAAAACGAATATACTGTACATCCAGTTAATAATCAAACTAACCTAAAATCTGTGTGGACGATTTCTGCTCTGCGCAGAATAAATAGTGGACTGCTGTGCGCGGTCCACTCACTGTTTCAACAACTTCCACTCCATCATTAGCTTAAGTAAAATAACCCGATAGCTGGGGATTTTACTGACTAACTTGTGTTTTTTTTTTCTTCTGTTCTTCGTTTTTTGAGTTTTTCATTTTTTGAGCCCCTCTCTCTCAGAATTGCTGACATTTTTACTTATCAAATATTGTTCTTTTCACGACCATTTCCATATTACTCCAGAACAAAGTGAAGAGTGGAGGTGAATGCAGACATACTGGGCAGCGATCACCTGATAGATATGTGCACATATCGTTCAAAAGTCAAATATAGAATGAATGCGTTTGATTGGTAAACCAAATTCAGACTTTACGCTTCAATCTCAAATGGTAATGCATGGAATTTACGGAAAAGCTCAACTAAATAACAGCACTAATAAGTGGGGGGCGTGGTGGCTTTGGCGATCGGCGCGCCAGTCAATCTACCCCACAGCCAATCACGGGCCCCCTCCTTGCTCGGGCCCCGGGGCTTCAGCCCCGCCTAGCCCAATGGTTAAAACGGCCCTGCCTAAGTATGACAGCAGTTTTAGCACTCTCTACAGCTTCATCAGAAGTTTGACACATTTGGTTTCACTGCACTTGTTGCTGTGTCCCCAGATTTAGATGGTATCATTACTGATCTTGCTTTGGTACACTTATTTTCCTCCACTAGACTCGTAATAGGTAGGCTAATAAAAACATGGTCTTACCATAGAGTGCAATGTTACTGATGCAATGCGGGAGGTCCAAGCCATTTTCTCAAGTACTGGCTGATTGTCCTTTCCAACTTTTTTAAATCTTTGTAATGGCAAACTCGTAGACTGTCAGAGGCCACAGAAGGCCGAACTAGAAACACCACCACTTTAGTTTTCCAGGAAGAAAGGTTTTTTATACATGCAGATTAAAGTTTTGGTGGTTTCTTCTCCTATATCTCTTTATACTGCTCTGTATTAATATAATAAACTAACACAAATAAACACAAAACTTGCAGGTTCTACTTCAATCCCAAATAAATAAAGAACAAGTCATTATATAGATGTATACTGCACAACCATTTTGTGTGTGTTTTTTTAGCCTAATAACTGTTAAAGTGATAATTCCTCAAAATGAAAATTCAGTCATACTGGAATTTACATACCTTGAGGCTTGTTTTCAAACCTCAGTCACCTCACTTTCATGGCATAGTTTTTCCATACATTGAAAGTGAATTGAGGCTGTCATTGAGCCTAACATATTTGTGTTCCATTTTTGGGTTATTTAATCCTTTTTAAAGTGCCCCTATTATGGATTTTTGAAAATTACCTTTCATGCAGTGTTTAACACAGCTCTAAGTGAATGAAAACATCCTGCAAAGTTTTAAATCTGAAAGTGCACCCTGTATAAAATGATTGTCTCTCAAAGACTCTGAATCATTGAAACGAGTCGTTTTTAAAACGAATCCCAAGCGTTTCATGTTGAAGTCAACATGAAACATTAGCATATTGCCCGCCCACTTGTTGGTCTTTTCGCTTGGTCTGAATGAAAATGCAAATTCATTCTTTTCCACTAGGTGCCGCTTTTGGGTAAAAAATAGCAGGTTTCCCCGGTATAGCTGTACACAAAGCAGCACTGCGCTCACAAAAGCTGCTTTATCAGGCTTTACAGGTATGATGAAATGAAAATGAGACCAATCACCGCAGATTAGCGTCACACAAAGGAGGGGTTTGGAAAAATGAATCATTAAACGAATCGTTTGGGAGTTGTTGAGCAAATAAGGTTTTAAAAAAAAGCATATTATAAGAAAATGAAAGTGTTTTTTGACCTTGCATACATGTCAACCTGTTGTTGGGGACTCCCAAAACCAAAATATGAACCTTTCATAACCCATAATAGGGTCACTTTAAGTAGCCATAATCTGAGTCTGTTACTGTCTATCCAGCAGATGGCAGCAGTGGTATTGCACTTTCTTTGTCAAAGTGATCACGTCATTTTTCCTTCGTCTGTTGGATTGTTGGGCTGGAATATTTGAGTAGATAATAATGGGGGAATAACAACGACATAAAAAATATATTAGCCTATAGCCTATCCAGTGACACACTATAAACCTATGGGCTATTTGACAATGTTTGATAATGCACCTATGCAACGTACTTGTATTTTTGAACTCATTTGTGCCAGATAGGCTACTAAATTCACACTACATTAAATTAATGTTCCATAATCTGTAAATGTTCTGCATTGTATAAAATTGATTTGTGTACTATTATGTTGTTGTTTTGCACATGCATTTATTCTAAGGACTCAATGCAGTTCATTACAGAGGAGAAGCAAACAGTTTGTTAAATGAGGACAAAAGTCTGAACATTTTATTACAGACACGGATTACTCAGATATGAAATGGATTGGTTTTTATCAGATTTGCCCCCCGATGCTACCAGAAGTAGAGACTCCCATTAATCGGAATGAATCTCATGGATTTGCGTCTGTGTTCATTCAAATTCACGATCCTCCACTAGTAGCACTCGCGTGCCCTACATCTCTCCCTGAGCCCGCCTGCTCAGGCCAATACGGTCCGCCCCAGACTCAGTGTGAGTGGGTAACAGCAGTATTTATGTGTGTTTCGGCATCTTTTTGATCAGTGACTGTCTTCTGAAGTCACTGCACAGGATGGTATAATGTAGATCCTTTTTGTGCTTGATGACTTGTTCACAGATGCAAAGCAATAGTCGGTGCGTGGACTAATTGGCAGCACCCACGACCAACGAAAAGCCGACCGGGAGTAGAAGGAACATCGGGGACATCACCGGAGATTTTTGTCAAGACAAACAAGTGCTTTGTATTCCCTATAGAGCTCAAGTGTGCAAGGCTGGATCGATAGGACTGGAATGTGGCTGTTTCGCCGGAGATTAGACTGTCGGACGAGCGAAGCCGAAGCACGAGACCGGGATCTGGGAGAAGCAGGATGCTGAACCGCGATCAGGGTGAGCGCATATGGCCACGTCTGGACGCTTTGTTCAGAATAATATGATGATCAATCGCGGCGTTGGTTTATACACGCTGACACTGTCGTTTATGCAAAAGACACGCGTGTCAGTGCAAATGGCTGTAGCATAGGGGGATTTGTTTTGCGTGTTATGAACGCGATCATATCAAGAAAATGATGTCGTGGCCTACTTCGCTCGCAATGTCTCATCTGCACACACTCCAGATGAGTTTATGCATGAGATTTTGTAGTCCATTTACAAGATCAGATGTTATGACAACGGTATGGTTTTCCGCAGTCCGGCTCTGTGTATTGACACTTCATTTACGCGCAATAACGCACGGAAATCTCCATGCATGTGTGTTCATACCTGCAGGTAAAGTGAACATGACTTCTGTTTACATGCAGGATTTTGGCATTGACGTGCCAGACGAGACACGACATGCCACATACACACACTCATACAAACACACTTGAGTGCGACAGCCTCATGAACCTGGAAAGGCTTTTTGTTATTTTTTGGATGTATAATAGGCTATATCATGTGTGTTATAGTTATATGAAGTTCGTGACATTTTAGTATATCACCATATTTAACGTAATTTTCTTGCTCCAGAGAATATAAAAGGGGGGATTGGGAGATATTATCATACATTTTTGTTTGCATTTGGAACCAAAAACAGTTTTTGTTGTTTTTTTTGTTAACATTTTTTGAATTCCAGGATTGGACAATGATTATGATTTTTAGTTCCATCAATGGTTCTCATGCATGTATGGACTGTGCAAAAAAACTTTGATATATTCTGATCAATTATTAAATGTTACTACAACACCACAACTATTAAACATACATACAGTGCGAATGCGGTAACATATTTCTGAATAATGACTGCACGGTGAAAGTGAAATGAGAGCCAGTATCATTAAATTCTTTACAATTCCAGTTCTTTCTTTGATGATATATTTACAAACAGCTCTCTTCCTAAAGAAGACTCATACTCCCTTTCCACCAGCAGGAACCAGGTGCTAGTTCAGAGCCAGTGCTATTGCCGGTTCTTAGTTGGTTCAACTGGCGAGCCCTTTAAGAACCGGTTGCTTTTCCACAGACTAGAGAGCCAATAGAGATCCAGGTCTTACGTCACATGTTTCGGTTCACTAGCGCGGCCGCACCAAACACAAGAGACTTGTTTGAGACCGATCGATCGATCGCCACACAACACACTAAAGCACCGCGAGAGCGATCCAAAAGCATAAAGAGCCGTCTGCTTTCCGGTCGCTCCCGCAGCACCCCGATGCCTCGCACCGAATGGTCCACGCAGTGCCGATTCATCCCGAATAAGCCTAAACAAACTATCAACAATGGCAGACGTTGCGTTGCTATTGATGTTCATGGCTTTGCGAACCTACATCGGCATCCAAACACGGCGAATCCAACGTGTTCGTGTTTAGCTGCTATTTCAAATATGGCGGTCAAAAGTTTCTGTCATCTTGTTGGTCACGGTAACCCAGCCCCTGACGCAAGTGGTTCTTCCTTCTAGCCCAGCAATGTTTTGGTGCTACTTATGAACCGCTTTTCCTGGTTCGGAGCTGGTTCTTTTGGTGTCGAAAGACAAAGAATCGGTTTGAAACTAAGCTCTCGCTCCGAACCAGCACTGGAACTGCCTTGGTGGAAAAGGGGTATCAGTAATCTTGATCAGTGTCTGTACTGTACATTTATATCCTCTTGATCTCCAAAAGAACATGGTTATGTCACTAGTGCCTTATCCTGATATGTCATGTTCACTAGTTCTTTTGCATCATCTTATCACCATGTCCTCCTCAGGTTTTGTTTGGTCTGATCCCATCAGTGTTCCCACGCATTGAAGACTTTGTTGGTGCATGCTATGAAAAACGTACCAAAACATAGTATATCAAGTCTGTTCATCGACAACAACACGCATACACACTGGCATTTGTCTTTCTAAACCATCTGTTACATTCTCACAGTCATTGTGGTGATCCAAGAAATTTGTAGACTTTTGCTTTAAGTAGTTGATGACTGCCAGCACGTGCGCTGCTGACAGTTTTATTTGTGTCATTTGGCCTTTAGCATTTGCGGATGTTTCCCAGAAACATCTGGTATTGGCGCATGTCACCCATCGATTGCAGTGGTACAGTAAAGCAGCAGTGGCACAGCACAAATAATGCCCCCAGGGCAGTCCCCATCATTTGTCCTGCATGTCAGCACACATGTCGAATCAGAGTTAATTCATCATGACTGGAGAAGACTGTTCCTGTTGAGACCGCATCACATTTAGCTGAGCTATCATGTGACACCAACAGATTTGAGTGTGTATGATTGGAACTTGTGATTGCTATGCTTAGGTTACTATGATTAGTACCTGGTATGTTATTGATTATGCTTTGGTCTGCTCTGCTTTTAGATGTTAGCATAATTAATGTTGATAAATTTATATTGATTTGGCTTGCCAATACGGACATCAGATAAGGGATCACACTCAAGTGAGGAAGCTTCAATACACACGTGCCATTTCAATCAATGCAGTGGTCAAGTTAAATCAGAACGAATGTGGTGTGACGTTATTTTGAACAAAATCAGGCCTATAACTAATTTTTGCCAAAGCGAACTTTCCAGAAAAGTTCACTCCAGCTGGTAAAAACTTTAGAACTAGTCTGCTGAAAAGGTGTTTCGAACAACTTTTTACCCGAATGAAAAGAACTTTGCTGTGAGTCAGAATCTCACAGATTACGCAACCGGTTCAGATTGGTCACACAGATTTTCCAGTAGATTTGCCTATTGGCAATAGACAATGGACCTTTTTGCCTGTGAAATTTTAAACAAGTTTTCCTAATGTGAGCGCACCTTTAGTCTTCATTTTTGCACAAACATTACTTTTCAAAGATTGGAAGCATTTAACCAAAACATATGTTGCTCATGTAACAGTTGTTTGTACCATCATAATTTGATGCATATTGCTGCAGATATTGATGTGGTTTAACTCCGTTTACCCTGGCTCAACTTCCATGAACACAGAAACAGAGAAAAGTATTTTCCCCAGATGCACTGTATGATGAACAGACGGATCCATTGTCCTGCAGGCCTCTAGCTGGTAGGTCACATCTGAGTCTTTCCTCCTCACTTGTGTGTGCCACATGGGGATCCCTTTGTTCCATGTGCAAATCACCCAAAGACTTGCATTCTTTTGATGTCCACCAACTCTAACAAATATATGATTCACAGCCCATCTTATAGTGGGAAAACACGGATTTCAAGTTAAATTAGAGCATAAAAAGCAATCTGAGCACAAAGGAAAAATTAACTCATTGCTTTGTTTTAAGAAGTCCCAATCAGTCTGAATGTTTATCCCCATGTTATGTAACCGTTGTATTGGTTGCGGAACAGATTATGTGGTAATTTCTGCGTGTTAGTGAAATGGGTGCTTGAGGATTTGTGTACTTAGCATTACAGGGTAATAATGAACAAAAATGATGGAGTGAAATGGTGTGTGCAGCGAAGTCACAGGTGGTTTGGTGGAGCCATTCCATAAACTCTGAACGAACACAATAGAAGAGAGCTGGAAAGACTGAGAGGTTCTATGGAGTTGGCGCTGAAGAAAAGACAAAAGCGTACAGAGAGGGTGGAGGGCGGTGAGGTCATAATACTAATAATCCACTCAACACAAGCCACTTGTAATGCAGAATCTTATTAAATACCAGCGTGCACAAACACACTTGTTGAACTAGCATCACACTTGCATTGTCACCATTGTGTTGTTATGAAAACTGTTACTTGTTATTGGATGGAACATTTCTGGAACTAGTTTGTTCATTCTAAATAGTCATTCATGAAATAATTGTATGGACATGGGTAGGCAGCATGCAATTTGATGCAAAACAAACCAGGCTGAATGGGATGAAAGTACAGTCAGTTTCAAAAGTTGTTCTGTTGAGAATCTTAGTGTAGATTATTCGGGCCAATAGAACATTGAAAATGTATCTTTCTATGAAAATTGGAGAACTTAAAGGAATCGTTTACCCAAAAATGAAAATTCGGTCATTGTTTATTAACCCTAACCATCATTTAGCTATTCCAAAAAAAGATATTAAAAAGATATTTTGAGAAATGAAATTTGGTGGTCACCAAAAATATTCAAAATATCTTCTTTTGTGTTCCACAGAAGAAAGAAATGCATACAGGTTTGAAAACATGACATTGTGTTAAAATTACTTTATGGGTGAACTGTCGCATTAAGACTTCAAAACTGTACTGGAATAGACTCCATAATGTCTATTCTTTATAGCCTTGTTTTAATTTGTGTAACATTTGTATAACAGAAATATGGTGTCTCTCCGATTAAGGTCCATTGTGATGCTTTGCTTCACAAGAATCAAATTATTCACATCCTTTTTCCTGCTATATGTTATTATTTGGCATGCAATAAAATAACCTGTTGTGGAACAGAATAATTTCAGTCTGATTCAGATTTGATGGAAAAACCTTAAATAAACTGAATACGTCAGGGATCTGATGTCCTTGTGTTTATTAGACTAGTAGCATTCCCATCTAAGGCCTGTCATCACTGATCAAGTCTGTTTACTACAAAACTCTTCCCTAGCTGGCTGTGATATTCAGTGGTCTGAGCAATGCCATACCTTATTTGTGTTGAGTTGTTGTAGAATAGCCACAAACGCTTTTGTTTTGCTCTCTGTCAGAGCCAAGCATTGTAGTGAAATGTGGTGTGGTAATCTGAGGAAAGCCTGTTTTTTTTTTTTCTTCTCTCTCGTGTCAGGTAGATTTCATGTGCGTTGAATCTGTAACCTCACCCTGTTGGCCTGGAATAATCCAGTTTAATCCTTTTAGTATTGCCTCTGGACATTCATTTGACGACCAGATATTAAATTTAACACATTGTCCATCATTGTTACTTTTAAGGATAAAGTAGCTGCCAAAATGGTCACATTTTTGGGCCTTGATAACCATGAATCAGTATAAAGAAAATGCATAAAATGCGAAACTTCTTGTAATATTATCAACATATTTTCAGGTGATTCCAGCCCACAGTAAGCATTTGTTTTGCACGTGAGTCTCTCTTGTTTTACATTGATGTGACCTCTCTTTTTTAACTGTATTTGGCCTCACGTGACCATCCCTGCGGGTCCAATTACAACTCTGACGCCAGAGGAACCTGAATTCAATCCAGAAGTCACAAGGTTTCTGTAATGACAGATTGTTTTCATTACCAGTGGTAGTTCAATGAGTGATTAGAGTGGTAGTTAAAAGGAATATTATATGCTAGTATGCTGTATTTGTTTGTTTTTTTTGGTTTGTTTTGGTTTGTTTGTTTTGGTTTGGTTTGTGCTTTTGCTTGTTGATTGTTTTTTGTTGTTTTATTGATTTTTTTGTTTTGTCCAGATAGTTATTTATTTTTAACTATTTACATCTGTGGCTTTTGCTTTGAAGTTGTCTTTGTTGTTTTAATGCAATGTGTTTCCTGTAGACTGAGCCATGTGGTGTCAAGAGTATGACCTCACTGGAGCCTTGTCATGCTGGGAGGCCCAGAGTTTGGTGGTTTGAAACTGCAGCAGGAGTTTCATTTCCTTGTCATTCAGAGAGAAAAGTTATTGTTGTAAAAATAAGTTCTTGTCCACGTTCATGCATTTTGGTCAGATTTGTTAAACTAAGTCTGAAGAGTTGTGAAATGTTTCATCTGACTCTTTCTAGTTCTCTGCACAACCAGGCTGTGGGTTCCTTTCACCCTACGTCAGCAGATACTGCAGGCGACACATGAACAGAATGAGCGGTGCATGACTGATCCATTATGAAGGAGTTATGCAAGAGTCTTCCCCACACACACTTTCACTCTCCCTCTAATCAATTCTTCTATTCTTCACATTGTATTCCCCTCTCAGTCTCTGCACTATTTAAAAATCACCACGGTCTTCTCCTCTCTTGTTTTGCTCATTGCCTTTCATCAATCTTGTTTTTTCTTCTTTTTTATTCCGTTCTCTCTATTCTCTACCCGGCGTTCTTCCGCTGGCGGTGTTCCAGGCTCACCCACACATGCACACACACACACACGCACGCACACACATACACATTCACTCACACTGATCTTTTCCGGAGTGGAATTCTGTAACTCCACGCTGGGTGTTTGGCAGTGTCCAAACCGCAATGGGATGAGAGAAAAACAGCCCCTGCAGGGTTTGGACGAGACTGCAGACTATTTTAGTCGCAGGCTGTGCCAAAGAGCACCTTCCGATTCATGAAAATAGGAAAATCTGCTAGTGGTGGATTATCATTATTCTGGTGGTGTGTTGGGCGCTATCTAGACAATGTGTGAATGAGACTGTGCTTCCATGTCTGTGCAAATATGATACAGAATGTTTGTATGTGTTTTTAAATTGATTGAAACTGAGAAAATGTGTGAATGTTTGTGTAAGGAAAAGATAGAGTGGTGGGGTGTAGTTTTTGGCATCTTTGTGAGGATACGATTGAAGCTTACAGCTGGACAGATGCTTTTCTGACATTTTGCAACACACCAAGACCAGACACAGGACTGGAACAAAACCGAGAGTGCGAGTCCAGCAAGTATGCATTTCATGAGGAAAAACTGGATAGAAAGTTGGAAGAGAAACAACTCTGGAGGCTAGATAAGATATGCAATACAATGAGAAAACTATGATCTTGTTGAAGGGTGATGCATCAGCCTGGAACCCTGTGCTCCGAAGAACGTACACACTGTTCAGCCCATCAGCCAAATTATTCAGGAACTGAATGCTTTCCAAACACGACACTGCCTAAAGCATGCACACACATACTCACAATATTATCTGTAGCCAACGCATGCTGACGCTGCTGTAGGTGGGTTACTTCATAGATGATTGGTGTTGGGTGTGGGTGACTAAGGGAGTCGTGAAAGAACGTAGCCCACAGACAAGGCCCTGCTGCTGGGTAAGACAGGACAGATTTTAGGGGGTGTAGCAGGTGGTGCCGGATCTGCTTCTGCAGTCAAATACCACTCACATAGTGCCACTCATTCAGTACATCATCAATCACGTACAAACAAATGACTGGCATAGTTATTCATGTGTGAATCAGTCTGGAATCAGTTGCCCTTTTGGTCTTCAATGGGGACATATTCCAGTATTGACTGTTATTATTTAAAAAATAAAATAATTCTATGGTATTAATTTTACACTTTTGATAATATCATTAATAATCCAGTGACAGTAACTTATCTGGTTGGCACTCCAACATAATAGATGGCAATATTGCAGCTTAAAGCTAGTTGCCACCTAGTCTCAGCCTCAGACGTCACGCCCACGGACCGCTGCTGAAGGTCTGATGCATATGGCACACTTATCTGGAAACACTTCAGGAGTTTCGAAGTCGTCGTCGGATTGGTTGAATTATACTGGATTTCCGGGAGACGTGTGTGTTGCGTTCTTTAACGTTCCGCCTGGAAACAAAAATGCCGTGGCGCCAAACCCCCTCACGAAAGAAGAAAGCCGTCGTGTTTACAACTGACAACGAGCGCTTGTCAGGATCAACTAAAATTTTTCACATACTTTTGAAAATTCAGCGTTTAAAGTTCGCAGCATAGAATCTTTAAAATATGCCAGAGAGTTTTACACACCGGTCTGTTATTGTGGCGACATTTCCACGCCCCGAAACATGACGCGGCACAAAACGAAACGTGATTGGTTGCTTTACCTTTCAGTCATATGGCCTCTTGGGCGGGCCTTGTCCATTCAAAGTGGCCAAAGTTGCCAGACCTTCAGCCGTCAGTCTGAAGGTCTGGCTACGCGAGACTAGTTGCCACCTGTCATTAAAATGGGAAAAAGTCAAAGATAAATTTGACTTATAGAATCATTTATTTAAACACGTTATCATGGCAAAATGAATTCACGATAACATGTTATTGCAATATACAGTATACACTCTAAAAAATGCTGGGTTAAATACAACCCAACGCTGAGTAAAATATGGACAAACCCATCAATTGGGTTGTTTTGAACCAGCGGTTGGGTTACTACCCAGAAGGTTGTGTTAAACATTTAACAACCCAATTGATGTGTTTTTCCATATTTCACCCAGCACTGGGTTGTATTTAACCCTGCATTTTTTAGAGTGTATACTGTATATTGCAATAACATGTTATCTTGAATTAATTTGGCCATGATAACGTGTAATTAAAACCTGATATCATCACAATCCTACTTTGCATTATATAATATTTTTCCCCATATACATGTCTACCTATAAACTAAAAAGTTATTTTGATTTACATGATTAAGTTAGACCTTCTCTGACTTTTAGTATTAAAGGGATAGTCAACTGAAATTTGTCATTTACTCACCCTCAAGTTGTTTCAGACCTGTATGAGTTTCTTTCTTCTGTGGAACATAAGACAATATTTTAAAAATGTGGGTAACCAGACCGTTGCAGGTCCCTATTGAAGTCATTGGGGACCAGCAACTGTTGATTATCAACATTCTTCAAAATATCTTATGTAGTGTTCAGCAAAATAAAGAAATTTATGCAGGTTTGGAACAGCTTGAGGGTGAGAAAATTACAGAATGTGCATTTTTGTGTGACCTATCCTTTTTACATAAATTTTTTCCAACTGTATCTTTAAGACTTGTTAATAAACTCTGTGTGGCAAGGTAGTTCACACTGTCACTCATCAGAAAAGAGCTAGTTACTGAATAGGCGCTGATTTGAGACGTGGGAAGTAATATGTAAATGTGTTCATGGTTTTAATGTCAACAAATTCTAAATGACTAATTTTTGTTGCTTAGTTTTCATAAATGGCCTTTGCAGACTAGGGAGGGAGTGAATTGTGAATATTGTCATTTGCTGAGTGTATCAGCAGAGTATATCAATGTATTTTATTTCAAAGAAGCTAGAAAATTAGTTTTTCACAAAATGTTCCCTTTTAAACATTTTCTTTTCTGTGTTAAGTTGAAAGGTTGGATCAGCTTACAAGAGTGGTTCAACGGATCACAAAACTCACAGTTCGGATCATATTACTTTTGAGTCACCGATCGGATCGTTTTTCAAATCAACAAGGAAAAAAAAATATTGGCATATATAAAGGCATGTGAAAAGCCAGTAAAAAAAATAAGAACAAATGCACAAATTACAAGCATAGATAAATACATCAGAATGAAGTTACAAGTAAAATAAGGTTTGTAGAATTCAGGTACAAAAATAACACTGCATAGTGTTCACTATGAATGAAAGATAGATTAATCTTTGTCAAAGCTGTGTTTTGTTGTTTGAATAGCATTAATGACAGCAGCAGGTATTTATAGGCATTTATCATAATTAGGTATTTATCATAATTTTATGTGTATGTGTCTGTTCAAATGCAAGGAGATTCGAAAGAGGATTCAGTTCTGTGTTTGCATGCTGTCTGAAACACGCCACTCTGCGTGTGCAAATCGAAATCTTTCGCCTCTTCTTGTGCTGGAATGGTTTAAAATCGCTTGAGTGTGTAAACATGTACGAATGATAAACTTTAACTCTTTGATGTTAAATTTTGCATCTCCTCTCCCTGTTGGATGTTACACATTTTTTTAACGGTAAAGACTGGACTATTTCATTTCACCAGAAAAATGATGGGAATGGAAGGGACAACAAACAAAACAAAGAGATTTAATCTCATTGAGTGCTCAGCTTTAACATACAGTGGTGTAAGATACATTGACTTGTTGTTTGAATGTGTTATCTGAGATAGAATGGACCGGGTGGCTAATGTTGGACCAGCAGATGATGAATCATATAGTGTTTGTCAGTAATCTGATTATGTTGTTTATCTAGAGGACAGATAAATACAAGAGTGTGAATGTGAGGTAACTCGAAGTGCGTTAAGGTGAGAAACAAAGGCACAGGTGTCCAAATCCACTAAAACACCTCCAGGGAATGAAGATGGGGAATGCTAAACCTCTCAGTTTAAATGGAAAGAAGTGTAAGTTGAGGTAAATGACCGCAGATGGAAGTAATTAATGAGCTTTACAGAAGAACAACAAGGAAGGAAGAACAAAATACAGTGGGAGGCTAGGAGCTCAGCAAAAGGAAGGCAAACAGAAACAATAGGATAAATTGAAGCCAGACAAACCTAACAGCTGTGTCAGATTAGGTTACCATAGTTACAAGTGTCCATCCCACTGGCTAACAACAGGCGGGGCAAGACTCTCCAGAGGTCATGATATCAGCATGACCAATAAAGACTCGAGAGGTGTTGTCTATCTGAATGTGGTCATCCCTGTGACCTCAGGTAACCTCTGTATAAGTGACCGATTCAGAATTCACAGCAGTTTGACTCATTTCACCGTCACCAGAGACCAGTGGAAGAATGGAGATGACTCAGTGGTTTGTTTTTAGCTTTGCACTAGAGAAAAAATAAAGATAAAAGTGCTAAAGATAAAAGTCTCTTATGCGTCCCAAGTAGGGATGGGTATCGTTAAGGTTTTAACGGTATTACTACTCTTACCGATACCGCTTATCGATCCGGTACTTTAACGGTATTCTTATCGGTACTTTTTGATATACTGTATGTGTGTATATATATATATATATATATATATGACAGATTAGGAGCCGAATTAACATTGCTTTATATTCTGAAATGCAAAATAAATATTTAATTAAATGAATATGACCAGACCAGTGGAAAATGCACCAGTGTGCAGGCATTTTTAGTGTTTTATATACATAAGATAAGATACAGTAAGAACATGAACAAAGAAACAAAGTAAAAAAAAAACTGACAAATACAATAAAACAAATATACAAATGAAATGAAATAAACAGTGCTTTCATTTTTCAATGAAGGTCTACTTACATTAATGTTCAAGTAATATTTACAAAAGAAATCTAAAAGTAATCAAATGTAAATGAACACTGCATAGTTTTCACTGTATGTACTGATAGATTAATGCTTATTAAAGCTATACCGTTATTCAGATTAAGAGCTGTGAGTGATTTTCTCTTTGCATTCTGTTCTTTGATTAACATTGCTGGTCCAAGCGCCAGTCTGCACTTTAAGACAATATATTGACACACATCGGATTTTCTCCCAACTGTTCTGGTCCACTTAAGACATAAACGGTGTTTAAGTGAATACTCTCGTAGCCGGCCATTTTGACATTTTGTGTGTATTTGATCGTTTGGACGCGCCCGAAGCTCAAACTGTAATTTGCCTGTCCGTTTTGGAGCGCGCTCCTCCGCTGCGCAGGCACGCACACACACACACACACACACACACACACATTTCAGCCTGGCAAACAGCGTCTCTTGTGCGGATGTTTCAACGTTTTATTATCAAACATGTCCCGCAATTTAGCAACAGTAAAGACAGCATTTTACAACAATCACCGATTGAGCTGATTCTGACGTTAAGTTTGGGTTTTAGGGAGGAACGAATGCGCACCGCTGTAAAGGGATGGAAGTTGTGCTAGAAGAAACGCGGCTATAAACATTAGAAGCCAAAATCGAAATAAAAAAATAAAATCTTAATATAACAGCCACAGGCCTAAAGCGTAAGCAGATGTTTGAATAGTTAGTTCTCTCATCATAATTAAACAGGGCTTTCATGTTGCGCGTGCTGAAGCTCCTCTGCGTGAGCGCGATCTCGCTTCTGAATTACGAATAGCAAAAATGTATAATAGACAAATGTTTGAATATTATTGCACATAAAAACAGCTGGCAACTCTGGTGAGAGAAAATTAGATAATTAATGTATATATAGCAACAATAAATCATGTATGTGTGTTTCCTTAATTTCTCCAGTACCGACAGCAGAACCGATAACGTCAGAGCTTATCGATACTCCGGTCTTTCATAATTTAGCTCCGAGACCGATTTAATACCGAGTTTCGGTACCCATCCCTAGTCCCAAGGATGCATTTATTTGGTCAAAAATACAGTCAAAATGGTAATATTGTGAAGTATTATTGCAATTTAAAATAAATTTCTTCTGTTTAAAATTAATTTTTATTTTGTAATTTATAATTGTATATATCTATTTTTTTTTTGTTATGGCAAAGCTGAATTTAGCTGCCATTACTCCAGTCTTCAGATGCTGATTTAGTGCTCAAGTAAAAAATGTTTATTAATATCAATAGGTTGGGCGATATGACCAAAATCGTATATCACAATATAAGTAATTTTATTTTACGGTAGCAATATATATCCAATATAGTTATTTTTGCTTTGAATATGGTCTTTATGATAACATATTTTTTTCTACCATAGAAATTGTATAATTCTTGTCACCAGTGCAATATAACAAAAAAAAAAACTAATAGATCCTAAATAAATAAAAAAAAACTCATGCTCAGTGAGGACAAGTAAACAATCAGCGATTAAATGGGAATAAGAAACTAATTACAATAGGACAAAAAGTACAGTAGAACAAATAAATCAGAAATGCTACATACATTGTATAAAGTATTATTTGAAATGGAAATGTTTTATGACAATTATGTAAAAGGATTTACTGTCGCTTTTGATCAATTCAATGCATCCTTGCTGAATAAAATTGATTTCTTTAAACAAATCTTACTGATCCCAAATCTTTGAATGTATATTTTTAAAATAAATATATAACAATTAATATAGCTTTTCATATTTTTAGTCATTATTTCTTTTTCGTCTTTTTGTAATATATGTAAACACTGTTCATTTTCTAGTGTGTAAAGTGAATTATGGCATTGTTTGAAAGCTTTTTACTTTCAGCAGCAGTCATTTTTAAGGGAGTTGTACACACTTCTGTATTAAACAAATGATGTTTGATAGTTTTGCCACTTGAAACGCCTTTTACAGAGTTTTTAAAAACCTGCTTCAGCCACAGTCTGTGATGGCTTACATACATTATTCAGAATTCCTAATTCATTACAAGCTGCAGTAGTTACCTTGAGTCACTTTACATCCTCACAGCCTCTTTCTCATTTCACTTTCCGTTAAATAAATGCCAGTCTGCTGAGTAAAACATAAAATCATCTGTCTTCCCCAAACATTTTCCATATGTCAGTCTCTATCCTCTCATGTCAAACTTTTGACTGTCACTTAACTAGACTAGCGGCTTGTTGTGTACTCAGACATGCGTGTTTAGGAGAGCAGTAGTGTATGTTTGTGTAAGCATGAATGAAGGTATGGTGCTCAGTTTATTTTAGTTCCTCAGGTTGAGATGATGATGCTACAGCAACACTTAGAATAGCCCCACAAGCTAGAATGCCTCTGATTGGCTCCTGGTCTGTTGCTATGGAGGGGGAGGCTGCCTTTCTATTGGTTAATACCGCCTGGCCCCGAGCTGGTAAGCTTTGCATCTTTTCATTGTTATGGTCACAGACAGGAAGTGGAAGGTCATTATTGTTGGTCATCTGACTGCATAGGGTGATCTATTGATGTATACTGAGGAAATCATGGCTGTGTTTCTCTCTGTGCTGGATTGCAGTTTAGTTTGGCAGGGATTATCTGACACGTGGGGGTTGACGTAAACTGAGCTTTGATTATCCCTAAGTTAAAGATAATTACTAAGGCATGTGTTTTGTATGACAGAGCAGGGGAGAAAATAGGGAGGGAGCGTAACCGAATGAAGAATGTTCTCACGTTCAACTCGGACTGGCTTCAGGGGAATTATGGGCTAGGGATATACAGCACTATAGTTTCATAATCTACTCCTCAGTGGGTTTTCAGAATGACTAGTTGACTAGTCTGTCTTGAGGAAGCCCTGTATAATTAAGTTAGTTTAGAGCCATGCCCACCAGATCAGATGTGTTTAGTAGAATGTGTTTAGAAACAGCACAGATGTACATAACTCTGCAGAAAGAAAAAGGAAAGCAGCACAGCTTTTATGGCTATTGCGGTATTGCTTTAAAGATGATAAAGTTTAAAGATTAGGGTATAACACCCTAAAATCTTTTTTTTTTTAGCTTTTAATTCACATCCTTTAAATTGCAGCACCTAAAGTATTAAAGATAAAACTAACATTATATATAAGTGACTTGATTCAGTCAATATATTATTCAGTATTACTATTCAACTATAGAAGTCAACTGATTGCAATAGCAATTAATTTAAAAAATGAATTTTAGTATTGTTCATTGCAAATGCAAAGGATTTTATGTTCTTAATGGCTGTTTTTATTATAAATCATGGTTGCAATTAATTGAAATGAACTGTTTGAAAGAACCACTTTGCAGTTCCCACCACTACTGGTTAAGAGGGCTGACTCATCACTACTTTTCACTGCAATATCAAAGTGCATTTGCATAAATTAGAGAGATGGATAAAGAAAAAGTGGAAGAATTAGAAGAACTGATGTTGTCTGAGTTTCTATAGTAAACAGTGCCAGAACTATTGCACAGCTGTCAGAGGAGAAGTGGCCATTGATTAGATTGCGATCGTTTAGAGAAAGAAGACCTGACCGCAGAACCGTTATTAGGCATCCTTAAGCACACAATGAACCACAACTATGTGACAGAGGAGAAGGGCATGACTGAACAAGCGGTGGCGGTGAGGAAGTGAGTGAGGTGAGATAAAGAGAGAGAATGAAGAGTAAAGCAGAGAATTAATGGAACGCAAACTTCTGTGAGTGAGTTATGGCCTTCTATATCAGTAGTGTCACATGGATATACAACCCCAAATCAGAAAAAGTTGGGACAGTATGGAAAACGCAAATAAAAAAAGAAAGTAGTGATTTCTAAATTTACTTTGACTTGTATTTCATTGCAGACAATATGAACACAAAATATTTCATGTTTTGTCTGGTCAACTTCATGTCATTTGTAAATATACATCCTTTCCTGTCATTCAGACCTGCAACACATTCCAAAAAAAGTTGGGACAGGAGCAATTTAGGGCTAGTAATGAGGTAAATTGGTTAAATAATGATGTGATTTGAAACAGTTGATGTCAACAGGTGATTGTAATTATGATTTGGTACAAAAGCAGCATCCAAGAAAGGTCTAGTCCTTTAGGAGCAAAGATGGGCCGCGGATCGCCAGTTTGCCAACAAATACGTGAGAAAATTATTGAAGTGTTTAAAAACAATGTTCCTCAAAGAAAGATAGGAAGAGATTTGGATATTTCACCACATTCTGCACACATTACAAAGTCCTGGCTGCGGAGGAAGAGGGTACGGGTACTTGACTGGCCTGCCTGCAGTCCCGACCTGTCTCCAATAGAGAATGTGTGGTGCATTTTGAAGCACAAAATGCGGCAACGAAGACCCCGTACTGTTGCCCACCTTAAGACTTGTTTGCAGGAAGAATGGGACAAAATTACACCTGAAACACTTCATCACTTGGTGTCTTCAGTCCCTAAATGTCCCTAAACAGTCTAGCATGTGTTCATAAGTGTTGTCGAAAAGGAAGGCTGAGCTGGCTCAACTATTACTGCAAAGTGGTAATTGTAATGGCGTTGTTATAATGCTTATCAATTTGTTGAGACCCAACGTGCAGAACCTTTTTTTGGAATGTGTTGCAGGTCTGAATTAAAGACAGGAAAGGATGTATATTTACAAATGACATGAAGTTGACCAGACAAAACATGAATATAGTTTGTGTAGTCATATTGTCTGCAATGAAATACAAGTCAAAGTAAATTGAACTTTCAGCGCTGCAAGTCTGCAGATATTGTTTATGCTCACTACACACTAACTTTCGCAATTTTAAGTTTGTGATGGCAACATTACAAAGTGTAAATGCTTTACTGTCCCAACTTTTTTTGGAATGTGTTGCAGTCTGAATGACAGGAAAGGATGTATATTTACAAATGACATGAAGTTGACCAGACAAAACATGAAATATTTTGTGTTCATATTGTCTGCAATGAAATACAAGTCAAAGTAAATTTAGAAATCACTACTTTCTTTTTTTATTTGCGTTTTCCATACAGTCCCAACTTTTTCTGATTTGGGGTTGTATTTGTTTAATAAAAGTAGCCTTACATGACCCAAAACCCTTTCCAAGGAGCCTCACACACAGTTATGTTCAAGGGAAAGGGTAAACAGAAAGAGAGGGAGAAAAGGAAAACAAGAACATGAGTCTCTCACCTCTTCTCTGTTATGGATTGCGAGTGGAGGGAGTATAATTCTAAACATGTAAAACTTGAATACTGTGCTAGAAATAGGCCTAGCTAAGGGAGTTTTTTACGTTTGATGTTATATATTTCTACATAGCAAATCTGCTTATAACATCCAAAAATGTAAAAAATAATTCAGCAATTTATTAAAATTGGGATATACAGGATAAATCTTACATTACATGCATACATCAAATAAAGCAGTATGTGCACTTTTAGAAAAAAAAGTACAAAAGTAGGTAGTTGGGTACCAAAATGTACACTTTAGATATTATTATGTACATTTAAGGTACCAACATAGACCCTTTAGGTATAAAGGTGTACCTTTTGAAATGGTACCACACCAGTGACAGCTTTTGTGCCTTTTTTTTTTCTTTTCATAGTGTACTGTAATCTTAGCTGCATAATTGTTTATATCGTAACATGTAAACTGTCATCACACAAGTTGGATATATATTATATCCAACCTAATATGCGTACATACAGTACACTCACATAAAGCAATATATACTATAGCAAATCTATATAGATAACTAAATTATCGCCCAGCTCTATATCTAAGTTGGATATATAGGTATGTCCAATGTAATACTCATACATACAGTATATTTGTGTAGGGCAATATATACTATATAGATCATCTCAACTGCTTAATTGCTTGTATTGTCACAAAATTGTAAACTATATTATCACCCAGCTTTAATCTGCTAACTTTTAAATGAAGATAAGATATTTTAAACAGTAACATCATGATTTTATGTAAAGCTGCTTTGAAACTGTATTTTGAAAAACTCTATACAAATACATTTGACGACTAGATTTTCCATGTTGGATTTGTGACTTCTAGTCTTCCGATATTATGTTTTTGTGAGCTAAGGTGGTATATAACATTTATTCTCTCTCTTACAGGTAGATTCATGTGGACGCGAGGTGTACCCTGATTACCCAGTCCCTCCCCCTTCCCTCAGTCACCCCCTCCCTGCAACCTATTCACTCCATCCACAGCACACTACTGTCACCATGACGTCCACCTTTCAGACCCTAGCCTTTAAGCTGGCCCCTCCCTCAAGAGAAGCTGGACCAGAGCAGCTGGAACCATGTAACGACGGAGCGGGGCGACGTTATGAGGTGGTCCCCTCAGTGGTCTGCTCTATGTGCTGTCTCTTCGGAATCATCTATTGCTTCTTTGGTGAGTTGAGTCATCCATGTTTACTTATGCATCACCAAGAGACAATATTTGTATGTATTACCACAAAATGATGTTATTTTTATAGGTGAAAACCTATAGATAGCATGTGATCTCATACCCACAGTCTCTCATTATTAGAATTATTCAGGTTCAGGGTTATGGTGGTGTTTTTATTTTATTTTTCAGTGTGTTTCTATGTCGAACCCATGTTCTTATTTCTAAAACTTTCTTTTTGCCCACTTTTAAATATTTCACGAGGTTCTACATAAGGTCATGGCTTGTATAACTGTTCTGCACTCTACTTCAGATAGGCACAGATTTAAAGGGGACATAATATTCTGCTCTTATGTACCATTTAGTTTTTCCTGTAAAGTCCTCTTTTCTTGTTAGTCATCAGCTGTCATGTACAAAATAATGGATGGTTTTGATATTGTTCCTTTAAGCCTTCCCTATCATGAATGAGAAATGCAAACATTAGCATTGAATGGGCATTGATAAGAAAATGTGGGTGATCATGTGTTAATATGCCCATAGTTGTAACATAAAAACCATGATGATTTCTGTATTACTGTGTAATAGGGATACATAATATATCAGTACTTTATTGTTATCAGCTATATTAGATTTTTTTTAATTTATAAGTATTGGTCAGTATTGAATATTTAAATTTGCATGCTCATATCCTCTATTTTTACATTTTAGATCACCTTTGCTGTCATCTAATGCTTGCTTAAAGTTAACATTTAAAAACAATTTAATTTAATAACACCGTTAACCCTGTAAAGGGTTATCATATTTGATATATTTTTAATTATATTTGATATATTTTTATACTTTTTTAATAACATGATTTTGTTGCACACAATCTACTACATGCCTTCTACTCACTGACTGATAGTTTAGACTTTGAGTAAAACATTAATTTTTATAATGTACATTGTAATATTACGATGCCTAAATTCAGCTGTAGCATTTAAAATGAATTTATTTTTTTTTTTTGTGATTTTATTTTTGTTTAATATTTGTATAGACAACATTGTATAGAATTTTTATATCTGCCATAACATGAAAATAATAATTGTCTTGTCTGTATGGGGTTTCAGCCAGAAATAATATCCCTACTGGGGAGTTTTGAATGTTAAAGTTTCAAATCAAAATATCAAAATATGTTATAAAAAAAATAATAATAAACTACACTAAAATAAATAATGTTATGTCCCCTAAACTTGGTTTTTGGCTTTCCCTCACGTTTGTGCATCACCCTATAAAAGAAGTTTTACTATGGTGTAGAGCTGGAAATATTATACATGAAAGGTATAATCCTGAGTGAATCAACCTCAGTCACTTTTCCATATTGAAAGTGTTGAACTGTTAATAAACTGAACAGAATCGTGGTCTCACACTATTGTGCTATTCTTGAGCTGTGAAATCAGCCACCCTATGCATTTCCAGTGTTTATCTGTCTTGCTATTTTTATCTTTCTTCTCCCTCCTTCACTCTTTCTCACATTTTTTTCACTCACTCAGTTCTCACCTCCTGTTCTTTCTCTATTTTGCAGGTTACCGCTGTTTTAAGGCTGTACTCTTCCTCACAGGGCTCATGTTCGGTTCTGTAATCATCTTCCTGCTCTGTTACAAGGAGCGAGTATTGGACACGCAGCTGAGCGTTGAGGCCAGCGTGGGCATCGGCCTGGGCATCGGCACCCTGTGTGGCCTTGTGACCATGTTGGTACGCAGCGTTGGGCTTTTCATGGTGGGGCTGCTCCTGGGCCTGCTGGTGGGCATCGGGACCCTGATAGGAATGGAGGAGCTGGCGTCCAACCCCCCGCGGTCAGTATGGGTGCCCCTGGGCGTCCTGCTGGGGCTGGGCATGCTGTTCGCCGTCCTCACCCTGCAGTGGCAGAGATGCTTCACCACCCTCTCCACGTCCGTGTTTGGGGCTGCAGTGATAGTTGTGGCTACGGATTATTTCGTGGAGCTCTTCGCGCTGGTGAGGTACATTTACGAGCGGGTGAAAACGGGCCCCCGGGAGCCGGTGTGCTGGACGACGTGGGTGGTCCTGGGAGCCTGGCCTGCTCTCGCCCTGCTGGGTGTTTTGGTGCAATGGAGAGTGACGGCAGAGGGCTACTCCCACACGAAGGGTGAGTCAGGGACAGACAAAGTGTTGTTTGGAATATATGACACGCTGTTCTTGTAGATTTACTGTACCGGAGAGGGAGAGAAGGTTGTATGAATGTGTGCAGCACAGCAGATGGTTCCTGTCTGTCGGTGTGCTCTTAGGCCTGTGTGACTAATGATCACAGAAACAATCGTGCAGAGCAGAGTATCAGTTCATGGAGAGGCTCTCTCTCTCTCAGTCTGTCTGTCTGTTTCCAGTACAGTAAAGTTGTGTGTGCACTGAATGGTTTATAATGTCCAACTTCTTCAAGAAAGAGTTCACCCAAACATGAAAGTTTGGCACAATTTCACCCTCATGGCATTCCAAAACTGTATGATTTCCTTTCTTCCATGGAACACATGAGACGTTTAATAGAACGTGAAAAGTGCTCTTTTGATAGTGAATAGGCTTATCAAGGGTAGGCTAATGCTATTCAAAATTGATTGAAATAAAAATAAAATTGTGATGTGGCTTAGCGCGATTATCAAATGGTAAAGGCTGCAATTTAATTAAATAAATATATGCACCGCAGATTTTAAAGCAAAGTGTGGCACTGTGTTTATTTACACACATGCAGCTTATGATCCAGTGTTTGCAGTGTTTCAGGAGCATTTATAAAGAGAAGCTTTTAAGTTAGCATGAAATGGATTTGTATTTTAAACACATTATAGATCTTATTGTGAAAATATTGTTTAATTTTCACCTTGTACGTTTTTACACCTTAATCAAAATGTCATAAATGTACCTTCTAGTGAAAATGACCCCTTCTCTCTGATGATGTATGCAGGACTTAAATCATTTATTCCACTTAAACTCACCAAACTCACAAGATCGTGTTCAACTGCATCCACATTCAAATCCACGTCTCAAAATCTTTATCAACAATTAATGCATAGAACCAAGTCTTGCCTACTTGTTTCTTTGATGATGGTCCGTTACTCACATGTATTGGACATCACAATACAGAAGAAAAGTTCTGTCGCTGTTTCAGTTTCATCATGTCTTTGTGATCCCTGTAGTGCTTCAATAAAATAAAAGCTTAATGGTTTAACATTTGAACAGTTGTACTGGGAAAAAATGTAGTAGTAGTGGTGTACTAGTAGCATGCTATTTGTCTTAAAAGAACATTAAATAGTGAAATAGTATTTCTTATTTTGTTTCAATTTTTTTATTTAATAATGTTCATTATTATTATTATTATTATTATTATGATCACAAACTTTTGAAACAAATTGGGCATTCCTACAAAAAGGCCTATCCTCTTAACTGAGCATTTAGTGACCGTGTCTGATTTCAAGGTTTTTGCAGAAAGCTGCTTTCTGAAGCATCATTTAAACCCAAAGTCGTTTTCTTTATGCCATTTAAGGTATTAAGAGAAAGTGTTACACCTAGGTTTGTGCCAGAGAACACCGCTTATGTGGCCATTTAAATTCATATGTAGGTTTTTAAAGAGTGTGTATGAGTGTAGAGAAAAACGGATAACTAAAGGAAAAGTGTGGAGAAAGCCACTTACTGGTAGATCCACATAACACCGCAAACACAGTGCAGGTAAACATGAACACCGCTTTCATGTCTTAAGCAAATTTATTGCAAAAACCAGAAAGCCGGTGTGCATGTAAACATACTCTTTCTATTCTTCACATGAACTATTGTATGGCTTCAGAGTAATATATCATATGCGTGCTGTTCGAATTAACATTTGTTTCCATTCACTTTAGAAAAGCAAACATGAAACAATCTACAATTATAATTTTTTTGTGTGTGTGTGCAGGTCATAAATGTACGTGAATGATGAAAGTTTTAATTTTTGTATAGACTAGAAATATAATGTTCAATATGTATGTTTCTGTTATGTAATGTGCGCTCTCTCTCTCTTTCTCAGTGATGATCAGTCGCCAGCAGCGGCGAGTTCAGCTTATGCGTATACGTCAGAAGGAGGAGAGGAGGGAGAGCAGCAGGAAGAAAAAGAGGAAGCAGCCGCAGAACGCACACAACACACATGCTGCCAAACCCCTGCACCCAGAGCCCGCCTACCGCAGGAAACCCAACCCTATACGACGCTTTGATGGAGATGTCCTTTCTCCTGTGAGTCCACACACACACCATCCTGCACACATACCTACTTGCTCTAACTTATTCACATATATTTCAGAGCAGGGTGGAAATTAATGGGAAAGTGAGAAAAACACCGCCAAAACTTAACATGTGACTGCAATGTCCCTGTAATGAATTCCTTGATGTTTTTGTTAACACGTTTTTTTTTTTTTTTTTTTTTTTCAGTCTAATTACTTTTTTAATTATCTGGATGGAGAATTTATTTAACCCTTTGATGCATACGATCACACCGTAATGATCACTCTAGGCTGGTCCTTGGCTCTTACAATCGCACCAGTGTGATTAGAACATTTAGTACATCATGTGATTAACTGCTAAGTTCAAATCTGCTTTTGTGCTTTGACTGGCACTGAGACAGAGAGAGAGATTTATCACAACCGTTTAGTGTTTTCAACCACATAATGTTTGTTTTAGGTTTAAGACATTTAAGTACTACCAAAAATATTTAGAGTTCTTAAAATACACACTGTTGTCTATGAAAGCAGAAAATGTATAATAAAAATTTGATAATAAAAATAATAATATTAAACCCTTTCAAACTTAAATTGATTGTTCTATTCATGTTAGAAACACATTGTGTATATCCAATACCAGTCAAAAGTTTGGAATAATTAAGATTTCTTTTTATGTTTTTGAATGAAGTCCTTATGCTCACCAAGGCAGCATTTATTTGATAAAAAGTACAATTTAAAATAACTGTGTGTGTTAGTTTGTTTGTTCCTGTTTTATTCCTGTTATGGAATATATGCCTATATGCTAATTTGGTGCTCAAGAAACATTGATTATTATTATCAATGTTGAAAACCTGCACTACCATTAAAAAAAATAAACAAACAGAAATAACTTTTATTCAGCAAGGACCTGTTAAATTGATCAAAAGTGACAGTAAACACACTTATGAAGTTGATAAATTTACCTACCTGATCTGCAGACTCTGATTCTATGCATTGCAACATAAAGTAACATGATTTTAAACGTGTGTGTTAGTTAAAAATGCCTCTTAAAAATTGTTGTGAATTTTAAACATTGAACATTTCTGACATAAATTAACTTAAATACCTACCATTGAATTCTGTTGTTCTGAAATGAAGCAAGTCATAATTACTGTATTCTAACCATAACTTAAATTTTGGTGAAACATTTTGTCCTACAAAGCTGGTCACCTGATAACCTCTGAAAGACATGCATTTACTTAAAGTAACTTTGGTGTTGTTTAATAATGTAGTAATATTTAGTTTTTTGTTCTATTTATGTGTTTTTCTCTCTGGCAGAGTTACATCCAGAGTTTTCGGGACAGACAGGTGGATGGACGTGCTTATCCAGCGGGTGGGCTGATGGCTGCGGGTCACACGAGTGTGGATATGGACTATGACTGTGGATCCAGGGTCCCTCTCACTTCTGGGGTCGGACCACATGTTCGGGTCTGACCACACTCACTTCTTCACAAACCCGGTGCTCATACGGTGCTGACCTGACCCTGGGTCCCGCACGCACAGAGGCTTGGGTCTCCTCCCCATTCAGAACTGAACAATGAAAGCACTTCTATCTAGAATACTGGATGCATCATTCCGAGACCATGGTTGAATTAAAGAGTTGCTTTCACAAACACGATTACACTAACACACTTTACCTGAACATGTGCCTGAGATGTGGCATTCTGTTCACCTAATACGGAAACCATTATGAGGTGGTTAAAAAAAAAAAAATCAATCTGGGCTTCATTCTGTCAAATTATTTTCAAAAAACGTCTGTGGTGAATTAGTGTGTTGCCCGTTCATCAATGTTTCACGATATTGCGTTTCTGTTTGTGACAAATTCATTAGTTGGTGCTGAATCTTGTCTTTGTACTACACCGCTGACTGTTATTTGGAAGTCAGCCGTTCCTCCTCTCATCGTAAAGTCTGTGGATTCCACCAGTCAGTGTCTGTACTGTGAGATCCCGCATTCCGGCCCAGGACTGTACCAAATACCGTCGAGCAGGGGTGCCTTCGAGACACCACTAAGAAACTCTCTCAGGAGAATCCAACTCCTTAGCCTTGTTTCTGAAAGGTTGTAGGGCAAAGAGCCATATTACTGCTGATCAGAGCCACCTGGTCCACTCTGGGATGCAGAGCTGAACGCCTGGTGATAAAAAGAACGAGGACAAGATGGAGGAAATGAGCGAAGATGATACTCAGGGACAGCGTGAATGTTTTGGAGTTCTGGGGAAAGAACTATAAAGTACATGGACACAGAATAATGATGCAAAAACTAGATTTGTCCCCTCGGAGGCGAGCGCAACGGATGTCACCATGAGCGTTCAGTTACTGCTGTGTATAAAACTAGTTTGCAAGTGAACATATAGGGTGTCCAGGAAGACATGATGATTAAGGAGCAAACTTCCTTCTTAAAATATCCCCACAGTCCTTTCGGACAAACTGCATGACATAAACACCCCCATTTTCCTTTCCACAATGTGTTTTCAGGCCCATCTTCATACAGACAATTGAAATGAGTATTTTCTGCCATGGTGTCTCTCTTTCTCTTTTTTTTATTTTATTCTGCAAAAGCAGAAAATCTATGTTATGTACATAAAATGCACATTTAGTATATCCATTTCAACATGGCCACTCATATTTATTAGATATTGTTTTATTTCTAATTAATTGTTTTTCAAGGGATCCCGAGTCCCGACAGGTGAATGGATGGTGGTATTTATTAGTTTGTTTGGTTTTACATTCATAGTCATGTTTTCTTTATAACTTACCATCTGATAACAGTGTAGTCTTAAAGACAGAAAGTCTTCATGCAATGAAACCTTTGACAATCTGACATCGATTTTTGTTAGTTTTTTTGGACACTGTACAACAGCATGTGTTTGTATGGGCCTGGTTATTATGGTAAACTCTGTGAATTCACTGTGTCTCTTGTGATCTGTGATTCATCTCTATTTCTGTCTGGGCATATTTATACTCATGTATAGGTGAACAGACACACAAAAACACACAGAAAACATTAATGGAATGTGTTGGCTTGGGTATCTTTAATTATTTTTTTCTTCTGCTTGGCATCATCCTCACAGTTCTCTTTATCATTTTATGTTATCGAAGTCTGCTTTCTTCTTCTGCTCCATTTACTGCACTCACTTTACTGTTTCTGTCCTTCTTTTACCGTATCTGAAACTTAAAGTTTAATCTACCTTTCATTATTCCAAACTGACATATAGGCTATAACTGGACTAAAAATGCTTAAAAATACAGATTTAAAAAAATGTGATCGCTCTCTTCTCCCGCTCATGCAGATGTGCTCATATCACTTTTAGGATGTGTGGAAAAACAAAAGAAACTACAGATTAAGAAAAACTGTCCTAAAGGTTTTATTTTTTATCTTGGTTTGATTCTTTGGTTGCAGCTCCTTATCCGAGGTTTACATGTCCTGCTGGTGTTGTGTAGATTCACTCACCACCTGTAAGGGGCAGTAGACTGATTTAATTTCAAAGATAGACTTCATCAGCTCTTTGTCGACAGGCAGCAGGAAATCACTCCTGCAAAGCATTTCCCCCCCCATTTTATTTATTGGTTTATAGTATTTAAGTACTGTAATCAAATATTTTAATAGCGCATCTAATATTGCAAAGGATGTTGAGGTTATATACGGGAGGGAAAGAATGAAGACGACAGCATTGGGATGGACTGTGTGTGTGTGTGTGTAAGTGTGTGTGTGTGTGTGTGTGTGTGTGTGTGTGTGTGTGTACACGTATCACACCTCCCCATCACGCGTCTCAATGGTCTTGATCAGGACAGTTTTCTTTGAGTGCATTTCAGATGCTCTCTGTTGGTGCTCTGGACTCGTCTCTGTTGAAAATTGTTTAATTAAAAAAAAATATATATATACACTACCATTTTAGTAACACATATATTTTACATACATAGATTTTAGTAACACTTTACAATAAGGTCCTATTAGTAAACATTAGTTAATTCATTAACTAAGAATGTGGAATAAATTTGTTAGTCTTTCTTAATCTTTTAAAACTTTTTTTAGTTAAAGTTATCTCAGTTCCATTAACAGATACAACTTTTCATTTTAGTAATGTATAAAATGTTGAAATTAACATTTAAGTGAGATTAATAAACATTTTAGATGTATGTTTCATTGTTAGTTAATGTTAACAGAAGGAACCTTATTTGCAAAGTGTTACCAACATTATTTATCACTTATGTTGAAAATAGTACTGCTTAATATTTTTGTGGAAACCTTTATGCTTTTTTTGAGGATGCATTTTTCAGGATTCTTTGATCAATAGAATGGTTAAAAGACTAGCATTTATTTGAAAAATTTTTTTTTTTTTTTTTTTTTTTTTTAGAAACCAAACAAAAATTTGCTTCTGCTGAATAAAATAGTTTATTACTGTCAAAAAATGTACCAACCACAAATATTATAAATATTAACATTAAATTATACTACCTGTTTCCCCCAGGTTTCTCAGACAAGGCTTACGCCTAGTCCAGACTAAAATGTAAGTCTGAGCTGTTTCAACTGAAAGAAACTTGCGCTAATTGATTTTAAAATATATCAGTGCCTTTGTTTTGTCTCAAGATGGACACCAGGGGGCTGTTTCATAAAACAAGTTTACCAAATAAGCCAGGCTTATTTCAGTTAGTCTGCCTTATTTTGAACCAAATCAAGCCTGGCTTATTTGGTAAACTTGTTTTATGAAACAGTCCACAGTAATGTTTTTGTCTAAGGCACGTTTATAAAAATTACTTGAATGTCCTAAATGAACTATGGCCTAATCCTGGCTTAATCTAAGTCCTGTCTGTGCCTTTAACTTTTTTAACTTTACCTCATGTTTTGTAATTAATAATAATAATTATTTTATTTGAAATTATTCACAAGGCACAAATTGCAGGAATCTGTGCAGGTAGGTACAATGCCTTAGTGGCATCTGAGGAAACACATCTGCAACATTTTTAGTCTATCACAAGGTTTCCATCTTACCTCTAAAGTTTAAGGTGGAATATGACTGCATGGGCATCACAATCCTTTAATGTGAGAGAGGAAGAAAAGTAAAAAGTAAGAAAAAACCATCAGAATAAGCAGAAAGGGTGGAGAATGTTAAAAACAAGAAGGACAAATCTTTTTCGTTTCCTTTGTACCTGCTCTCCTCTCCTTCCAGCAGCTTCCTGTAGGTGGCGATCTCCACATCCAGGGCCATCTTAATATTGAGCAGGTCCTGATATTCTCGCAGGTGACGTGCCATCTCATCCTTCATGTTAGCAATCTCTGCCTCCAGCCTGGTGATGTTGTCCTGGAAAGCACCGGCCTCACGACCGTGGCGATCCTCCATATCTCTCATCTGCCTCATGAGAGACTCGTTCTACAGAGTGAGAAACAAAGAGATGAATTCCACATGGAGAAAGACAAAGAACATGTATGTCCACATCAGACAGAACAGATAAACATACAGTGCCCTTGAGGGAGTCGATCTCACAGGTGTAGGACTGGATCTGGTGTCTGAACTCCATGGACTCCAGCTTGGATTGTTTGAGAGCCTCGTTGTTCTTGCTCACTGCCTGGTTAAGATCTGACACCTGATGGTGAAAATACAACAATCAACAGGTTTCCCTTTCAGTTATCTCACACAGTTCACCAGTGTTATGGAAGCTACTTTCCCAGTGAAAGAGAAACTGCCTTCAAAAAAGTGCTTATAAATTTCTTGGTATGCAATATTACTGCCAGATTTTGGTCTTTTTTCAACTTTTTTCTTTCAATTAAAGCAAGTTTTGTATTTCTTTTTTGACTCTTATTGATCATAGGCCTCACTGATCTGAGCTTATTTATTTACATTACATTACATTTAGTTACTTTGCAGATGCTTTTATCCAAAGTGACTTACAATTGGGGAATACATAAAGCGATTCTTCTTAAAGAGGCAAACAGACAGAGGAAGTGCTCGTAATACAAAGTTTCAGGCATTGTTCAAATATAAGCTAGAAATGGAAGGAATAAATAAAGAGAAAGACAAAGTTTTTAGTTTTTTCAAGTCAAGTTGCATCAAAAGAGACGAGTTTTCAGCTGTCGCTTGAAAATTGTCAGGGATCCAGCATTCCGGATAGGGGTGGGAAGATTATTCCACCAGCCAGGAACAGTGAACGAGACTGTTCTGGAAAGTGATTTTGAGCCTCTCTGTGATGGTACCACGAAGCGTCGCTCACTAGCAGATCTCAGACTTCTGGATGGGATGTAGATTCGTAATAGTGAGTTGAAGTAGGTGGGTTCTGAGCCTGTGGTTGTTCTATATGCAAGCATCAGTGTCTTGAACTTGATGCGACCCGCAACCGGTAGCCAGTGCAAGGAGATAAAGAGAGGTATAACATGGGTTCTTTTGGGCTTGTTGAAGACCAGTCGTGCCGCTTATTCAACTCAGTTTTTGAGTGAAAAAAGCTATATGGATTATTTTGGCAATGTACACTCAAAATTGAGCCAAATAAACTCCGATCAGTGGGACTTATGATCAATAAGAGTCAAAACAGAAATACAAAACCTGTTTTAATTGAAGGAAAACAAGTTGTGAAAAAGATTGAATGCAATATTTCACAATAATATAGGCAGTCTATTTTTGACTGGAAACACCACAAGTGTAACAAGGTTGGGGGGGGGGGGGATCCAGTACAAAACAGTACAAAAAGTAACAAAAAAGTATTGGAAAGAAAGTTCTTATACCCTGTGTGAGCAAAGTCTGTAAGTTTTAGTCTAATGTGATAACATTAACTATCATTTTCAGGAAAAAGATAATCTTTTCTGGGTTACATTGATCAGAACACAACATAAGGGCTAAAAAAAGTAGGATTTAAGTCACAACTTACAGTGTTCAAAAGGGACGAGGCATCCAAGAGTATAAATTTATTAGCGTTGCTTGAGACACTTTGGGTATACCTTGCCAGAGACGAGACTCTGACAGGTATCTTAAGTCAGGTGCATAGGAGAGTGTATAAAATACAGCTGTGATGCCTAATGATGAAAATGCAAAGGTCAAAAATCAATAGGTTCTTTTTTTCTCTTCTTCTGTCTCACCTTTGACTTGTACCAATCCTCAGCCTCTGCGATGTTCTTTGCAGCGATGCCCTCATACTGAGCACGGATGTCCCTCAGGGCAGCAGTCAGGTCCGGTTTGGACATGTCCATCTGGATTTGGACCTGAGTCTCTTGCATCTGGGCCTGCAACTCACGAATTTCCTACACAGAGAGAAAGAAAAAGCTTGTGTGTATGTGTTTGTGCTTGTTTTAATAAAGCAGCATGGCATTGCTGATAGGACTAGTGGCAGGACTAATCTCAAACATCCACAGCTGGCCCTGAAACAGAGGCTTGTCATGCTGTTTTAAAGTAGCTGTGTAATCTCCAGAAACAGATGCAGCTCTATAATAGAGCTCTGAGATGAGATTCACTCAGCTCAGCAGTGTTGGGGAAGCTACTTTGAAACTCTAGCTTTTAAAGCATTAAGCTATTTGTAATTGAAAACTACAGTGAAGCTACTTCTTTTGGGGTGACAAAATCTACACTACACATTACTAACTAAAACCCACTTTATCTTAGGCATCTTTAACTACTGTACTACTATGTAAACATAATTGTGTGGTACAATGTATTTACTGTGTTCTAAACACTTTTGTTGTTACTGAGATGGAATACGTTAAGGTTAGGAATGGGTTTCATGGTATGGTAGGGTTTAAGAATGGGTTTAGGGGTGGGGTTGGGTCAACAGTATAACTATAGATGTAATTACATTAATGTATTTTAAAATGTAAGTACAATGTAAAAACATCTATGTACATAATACAAAAAAGCAACATTTGGTTACAACATTGAACAAGAATAGGTACATTTATATGAAATACAAAAAAAAAGTAAACCTCATATTACTCATATTACTACCATTAAAAAGTTTGTGGTGAGTAATGTTTATTTTATTTTGGAAGTAATTACTTTTACTTAGTAATGCAATTTATTTATGCACTAAACTGAGAAAAAGTGACAGTAAATACATATCTGATGTTACAAAAGATTTCTATTTCAAATAAACTCTTTTGAACTTTTAATTCATCAAAGAATCATGAAAAAAATGATCAAAATTTCCATTAAAATTACTAATAAGAATTATCGTGCTACAGAAGACTGTAGTGGCTGCTAAAAATTCATCCATCACAGAAATAAATTACATTTTAAAATATATTAAAATAGAAAACTGTAATAGTATTTATTTAAAAATGTACTGAATTTTTTGATTAAATAAATGCATCCTTGGTAAGCATAAAATACTTTCAAAAACATAAAAAAAATCATTCCAAACTTTTGAACAGTAGTGTAACTGAGTCTAAAATGTCGTGACAAATAGGAGAATTTAACTAAATATTGCATTACAAAAAGAGTTGTAAATGTCATACATGGTCCTAAGTAAAGAGACTCAAATAATTTATTGAATCATTTAACATTTTTCAGGAGAGATGAACTTGCATGAGCTGTCTAACACACTGATTCACTAAAATGAACTGAATTTTCAAATCTAAATATTAAAATGAAGCATTTTGAGTCTGACTCACTGATTGTCTCATGGATCAGCCTTAGCAATACTACAAATAAATCACTGAATAATTTTTTGACTGAAGAAAGTGATTAATACCAGACTTTTTATGAGATGTTACATTTTAAGTTGCTTTGGCTGTAGTCTGTGTTTTACAACATTTTATTGGCACACAATACAAATGAAACGTCCTTAAATGTGCTAACCTCCTCATGGATCTTCTTAAGGAAAGCAATCTCTTCTTGGAGAGTCTCTATACGTCTTTCCAGATCCAGGCGGGCCAAAGTGGCAGCATCCACATCCTGAAATTGGATGTAATATCAAAATAAAACTAAGCCACATTTTATTATTCATAACTGAAGAGAAAATAAAATAGAATGGAATTCAAGAGAGGGGGTTTTGTGCTTTAGGGGACTCACCGCTCTGAAAGCAGACAGATTATTCTCTGCCTCTTCCCTCAGTGCAATCTCCTCCTGAAGCCTGGCGAGAAGAAGAGGGAGAATGGGAGAAGGGAGTTATGTATCTCATATTTATTACAGCCGGCCTATTTCCTTTCCTTTTATAGACTGAAGGTTTACAGCAACCTCACACAAAGCTTTTCCCGCTGGAAGATGGAGTGGGGCCAGCACATTTAGGCTGACTAACTCCTGAGTAGGAAGTAAAGTTAGACTATTGTAAACAACATGCTTGAAAGGACAATAGCTTCCTTTATAAAGGCAGTTTCCTTAAGCCTTTAATAACCTCTCTAGGCCTGATATAGCATTTTATTTCGCTCATAATTGGTTGGTAGACCAGATGAAGTCATGCTTAATAATTTCTTAGCTTGATTACTACAGAGACAGGCAATTTGAAACTCTTTTCAGCATTAAATAAAGAACACATTAGAACTCTCCAGTGACCCTGAAACACCTGTGCCCAGCGGTCTCTCAGTGGTCTATCAAACTGATTATGTAGATTATCTTCCTGTCCAACTGCTTTTGATTGTCCATATTGAGAAGACTGTCCCTACAGTGGCCCAATAGTACATAATGCATCAAAATCTCCATAACACAACGAAATCGCCACAATACAACGTATAGAACTAATTTTGTTGTGTTGTGCTCATTTGGTGGCTTGTTTCCATTGTGTTGTGTTAATTTCATTGTGTTGCGACTTGTTTTCATTGTGTTGCGGTTTGTTGCTGTTGTGTTGTGTTAATTTTGTTATGTTGTGGCTTGTTGCTGTTGTGTTATGTTAATTTCGTTGTGTTGCGGTTTGTTGCTGTTGTGTTGTGTTAATTTTGTTATGTTGTGGCTTGTTGCTGTTGTGTTATGTTAATTTCGTTGTGTTGCGGTTTGTTGCTGTTGTGTTGTATTAATTTTGTTATGTTGTGGCTTGTTTCCATTGTGTTGTACAAATTTCATTGTGTTGCAGCTTGCTTCCGTTGTGTTGTACAAATTTTGTTGTGTTGCGACTTGTTTCCATTGTGTTGTGTTAATTTCATTGTGTTGCGGCTGTTGCTGTTGTGTTGTGTTAATTTTGTTTGTGGCTTGTTTCTGTTGTGTTGTGTTAATTTTGTTATGTGGCTTGTTTCTGTTGTGTTGTGTTAATTTTGTTATGTTGTGGTTTGTTGCTGTTGTGTTGTGTTAATTTTGTTATGTTGTGGCTTGTTTCCATTGTGTTGTGTTAATTTCGTTGTGTTGCGGCTTCTTGCTGTTTTGTTGTGTTCATTGTGTTATGTTGTGGCTTGTTGCTGTTGTGTTGTGTTAATTTTGTTATGTTGTGGCTTGTTGCTGTTGTGTTGTGTTAATTTTGTTATGTTGTGGCTTGTTTCTGTTGTGTTGTGTTAATTTTGTTATGTTGTGGCTTCTTGCTGTTGTTTTGTGTTAATTTCGTTGTATTGTGGCTTGTTTCCATTGTGTTGTGGCTTGTTTTCATTGTGTTGTGCTAATTTCGTTGTATTGTGATTTGTTTCTGTTGTGTTGTGGCTTGTTTCCGTTGTGTTGCGGCTTGTTTCTGTTGTGTTGCGGCTTGTTTCCATTGTGTTGCGCTTGTTTCCTTTAGGTTGTGGTAATTTCATTATGTTGTGGCTTGTTTCCGTTGTGTTGCGACTTGTTTCCATTGTGTTGTGCTAATTTTGTTGTGCTGCGGCTTGTTTCCGTTGTGTTGTTGTGGAGATTTCGTTGTGTTGTGCACTACTGGGGCACCATACTATTCTGGACAAAGTAATTTTTTCCAAACTTTCCAAAAGACACTTAATGAAATAAATTACCGGTACATGCTTTTAATATAGCAGAACTCATTCAATAAAGAAATGGCTATAAAGCAATATTTTCAATACATGAAACAAATTTAATTTTAACTGGTCACTTTTCTCTCCTCCATTTGTTAAACAGCTCACAAGAGTAACAAGTGCTCCTGTTGCTGTGATATAGACTTCACGTTGTGTTATGTGTGAGTGCGATGCTTGTATTTCTCTCAGATTATGTTATCTTCACTGTCTGGGGCAGCAGAATGTGTGTGAGGTGTTTGCTATGGGGAGAGATCATGTTCATTCCCCTGTTGGCACTGAATGACTCTGGATTGTTATGTAATGCACTGTGTGTTTCTAAATATGAAACTCAAGAGTGGGTTGACAGCTTCAGTACCACAAAGAATACATGAATATAATTTGCATGTATTTTTTAATAATCAAATAACATATGTTTCCAAGTGTACTCCTTTAAGCCCCTCTTTCTTTTGTATCATGCTAAAAAAAAGTTTCAACAAGTCTAAGCTGGTTTGCTGGCCTGGCCAAGATGTTCTTCAGATGATCTTTTTGGACTCCCTGTCTGGCCAAAAGTCTTAAATATAAAGGTTCTTTATTAGCATTGACGGTTCCATGAAGTGGAAAAGGTTCTTTAGATTATTAAAATGTTCTATCAGTAAGAAAAAAATATATTTTAAGAGATGTTAACTGAAAGGTACTTTGGGGAAGACAAAATGGCTCTTCTGTGACATCATTGCAAAAATTCCTTTTTGAACCTTTATATTTAAGAGTGAAGCAACAAATTTCTCGTAGCCTAACCACCTGGAAAGTGCCCAAGACCCATCTAAAACAAGCCAGACCACCCCAACTAGACTGTCAAACCAATTTAGGCTAGTTTAAGATGTTTCTTCCAGTAGAGATTCATGCTTCATGCATCTCACCTGAGTTTCAGTTTCTGCAGGTCATCTGCCAAGTTATCCCGCTCCACCTCCACACGTGATCTATGACTGGTGACCACATCAATCTCTCTTCTCAGCTCCCTCATCTCATCCTCATACAGGTCAGCGATCCGTGTGGGCTCCCGCCCCCTCAAGCGCTCCACCTCAATCACCAGCACCTGGTTCTGGTGCTCCAGCGTGCGGACCTTCTCAATGTAGTTGGCAAATCGGTCGTTTAGGTGCTGAAGTTCAGCTTTCTCATTGGTGCGTGTTTGGAGAAACTCCTGGTTGAGCGCGTCGGCCAGGTTGAAGTCCAACGTTTCACCCATGCCACCATAGGAGCGGGTATAGCCCGCAGACAAGTTGGGCATACTGTAGGAGGAGGCTCGATAATTGGAGAATCCAGGAGAGGAAGTGGAGGATTTGCTGACCTCGTAGACTCTGGAGCTGACCCGAGAACTGCCGGACCCCCCGGTGGAGGCTCGGCCGAACATTGCACGGGACATTGGTGGTGTCAGGTAGCCAGGACCACCAAACATTCGACGGTATGATGAAGTGGATGAGGAAGAGGCGTAGTTGCTCATGTTGGAGCACAAGAAGGACAGACCAGATGAATACAAACACCCTCTGGAGAGGACAGAGACAGAATGAGCGCATGGCATGCTCATCTGTGGCTATTTGTAGGCTTCTGCCCCCTCCCTTCCATCTACCCCAAACTACTTCAGCCCACTTTCTCTCTCCCATACTATCTTCTCCATCCTACCCCTAACAAATCATTTCTCCCATCCTATCTCTTTCACTCACTGCCCAGCTGTTCCAACTTTTGGCACAAGAATATTGAGCTGATTGACTATGAACTGAAAGCGAGAACCAATGCCCCTCACCACAGTGGTGATCTCATCTTTGAAACTTAGCTGACTCTCTGGTCCAGACCAGCAAGCTTGGGAAATGACAAGTATGATTTTTTTAGTCCTTGTTTTAATTAAAGGGATAGTCAAAGCAAAATGAAAATGGTGTCATCATTTACTCACCCTCGTGTAATTCCAAACCTGTAAGACTTCCTGTCTTAAATAAATAAATAAATACATGTCAAATGATGTTTTAGACCCCATCAACTTTAATATATGCCAGGTTCATGAAGTCAACTAAAAAGTTAACTAAAACTAAAATCATAAAAAATAATCATTAAAACATTTAGATAAAATAAAATAAAATCTTATTTTATTTCAGTTGGTTGCCAATTTCTTAATTTTATTTAGTTTATCCTGATGTACTAAAATAACTAAAAATAAAAAATAAATTAAAAAAATGATATAGACATATTTGAAAAGATTAAACAAAACTAATAAAAATGACTAAAACACACAACAAAACTGCTAAAACTAACCAACATTAAATTGGAAACGGAAAAAAATCCAAATAAATACTCAAAATTCTAAATATTAACACAAACTATAGTAGTATCTCAACGATACTACAACAGTGTTGGGGGTAAGGCATTACAAGTAACGCGAGTTACGTAATAATATTACTTTTTTCAAGTAACTAGTTAATTTACAACTTTTTAAAATATCTGAAAATATCTTTTTCAAAAAAGTAACGCTTTTTCTTTTTCCCATTTATTGAATAGTTATTGAAAAACTAACTGACTTTTTCCCATAAAATAATAATTAACAAAAATTAACAATCTTTAACTGAAATAACGTTCTCAAAAAAACCTAAATAATTAACAAAAATTAACAATCGGCGCATCACACACATGGGGTTATCTGACGGAGAGACGCAAAGCAGTTTAAAGCAGAGTCCTGCACCGGTCCTGTTTAATAAACGTTGTGTGACAGTTTAGGGAAATACAGTACTTAACAGAACACCTCACACACATTATCCCACAGCAGCATTCATTTAATTCTCTACCAGACAGAACCGTTTAACATAAAGAGGAGTCGCGACCCGAACCGCACACGCATGCACCGGTCCTGTTTGCTATCTACAACATCAGGTAGGCAAACTTATTCATTTTCTCGTGTAACACAAGAATCAAACCAACATTAGGCATTATTTCTAAGTTGGTGCTTTGACGAAAAACAGACACGCAGAGTGATAATTAACAGAAAAAAAAGTGAGAACGTGATCCTTTCTGTAAACAATACAAAACTTGGCCTTTAACTCTGCCAAACTTTAGAACAAATATGCATAGGCTAAATCACATCATAAACACGCTTATAATTCTTCATAAATAAAGAAAAGAACATATTCAAATATGAGTCTTTACTGCGATTGTCGTTAATTGAATTTCAATCATTAGTCATAATTCATTAGATGATTTATGCGCGGCTGTTCATGGAAAAGAGCAAGACACGACAATACCATGATTATGGTTAAATAAGAAAAAAGACTCAATATAACGAAATTAGGCTACATTTATTTTCATATTAATATCTCAACACACCATTAGATTACATTATCGAACTTGTGTAATTTATTAGCATGCGTTAATTTTGTGTTGCTAAACGTTTGCATAAGTTAAATTATGCAAGTCTTTCTTTGGCCTTCGCTCTGGATGATGTTGATTCTGCTAAACTTCCAAACTAAACTTATAAAAACTAAATAAAAATGTGTTCACAAAATAAAAACTAAACTAAAACTAACAAAAATATTAATTAAACTAATAAAAACTAAACTGATTTTATAGCAAATTTGAAAACGATATTAAAATAAAACGAATTTAAAAATGTAAAACATAATAACCTTGGTGTGAACTCTGTTACATTTGACTAAATGTGAATGTGCTTTAATTCTCCCACTCGAAAAAACTATTTAGTATTCATCAAAATGAATTAAAACAGTGAAATGAAACTCAGAATATGACACAAACCTGAAAATTAAATATGTTAAACAACACAAATTATCTAATATTTTATTAACCAATGTTTTGCTGCTGACCTTTGTGATCAGTTCAATCATACTAAAGAAAAAATGACTTTAGATAAACTAACAATTGTGCTTCATTGTTTTTTATTGCTGAAGAGTGTTGAACTTCTCCTGCGCTCTACTCTTCACACGTGAATTTACTTTTACTTCAGCCTGAGGTTTATTCATTACACTTTTTGGTGTGAAAGGGCTTTACATTTGCTATAATTACAACTTCTTTTATTAAAAACAATCAAGCCCTGCTTATTAAAAACAATCAAGCCCTGCTCAACGCAAAAGTAACGTAACACATTATTTCCTAAAAAAGTAACTAAGTAACGTAATTAGTTACTTTTTTAGGGAGTAACGCAATATTGTAATGCATTACTTTTAAAAGTAACTTTCCCCAACACTGTACTACAATAACACTGGTATGGACAAAAGCATATCGAACTTCATCTTTCTTTTTAAAATATGTTCTTTTGCAGCAAGTCAGCAGGTTTGGAAAGACATGAGGGTAATGATGACAGAATTTTCCTATTAGGTTGAACTATTCCTTTAATTTCAAATGCAAAAGGCCACTTTGAGAATAAAATCATTCCTCAAAGATGTCTCATTTGTTTATGAGAAAAATTAAAAAGCATTCACATTGGAATTCCATAAATTACCACACTGATGTCACTGCATCGCTCTGTCATTTGTAAATGTCCTGATAACAGCTTGAGATGTGAAAATGTCACATTCTAATATTGTTAGTGCAGCACCTAAAGCTGGTAAACAGATGAGCACAGATTGAAGAGAAGGTTTATTTAAGCTGCCTTAAAAAGGAAAGGCATGAACAGTAGAGGAGAAGATGCAACACTGTGTACCTTCTCTGGAAGCAGCAGGGGAGATGATCCTCTCCTCCTGCGTTGGTAAACTCATTGCGTCATTATTGACAATGGCATTTCCCATGTCACTACTGAAGGAGAGCAGATTTAAGAAGTTTCAACACACCCCTGAATAATATAATATAATATAACAATAAAAGTACCTATCCCTCTGGAAGATATCTTTAAAGCTCAAAAGTCACATATTTCATATGATTTAGAGACATGGTGGAGTTTGTTTGAAGTGGCAAACAATGAACCAGGGGTCTTCTATGTTTATCAGGCCAAGGACTCTCTTTAGTGGGCATGATGGAGAGCAGGGATTCCCTGTTACATACTGTATAAAACTCAGTGTTGCATATAAAGTCTTGCCTAAAATCACATCTAGTAGCCTATATTACTGCATATACTGTGTGTAATTCATTGCAAAGTAATTAAAATATTTATATACTTATAATTGTTATTTTAGTTTTATTTAACACATTTTACTGTGGGAGGGACCATTTACCTTAACTTGGTTGACATTAAAGGAATATATATATATTTAAAAAAAATCTAATTTACTCACCCTCAGGCTATCCAATATGTAAATGAGTTTGTTTCTTCATTGGAACAGGTTTGGCGAAATTTAGCATTACATCACTTGTTCACTAATGGATCCTCTGCAGTGAATGGGTGCCGTCAGAATGAGAGTTCAAATAACTGATAAAACATCACAATAATCCACAAGTAACCGACATGACTCCTGTCCATCAGTTAATGTCTATTTCTTTCCTGATTCAGACGAGATTACTTTTTCACTGGAGAAAGCAATTAGAGGACTCATATTTTAGCCAGAAGCAATTGGTTTGCAGTTAAAACATCTTAATGATGGATTTGTTCATTCCAAACACACAGCTTTTTACTTCATAATATGTTAACTGATGGACTGGAATCATGTAGATTACTCATTGTAATGTTTTTATCAGCTGTTTGGACTCTCATTCTGACGGCACCCATTCACTGCGGAGGATCCACTGGTGAACAAGTCATGCAATTTTAAATTTCTCCAAATCTGTTCTGATGAAGAAACAATCTCTACATTTCGGATTGCCCAGGGGTGAGTCAATTTAAATTTTTGGTTGAACTATTCCTTTATTTCTGGGTAAACTTAAAGGGGTGGTTGACTGTTTTTTTTCTATGCTTGATTTTGTTTATGGGGTGCAGTCTAACATGTGTTAATGCTTCGTAAAAAAAAAAAAAAAAAAAAAAAAAAAACTATTTTTCACATACTGTAATTTACCTTTATTCTACACTGCTCTTTCCCTTCATTTACTGCTTTTATTAAGCCCCTCCCTCAGAAATACATCTGGGCTCAGATTGGTTAGCTGCTCCAGTGTGTAGTGATTGGCTAAACCGCCTCGTCTGAACGTCCCGCCCCTCAGCTCAGCTCATGTGCTCTGGTTGTATTGTAAACAATGGCGTTGTCTATATTGCTTATCAATTTGAGCCCAATTGAGACGCAGAGAATATTAGTGAAGAGGATCGCGCAGAACCTGTGCAAGCAGGGCTCTTAACGGTATGTTTGTTTGTTGTTGTCTCATACTTTTATATACGCTGTTATTTGTAAATGCTACTGCTTCTGTTAGCTTTTAATATACGGTTTTATCATGATTAAAGCTTTAATACAGTACGACAACCGCACGCGCGTCCATGTCTATCACTTCTCATTGCTATGTGAAAATAAGTGTATAAATGGAACAGTTCATTGTTGGAGCTGAGCTGACCATCTGAATGAGAGAGAGAGACACGTGAGGAAGAGTATTAAGAACCTCTGCTTTAGAACATTGATTTTGAAACTTGTGAATTCATTAGAATCGTCAGAAGACAGAATCGTGATTCATATATGAATAGTTCCCTGTCGATACTCCACTCGTACTGCGTCTTGATAAAGACGCATGTGGGAAAAAGCCTTTTTTCTCCTGAACTGAAGTCTTATTCAATCACGCAGTGAAACTGCACGACTATTGGTTCGTGCAGTGGTAAAAAACGGACCAATGGGTCGGCAGCGGAGCTGCACGAACCTATGGCGACGATTCCCGCCAGATCCCGCCAGATCCCGCCAAAATGGGCGGGGCATCTGGCTATATAAGCGGTTGTTTCGCCATAGGATCCTCAGATTTCTTCTCCTTCAGCGACGACGACTTCGTCTACACTGACCCAGAAGCCTACTCGCCGTTGACACGCCTCGCAGCTGGACCCAGCGACCTCGATCTGCTCGGCTGATCCGCCTTTTCTACGCGCCCCAGCATCGCAGCAGTTCCGGTCCCGTTCGCTGCCGCCATCCGGCGATTATCACGTAAGTCTCTAAAAGAGCAAATCGGCGTTCTAATGCCGTGCCGTCACTGCGGCTCGTGCAGGTCTCCCCTGCACGCCGATGACGGTCACAGCGAGTGTGTTTCCTGCTTGGGGAAATCCCATGCAGATGCCGCGCTCGCTGGCTCTGATTGTTCTCACTGCGAGAGCATCAGTCTCGCCTCTCTGCGCTCGCGGATCGCTTTCTTTTCAGAGAGCGACCCCGCCCCTCGCGCCCTCCCGTTTTCTTCCTCCCAGGGACCTGTGAGGAAAAAACAGCAGGGCAGAGGTTCTCAGCGCCCGGTTGAGAGCGAGCTCACGCCGGCTCAGATCCCGCGTGCCTCGCTTTCGCCACACAGAGAGGTGTCTCCCGTCCTTTTTTCCCAACCTGACCAGCGTCCCTCTGCAAGCGTGAGCGATCTGGTCTCGTTCGGGGGAAGTGACGATGAGCTGGCCGATGACAGCATGTCACTGGTAGCTTCAGATGCTGAGGAGCTGTCGGGCTCAGTGACTGACCCCGCCCCCTCAGGTTTGCCCGCGCCCAGCGCCGCCAAAGCCGGGATGGATGCCGAACTTTTCCGTGTCCTCTCAAAAGCGGTTGAAGAGCTGGGTTTGGAGTGGTCTCCACCAGAGGAGCCCTCTCGCAGCCGTCTGGATGAGTGGTTTCTGCCGGGGCGCCGTCAGGCCCCTCAGCAACGACCATCGCCGTTCTTCCCTGAAGTTCACGACGAGCTCACGAGATCTTGGCGCTCCCCTTACTCTGCCCGCCTCCGTACTTCCGCTTCATCCGCCCTCACTACGATTGACGGCGCTGAAGAAAAGGGATATGAGAGGATGCCTCAACTGGATGAGTTAGTGGCTGCACATCTTTGCCCACCCACTGCCATAGGCTGGAAGGCGAAGGCCAGTCACCCGTCCAAGCCATGCAGGACCACTTCAGCGCTCGCTGGACGCTCCTACGCTTCAGCTGGACAGGCGGCTTCGGCGCTCCACTCTATGGCGGTTCTCCAGGTCTATCAGGCCAAGCTCCTCTCTGCCGTAGATGAGTCTGAGCCTGATCCTGCGACTCTCAGGGAGCTGAGAAGCGCAACGGACCTGGCTTTGCGAGCCACCAAGACTACCGCCCAAGCCATAGGAAGGTCTATGGCCAGCCTGGTAGTGCTCGAGCGCCACCTGTGGCTCACGCTGACGGAGATCAAGGACGCGGACAGGGTCTCCTTCCTTGATGCTCCAATTTCCCCCAGCGGCCTCTTTGGACCTGCGGTGGAAGGATTCGCTGAGCGCTTCACAGAGGCACAGAAGGCGTCACAGGCTATGCGACACTTCCTGCCCAAGCGCTCCAGCCCAGCAGCTGCTCAGAGTCGCCCCAGGACTGCGCCGACTCAGCAGCCCGCGAAACCTGCACCTGCCGTTTCCGCCCCTCAGCCTGCTAGGACTCAGCAGCCGCGAGGGCGTTCACGCTCAGCCAGACTCCACCCCCCTCCGAAGCGCCAGGGCCCCCGACCCAAGATAGCGTTGGACCCTGCGCCTCCGGCGTCCTCCTGATCTGCAGGACAGGAAGAGGAGAGGGTCGAGTCCCGCCACGGCTGGACCGCCCACCAAAAGGCCTCTCGTGAGAAACCTCTTGGCACCCCGTTTTCTTCCGGGTGCAGAGGGAATTGTGTTTGTTGCTACAGGGTCCGTACAAGCGCCCATGCAACCGTCCGCTGACAAACATTCTCAAAAAGAGAGCAATTTTCCTCTTCCGTCCCTCACGAGTGCCCTGCCTCCGTGCAGCCGGCCACTCGAGTTTATCCAACCCCTTGCCACGCGGGCCGAGGCCTGGCAGGCCATCCCCGGAGTGTCAGAGTGGGTTATGGGGATAATAAAACGAGGTTATTCACTCCAATTCGCTCGAAGACCCCCGCGTTTCAGCGGCGTGGTCTCCACCTCGGTGCAGGGCGAGAACGCTCGCGCATTCCTCCAGCTTTGAGCGAGTCAGGCTTTTACAGCCGTTACTTCCTCGTCCCCAAAAAGGATGGTGGCCTCCGGCCCATCCTCGATCTCAGACGCCTGAATCACGCCCTCATGAGACGGCCGTTCAGGATGATCACGCTGAAGCAGATCCTCTCGCAGATTCGCACAGGGGACTGGTTCTGTTCTCTGGACCTGAAAGACGCATACTTTCACATCCAGATAGCCCCCCATCACAGACGATTCTTGAGATTCGCCTTCGAGGGAGTGGCTTACCAGTACACGGTCCTACCCTTTGGGCTGTCTCTGGCCCCCCGTACTTTTACGAAGTGCATGGACGTGGCTCTTTCCCCTCTGAGACAGATTTACTTTCACACAGAACCCTCATCCTCAGCCACTTAGAGCGCCTGGGGCTCAGGGTCAGTTTCGCCAAAAGCGCACTGTCTCCCAGCCAACGAGTATCGTTCCTGGGTACAGTTCTGGACTCAGCTCGCATGAGAGCGGTGATAGCGCCAGAACGCGCTCTGGCCATTCAGAAACTCGCGGCCACCTTCAAGAGCGACACCGCTCGCCCACTCAAAGTGTTTCAGAGAATGCTGGGCCTTATGGTTGAAACGCAACCATACGCTGGTTGAAACCACGGGTTCCACACAACGCATGGCGTCACGGACGCTTGCATATCAGGGTGAATCAGGCCTGTGTGACAGCCCTGACCCCCTGGAAGAACCCACGGTGGATGAAGAAGGGCGTGGCCATGGGGTTGGTCCACACCAGGAAAGTTGTCACGACAGACGCCTCCAACACAGGTTGGGGGGCTCTGTGCGAAGGCAAACCGACCTTCGGCCATTGGTCGAAGGCGGAGAGCGGCTTCCACATCAACTGCTTGGAAATGCTAGCAGTTTGTCGAGCCTGCCAGTTTTTCCTGCCGGACCTAATAGGACGCCATGTGCTGATTCGCTCAGACAACATGTCCGTGGTGTCCTATATAAATCACCAGGGAGGTGTCTCCTCGAAGCGCCTCTTTATTCTGGCAGAGCGCCTTCTGGAATGGGCTCAGCTCAACCTGCGCTCGCTGAGGGCAGCACACCTGCCGGGCAGACTGAACCAAGGAGCGGATATGTTATCTCGGAGCAATGTCCCCTCAGAGGAGTGGATGCTCCATCCGCAGGTGGTTCAGAAGATCTGGAAGACCTTTGGCAAGGCAGAAGTAGACCTTTTCGCCTCCAAAGACAACTCTCACTGCCCAACTTATTATTCGAAGGACAGGGCCACGACTGGCCCAACCTCCTCCTTTATGCATTCCCCCCGATCGCCCTGCTTCCACAGGTCGTCAGGCGTGTCAGGGAACAGGGTCACAAGGTGCTATTGGTGGCCCCCTTGTGGAGGAACCAACCTTGGTTGTCAGAGCTGACTCAGCTACTGACAGCAGCCCCCTGGCCCGTGCCCCTGAGACGGGATCTCCTCTCTCAGGCGAACGGAACAATATGGCACCCTCGACCCGAGCTGTGGGCTCTCTACATTTGGCCGCTCAACGGGAGCCTACTGGCCTCCCAGAGCGAGTGTTAAACACCATTTCTGAGGCTAGAGCCCCGTCTACCAGACGCCTCTACGCCCTTAAGTGGTCTGTTTTCTCCACTTGGTGCCTCAACCATGGTGAAAACCCCTCTACCTCTGAGTTAGCGGTGGTTCTGTCCTTTCTGCAGGAACTGCTAGATAAAGCACGTTCTCACTCTACACTCAAGGTGTTCGTAGCAGCTATAGCGGCCTTTCATGCCCCTATAGCGGGCCAGTCGGTAGGCAGAGACAACTCAGTTGTCCGTTTTCTGAAGGGAGCCAGGAGGTTGAATCCACCTCGGCCCCTTACTGTCCCTACATGGGATCTGCCCACTGTACTGAGGGCCTTGAAAGGCCCTCCCTTTGAGCCGCTACAGTGTACGAACCTCCGGTCACTTTCGCTGAAAACTGCTCTGCTACTAGCACTAGCGTCGGTTAAGCGAGTTGGAGACCTGCAGGCGCTTTCTATTAGCCCTGCCTGCCTGGAATTCGGGCCTAACGACTCCAAGGTCGTCCTGAAACCAAGGCATGGTTACGTACCTAAGGTACTTTCAACCCCGTTCAGAGCTCAGGTCATCACGCTCTCCGCGCTTCCTCCGTCTGAGGAGGACCGGGAGTTATCCTTGTTATGCCCTGTCAGAGCTCTGAGAATCTACTTTGAGCGTTCCGCCCCCTTTAGGCATATGGAACAGCTCTTTGTTAGCTTCGGTAACCGCGCCAAAGGGCATCCGGTCACGAAGCAGAGACTCTCTAAGTGGATAGTGGATGCTGTCATGCTGGCATACTCTTCTTTGGGCCTGCAATGCCCCATTGGAGTACGAGCCCATTCGACAAGAGGCATCGCCTCGTCATGGGCTTGGTCTAGCGGTGTGTCCATTACAGAGATTTGTGCGGCGGCTGGCTGGGCCACTCCGTCCACATTTGCTAGGTTTTATAACCTGGACATACCGGCCTTACAGGCCAGAGTCCTCTCTGCTTAGATGAGCTTGTATACATACGCTGTGGGAACAATCCTGTCAGAGATTTCTTGACCGCAATGCGCTCAGGCTCTCTGATTGGCACCCTGCATACTCCGGTTAACTGAGTATACAGGAGTCATATGGAACGATCATCCAGGCCGAGCATGACCTCTATGAGTTTAGCTCGCTTTAGCCTGAAGTATACTACTTACTTCCCTATGGACATTTATGCTTATGGAGGTATATACAGTCGTTCATCTACCCTAGCACGGCGTGATTAAATTCAGTTCCCATATGCGTCTTTATCAAGACGCAGTACGAGTGGAGTATCGACAGGGAACGTACTCGGTTACTGTTGTAACCTCGGTTCCCTGAGATACGGAACGAGTACTGCGTACTTTGCCGTGCCAGGTAGCTGCACGACTCAGTCGTCGCTTCAGTCGAAGTAACCTGAGGATCCTATGGCGAAACGACCGCTTATATAGCCAGATGCCCCGCACATTTTGGCGGGATCTGGCGGGATCTGGCGGGAATCGTCGCCATAGGTTCGTGCAGCTCCGCTGCCGACCCATTGGTTCGTTTTTTACCACTGCACGAACCAATAGTCGTGCAGTTTCACTGCGTGATTGAATAAGACTTCAGTTCAGGAGAAAAAAGGCTTTTTCCCATATGCGTCTTTATCAAGACGCAGTACTCGTTCCGTATCTCAGGGAACCGAGGTTACGACAGTAACCGAGTACGATTTTAACTTGCACCCCTAGTTTTCTCTTCCTCTTCACTAAAGCAGCGCAGCATGGCCTCGCCCCCTTTGTTGCGTGTTCCCGGGGGCGGGGTTTATCTGGGTTCGTTATGTCACGAACCCGGGAAGTAGCTTGCTGTAGTCCCTACTAACCATTTTTGTATATTAAACTGCCAAAATTTTAAAAGACGATATCTCCGTTTGCATTGAACTTTCAGCGCCGCAACTTTGCAGATATTGTTTATGCTCAAACAGCAACATTACACACTAACTAACGTTAAAAAAATTGAATCGCAATCAACCACCCCTTTAACATTATAATTTCCCCCTATAGTTTCATTATTTCACATATAATATTTTAAAATAAAAGTATTAGCATTCCTGCTGAAAACTCCTGATTCAGATCTGCAGCAGTATAGGAGAAATAATTTAAGCTGTACTTGTAATGACAAACCTATATTTCTGCAGATGATCATAATATGCTGAAAAGTGGAGATCAAGGCCTGTTTTCATATACAACCTCTAATATTGTAAAGTGTGCAGGGATTTCAGATCTTTTGTAAGCTGATCAAATAAGGCATATAATTGTTACAAGGCTCTGGTGGCTGTCCATGGTTCTTCTCAAACCTATTTACAGACAGTGTAAGAGGACTGGAATTCCATCTTTACAAAAGCTTCTCTGGAAGCCTTCAGCTGACAGGAGAGAGAGACCACAGGTGACAGAGTATGTAAACACATCTTCTTTTCTTTTACTTTCCCACTCTCCTCCTGTTTATTCGCCTTTTCTCCCATCCTCTTCTATCTCTTTCAGCTCTATATAAGGTGTGCAAGCCTCTGAGATCAGCAAGGGATACTGAGAATGTTCGATTGAGGAAGAAAAGTGTTGCATTTAAAGGTGCTATCATCAATGGTTTTCTCATTTAAATAATGTGACACAAAAATACGTGAACAGAGCATATCTATTGCATATCTATGCATGATGCGCCTCTAGGTGTCAGTAAAGTCCAAGATGACTGATTTGTATTTACTCTATTTAATTTATTAACTGAATAAATACAAAACAAGTACAAAATAATTGCTGGCCAAAGCATATCAAATACTGATAAAAGAGTTTATCAAAGTTAGACAAAGTTCCTGTTTTCTTTGAAACTGCTTTAATTAGAGAGTGTGACCTTTCACTATCAGATGTTTCCATATTATTATTCACATAGAAGCGGTGACATTTCTCTTTTGTTCTGTGACTGAATAAAAATATGCTGTGGCCAAAACCACGTCACACCCTAAAAGCTCAGGGGCATGATACGGCACATTGCTGTACAATGTCACTCAGATATAAGCTTGAAATCTAGCGTGCATTCGATAAAAGGTTTTACTTATTCCTTATTTAGAATGATATAAGACAAAAATGTAAATGATATGAAAATGGATATGGATATGCTATATGTTGTAATGAAGTTTTGTGAATCATCGGTTTAACTTCCTGCTCCAGGGCTGTGTGTGCTCTTGCTTTGGGAAGGGGAGCAGATCATGTTTCTAAATATTGGATTGCAACCTGGCAACAGTACACAAACATAGGCATACACATCTAACTGTAAGTAAGTGCAGTTCTTTTGTTTATGTACTCATCTCAGGACATTTAAATTATTTTAACGTTGCTATGTGTTTCTGTGGTTATTGTTCTGAGTGAACATATTTCCTTGTATGCTATGCTTCTCCATTTCTTCCTTACTTTCCCATAGCTGAATTATATTATATTATATTATAACTAAGACAATAAACTCTTTAAAGTTCTTCTTCTTTCTAGCCCTGTCTGGGCATCAGAGACCTTAAATCACAGAGACTCCAAACTTGGAAGGCTGATCCCAAACGGCAGACAGACTGACTTCTGTCTGACACTATGTGGCGCTATAAAAGGTCATTTCCTTCAGTCCTTCAGTCAGACCCTACAAAACATCTCCAAATTCATTCCAGTCAATTTTTCCACCATTTTTTTTCTGAAAAGTTAACAGAAAAACTTATGTGTCATAGTTTTTTGAAGATAAAAGCCAATGAAATTCTTGGGCATTGCCTATTTTAACTAAAGGACTTACTGTAAAAGTGCTGAATGCAAAGTCCAAACTGAAAGAAACAAAAGACATGAGGTCGCACCACAAGTTGTGTCAAATTCTATCCATAGGAAAAAAAAAAAATCCATAACAGTATGTGCAATCAAGTTGAAAATGAAAAGTTTCTTTGGGGTAAATTTAATAATTGGGGTAATATTATAATGAAAAATACTGATAAATCAACAAATATGGCTAACAGCAGGCAATCAAATTACAGCAACTAATAACATACTAGCATTAAAATTGTTTATGCGCCATTGTAATTTTCTGAAAACATGTATTTTCAACTCACAGATGAAGGCCGTAATATCATTGTTGTCCAAAAGTAGAAACGGCAGAATAAGTAATCATTGTTATATTGTTCTTTATTTTCTAAAATATCACAAATATTTTCTGAAATGCAAAATAGTTTTTTTTCCTGTCCACAAAATTGACAGTATATAAAATGTTCAGCTTAAATCTGGATAAATCCTATATGTATTATTTTATAAGACACTTATTTAATGTTGTTGGTACAGAACTTATTTTGTCCCAAAAGATATTACCAAATTAACCAGAAAAAAAAAACTGAACAAAGGGCATTTCTTATTACCTTAACATCAATACATTGATGTTAACATTATCAATATAAATAAAATATATTGATATCAACTGAATTAGACTTTAAAAAGTAACATAACACTCTTTGGTATTGCGTCAAGCACAAAAGCATATAGTCTCTTGGTTTAACTGGTAGCCTATATATATATATATATATATATATATTATATTTTTTTTAATAACAAGAACAAATTACATGTATATGACAAACATTATACATGATATAAACAATATACATGATATAAACTATTATATACTAGAGGGGCTGTATACAAATACACATTTTTATAAACATATTACAGCGATTATAAACTTTCACCATTTTAACTGCTTTTTGTTTCATAGAAAATCATATAGTATCAATATAATGCTCCATTTCCTTCCAACTTACATTTATGAATATGAAATTTTGCATGCAAAAAAATAAAATGTATCATGTAAATGTGACTGCTTTTCTTTGATGTTCTCTAATAATACATATTTCCATAACAAAACAAAATGATTGTCAATATTTTGTACAATAAAATCAGACATTTTACCAAAAGAGTTTTACAAACGGGCAATGCCAAACCTAATACAGGTTCAGGGCAACTGACACAAAAGGAGCAACTAAAATCAATATCAGATTTAAAATTTGCCAAATAATATTTGGCTGGGTAGATCCTGTGTATATTTTGAATGATACTTCCTTAACCTTGTTTGTAATTAAATATTGATTAGGTATTAACCAAACCTTTTTCCAAAAACTATATCTGTCAGTTGATTCCAATAGTCTATGAATAAACATAAAGAAAAGACACAATGTCTCGTTGAAATAAAGCTCTTACGGAACTGTTGTGTGATTTAAGAGAAAAACAAATGTTACCTATTTAAGAACTTATTACATTAGGCAGAGAACTAACCATATTTTGTTTTGGAGAATAGGAACGTGACGTCTACAATAGTGAGTAGGGAAGGGAAGAAGTGAGTTTAGGAACAGAAAAGAAGATACTATTAATACTCGCATCTGAATAGGACATAGTGGGATAAGCCAATCTTTATTTAAAATTGGAAAACATGAAACGGGCAAATTAAAGCAATAAGCCCCAAAAAGCCATGGTTTACAGTGAATTTATAACAGCTAAGGGTGTTGTTAGGTACGATGTGAGGCGGAGTGCCTGCTGAGTGCCTACAACCCCCTTAGCTGTTATAAATTCACTGTAAACCACGGCTTCATGGGGCTTATTGCTTTTATAAAATGGTTATTCCATATGCGTAGTAAGGTTTCACAAAATAAAACAGAGCAAATAAAGTGTAATGATATTAATAAAAAACATTATTCATTCACCAAAAAATATAGTTCCTCAGAAACTGTTGTGGTTCCAATAAAGTGGTTGCCGAGCAACGACTAGAACTATCCTTTTATAAGTAATGATTGCAGTCAGACAGAAACAATACGCTCTATGCGCGTCACAATTCCGGATTAGTAGGGAGAATTTAGTGTTTTTTTACTGTTTATTAGTGCTCCACACTCCAGTCCGGTTGGTGGCGGTAGTGCACCTAAAGTTGGTTTCCCAACCGCCATAAAACTTCATTAGAAGAAGAAGAAGAAGAACGTGACGTCAGCTGAAGTTAGCAACGCAAAGCATTGTGGGTTTTTAGGACACGGAAGCTGCATAGTGATAGTAGGCAGGCATCGGAGTTTATATTGTTATACAACAAAAACACGCAGGAATGGTGAACTCTTGCTGTGTTATCAACTGCAATAACCGTTCTCAGGACCGGTATGGAAAACGCATTTTAAATGGAGTGCGATTTTTCAGCTTTCCAGCTTGGAAGCAACACCTTGGAAATCAGATCTCCGAGTTAACAAAGAGGCGTCGCATGGCATGGGTATCAGCCATAAGACGCAAAGACATCACCTTCGACAACATTTCCAAACACATGTTTGTGTGTTCACGGCATTTTCTCTCAGGTAAGCTCTTCTAACTGTTAGGTGCTTGCCGCTAGCAGTGCAAACATGGCGCAGAGCTGAGCTACACAACTAACTTTGCACAACTAGCTGGCTTCATAGATACAGATACTATCGGTCAAAAGTTCACGATTTTCTAATGGTTCTTGAAGAATCATTATGCTCACAAAGGCTGCGTTTATTTGCATTTATTTACTACTGTATAAAAACAGTAAAATATTAATATTGTGAAATATGGTTACAGTTTAAAATCACTGTTTGCCGTTTCAGTATACAATGTATTACACGATGCTGAATTTTCTGCAGCCATTACTCCAGACTTCATTGTCACATGATCCTTCAGAAATCATTGTAACATGTTGAGTTGGTGCTCAAGAATCATTTCTTATCAGTGCTAAACATATATATATATATATATATATATATATATATATATATATATATGTATATGTTTTTGCTGCTTAATATTTTGCTTACTTCAAACTTTTAAACAGCAGTGTAAGTTTTAAAAAGTTTCAACAATGATAAGAACCATTATAAATAAGTGATAATAATTGAGCACCAATTCAGTGTAATACAATGATTTTTGAAGGATCACTGGAGTAATTAAGACCAGAGTAATTCAGCTTTGCCATCATTTGAAAAATATCCAATTATTGTAAATTGTAATAATAATGAGTCACTTTATTATGTAGAAAAGTCATGATTATTTCAAATGTTTCATTGTTAGTGTGACTAATCAAATAAATTGTTTTTTTTCTTCTGATCAGGCAAACCAGCCTATGAAATGCTTGAGTGTCATCCTGACTGGGTGCCGTCATTACATCTCGGGCACACAGAGGTCAAAGCGACGCATCCGGAGCGGTTTACCCGTAGGTCAAAGAGACAGAAAGCTCTCGCACAGAAGAACGCTGCACCTGCAACCTCGCCAGCTTTACCAGACTTGAAATTGGAGATAGATGTAGATGTACCACCGGAAAAAGATCCACCAGCAGATGAAGATCCACCAGCAGATGAAGATCCACCATCAGACGAAGAGCCACCATCGGATGAAGATCCATCATCGGATGAAGCTTCACAGAGCTTACAGATGGATGAAGCTGCATCAACGTACGAACTTGAAGAACAGCAGGAATGTAGTTTTTGTAACTGCAGACGTGCTGAAATTAACCGCTTATTAGAGGAGAACAGGTTACTGAAGGAAGAGCTCTCCCAAAAGACAATGTCTGAGGATTTTTTGGGAGATGATGAAGAGAGGGTCAAGTACTACACTGGGCTGCCATGTTTTGCTGTTCTGATGGGTGTGCTGACGCAGCTTCTTCCTTGCCTACCACGGACAGGATGCAAACTTTCCCCATTTCATATGCTCTTTTTAACTCTGATGCGCCTGAGGCTGAATCTGCCAATCCAGCACATTGCACACCTCTTCAGCATAGATCAAAAGACTGTGTCCACCACATTCAGAGACACCATAAGTGCAATGTTTACACACCTCAGCCCTTTGGTGCACTGGCCAGAGAGACATTGCTTGAAGGGCAGCATGTTACAACAGTTTGTAGAAGCTTTTGGCAATCATGTTGCGGTAATCGTGGACTGCTTTGAAATTAACGCAGAGAGAGCATCAATTCAGAGAGCTATAGCACAGACATCTTCACAAAAGCACACGCTAAAGTATCTCATTGGCATTACACCACGTGGAGCTATTGCTTTCGTTTCTAAAGGGTGGGGAGATGGTGTCAGTGACAAGTATGTTATTGAGAGCAGTGGCCTTCTTCATAAACTGTTGCCTGGAGACATGGTGTTGGCGGATCGAGGGTTTGACATCAGGGAGAATGTTGGACTAATGTGTGCAGAGGTGAAAAAACAAAAGCTGGTTACAAAAGATGCGGAGGAGACACGCAAGATAGCTCACCTCAGGGTCCACTTGAACAGGGTGGTTGGATGTGTGCGCAGAAAGTACACCATGCTAAGTGCAGCCGTACCGGTGAGCATGATCGCCTGTGAAGACGAGGACATGATGTTCCTTGACAAGGTTGTGACTGTTTGCTGTGCCCTGACTAATATGTGCCCCAGTGTTATGAAACTGTAAACCATAACATGAACTGTACACATGACATTAAAAAAAATAATGTGAACTGCATATTCTTCTTTACTGTTTCATGTTATAATAAATGATGAAAAAGGACTACAGTTTTGTATCTCTTTATTTGTGTAATGCTGAAGTAAATGTGGACAGTTCACAGAGAAAAAAATTAAATAAAAAATACAAGTGAAAGTGTAACCAAGTACTGACAACAGAGATTAAAAGGCAATAAATAAGTTAAATGCAGAATGTACAATGAAAAACTACTGAAAAGTTCCTAGTGTTAATGTAGTGTAAATACAGTGGCATGCGAAAGTTTGGGAACCCCTTGCAGAATCTGAAAATGTGAATAATTTTAACAAAATAAGAGAGATCATATAAAATGCATGTTATTTTTTATTTAGTACTGTCCTGAGTAAGATATTTTAAATAAAATATTTAATATACAAGACAAAAAAAAATAGCTGTAATTATTAAAAGAACCCCCTTCAAAAGTTTGGGAACCCTTGGTTCTTAATACTGTGTGGTTACCTGGATGATCTACGACTTTTTTTGTTTTGTGTTGGTTGTTCATGAGTCTCTTGTTTGTTCTGAACAGTTAAACTGAGCACTGTTCTTCAGAAAAATCCTCCATGTCCTGCAGATTCTTCAGTTTTCCAGCATCTTTTGCATATTTGAACTCTTTGCAGCAGTGACTGTATGATTTTGAGATCCATCTTTTCACACTGAGGACAACTGAGGGACTCAGACACAACTATTAAAAAAGGTTCAAACATTCACTGATGCTCCAGAAGGAAACACGATGCATTAAGAGCCGGGGGTGAAGACTTTTGAACAGGATGAAAATGTCCAAATCTTTCTTATTTTCTTGAAATATCTTTTTTTTTTTTCATTTAGTACTGCCTTTCGGAAGTAACAGAAGATACTTGCATGTTTCCCGGAAGACAAATTAAGTACAATTTACCTTGATCTTCAAATTCAAAAAGTTTTCACCCCCAGCTCTTAATGCATCGTGTTTTCAAGAACAAAAATGTCTGGTGTTAGTCACAAGTACACACTAATTAATTTCTAGGCACGTTGATCAAAAAAGTCTACCAAAAGTAAAATGTCTGTAAATTAATAAGAGAGTCAGACCACCCTTTATGTGCAAGAATACAGATCTTCACAGTTTATTAGAGAAAATGGGGCAGTTAATAACTGATAGGAATAACTGACCATGTTGTCTGTTGTAAAGCCATGGTACACTAGATCTGAGAATGAAGAAGTGCTGGTAAAAACCTCTTTACAATAGTAATGAATACACAATCTGCTTAAAGCCTTCTTTGAGCGTAACTAATTACAGAAGAGAGATGCCATGATCTACTGATTCTGATTTTTCAAGAAATGTATGTGACCCTGCAATAGTTCTTATATAAATGCTGTTAACAGTGAAAATAGTCACGGGGAGTGTGATAAATTGTTAAATAATGGCATAATTATATCTAAATGAGACAAAAACATGTTTAACAATGTCTTGTAGGCTTTGCAAACAAGAGCAAATAGGAAATCAAAGCACACTAGTTTTTTGTCACTGAGGCGTTTTATAATTCAGATCTATTTTAGAGGTTTAAACTGCTGGTGTTTTTAACGACTTGTTGCAAGACTAAAAAGCATCTGAGTCAAAATCAACAATCATACCTTGAGCCATGAGAAGTCAAGACATGGTCAACAGTTACTACATCACCTTGGCTCTCTGATGAACTTTGAAGTGTACTTTGTTTTCATTGTGTCTTGCAAAAATGCTCTGTCAGCTTCTACTTTCACACCAGCACCTGTTAAATATATGATAAATAACAGAAAGAAACACTTAACTGTACAATGAAAAAACTTTATACTAATTTACCTGTTCTTCCTAAATACAAGTGGTTTAGATTTGGCTTTCATCTAGACTTTTTTTTTTTTATCTTAATGGTTGAATAGTTGCCATTTATTATTAAATATTTTATTTGACAAGTTTAAACATTTTACTAAAATATGAAAAGAGACAATATATTAATATAAAATACAATACAATAATTGTTTTTTAAAAATATAAGAGCTATTGCCCTCCAAACACTAGAGGGCCTTCTCCCGCTACCAGACTACAGCAAATCCCCATAGCTTCCTGCATACTTGCCCTGAATGTGAAAGTCCACTTCTTCATATATGCAGGTAGGAAAGCTTGACGGGTAACTTTAAAAGTGTTGGTTACTCGTGTAGAGTATTGTATTGTTTTCCTCGTGTGGGATTTCCAGTATTCTACAAGGGTTGTTGTTTGGTTATGTAGGTATCGATTATGTGTGTTTCTTGCGTTTGTATTGCATTGGTCAGATATTCGCATCATGTACATAAGTTAGCCTACCTAAAGCATGATAATAAAAATCTCCGAAACAAGAATACAGATGGGTTCACTCGGTCACTCATATAGTAGCTGATCTGAAATAGTATCTGTGCATATGACTGACTTCTTTCTCTGTCTGCACGTACATTTATTGTTTCATGTATGTTTTACAGTCTTTCATCATGAAAAGCTCTAGAGAAGCTGTGCAGGCTGCTGCCAAAGAGTTTCTTAATTTTGTCAATAAGGGAGTTTCACCTTACCATGGTAAGAATGACATGGGATTGAAATGCTGTATATTGACTATGTAAATTGCATTGAAATACATAAATTTCACTCTTTTTTTAAAGTTTGAGCTACACTTTGTTGATAATTAGATTAACTAGCTTTACACTCTGACTAGATATGGCTCTTGGACATTGTTCATCACTGGCTGATAGAGCTCCAGATATGGACAATAAATCTTGATCTAGACTTTGAAAGAATGTTCTTTCACTTTTTTCCCTAGATCACAGGCTTTGTAATGTCACTGTGATGTGAGCATTGTACTGGAACGTGCATGAGTTTAATTGTATGTAAGTTTACACTTTGTATATCTAACGTTACCTTCTTCTGTATGTCTTTTTCCTCCATCCTTCTTTGTCTTGCAGTGGTGGAGGAGTGTAAATCTCGCCTGCTGAAGGCTGGTTTTACTGAGCTCAAGGAGTCTGAGCATTGGGACATTAAACCTGCCAGTAAGGTGTGTGTGCGCTTTAATCTTAAAATATTTATCTTCAAAATTAGAATTTGCTGAAAATCCAACATGTCGATGAGTTTGTTTCTTCATCGTAACAGATTTGGAGAAATGTAGCATTGCATCACTTGCTCACCAATGGATTCTCTGCAATGGATAAAAACATCACAATAATCCACATGACTCCAATCCATCAATTAGCATCTTGTGAATCGAAAACCTGTGTGTTTGTAAAAAACAAACAAATCCATCATTAAGCTGTTTTAACTTTAAATTGTCACCTATATACAAAATACCATAATCCATAATAACGTATCCTCCAGTGCAAAAGTTAATCGCCTGTTGTCCTCTCACATCAAAACATATTTAGAACTTTTTTGGACTATTTTCACAGTGCTTGATTTGTGCATATTTCTCTCCTCATTCAGATGAGATAAAGTTTTAACCAGAGAAAGCAATATTATGGATAGAGGACTCTGTTTTAAGTTAAAAGCATTGTAATGATGGATTTGTTTATCACAAACACTCAGCTTTTCACTTCACAAAAAATGAATTGATGAACTGGAGTTGTGTCGATTACTTGTGTATTATTGTGATACTTGATACTTTTATACAGCTGGGGGAATGACTTTAAAAGGTGCATATTATAATAATAATGATAAAATATCTTTGGCCATATGTAGCTTATTGTGTTATTTACATACAGAATGAGAAACGGCTCATATTAAAGGGGTCATATGATGCGATTTCAAGTTTTCCTTTCTCTTTGGAGTGTTACAAGCTGTTCGTGCATAGATGAGATCCCTAAAGTTGCAAAGACTAAAGTCTCAAACCCAAAGAGATATACTTTATAAAACTTAAGACTCGTCCACGCCCCCCTAAAACGGCTCATTCAAACACGCCCCCACATGTCTACGTCACGATGGTGGAAATATTTGCGTAATGCCGCCCAAATGTTCACGCAAAGAAAGAAGGCGTGGTTTCAGTAACCGCAGTAGTGTTGATGCAGGCAGTCATGTCAGGGAGAAGCTGTGTGTTTCTATGCGAAAGCAAAAGCACTTTATTTGGCCTTCTGAAAGTAGATGCAATTAGGAATCATTGGTTAAGATTTGTTTACAACACAACAGCACAACCCAAATATTTGAATTTGTGCAACGCATTTTATGGACGACAGTTTCGTGAACCTAGTAGAGTACAAGGCTGGCTATGCGCGAAGGCTATTTAAAAAAAAAAAAAGGGTAAATTCTGACTTTGCTCTGACAATCTGGCACTTCTGAATCAGCAACTGTAAGTATGTTTTGTTATTAGTTCAAGTATTTGCTATTGACTGTTCAAATGCGGAGTTTTGCACGTAACGTGTCGTGTGTGTGTGTGTGTGTGTGTGTGCGTGTTTGTGTGAGGTTTTGTGTGTGAGGGGAACAGGGTCACATCACAGCAGAGTGTACAGCCCGTCAGAAATCGTCTTAACTGAGGCTTGTGTACTGCAAATACATACGAGCATCATCACTGTGTCTGTCACGCAACTCTGTTCCCCTTTCGGGCTTGAACTGATAAAACTAACTTGAAAGCTGAAGCTCGCGATTATGGTAAGGGGCGTTACATTTCCCGACGCGTGCTTGTGGTGTTCGGCCAATCACAATGCACTGGGTCAGTTGGCCAATCAGAGCAGACTGCACTTGTTGGTAGGGTTGCAAAGGAGGGGAAATTTTTTGGAAACTTTCCAAAAATCCCAGTAAATTTCCAAAATTCCCGGTAAGTTTCCAAAATTTCTGGAAAGTTTCCGAAATGTACTGGAAATTTTCCAACTTTTTGCAACCCTACTTGTTGGAAGGAGGGGCTTTGTAGAAAACGACGCTTTTGAGAGAGGCGGGGCATAGAGGAACTACAATAATGTACAATATTTGAAAAATAATGTTTTTTGAACATTAAAGCATGTCAACATATTCTGTTACACCAAATACACAAAATAATGATCTTTAAAATAGCATCATATGACCCCGTTAAATATTTTTTCACTGTAGTCACTGTAATCTTTTTCTGTCCAGTATTTTGTAACCAGGAATTACTCCACCATTATTGCCTTTGCTGTCGGCGGTTTATACAAGCCTGGAAATGGTTTTTCCATGATCGGGGCTCATACGGACAGTCCATGTCTGAGGGTGAGAAGAAGAACAGACACAAGATGCCCTGTGAAAGGGCTTTTATATAGATAAATAAAATCATCAGTTCTCTAGTGTTCCGTAGCTGTGTGTAGTAATTACATTATATCAGTCAGATAACTGTATTCCACATTAATGTACGTAGAGGATGCATTCGGGTATCATTCTTAATTTCTTGTGCGTGTGTTCTCAGGTGAAGCCACGTTCTAAGAAGACAAAGTTGGGCTTCTTGCAGGTAGGAGTGGAGTGTTATGGAGGAGGAATCTGGAACACTTGGTTTGATCGTGACCTGAGCATCGCAGGTCGTGTAATGGTTAAGGTAAGCCTCTGTGATACAAAAATGTAAAATTAAAATGTGTAATGATCTTTAGTTATATATGAATATCACTCACTTTTACCAGTGTTGTCTATTTGTATGTTTTTATTCAGAGCGAAGGCAAGCTGGTGCAGCGTCTGGTTCATGTTCCGCGTCCCATCCTCAGGATCCCTCATCTGGCCATTCACCTTCAGAGAGACATTAACGACTCGTTTGGACCTAACAAGGAAAACCATCTGTAAGCATGTATTTAGTCATAGGAAAGGACAGATTGGAGGTACAAGACAGATGTGTATAATCATGCTTGAATGCTGCTGATTTTGTATTTGTGTGTCTGTTGTAGAGCACCTTTGCTTGCCACTGCCATTCAGGAGGAACTGGAAACAGGATCTGCCTCCTGTGGAGATGCCAGTAATGCAACATCCGTTGTAAGATCACACAAATGAATGGTTTAAGTGTACAAACCCACACAAGTCTGATTAAAGGGTTAGTTCACTCAATTTAAATTCTGTCAATAATTACTCACCCTCATGTCATTCCAAACCTGCAAGACCTTTGTTAATTTTCGGAACATGAATTAAGAAATTTTGTGATGAAATCTGAGAGCTTTCTGAGAGAAAGCTTCATAGACAGCAACGCCACTACCACATTCAAGGCCAGAAATATAGTAAGGACATCGATAAAATAGTCCAAGTGACATCATTGGTTCAACTGTACCGAGACAGACCTGGAAATGAAGAAATTGAATAAAGTCATTATTTTTGTTTTCTTTGTGCACAAAAAAATAAAAATTACAGTTGAACCACTGATGTCACATGGACTATTTAAATGATGGCCTTACTACGTTTCTGGCCTTGAATGTGGTAGTTACGTTGCTGTCTATGCAGGGTCAGAAAGCTCTTGGATTTAATCAAAAATATCTTAATTTGTCTTCCGAAGATGAACAAAGGTTTTACGGGTTTGGAACGACATGAGGGTGAGTAACTGATGACAGAAATTTCATTTTTGAGTGAGCTATCCCTTTAAAGTTGAAGCATGTGCTTTCTGTGGAACCAAATGACATAATTGACATATTCAGCAACATAATGCATCACACTGTAAAATAGGGATAGACCAATATTAAAAGGATAATTAAAAAGATATTTACTCAGCCACATGTCGTTCCAAACCCACAAAACTTTTGCTTATCTTCAAAACACAAATGAAGATCCATCAAAACTTTCAAGCTTCAGAGAGTTCATAAAGACATTGTAAAAGTAATCCAAATTAATCCAACAGTTTGCTCCAAGTCTTCTAAAGAGATATGATTGCTGTATATGATGAACAGATTTATTTGAGGCTTTTGTTCACAAATAAAAATTTATAGGCATGCATAAGAACAAACCTTGAGCTTGAGGAAGCATGCTTGCGTGACATGCGAGAACAAACCTCATTGGTTGTGATACACCAAGCAAGCACCTTTAAATTTGCCAAAAACAAGCTTCTGTTTCCCATATCTAATGTGCTTGATGTGCTTTTGGAATGATTAGTAACTGATCACAGAATTTTCATTTTTGGGCAAAAAAATTTCTTTACTATTTTAAGTAAATTAAAAATAAAACACAAATTCAGTTGTTGAAGAATGCTACAAATTTATTTAGCACAGCATTATAATATACAGTATTAAAAACTGATCATTTAAGATTTGCTAAAAAAAAATACATTTAAGAGTGTTAAAGCGTTAATATTTTTATAGATTCATTTTAAACAAGTGTTAGATAATGGCAAAAGCAGTCTAAATGTAAAAATGGGATGTGAGCATGCACAATAAAATATTGACCTTTTTCCGATCGCAGGATCTTCTAATTATTTTGCTGTGTTCAGGCAGAGAAGCATCACCCTCCGCTGATCCAGATGCTGTGTGGACAGCTTGGGGTCGAGCCAAACGCTTTACTGGACTTTGAGCTCTGTCTGGCAGACACGCAGCCTGGCGTAAGTCGCTTTGTCTTCATGTTAGACAAATACCCAAAAGATTTCAGTTTTGCTTTCTACTCTTTGTTTTTTTGAGGTTTTGCACAAAATTGTGCTGACATAAAGAGGATTAGTATGCAGGGTACATTTGTGCTCAGCAAAGAGGATTGCTGTTATTTTTACCCGACTGAAGAAAAGCCTTTAAATGTGAGAGTGGTACTACCGGCGGAATGAAACATTACTTTAGAGAATCTCGAAGGAACAAGACTAAGAGCTCTAATAGCTCTCATTTCCATATGATTTACACATAAAATAACTGTCAGAGCGGCAGCTATGGGTTCTCTCCGGGGCTTTTTGTCTGATTATCATGAGTTTTGACATGTTTTTGTGCTCTGCAGGCACTAGGAGGTGTCTATGAAGAATTCATCTTCTCTCCTCGTCTGGACAACCTGCACAGTTGTTTCTGTGCTCTAACGGTACGACAGAACACAGAGAGCAACATCTTATTAAATATTCAGTCATTCACCCACTCAGAAATGATCTGAGGAGTGATGATGAATAATTAATACATAATTATGTCCTCTCTCCTAGGCTCTCATGGACTCCAGCACACCTGATTCTCTAGCAAAAGATCCAAACATTCGTATGGTTACTCTATATGACAACGAAGAGGTGAGACAAAAATGCAGTTATGAGCAAATGTAGATTCTAAATCCATCTGTCTCTAGTCTCCTCACCCAAATAATTTGGCTTTTTTATTTATCAATAGGTGGGATCTGAGAGCGCTCAGGGAGCTCAATCTAACCTGACTGAGCTGATTCTGCTGCGTCTAGCTTCGACTCCTGACAATCTGACTGCCTTTCAGGAGGCAGTGCCACTGTCCTACATGATCAGTGCGGACATGGCACATGCTGCACACCCTAACTACCAGTCAGTCTGTCACTATGGCAACTTGTTTTTTTCTATGGTATCACTTAAATTAGACGTTTTTTACTGGTACAATCTATCATCACTATGGTGGTGACACTGGATTTTGTGGTATTGTTTTAATAATGATCAAATTTCCCGGTCATAAGAAACACCTAGGAGTATCAAGAATAATTTTAAGTCTCGGGAAAATGATAAAAATGAATAAAATCTCAAGTCTTGGGCATTTCTATTAAAAGGAAAAAAAAAAAAAATATATATATATATATACACACTATTCAAAAGCAAGTGAGATTTATTTTTTTGAGAGAAAAAAACTGGTTTGCATTGAATGGATCAAAACTATGAGTAATGACTTTTACATTGTTACTTCCATTTTAAATGAATTATTTTTAACTTTCTATTCACCAAGGAAATTCTGAAATAAATGTATTGCCGTTTCCACAAAAATTAAGCAGTACAATTGTTTTCAACATTCTCGAGCACCAAAACAGCATATTCGAATGATTTCTGAGGAATCATATGACAGTAATCTGCCATCACAAGAATAAATTATATTACCGGTATTTACATTTTATTAAAATTGTCCTTATTTTTTTTATTAAATAAGAGACTTAATGGTGAGCATATGAGACTTATTTAAAAAAACAGAAAAAATCTTTCCAAGCCCAAACTTTTGAACAGTAGTATGTCCATATATGTAATGTGAATATATATATATATATATATATATATAATACAATATAATATAATTTAATGTTGTATGTATATGTGCAAAAAAAATTATATCAATCACTTACCAGGAATTAATTTTTCTTCTCCAAGTTGCCATTACTCTGTGTGTTCTTGAATATATGGTTTATGAGGACACAAATGTGCAGAATGACATGGTTATTACAAAATAAACATGGTTTATGAGGACCATAAAGCAAATGGATTAAAAACATACTAAACTGTGTTTTTCAAAATGTAAAAATTGCCAGTAGTTTTCTGTGAGGGGTAGGTTTAGGGTAGAGGGATAGAAAATACAGTTTATACAGTATAAAAGCCATTGCGCCTCATAAACCACAAATACAAGTATGTGTATGTTCAGTTTTGTGAGGTATTATATACATATGACGTATCATTCTTTTTACAGGGAGAAACATGAGGAAAACCACAGGCCAGCTTTTCATAAGGTAACAAACACACGCACCAATTCCTCCTATTCATGAAGACCTTAGCACAGCCCAATCAGCTAAATCTCTCACATTGTGTGTCCTGGATCAGGGTCCAGTCATAAAGTTTAACAGTAACCAGCGCTATGCCACCACTGCTGTAACTGCTGCCATATTACGAGAGATTGCTGGAAAAGTGGGTGTACCTCTGCAGGTAAGCAGAACATTCCCCCTCCCTTATATTTCATTACATCCTGCTTCACCATCTGTCCTTCCCAAGAATCTTCTGCCATATAAATGAGTTAAAGTGATCCTCATAAACTAAGCTAAAATTAGTATCACTGCTCTGAAGAAGTGAAATCTAAGAGAAGGATATTGTGTGGTTTGTTTTTGTTGGTAGGGATTTACTTACATTTACATTTAGCAGACACTTTTATCCAAAGCGACTTACAGTGCATTCAGGCTATACATTTTTTATCAGTATGTGTGTTCCCTGGGAATTGAACCCACAAACTTTTGCGCCGCTAATGCAATGCTCTACCACTGAGCCACAGGAACACCTGGAAGACACATTTAGAGTGTTTGTTGATGTTTGTGTATATCAAGAGAATGTGATCTGTCTACATACCATCTAAATGCATGAACACTGCTCCTAGCAACAAGCTGCTCACAAGACCGTGTGGGATTTATAAACCGAAGAGTGCAGCAGAATGATGTAGAAAGGGTGAAAAACAATCTTGCCTTGGTCACCAGGGGTCCGTTCTTCGTACCTCGCTTAATACATCTGAGATGATCTGAAAGATGCCAGACCTTCTAATCGTGATAACTGATCTCTGGCTAATTTGATTCTTCAAACGAATTTGCGTATTAGATTAAAATATTTGGATTAAGTTGTCTAAGATTACTGCGCGTTCTCGTGTTCCCCGAAAAGGGCAGATGTATTGATACTCGAAACCACGATCAGCAATGCAGCGATTGGCTGGCGGCAAGACAGCAACGTAATGACATCATATCATTAAAACAGACTCCTGACGAAAAACTTAACACATTTCTGGACCTTTATAAGGAAACAGCCAAGCGAACAAAACTAAATATATAGATATAAATAGATAAATGAAATGTGCACTGTTTTTAATTTATTTGTATTTTTTTTTTTACATGATTCCCAATTATTTATATTTATGACTTCTAGTATTTGTACTGGCTTTACATTTTTATTTCAATGTTGTAATTAGCAATTCATTTAATTTTATCTTTGAAGCAGATATGTTACGTGACAGCATTAATTAAAGTTTCTTAGTTATCTGCATCTCCTGCGCTCCACCAAGCCCCTCCCATCTGTCACCACTCAAATTAATGCACGGCTCAGATTAACTGTATGGCATGTGTGTAAGACTCCAATACAGTTATAAAGTAATTATTTCATCACTAATAAATCTTTCAATGAGTAAAACTATAGTATTATAGACTACACAACATTGTCATATTATTTTCAAATTAATTTTTAAATGATTATTATTTTAAATTATTGTCCCTGGACCAGTAGGGTACTCTTGTAATAAAGTAGCGGTGGCTGGGGCAGATATTAAGTATCAATTCTGCTTAAAAAGAAGCAATCTAATCCTGTTTACATGAAATAAGCCTGCTTCCGAGCAGGTTTTAGTTTACGGACCTGTTGCCATGACAGCAAGTCCAGGATGAGCTTTGAAGAACCAAATTATCCAAGATCATGCGAAATCGGCAACAATCAAATCCAGCTAACTGAGTTAGCTACGTATGAAGAACGGACCCCAGGACACCATATCCCCTCTTTAATACACAATTAAAACTGATAGAAATGAGCTCTCTTCTCTCTGTGTGGAATGGACATTGATATTAGAAACCGCATGAAATCTCATCAAGTGAAATGTCCTTCTTTCTTCTTTTTTTTTTACACAGGATGTGATGGTTAGGAATGACAGTCCATGTGGAACAACAATTGGGCCGATTTTAGCATCTCGTTTAGGAATGGCAGTCCTAGATCTCGGGGCACCACAACTTGCCATGCACTCCATTCGTGAAATGTGCTGCACATCTGGAGTTCTCCAGACCACCACCCTATTTAAGGTAAATTTACAAACAATTTTTAAAAGGCCCGTTATTTTTGACCAAGAACAGGTAAAGGATTTTCAGCACAGCACAAGGGTTAAATCAATAGTTCAAAAATGAAATTTGTCATTTTATTTTCAATTTGTAATTTAATTTCAAATCTGTATGACTTGATTTCTCCCTTGGAACACAGGAGAAGTTGGCAAAAAAAAGTGCCATGAATCAGTATCATAATATTGAGTTTTTGGTGAATAAATTATTCTGACAGGTATATATATTAAAAAGATCCAACACATAATAAAGATTTTAAAGCGTCATGCTCCATTCATTATAATTGTGTATAAAGGAGTGACCAGTACAGTTTTTCAATTTCAACTTTTCTGTGTCATGGAAGAAGGAAACAACATGAGGACGAATGTTTGGGTCAATGTTTGGGATTGTCTTATGAATGTTTACCAAGTCTGTTTTGGGTTGTTCTAACTGTGTTGTGATATGCAGGGCTTCTTTGAGCACTTCCCCTTTGTAAGAAGCACAGTAACTGTGGACTAGACTGTGAGAGGGATCCTCCAGAACCACACAGATGGGATACATGGACGTCATTACTAGGGAAATCAATATCACTTTTTCCACTCTCATTAATTTTCTCATCATATCCATCATTGCCGTCTGTCTATTTGTCTACATATGTCCATTCATTTATCACTTGGAGAAACATGGAGAGTTTGTGCACTATACTGTAGCACTTGAAGTGTTGCCATACACTCAACTTTGTGAAGTTGTTAATAAAACCAATAAACCTTTGATGCCCTTGTTTTCATGTCTTCAATTAATGCTATTTTCTGAGCATGTCAAGTGTCTTGAAGTTGTAAGCATGAAGTCCAATCCCCAGACCAATAATGGCCATTATGACGTAATTTGTGTATTACTCAAAATAACTGCATTACTGCACTGATTGTCGTGCCCACTTTCCGGGTTTTCTGTCTGTCCGGTCCTCTCACCCCCTCCCTTCCGGAGCGCACTGGTGCTCCTTCTCGCAAAACACTCATCTTTATCGCACTCTTACCCAAGTCTCCTGTTTGTGGAGTTTGGCACACGCGCAACATCACACTGCTCGCTGTGTCATCTAAATATGTCGGTGTAAACGAGAATAGAGGAAAGAGAAGCCGAGGGAAGATGAAATCGGCGCGTCTGTGGATGCTTGTCTGTTTGGCGACTGCGTGTTGTCAGCTTGGCACCGGTGATAGATACGGTACGTCAAGAGCACGAGCCACAGGTTAACTTCAGCTGACTGAATGATGCATGATTCAACTGCGGAAAACGATTAGTATTAAATATCAGCTTTTAATATGCACGTCTCCATCCCCAACTTACATTAAATGCATAGACAATATAGACTAGATTTTTTTATTTTATTTTACTTAAACCCGTACAATGTGACATTCATCACCTAAAGATGCATTAGGAATGAGTAAAAACGCGTTATGTCTGGGTTTTGAACACCTGCACAAGAAGTATGAACAAGCATGCAAAACGCTATGAGATAAAGCTAGTCTCGGGTGGGATGAATGGCAGCGCTTGAAAATAATGTTTCATTATGGAGAATGTGCCTCATGTTTTCAAATATTGTCTCTAAGTTTGTGATAAAATAGTAATTTATATTTTAATTATTAGCATTCAGTTAATCTTATTATTTTGGCTAAATGTTTTAGCTTAAATGTTACCGGAATTGTTTTAGCCAAAATGTAAATGCACTATTATTAAACTACGTTTGTGGTGTTTGGTAATGAGTGAAATCAGGATGTTCATTGAGAATGTTAGAAAGTCTTTTTGAATTAAAAGCTTTTAAAACTTAAAAAATGTGTGAATTGTGCAAAATTCGAATTTATTTATTTGCATTATTTTTTTCTTGTTTACTGTATTATATAACATTCGTATTCTCTGGAAAAAATGGAATGCAGTGTTTGGCGATCTGGCGACATCTGATAACGGCATGATTCATAGACCCCGCAATAACGCAGCCTACACTGCCAGTCTAGTAGAAATCTATAACTCCACCGACGCGAGCTGCCTTAGTTGTGTTGGGAAGAGTTAACACTGTTTTTATTCTGGTACTATATGATTATTTAGTGTCATTAATTACTATAATTTCAACAGTTCATCAATCCTCTGCCTTCATAAACATTTTACGACTTTCATTCGCGGCCATAGTCCATTGCTGAGAGGTCTTGTTCTGTTGTGGTGTGAAAATTCAGCACCATGGACAGCGGAAGTAGTCAATCTGTAATAGCGCACAATGGGTCTGTTTGGGAACAATTGTTCTCAATTGATTTGAAGTTGATGGGGTGTATCATGTTTACGAGGGGGTTGGAGTACATGTGTCCTAAAGAGATGGTATGTTCGCTTGTGCATTGCATTTGTATTAGCTTCTCTTCTGCAGGCTGACTCACCACTGACGAGCCATCCCACGTCATTCTTATAAGAGCCGTCACTGTGAGGGCACACGTCACTCAGAAGCATATAGAACTCTGTGGGAATGTCTCATAAAGCTATGAGAGAGCTGTTGTGTAGGAAGGCGAACAGCTTAAATTGATCTCCATGTGTCAAAGGTGGCAGAAGATGTGAAATTATTGTTTCTAAGAAACAATGAGCTCTTCTCTTCTGTTTTGCCTCATATACAATCTCAGTAAGACTTTACATTTATTTTGATAGAGGAGGCGTACAGCAGATTGGAGCAGGAACTCCCACTCATGTAACCAACTTTCATCTCAGTGATTCAATTACGTATGACTAGTGTGTCTGCCCAACTCTCAAGTGTGTGTGTGTGTGTGAGGGAGCACTAGGGTACTGGAGGAAATGGAAGGTTGGCAGAGTGCACATTTTGGTGTGCTTTCAAACAAACTTGAACAATTGGCTTGTCCTACAGATCTTGATATTGCTTTTTTCAGTTATTTGTAATTATTTTGTGCAAATCCTATTAGGGAGCATTTGTACGGAGATGCAGATGGCAGTTGGAGCCGCTCTTGCTTGTTTTGTCTTACAGCATTCTGGCAAATCTTTACTAATGTCCATTATGGTGGTTGGTTATTATTCCAAATCATTACTTGTTTGTTGCTATGGTGTTAAATTGACTGACAGTGTCTGATAATCAATTGCACACACTGACATATGGTGCTGAAATGGTCAGATCTGTGCTTGTGGTCTGTATTTAGCTCTTTCTGGAACTGTAACTCACATCTATGGCATGTTTGTGCTGCTGTGAGCTAGTATAAATCTTGAAACAACCTGCTCACATATGAGAAGAGAGGGTCTGTGCTGGTATATTTTGTCAAATGTCAGAAAAACAATTACCCTTTCATACTCTCTATTCTCTTTTTCTATTTCTCTCTGACAAGGTTGTCTGTTTGATGGAGGCCTGTGTTCCAGTGGTCAGGTTTGCTGGGATGGTGAGTGCTGCCATATTTTACAGTTTCAGTTTTTGACCCTTATACAATGTGTCTCATTACTGAAAAAAAAGCAAAATAATGATAAGACTTGCCGTATTGCCTCAGAGTCCCTGGAACAGTTGTGTAATTATGGCACAATGTAATAGTATCAGCGCCATCCTACAATCTTTTATTTTTTATTTAGCTTTCATGCATCAGTCTTGCCGTACTTTTGTTTTTTTGTGTGTATATAATTACCTTAGTTTTGTTTCACTGTAATGCTGATAAATCAATGTTATTATACAAAATCAAATACTGTAATGATTGTTATATATAGGTTTGATCTTTGACTATTTTGTAGCTGTTAGCTAAAGCTGATATGAGTAGTAGAGTGTGTAAAAAAATCATTAACTACACAGTAAACACTCACTTTCACTAGCACCTGGTCTTACCCAATCAGTGGTCTTCAACCATTTCCATGGCAACTGTGACATCACACAACTTCACCCTCTCCATAGTCTCTGTTTGTCAAATAGAAGCAGAAAGAGCAGGGGTTAGAAAGTGAAATATAGGAAGGAAGAGATCCTCAGATAAACATTTATAACAAAAGTGTAGCCTATTTTTTGTCAGTTTGTGATTATCAAAAATACATTAAATAAAAAGCTGATTTCAGCAGGCCATGTCCACTGTGTATATTCCTACAAGAGATATAGTATAAAGTTTCTGTATGTGTGTTACAGATGAGCTGTTTGGTCAGTGTCTTACACAAAAACAGGAAAGGTTTCGCTACAGGGTGACTGCAGTCCTACTGGACAGACTGCAGTCATTACTGCAGACGCTTATGAAGGAAGGTGAGTTTCACATGGAAATTTGAAAATGCTTCTTCAGTGCAGACTGAATTTCTAAGCACTTTTCCTGCTTGAAAAAAATGATGGTTGCCATAGCAACAACACAATGTAAACACAATGGGCCAAGTGATGATTCATCCACCTGCATGTGACAGAAAATCGTCCACATGTTGCCACAGTAACCAAGGTCAAATTAATACTAAATATATGTGTAAATGTACCTGAGTCAATGAAATGATGCCCATTTTTTGTCTGCATTTATTTATTTATTTGAATTTAATAAAAAATGCAATTCATAAAAATTACACCACTTCTATGAAGAATGTTTTTCATTTCTGATTTTTTTAGGGCATAAAAAGCCTTTTTAATTCTTAAAAAGAAAAACTTATGATGATATATCATATGGGACCACTGCAGACAATTGTGAATCCTTACCTTGAGAAAATCTTGAAAAGCTCATATTACTTTTAGTAATATGTAATGTTATTACTTAATGGTCACCACACATTACATTGTTAGAATCCAAAACAAATACAAAGAGTACATTTATTAAGAACTTATGTGACGCGTGTTTTAAACTAGATTTTCCCTTTTCTTTATCATTGAAATTATTATTTTGTCATTTACAAACATTATAAGGCTTTTTGGTTGCTCTGAGCCAATGTGAATTATTTCGCAGGATTAACTTGGCAGGATGATGTCACCCAATCAATGATTAAGAAAGAGCTTAGCAAAGTTCCGAAGATCCCACTGTCTTCTGGGATAAAGAATGGCCCATCCACAGAGTAACTCTTACTTTTGTCATGTAATCATGTTTATCACTTTCCTTTTTTTATTTCACTGCATTGATTTCTTTCTGAATCTCTCCATTATCAAAGGTCTCAGAGTGGCCCTACAAACCAGCTCAAACCCAAAATGGTGCAGCCCTATATGGACTACATGATTGTTGATCCACCTCAGTCATCTCTCCATATGCAGAGCCTGGATCCTTATAGTTACCAGCGAGTGAGAGCCCAAACACAAAGCCCTTTTGTCACACTGCACTGATTGTAGCATTGGTCTACAACTACTTCTCTTTAATTCCAGCATCATGTCTTTTTGCCTTACAGTATGGTTACCAAGATGAAGAGGAGCGTTCTTTGAACCTGGTGGAGGGAGGCAGGTACCCACCGGTCTCCTCTCGCATTAGGGGAAATTCACCACTTCCTCCATCTCTAGATAAAGATGACCAGCTTCTGCAGGATCTGATGACTCTCCTCCTTTCTTCGCCTGCACAGCCCACATCACGCCATCGTGTGGCAGCACCTCACTCCACCTCATCTTTTTTCCAGGATCTGGACTTCCCGATTGACTACAACAAGGACTTCTTTTCCCAGGATGAAAAGATCAATAGCCAACAGGAGCAAAAGAAAGGTCCTCAGAAGTATGGAGTGTTTTCTGGGCACAGTGGTGAGATAGTGTTAATGTTTATAATTTAAAAAATGTGTGCCTACAAAGTATTTGCTTATTTTGGCAATGACATCTGAACTCTGACCCCAGGACCCACTCAACAGAGTCTAAATGAGCTGCTCCTGCAACATGGATTTGATCTAAACCATCTGAACCCTGAAGAGACGGAGCGTCTGTTCACTGTCCTTCAGCTCCTGCAAAATGAACCAACAAACAATCAGAGAAAACGTGAGCACCCTGAGATTTCACTTTTTATAGAATATCAGTATACAACTTCAAGATATACTGTACACACCATATAGTTGGAGCTCCAAAAAATATGTAAAGTCATAACTGCTTGTTTTCCTTCTTTCAGCTGAAACAAAGGATTCCTCTGTGTCTCCAAAAGTGGTGAGCATCAAAATGTTTCTGCTGTTTTTAAGTGATTTAAGGCTGGACTACACTTCCTGACTTAAATTCTGATTAGATTTTAAAAACACTAGACATCATACACTTGCCGACTTGTAAATTGTTACAGAGGAAAAACTGGACATCCCACCCTAAAACGGCCGAGGATCATGTACTACCAGACTTTAAGTTCATTCTGAAAACAATAAACTCACGCAGAAATGCTGCTGGGAGACACATGACAAATCAAAACTAAATATCCTAACATCGGCTTAAAATATCAATCATGGACTGGATGGAATCATTGTCTGAAGTTAAAAACTGGAGTCTGTGCCCATCATACACTATGCAATTTACTGTCAAATCAGTCAGCTCTGCAGACTGGCTTTGACTCGTCCAAACTGAAAGAAAACAAAAAGTCTAAAACAAAGACTAATTAAGTACATTTTACAAGAAAATACTATTTAATTTTTTCTACTTAAAATTTTGTTTAATTCAATGTGTTATTTGCCATTTCTTTATAACTGTTTGTGAAATTTACCTGCAATTTCTAAATGATTTTTTTTCCCACACCGATTTTTCTCTCTCTCGAGTGTACATCATACATGGAACAAATTATTATCTATAGGCAGTTAACTTAACATGGCATGTCTTATGTGCTCTATCAGATGAAGATTACGGAGGGGGAGATGACCCATGTGGTGGAGAAGGCTTCTGCCCCAGCTACAAATTCCTCCTTCAATTCTCCACTCAACCTCGGGCCCGAACCCTCCCCCAAGGGTTCCCAAGGGGCCTCCCAGGATAACTCCATCCCAATAGGTGCTAGTGCACTAGGGCCTTCATCTCTCAAACAAGAGGATGGGCAACTTGGAAAGGGAGCCTTGAGTGTGAAGCCAGGAAAAAATGAAACCAAGTTAAAGGAGGAATTTGGATACATTGTCACCAATCAGAGGTACAACTAACAGTTTAGACTGTTGGACTGAGTGTTAGTCTATGTGGGTGTTCCTTTTGTCTGAAAGTAAAGTAGTCATGTGGTATTTGTTTTCAAAACACTACATTAACGAAGGACCTGGGGGCACACGTCAAACTGGCTATCCAGTGGAGAGTCTGTTTGTGTGTAGTTTTCGTGAGTTCTGTGTTAGTTTGTGCTTGTGAAAGTGTGTGTGTGTGTGTGTGTGCGTGTATGTGGGCGTATGAATGTGTATGTGTCTCTACAGCCTTCTCACTCTGTCCGATGGGGTTCATCTACTGAAGACCCTTGCTGAGAGGATCCATCTCACCACTGGCTCTTTCATCAATATCAGGTAGGCCTAGGTTTAGAGCAGAGGTAGAAATAGCTGAGTAGAGTCCCAGATTTTGCTTTGGTGGTGGGCCTTGATTAGATCTTGAAAGTATACTAACCCCTAAGCTTTATTTAATTCACAAAGCTTGCAAAGGCATTTACTAACACAGAATTTGAAGATATGGAAAAACAGAGGCAAGCTGTTTAACCTAACTTAGCTTAACCAATTGTTTATTTATTTGACATAATTATTTTATCAATGCAAACAGTCTTGATTGCTGTTTGTTGATGTGGTTAGGAAGCAAATGCTAATCCCACTAACCCTTTTTACTAAATCAAACTGTGGTGAGCTGGAACCTTGATCCATTGTCCATGGAGGACAGAGGGGGATGGCAAAGAGAAAGAATGAGAGAGAAAATGCAATGGAATGAACTGACCTCAAAAGTGGATTTGCTCCACTACTTGTCCTCCCTTTATTGCTGGGATCCCAATATCTAACACACATAATCAGGGTTTGAAATTAACACCCGCCAACCTGCCAAATGTGGATGAAAATCAGCCAGGGTGGGTAAACTTACTAGCCAATTTGACAAGTTACGATTCATAAATTGTCATCACTTTGCATGCCATCGCTATCAGAGCCCTTCCCCTAAGATGAGCCTCCAAGACAAAGCTTAAAGACGATCGCCCAATGGATGAGAAGCACCACACCATGGCATGTATTTACAATTTGAATATGTGAAAACTCACAGAGAATTTGTTTCTATTTTATTTGATTTTTATGGTATCTGCAAACAATGATTAATGGTTGTAACAGAAAGCCATTCAACGATTCAGTGTCAGATTGATTAATACATATATTTAAGTCTAAGCTTAAATTTTGATAATCTGGTTTATTTCTAATAGTATGTAGCCAAACAGTAGGCTGTTGACTAAAAAAGTTAACTTCAAACCCTGCACATAGTCATATGGGAAACTTGCATGTGATCAAAAATTCTGCTCTACAGTGTGGTTGGTCCAGCTGTCACTTTCCGGGTGCTCCCAAACAGCCAGAATTTAACAGCAAGTGAGGTGTCTGAAAAAGCCGGTAAGTAATGAAGACAATGTTTCATGTCTATTAAGATTGATGTCTGTCACACAATTGTTTCTGAGACACAATAATGGCTCAAAAGACATACAAAGTAATGTAAAACTTAAAGACCTGATAGGCTTTGTATTGTTGTCTTGACATAAATAGGACATTCGGGCATGACAGAGGTTTTTTTAAATAGCAAATGGCTTTTATTTTATATTGCCACGAGTTGCCACTAGTCAGGCATTAAGTGTTATTAGGGGGAGGAGCATTCTGATTCTAAAAAGCATTTGATTTGTACAAAATGAGTGAGTGCAGCATTCTATATTAATGTACCAAGCCTATATAGGACTAGTATAAATAATGTAAATATTAATTGAACATTGCTATATTTCATCGTAGTGCGGTTACTGCAGCTTTATAACAGCAATAAACTACTTCAAGCTGTGCACTACAGTGATATTTACCACTATTTATTTACTCATGATAAAATCCCTGTAATGCAAAACCTTTTGTGGTTTATTGCTTTATTCAGCAGACTGGCACAGAGTACATGTAAATGTCTTATTTGTATCAGCTGACAAAAACAATTATATTGAGAAAACATTAGAATAAGCTGTCTGTGACTGTCTTCACATTTATTGTTTCACATGCAGTGGCTCAAAAGAACCTTCTAGAATCAGAGACTGGTCTAAAGGTGCTTCAGGCAGGTGTTGGGCAGGTAAGGATGTGCAGAAACGTTAACACAATGTCTTAACTTGTGTGCCCGTTGATTAGTCCTTTCCCACTAAGTTCTGTCTCTTCTGCTTGAGGAGGGAATATCTCACAAGACCCCTGACACCCACCCCCGTCTCATTTGCTTTGTTGCTATGACAACGACATCATACGTGTCAAACTGTCAGGCGCGTTCACGACTCCAAAGCGCGCGGCCGATTGGCATCCCAAATGCTTCTCCCCTCAGAACGCAACATTCCCGCGAAACATCACGATGTCCGTGCCAGGGCTGAGCTCCGTCACCGTTGTTCGTTTCCCGCGAACATTAACTTACCAGCCGTTACAGTTCCTAACAAAACTGAACGAAATTCAAATGTCAAACCGGCGGAAACAAGAGCTCTATTTCTGCTCATCTTCGGCGGATCACCGGGCGCGAGCGCTTTCCCTTCTCCATTAGTTTATTGATTTTTTGGTGAGTTAAACTTTCTCTTGAACTTAATTAAATGTTACATTGCATTAATGTCATCTTACATTATATTAAACATGTTTATTGGTCGTACGGGGCGGTAAAAATGCAAATAAATCTGCTTTTTATCCCATGAATGATCCACCTAACGTTACCTGTCATTTCAGTTCACTTGATTTGTTTGACAGCGTTTTTTGCTTAGAAATCTCTTACAGACCACACGTGGCGGGAAAAAAAATGAAAATATGACCGTTTTATCACATACTGTCTAACTCCTTGGTTTTCCCAGCATTCATTTTACTCACCCTTCGAAGTCAGTGGTTTCAGGCTCATGAATCAGAATTGTAATACATGAGTTTACTGGCCACCTTAAAGACGGACCAGTCTGTTTTTATTTGAATCTAGGAGCCTGCAGTAGTCGTTAAACTGTTTTCCTTGAACTGCTCAGTGATTTGTTGAAATAAAGAACGCGCAATAAAAATGACCAATCAGAATGATTTGCATTCAGAATCTCCGCACAGACTGTGATGTCAGGTAAAGATGGTTGCTGTGGCGACAAGGTCAGTGCGGTGTGCACAGGAGTGATGATGTAATGCCCTGGCTCCTGTGTGGTGGTCTGCATCATTCCAGCAGAGGACTAGGGAATATTAGGGGATTCATATATGTTGAAATGCCTTGTAATAAACGATTTATATAGTCTTTTCCTCTGGTTTCTCTCATCACTTTCTGTCTATTGTCATTTTAATGGCCATGGCTCTTACATCAAACGTTGTGATGTTGCCATAGCAACCAGTGACCCCACTGAGATCATACTTCCAGACAGCAGGGTGGGATGGGTAGTCCTGTTTTAAATGTTAAATCGTTTTTAATACTCGTCTTTTCCTCATGGCCCCTCTTCACTTTTCCATTTCAAAATGTTACAGATGCACAGTCCTTTATGGTTCCTCTAGGATAGTAAATAGGGTTACATCTCTTGTTTGTATCTGTTAGTTTGATGGTAACAACATTAATTGGGGCTATGGGATGTATTAATGATTTGTGATTCATATGTTTGTTTTCATCTCTCCGTTTTTCCCGAAGAATGATGGCCATGCGTTGCCAGTGGCAACACGTGTACGTGACAACACCCAATGGGTGTTCCTCATGCTTGTCGGTGTGGCTTGTGTGGGTGGACTCCTGGTGGGGGCACTGACCATCGCCTGCCTGCGCACCCATGCCCGCCAGTTGGCCTCAGGGAAACTGGGACTTGGACCTGAAGCAGGAAATGTGACGCATGATGAGTACCAGGTTTGGAACTGTTTGGCATGCGCACTGCATCACATCTCTGCAGTACAAAAATTCTCTGCAACCAAGCTATTTTAATCCCAACTGATTTTAGCAGCTATGCCCGTGATGGCATGTTACTGTAAGACACTAATGTGATCAGATTTATTTGATTTGAGCATAAGCAAAGCAGAGCAAATTGATTAGCTGCAATATTCAGTTACCGTGAATTGCACATGCAGCATGTGCTGCAATTTGTCAGTAGACTTTTCTTAATTTCTCAGGATCTTTGTCGGCAGCACATGGCTGCTAAGTCCTCTCTTGGAAGGCAGGACTGCGGGGTCGGAGCTGCAGGTGGTGCTGGTCCAGGAGGAGGAGGAGGTGGTGGGGGAGGAACGGATACATCACGAGTCAGCAGTGTGTCTTCACAGTTCAGTGATGCACCTCAGCCAAGCCCTAGTTCGCACAGCAGCACCCCCTCCTGGTGTGAGGAGCCAGCGCAGTCTAATATGGATATCTCTACAGGGCACATGATACTGGTAGACATGCAACCCCCTATTTACAGATGCGGGGAAAAAAAAGAAAAATGAGCTTACAATGCATAACAATAAAGGCCCATTTACACCAAGTATAAGTACCAACTATATTAGCATCCACACTACACAGCAATGGACTATAATGTTCTGTTATGGTCAGATATAGTCTGTTATAGCAGGCATGCTGCAGTTTTTTCATTTGGCACTTTAAATGCTTGTGCTGTTTAAGGTTGAATTGGATTCTCATTGGCTGTCAGTGTTTTATCATTCATCAGCTGGAAAAAAAAAACTGAAAGTGATTCCAATGATATCGTTCCTCTGCTGTTGTCGTTATAGTTTTGGTGTGGACTTGCATACTCCCATAGAATTAGAACGATTATTAAAACTTTATAGGACAACACTTTATTTTAAGGTGTTACACATGTTACATGTACATAACATAGTAATAATAACAGTATAATTACAAGTAACAAACCCTACCCTACCTTTAGATTATAGTAAGTACATGTAGTTAAGTAATTTTACTCGGCACTTATTGTTGTTTAATTGCACTGTAAAAATGTATACACTGTACAAATGAAGTGTAACTGTTTGTAGTTATAGTCCTTGGTGTGAACAGCCCTTAATTTTTTCACTTTGTTTAATGCCTTGAATATGAATTGCCCTTCAGCTGCTTATACACATTCATATTTATGCCATGGTTTTACAAAGAATGTTTTGTTTCTGTTTTAATTTGGTTGATTTATTAGCATTCTCTAAATTTTCATGTGTTTTTTAAGTATCACATGAATGAGCAGCTGAGAAATCAGGGGTCTCTATTCTGGTCTCTCTCATGCTTTGTAGACATATATGGAGGATCATCTGAAGAATAAAGACCGTTTGCTCAAAGAGTGGGAGGCTCTGTGCTCCTATCAGGCAGAAACCAGCACCATCTCAGCTGCCCAGAGTGAAAATAACGTCAAGAAGAACCGCTGTGCCGATGCCGTGCCCTGTGAGTAAGACCCTAATGCTCCCCTACCCTCCTGCTTGTCTTGAAACTCCTTCATTTTCTATGGAAGTGTGTCTGAAGGGTTAGTGTCCACTTTGTCTTTTTGGAAATTTTCGTAGAGTAGTGCATAAGTACACAAATTGGAATGCAATCTGTGTCTCGTCACACAACCTGATTGACTTTTCCTCTTTTTAATGGATTAGGTGTGTAACTGTTTTTGCAGATGACCATTCTAGAGTGAAGCTGAAGGCTGAGATTAACCCCTCCAGGACAGATTACATCAACGCCAGCACCATTGTAAGTATGTGCACTTGATGGTCCTCTTTGCCCTGGACCTCATCATGTGACTTATTTATTTAGAATCTGAAAACTTTCTTCAGTTAAACAAGGAGAAAACTGAAGTCATTGCATTTGGAAACAAAGATGAAGTTCTCAAGGTGAATGCATACCTTGACTCTAGGGGTCAAACAACTAAAAATCAAGTCAAACATCTTGGGGTGATTCACACAAAACAAGGGGAGTCTGTTTTTAGCTATTATGCCGCCCGCAGTTGGAATCAGCTTCCAGAAGAGATCAGATGTGCTAAAACATTAGCCACATTTAAATCCAGACTCAAAACTCATCTGTTTAGCTGTGCATTTGTTGAATGAGCACTGTGCTACGTCCGAACTGATTGCACTATGTATAATCATTTTCTATTCTTAACCGTTTTAAATTATTTTTAAATCATTTTTTATATCATTTTGTTTTTATTGTTGTGATTATTATTTTTTTTTTTTAATTCCTTGTTTTTATTGTTGTAATTATTATTATTTTTAATGACTATTTCACTTCCTTTTATGTAAAGCACTTTGAATTACCACTGTGTATGAAATGTGCTATATAAATAAACTTGCCTTGCCTAGAATCGGAAACATGACAGTTTGAAGAGCCTTTATTATGGTCTCTTTCCTGCTCTCTGTAGCTGAAATCTAAGCTAGAAATCTAAAGCTAGAAAGCCCTCCTTTCCTTGCATCCCTTTCTGTTACCAAGGCGATAATCCATTTATTCCTCATAGAAGTGCAAGGCTGCCACTGGTTTCGGAATCCCCCTCTCAGTGTTGCCATGGATACATTGTATTGATCTCATTCAAGAAGTGTAGGTCTGGAATCTCCTGCTGCTCTGTTGTAGTCGAGAGCAGCGAGGGATCATCAATTAAGCCTTCATGCGCCTCGGATCACATTAATGGCCTGTTGTCGTGGTGATGGGCAGATCCAGGGTTAAGAGGGCTAAAGCACTGACCCCTGACCTTTTGTCTCCTGTTGGCCCTTTAGATCGAGCATGACCCCCGGATGCCTGCGTATATTGCCACCCAAGGTCCTCTCTCACACACCATCTCTGATTTCTGGCAGGTCAGTCACATGTGTGGATTTAATAGCGATGTAGTCATTTGATGTAAAGATATTCTAGTTGCTTGAAAAGTACACTACCATTTGAAAGTTTGGGGGTCAATGAAATTCTATTTTTTCAATGATATTAATACTTTTATTCAACAAGGATGAATTAAATTGATTTATAAACGTCATCAGATAATTCAGAATTTTTTTTTTAATCAAAAATATTAAGCTACACAACTGTTTTCATGGTTAATATCAATAATAGTTTATTGAATGATTTCTAAAAGATCATGTGACACTGAAGACTGGAGTAATGGCTGCAGAAATGTCAGCTTTGCCATCACAGAAGCAAACAAAAATACAATCTAAAATATAATAAAGTATAAAAGCGGAGCCTTGTTTTTGAAGCCTTGGTGAACATAGAAGTAAAAAAAAACACATTTTAAAAACATCTTCATGCCACATATTTGAATGGCAGTGTATTTAGAAATGTTTACACAGTTCTATGAATTAGTGCTTATTTTCTGTGCATTTCTGTAAATACTGCGTGAATGGCATGTTTTGTAAGCCATGTATGTTGCACAGATGGTTTGGGAGAGCGGGTGTACAGTCATAGTGATGATGACGGCTCTGGTTGAGGATGGAGAAAAGCAGTGTGATCGCTATTGGCCTGATGAGGGCTCTTCTCTCTACCACATTTATGAGGTTTGTGTGAACTTGTGAATCTCATAAGATGTCCTGAGATGTTTGCTTTATGTAGTGTAAACTACATCAAATATTATGTTCACCTTTAATTATCTCTCTCAGGTGAACCTGGTGTCTGAGCATATCTGGTGTAATGACTTCCTGGTGCGGAGTTTCTACCTGAAGAACGTTCAAACCCAGGAAACTCGTACCCTCACTCAGTTCCACTTCCTGAGCTGGCCTGCACAGGGAATACCCACCTCCACACGGCCTCTGCTGGACTTCCGCAGGTACTGCGCATGCTCGCACACATAATATGTATGTATTTCTATTTATATATATTGTATTAAAGTATATATTACTATTTACACATCTAGGCCCAATAATCACCTGGTCATGATTGTTTGCTTTAATGGTAATTATTTGAGATAACCACAATTGTTGTACAAATCTGAAGAGTGTAAGTGTAAAAGTATATAATAAAATGAGAACTATTATCATTGTAATTATTTATATTTGATATATATTTGTATTTTGTTCATTTACTATTTATTGTAATTATATATTAAGATGGGCTGGGTAATATTTAAAAAAAAAACATATTTTAATATTTAAACTATTGTTATTCATGTCATTTTCCCCAGTACAATAGTATTATTATTATAAAATGTTTACTCTGTCTACTATTACTATTATACAGCTGGAAATTATACATTTTTCAAATTCAGGGTAAACATATGAGTTCTTAAGCTGTTTGTGTGGTAAGTTAAGTTTACATTATAAGTGTCATGCACAAAAAAGGACTAAATAATTAGTTGCAATTTTCATTAGGCAAAAGTTATTGTACCCAAAATTCCATAATTGTGACAGGTCTATGTATATATCATTTCCACTTCAAGTTCTCCATTTGCTCTCTCTTTTCTTCTAGCTGCCATTACATGATGTCATTCCATCACTCATTCTCTTCAGTCTCTTTGAACCTCTTACCCACTCTGTCTCTTTCTGAGAGCGATGGAGCGCAGTAGCGAGTATTGCACAGCTGTCTGTGTCATTTTTGTGGTTTGCAGCTAGTAGTCTGGTTCCAGTTGCATAGTCACAAAAATGAGCACAGACAGGTGTGGCTGCAGCAACGCTGATGAAACGCTCCATCGCCTAACTCCCCCCTCCCACTTTCTCTCTGCGTGATTCTCTGTCGACCTCTTCATCTTAGTCTCTTTTCATTTCCTTCTCTGTCTCTCTCCTTTCTTCACTCATGTTCCTACGTTTCATGCTTTTCGGTGTTGATGGTTGATGTTGTTTGTTCGGTTGATGTTGCTTTTTTCTTACCACTCTTGACTGTGGTATAACTGCTCTTTTTGATCTTTCTGGCTCTCTACTGTGAAGTGGTCCTGATGTTTTCCTCTGATCTCTGTGGGTCTCTACTCTACATAAAACCTAGATTTTTACAGTGTTTGCAAGGCGACCACTGTATCGAAGTTTCTCTCATCTTTATTCATTTTGTTTTTCACAAATATCTGCAATTATTTTAAACTACTCAATATATTCCACTCCAGGTGTGCTGTGCTATCTGTCTATAATTTTTGTATCCTCTGAGAAAAAAATCTAAATCCAAGCATTCGTCATCATCATACTAATCACAATCATCATAATATGCTACAAGTACTAAAATAAATAATACCCAGAGCAACATATTTATATTTTTTTGTATTTTCTGCCATCATAAATAAAGATCACCATAATTAAAGGGTTAATTCACCCAAAAATTTAAATTCTGTCATTAATTACTCACCCTCATGTCGTTCCAAACCCGTAAGACCTTCGTTCATCTTCGAAACACAAATTAAGATATGTTTGATGCATCCGTGAGCTCTCTGACCCTCCCATAGACAGCAAGGATCCTTACACGATCAATGTCCAGAAACATAGCAAGGACATCGGTAAAATAATCCATGTGACATCAGGGGTTCAACCATAATTTAGGGCCCTATAATTTCCGCGATGCAGAAAACGCGGAGGGAATCGCAGGAATCCAGTCATAGAAACGGAATTTACAGTTTAACGTGGAATGTCACGGAATTTGTCAGTTTGGATGAATTAATCAAAAGTAGGTCATTACACTTAAATCAAATCGCGATATGGACTAGTATCTGTAAATATTAAGCCGCAAAGTCGATTTAAATATGAATCCTGCATGTTCTGCACGTCTTTGTATGAATGGAGCAGACGCGTGGTTTAGTTTACTACATACACAGCGCGCGTGACGCTCGCGGTGATTTCAGCATCTTCCGTCTCAATGAGGACATAAATACATGAACAATATCTCCAAAACTGATCTGAGAGTCACTTCACGAGCAGTTTACCATTTCATTTGAGTAAAACTAGCGTCATATCATATACACACAGAACTTTAAAGGTATTCACGGCAACCCGTCAAAATAAAAGTTTGGTTTAACTTATTAAAGACATTGTGCCAGAAATAGGCTATATTACTATTATTTAGTAGAATGTATGTAATACTACTACTACTACTACTACTGTTGAAAAATAATAAAACTTTATTTTTTTAAGAAATAATCACAAAATATTAAAATTTTAATAGTAAATCCCCTTTATTTGCCAAAAAATTGTAATGTTTAATTTTCATTAATTAAAATATAAATTAAATCAATGTTTTATGCCTTAATCTGATAACCAGTAAAATTTAAATACACAACAGAATTTGTGAGGGGGAAAAAAACATTTCATAAGGCTACTGTAAGAATAAATAAAAATAGTTTTTATGCATTCAAATAATTAGACATGCTAAAACACAGAATTTGGTAACAATAAAACATAAGGTGAGAAAAAAATAAAAATTTAATACGGCCCTAAACATGTCATTTTTGTTACACTTTTAATAAATTAATGTTAAATTGTATAAGTTTCATGATTTTAATTAATTAGGCATGCTTTTTGATTAATAAAATTTAATTTGACCATTAAAAAGGCGTCCAGAAAAATTTAAACGGAAAAAAAAACGGAATCCAGAAAAATGTAAACGGAAAAAACAGAATTTAGAAAAAGATAAAATGGAAATTGGGAAAAAATAAAACGGATTTCATAGGGCCCTAATAATTTTAAGAAGCTACGAGAATATATTTTGTGCGCAAAAGAAGAAAAAAAAAACTTTATTCAACAATTCGTCTCCTCCTCGTCACCCTGGCGCCATTTTGGAGAATATCCACTGAACGTAAACAGCGTATCCTGTTCTGTGTCAGCCGCACCACACAGTAATACTAATATAAACACATAAATGTTTTGTTTTATAAACTTTAAAAATGAAAGATATGTCATCAGTACAAATCACAATCATCATTATACTAAAATAAACATTTAAAAGGGAAAAATAAACATATATATACACACAAGGATGCATTAAATTGATCCAAAACCACAGTAAAGACTTTTACAATGTTATAAAATAAATGTTTCAAATAAATGCTGTCTTTTTTTATTTCTTCAAACAATCCTTAAACAATCTGTCACGGTTTTCACACAAATATTAAGTAGCAAAACTGTTTTCATCATTGATAATTATAAGAAATGTTTCTTGAGCACCAAATCAGCATATTAAAACAATTTCTGAAGAATCATGTGACACCTAAATAATGTCTGAAAATTCAGCTTTGCCAACACAGGAATAAATTACATTTTCAAATATATTAAAACAGAAAACAGTTTTCTAATTGTGTAATTGAGTATCGTATTACTGTATCTTTCAAATCAAACCATATAGACTTCAAGTCAAATAAATGTAGCCTTAATGAGCATAATAGACTTCAAGAACATAAAAAATCATACCAACCCAAACCTTTAAACAGTAGTGTATATACAGTATATCGTTTTTTTTTTTTTTAAATACATTTTATACAGATTTCTATAGCTATTTATGTAATTAAAAATTTAGAAATGTAATTAAAAAACTATAATGCTTGTTGTTTAACATGGCAGATTTGCATTAAGGATTTTGAATGATCTTCTTCAGGCAAACCTTTATACTGCATACACCTTTATGTGCATTCCCGTGCACAGCTGACAGAGATCGACATGTCATGACAACTGCTAACCGTCATTTCATTTACTCAGAACTAAAAAGCCTAAGTCCTGAGCTAATCTAACTTTAAAACTATTGCTGCCTTGCAGGCACTGGTATTTCCTTCAGGAAATCTCTTTTTCTGTCCCTCAGGAAAGTCAATAAGTGCTACCGTGGCCGCTCCTGCCCCATCATTGTGCACTGCAGGTATTTTTAACACATTGATGCATTTGAAGAATTTATTTAAAGATAAAGAGCGTAGTTTGATCAGATTTAAAGACAAGATGCAAGAAATGCATTTTATTAGGTGTTTTGAAATAAAAACAGTATTCTTCTTGTACTGTATATGGAGTACTGCATTGACTCTGAATGTGCTGAATGTTCACAAATGGCACATAAGATGTTTTATCAGAGCGTATTTCTCACATTATCACCCTTCTGTGCAGTGATGGTACAGGCCTGACTGGAACATACATCCTGATCGACATGGTTCTGAACCGCATGGCTAAAGGTCAGCACATGATGGAAACTTGTAAAGAAATAGTGTTTGGGAAAGTAGGGCATACTGAAAATTGTTGTTTGTTGTTTTGTTTTCAACTCAGGAGTAAAGGAGATCGATATTGCTGCAACCCTGGAACACATTCGAGACCAGAGGCCAGGAATGGTGCGCACCAAGGTAATGAAGGACAAAACAGCAGAGCTGAGTCCCATATCAAAAATCAAAGCACTATTGTACCCATAAAACACCATAGTATCAGCAGCCTCTACTATTCCCCTCAGTTGCAGTGACTGCTGTATATCTTTTTCATTGGTGCTGATAGTGTTATTAAAAGAGTTGGTGTAGTGGATTGTGAAATAGAAATGTTGATCTATGCTTTTTCTCTCCTCAGGATCAGTTTGAGTTCGCACTGACCGCTGTGGCTGAAGAGGTTAATGCTATTCTCAAAGCTCTACCGCAGTGAAACGAATGCCCATGACCGAGCAGGCACACAAACGCATACATACACACTCACAAATTACATAGCAACTACATGCATGTGTGCATACATGCCTTATGTGGCCACTGAGGTTAGTATTAGGGATGTGCATGAGTAATCAACTAGTCGAGTATTCGTTCTACAGCTAACTACTTACTTAACCTGATTTCAAATTGATTTTCCTTTTGCTGAAATTAACGCTCTTACTAAATCCTTCGCTTAAATCAAGTTACAGCTAAAGTGTGTAGGGTTGCACTGTGCTATAGACTGGTGAGAGATTTTATTGTGCAATATTTTAATCTTTATGGTTCTTGTTAGATTCATGCTTTCCACTAGATAAAGATCCACTTTTATGGTGCCAAGTGCTAAACTACAAGAGTGGTGAGAAACTGGTGGTGCAGCCTTTTTTTCACAGCAGATTTCTGTTAGCAAATTAAAATGTCAACTTATAGCACTTGTATTTCTGAATAATATTAAGTTAAATGATAAAATAGGTAAATATCAGATATAAAACATTAAAATTAGATTTTAGTTTTAACCCAGTGGGTAATCTGGGTGAGTTTTTATTTTAAATCTTGATTTTTTAATTTTTTTAAAGAAAGGCATAGTTTAATTTATTTTGTGAAACCATTCTAAGCGTCATGTAGGCTTATGTTTGTGGTTAAAACAGAAAAATAATGTGTTATATTAAATGATATACAGTGTTACAGTACACGACAGTGCCATCCCTACTCATTTTTGCTGCTTTCCTGCATTTAAACACTCAAAACCACAGATCCCAACCAGTTCTGCCCAATATTACCTTCCTACAGCATGTAATATCAAATCTCCTTTAAATGAATGCTCACACACACAAAAAATATACTACTTGGACCTATATTTAAGCTCTTCAGGGTCTGATTTCTTCCTTGCCTTCACTCTTGGTAACAAAGATGTAATTATCTAAAGGGAAGTGCGTTTCTCCGTGTTTGCTTTCCCTTACGCAGCCCTCTGTTTCACCGTGGTGATGACTTAGTCCTGTTACGTACACTTCATCAGTGTTATGCGAGTTTGCTTCACAATCCTCTTGTTTACTTTGGAGGAAAAACAGAAAGTGTCATGAGTATAAGCGTTGCTGTTGTCGGGTCTCGTGTTCAACTTAAGCCATGGTCAAGTGTAGGCTTGCATGGAATGTGTGCCCTCAGAATTCTAACCGTCCCTCTGCCCCTTGCATGTTTATTCATTTCCATTTTAGTTTTAATCTATTACACAGAATTATGACAACTGCCCGCACAAGCAGAACATAATGTGGAAAAAAGTACACAGATTCCATTGGAGCCTACTCATGTGTCTCCACTCTTCAGCCCAGTTACTCCACATTTCTTCATTTCTGTGACAAACCCATCACACTCAATTTCATGAGAGCTCCAAGTCAAATGCTGATGTGATAGTAGGAATTTAAAGTGGAAGATGTTGAATTTCAGATCAGATTCTGGAGAACATGCTGATCTGCTGTGGGAATTATGGTGAAACCAGACAAAGAGATAGAATTCCCTCTTTTCCTTTCCTCCTTGTCAAAATATTTCTCTACTTTTCTCTCTTTCTGGTTATTGTGGTCAGCTTAAATGTTATATTCCTCTTGCAAGTCAGTAAAAAATAAAAACAAAAAATATATCTATTATATATAAATATATAATAGAATTATTAAAAAACATTTTGTATCTTGTGATAACTAATAAAACTTGTTTGTGAAGTGATGCAGCAGCATCACTGTGTACATGTCTTTTTTTATTTTAATTTTATTTTTCAATTATATCTGATATAGTGAACCATTATGTTTTGCATATTAACTATACCATTATTTCCTAAATGGATTCTTCTGAAATTGAAAAGAGAAACAGAAATTGTTCTGTTACTGGTGCATATTTGTACAATTTGTAACAAGAATAATGTAAAATCACATTCAATTCTGTATTTGGTTACACTTTATTTTGATAGTCCACTTTAGACATTCTACTAACTATAAGTAACTTTGGAACTACATGTCAACTAATTCTCATTAATTTGCAATAACATGTCTACTAACTCTCAGTAGGTTAGGTTTAGGGTTAGTAGAATAAGTTGACATATACTTGCAAAGTTTCTCATAGTATGTTGTGGACCCATCAAAATAAAGTGTAAGAAGATATTAAGCAGACAGTCTACTAATACTCTAATGACTGCTAGTTGACATGTAGTTGCAGTTACTTACTGTTAGTAGAATGTCTAAAGTGGACTGTCGAAATAAAGTGTTACCCTGTATTGAATATCAAAAAAAGAGACAGAAAGAATACTCTCGTTGCTTTATTTTATCCCTTTCAATGCTATGATTTTTACTACCTACATGAACCATGACAGCATGTCCTCACTGTCCTTGTGTCTAAATCGCAAGAACAACTCTTAAGATACACCATGTTTTATTGGCAAAATATATGTTTAGTGTGGGTACATTTTAACTTAATACACTGACGTTATAAAGAGTGAATATGAAAAAGATCGTAAAAAAAAACAACTGTCTACTTTGGCACAAATATTAAAAGCTGTTTCGAGTAAATATATATTTTACTCCTATGTTCACATATTAGACATCATACTGGCAAATCAGCAAATAATTTCAAAATGCCCATACTATATATATATATTTCTCTGGACTTTCAGTGATTTGGTGCTCTTCCTGGAGTACATACTGTACTTGTCTGTAACTTTCCTTCAGAGAGACATAGTACACAAGATGAACTGCAAGAGGAAATTGAAGATATTGTTACGTTACAACAGCTTCCCGTAAGCTTTCAATGAAGTAATCTATTTTACTTCCACAATTATTAAGTGTAAACCAGCTTTTCCAGTTAAAACCATCTCTGATGTTAGCAATTAAGTGCCAGTGAGGCAGAAAAATAGGCATTAAATGTGACAAATTAGTTTAATGATCACTTACATCATCATACTGGAAGTTCACCATTCCTTGCTGCATTGTATCTCTCCTCTTGAAGTTGTCTGTTGAAAAAAAAAAAAAAAGAGTTGCACATTTTTTAATCAAATACATTTTGAAAAGACTTAGTATTTAAACAGAATACTCAGAGTAACTATAATCAGTACAATTATAATAATCAAGTTTTTTATGGATTTGCATTGCTTCCTTTTACAAAAATCCTCACCTGTAAGTGCCCTTAACCTCACACAACACGCCACAAAGTCATCAAAGTAGATCCTCCCTGACCTGCTGTAGCGTTTGATGATTGCGTTCAGAGTCTGGGGGCTGATTCGGTACCCTGTGCAATCATGACACAAAATATTCAGTTATATCACAGTCTTAGCAACCTTTTGGTGCAACTATGTTGGCTAAGAGATCCCTTATACAAAAATATGCATTGCATCCTGTAGTTTTCAGTTTTTTTATTTTAAATCTCCAAATGAGTGCCCTATTATTTATACTTTGAGATATATTTTGCCCTGAGACCTAGGTACTTTTTAATCTCAGTCGATAGAAACAGTTATACATCTATGAAAGTTCCCACTCACCCATGTTAGCCATGCACTGGGACATCTCATGAGGTTCAACCGTTCCACTGCCGTCCCTGTCCACCATTGCGAAGTTCTGCTTCCAGCCGTTTAGCACCGTAAAGAGTTCTTTAAACTCATTGAAACCCATCTTTCCAGTGTAATCTCTCTGCACACACTGTTAAAGAAACTAAACCACAACAAGGGATCTACTGGGTTACTGGGACTAGCATGAAGCAAACTTTTGACTCAAGTTGGAGAGATAAGAACAGTGCCAGATCGGTTTCATTTTTTTGAAGGATACATCCAGCATGGCAATCATAATCCTGCAGGTTTCCAAACTGAAGGCTGGGGTAAAAAGAAATGAGATGATCAGTTTAGACACCTAACTCTCAATAGAGTATTAGTAGACTATTAGGCTTAAGTAACTTTGCAAGAACAGGTCAACTTATTCTACTAACACCAAGTAGAATAAGTAGACCTGTTCTTGAAAAGTTACTTAAATGGGTCAATATGATGCTATTTTAAAGGTTATTATTTGGTCTAACAGAATATGTTGACACAGGGGCGCCGCTATGGATTCTGGTCAGCAGCAAAGACAATGGTTAATAAAATGGGATTAGATACATTTGTGTTATTTAACATATTTAATTATTGCAGGTTTGCTTCATATTCTGAGTTTGCATTTCACTGTTTTAATTCATTTTGATGAATACTAAATACTAAGAGTAATAAATCATTTGGCAATGTAAATGGTCTACTTTTATTTGTGTGCACGCACAATATCAACAAAACTTTTTATAAAATCTATAAAATAATTTTTTATAATAAAGAAAACAATGATGCGCCGTCTCGTCTAGAACAGGAGCTCTTCACAAAAATGAACCGAAAGTCAGCGAACACATGCCTCACAGACATGATAAATATATCTATAGAAAGCTTTAAATGACTACTTAACGAAATAAATCAAATTGAAAACAAAAACTCTTTCATTATAATCATAATCCGTGAAGATGCACTTCTCTCTAAAGGCGCGTCTAAAGGCTCTCTGCTGCTGCGGGACTCTAAACACCGTCGAGCCGCTCTTGACAGTCTGTAGCATGGTCTCATGTTGTTTCCACCAGCGCGGCAATTTTTTTCATCACTAATTGATAGATGTCTAAAATATAAAAATAAGGAGAAGACTAAAACAGGCCCGAGGCCCAGCCTGCATCTGAACAATGACATGAAAATTGGCCCGATCGAAGTCCGGCCCTAGAGGCGTAAAAAAGTCAGGGTCCGTCGGGGCCGGGCTGAAATGCAGGGCTCTAGCGTTCCCCTCGGTAGAAATCACATTTCCCCTCAGGGGGCCCCCCCCCATCGTCAGGCCCTTAGAATCGTCCTAACCCCCCCCTTATGGCGCCCCTGTGTTGACATGCTTTAATGTTCAAAAAACACATAATTTTTCTCTATGCCCTCTGTGCCCCGCCACTCTCAAACGAGTCTTTTTCTACAAAGCCCCTCCTTCCAACAAGTGCATTCTGCTCTGATTGGCCAACTGACCCAGTGCATTGTGATTGGCCAAACACCACAAGCACGCGTCGGAAATGTAACGCCCCTTACCATAATCGCGAGCTTTAGCTTTCAAGTAAGTTTTATCAGTTCAAGCCCGAAAGGGGAACAGAGTCGCGTGACAGACACAGTGATGATGCTCGTATGTATTTGCAGTACACAAGCCGCAGTTAAGACAATTTCTGACGGGCTGTACACTCTGCTGTGATGTGACCCTGTTCCCCTCACACACAAACGCACACACACACACAACGCGTTACGTGCAAAACTCCGCATTTGAACAGTCAATAGCAAATACTTGAACTAATAACAAAACATACTTACAGTTGCTGATTCAGAAGTGCCAGATTGTCAGAGCAAAGTCAGAATTGACTTTTTTTTCTTTTTTTTTTAAATAGCCTTCGTGCATAGCCAGCCTTGTACTCTACTAGGTTCACAAAACTGTCGTCCATAAAATGCGTTGCACAAATTCGAACATTTGGGTTGTGCTGTTGTGTTGTAAACAAATCTTAACCAATGATTCCTAATTGCATCTACTTTCAGAAGGCCAAATAAAGTGCTTTTGCTTTCGCCTAGAAACACACATCGTCTCCCTGACATGACTGCCTGCATCAACACTACTGCGGTTACTGAAACCACGCCTTCTTTCTTTGCGTGAATATTTGGGCGGCATTACGCAAATATTTCCACCATCGTGACGTAGACATGTGGGGGCGTGTTTGAATGAGCCGTTTTAGGGGGGCGTGGACGAGTCTTAACTTTTATAAAGAATATCTCTTTGGGTTTGAGACTATAGATCTCATCTATGCACAATCAGCTTGTAACACTCCAAAGAGAAAGGAAAACTTGAAACTGCATCATATGACCCCTTTAAAGTCAGTCAAATGTATGTTGACCATCAAAATATAGTGTTTAGCAGATTAAGCAGACAGTCTACTAACACTATAATGACTGGTAGTTGACATGGAGTTGCAAAGTTTGTTATAGTTAAAATAATGTCTAAAGTGGGCTATCAAAATAGAGTGTTACCAGATGATACACTCACTGTATTTATTTGGAACTGCAATTTCTATTTCTACTCTCTCTGTACTTACGAGTGTAGGTGCCACTGATTCCAGTCTGGGTGAGGCACCTTTGAAGTTCTTCAGCATCAACTTCACCATCCTGATATAACAATCAACAAACACTACATGAGCAACATGAGAGGACAGAAAATACATTTTATCCACATTCACACAGGCTGCTCTTACCTGACCAGCTATTGCTGTGAAATAGCCCCACATTGGGTCCTGGGTAGGATGAGCAGGAAATGCCCCAGGGTAACCCCCATATGGCTGTCCTGGGTAACCACCTGCAGCAGGAACCCCTGGCATTGCCATACCCTGAGCAGGAACCCCTGGCATTGGTGGACCACCAAACTGCAAGAAAAAGAGTGGTACTTTTAAGTATTGATGCACCAAAATGAATGTTTTACCAAAACACTGAAAACGAAATTAATATATATATATATATATATATATATATATAAAAAGTATATAAACATTTAGACTGCACATAAGGCAGTCTATATTAACTTTAATTAATGATACAATTAGGATTCTACTATGAAATTTGAGAAATTTGCTATGACAGATTTATTTAAACATACATTAAAGGGATAATTCACACAAAAAAGAAAATTACCCCATGATTTACACACCCTCAAGCCATCCTAGGTGTATATGGTTATCTTCTTTCAGACGAATACAATCAGAGTTATACTAAAAAAAATGTCCTGGCTCTTCCAAGCTTTATAATGGCAGTGTATGGGTTTAAGATTTTGAAGCCCAAACAAACTGCGTCCATACATCATAAAAAGTGCTCCGCACAGCTACGGGGGTTAACAGAGGCCTTCTATAGTGAATCAATGCATTTGTGTAAGAAAAATATCCTTATTTAAAACTTTATAAACCGTAATCTCTGGCTTCCAAACTGTCAGAAATGCATTCACAAGAGTGGCACTCCAGTGGATGACATAGGCGTAGCGTATTTCCACATTCCAGACAAGGTCGGAAGTGAGAACATCCAAGTTGAAATATCCCCTTTCCAACCTCCGTGAGTTCCAGTCACTATCATGTCACTTTTATAAAATGCCGCTATGTCACAACAAGAGCATTTCCTGTTTTTGTGTCAATTATGCCAAAAACAGAAAATAATTTCCATAAAATGCTGCTGTTTGTTTTGAAAACAGCTGATGAAAAGCAAAACTTAAGGTATCATTTTATTAAGTTGACGTATAATGTTTTTAAGTTTGACACAAGGTAGCTCCACATTATGCTTGTTGGAAGCATTGATGTCAAATGACACATCTCACTGAAGTCAGGGTTGATCGATCTGCCCTGAGTTCACAGGTCGTATGTCCAAATTCAAGTGGCCTTCTAGATGTTATTTACAAGTAGGAGGTGGGAAAAATCTAAATTTTGAGTTGTCTGAAACCGCATAATCTCCGGTGAGACTATGTTAGCCTCATGAAAACGAGGTTTTGTTTAAAGCAAAGGAAAATCAGTCTCCACTTGGCTTATATCGAAATCATTTTTTAATATAACTCCGATAGTATTCATCTGAAAGAAGAAAGTCATATACACCTAGGATGGCTTGAGTAAATCATAGGATAATTGAGTGAGCTATCCCTTTAAATAATGAAGAAAACAGGTTATGGTTAATATGTAATATAGTGCATCAATTAGCTAAATTTTCTAACAAATTGTGGACACTGAATGGCTTTCCTGAGGTAAATGTAACATTACATTACATTATTTACAAGCGGCTTTCCACAGTTGAAACACCGATTCATTAAACATTTTAGTAAATTGAAAGTGAAAGTGACGTGACATGTGGCCAAGTATGGTTACCCATACTCTGCATTGTGCTCTGCATTTAACCCATCCAAAGTGCACACACACAGCAGTGAACACACACACATGCTGCGGCGCCCGGGGAGCAGTTGGGGGTTCGGTGCCTTGCTCAAGGGCACCTCAGTCGTGGTATTGAGGGTGGAGAGAGAGCGCTGTACATTCACTCCCCCCACCGACAATTCCTGCCGGCCCGAGACTTTTTACGAGATTACGAGTCCGACTCTCTAACCATTAGGTCACGACTACCCCAAATTGTACTGGTTCTTTCAACTGATACCTTCTGATATTCATTCATGTTTATTTTGTGCTATAATAGTAGCAAAGAGGAAGAGATGATTGGTTCACGTGCACTTTGGACAAGTGTTGCCAAAAGAAAAAAAGAAAAATCAATTTGTTTCATATCAAAGGTAACAAAGTACAATACATATTTCAATTACTGGATGGAAAGCACACTAAAACAAATTTATAGTTAAATTGTGTTCATATATAACCTGATAACTGCATAGAGTAAAATACCTCAGTTAATCCAAATGAAGACTGATCAAAACCAAGAATTAAAAAAACAAAAATTAAAACCAAAAACTTCCTCTAAATATTTTCGGTTAACGAAAGTTCGGTGCTTCGCTACTTTTAAAATGTTTTAGAACAAGGACTGTCATTCAAATTCAAGTGATCCGCCCATGACAATGGTCCCATTTACAACTAGAATAAAAAGTGCAATCCAAATCAACCTTTAGTTTCTGTTCAAAGAACACTGAATACTGAGTAATGTATTCCAACTGCTAAATACTGTATGAACAAATATAATTCCACTTGGAATTGCTCCACAACTCACAATTACCTAATTATACTGATAACAAATATGACACATCTGACACATCCCACAGGGTTTTACCAAGAATACAGACAAGGCAATCACTATTTGGCCTAAATAAACTCCAGCCTACATGTTCATATAGTTGAGAGGTTGATGCATATATAAGTGTAGTTTGTAGTAAAGACCATGCAGCTGTGTATATTGCTTTTTTTTGTCTTTTGTTTACAAATGCTAATAAGCTTATAAAATAGTATTGAACTGAATTACTTTGTATATTGTTCATTATTCTGCTACCTGTTTTTGACTAAAATCTTAGTAAAAATGTGAATAAATTGTACCTTTAGGGCTACAGCAGCCTGTCACTGGGGCAGTATCTTAAATATATTTATACCTTATTTACCCCTAAAAAGTATTACTTTATGTGTGCATATGTACCTTTTAGTGATAGATAAGGTACAAAGTTGTCCTTTTAGGGGAAATGCCCCAGTGACAAGCTTGTTAATATAAATAATAATTATATAAAACAAATCGATATTTGTATAATTTTTGCACATTTTGTCCTGATAGCGTAGATAACTAGCATCATTTTTTTTCAGATAGTGAATTTATTTAACTTGATTCATTTATTATTTTAATACATTAAGCCTTTATCAAATACATGTTTTTAAGTTTATGCTTAAAAGGAGGAAAACATATTTGCAGTAGGGTACATTTTTTATTTTATTTTTGTCCTTATAACGGTAAAAATGCCCTTGAAAACCAATTCCAGCGGGCAAATATTGCCCTGTATCATCAGTTAAAGAATAAATTCTGATTCCCGGGGTCATTTACCAAATGACTTGCCGCGTGTTATAGTTTATGCCTAATTCATATGAAAGAAAATGGCATTTATTTTATGAAACTATTTGTGGCGTAATAACATGCTATATAGATTTCTCAACCAAGATCTCATCTCTCTTAACCTAATTATCAACGTCTTTTACATTTTACAAACTGCAATTGAACATAAAAAATATAAGTGATACTTACATTGTTATATCCTGGATACGCCATACTTAAAGATCACACTTGCGAAGAGAAGCGACTTAAAAATGAAAGTTTTCGCGCAATCTCTCTTCCGTACTTCAAGTGTAACAGGAAGTGATTGGATGACGTCATCAGGGTAAGACGTGTGACTGACAGCGATAGGATGACAGACAGACTTTGATCGCTGAATTTAAATTGAATCTGTCTTCATAAAAATGTCTATATTTACTATAGAGAGCGTGTTTTGGATCAGCTAGCTCTAAAACAAAGCCAAGCGTACAGATTCACGGAAGTCTTCTGGACATTTGACTGACAACCTTTGTGGCCAATGATATTGTGCTTGCATTTTTACTTATTAAACACGTTGGTACATCATGAAAACATTAGTTACGCCCAAAATAATCGAGAATTTCGTGAAATTCTGTATTCGGTGACGTGCGTGCTTATATAACATCAACCTGTCGTTTACATTAAAACCACCAGTCGGCGCTATTACACTAAAAGTAGCCAGCAGCTCATTTACTCAACCAAGCCACCAGACTCTTTGGAGGTAAGTTTTGGGCAGTGTCGCTTCCTTCCATTCAGGATGTTTTTTGGGCGTAAGTTTTTGTCGCCATAACTCAACTCTTAAAAAAATAAAGGATGTTTATTGGCATCTGCGGTTCCATGAAGAACGTTTAACATCCATGGAAACTTTACATTGCACAAAAGGTTCTTTATATTGAAAAAACATTCTTTCGATTATTCAAATGTTCTTCACGCTCAGAAAAGAATGTTTTTTAATAACTGTAAACCGAAAGTGTTCTTTAGTGAGCCCCAAATGGTTATTTTATAGATTTGCTGTTGCTCTCTTTATTTGTTAAGAACTACATTAAAAATACATAATGAAAAATGACACAATTTTTTATTCTTTTTAGAAGTCTTATGTTCAGTTCACACCAACACACTGTAAAAGCTGCTAATTTATGTAAGCAATATCACATGAGCAGGAGTGTGATGAATATCTGCAGGGCTGCAGCCTGTGCCACAGAAAATCACATCTGATATTAAGCACAATTGTGACTGATATTGCTCTTATACAACAGACAAGTAATTGATAGAAAGCAATCAGCACCGTTCACATACTGTGCTCTGGAATGGCACGAGCACAGATGAACTGAGCGATACAAATACTGAAACATCCTAGTGCTGTTATACTACATATAACCATTCTTAGACTGCCACTTGGCCAATCAAATTTGAGAAGTGGAACTGTTGTATAACAGTAAATATGATACTCAGTCCTTTAAGTAGAATAATACTTTTTAGGTATGTGCAATTTTGCTGTAGTCTTGCACCAAAAAAATGTAACCTTCATTCCTTGAATCAGCTTGAGTTCCTTTATGATGATCAGACTATATGACATCTTAATAACTCTTCAGCTCTTTGGCTCCATGAAACAAGGTCAACAGCAGGATTAAGACTAACCCTGCTAAAGAAGAGAGCAGAGAAGAAAGAGAACGAGCGTCACTTGGTTATGCAATACTCTGTTACTTTGCATCGCCTCGTTACACAGGCTTTGCTGGGTTACAGTTTTAGCGGTCAAACTGAGAGGCTCCAGGAAAGATCACAGTCCCACGTAAATGAGATTCCTTAATGTGCCACAAGGACAAAATAGTCAAAAATGTAAAGGCTGAAACAGATTGCAAGATTTTTTAAATTTTAACAGATCATACATCATGCATTTGTCGACATTGTAAATGGTTACAGAAAAATACTGTGCATTGTACACTGAAGGACTGAAGATCACACACACTACCAGACTTTTGAGTTGTTCAGAACACAACAAATTAAAGGAATAATTAACTGAAAATGTACTAAAAATTTGCTGAAAATGTACTAATTCTCAGGCCATCCAAGATGAGTTTCTTCATCAGAATACAGTAGATTTGGAGAAATTTTTACCTTGTCCAAGTTAAGTTATTAAATGAAACACATGAAAAATAAATTCCAAGAACCACCATATCTGTTTATGGATGTTTATTTATCCTGTACCTTATACCTTAGAAAATACAGATCTGTAATTGTACACCAAAACTGTACTTGAAAATTCTTAATGAAAGAAATTGTCTTCAAAAGACAATGAGACCGTTTTATCCACAGTGAAACAGAACTAGGGGTCTGTTGTACCCAGTACAGACAAATAAGGTTGACAGGGAAGGTGGAAAGAGCTTCTTGCCATGCTTGTTTACTACTGAGCAGAGATCAGACAGCCTTGCTATAATCCTTTGGTAAACAGTTAAAGGTCACGCAAGCATGACTGATCCTGGATCAGGCATTTCCAGCCCAATCTCACAGCAATTCGTACATATTTTACGAGGTGGCTAATTCGTACGACCTCACTCGTACAAAATCATACGATTTTTGCTAAATCGCAGGTATTTTACGAGTTGCCAATTTGTATGAATGTACGAATGACTACACCTAACCCCACCCCTAAACCTACCTGTCACTGGGGTTTAGACAAATCGTACGAGTGAGGTCGTACGAATTAGCCACCTCGTAAAATATGTAAGAATTGCCATGAGATAGCGTTGGCATTTCAGCCTTGATTTTCCCCTATATCAAGAGCTGGTTTGCCATTTCACACACACCACTATACAAAAATAACAGATTAAAAGTGATAAAAGTCTGTTGTACAGCTTATACAATGCAATTCAATTCAGCTTTTGCAAAAATATATTCATAATATACATAGATTTCACTTTGCAATTCCCTAACCCTCTTTTTGCCAAATCTACCCCGCCCCATATCCATAAAAATCACATTACAAAAGCAATTGAAATAACTATTTCTGAACAGTTATAAAGCATTTTACTTGGCCAGCTGGAGAAAATTGTGCATTTTTCCAGATTATAATCAAAGCTATATACACTCTGATAATGACAACACAGCCTGAGGTGCATCATTATGCATTGTCAGAAGTTGTTACAAATCTCACTAAAGCAGAGCATTGAAAAAAGACACCAGGCCCGATATACAAAGAAAGCAGTGCACAAAAGCCATATTTTTAAATATACACTTATTTATATATATATATAAAATCATAGGTTATACTGGAAAATACTGTTGTGTCCCTTTAAGTTTTTTTGTTTGTAATTTAAAAAAAAATTCCATCATGGAACCTGTGTAATAACAAACAAACAAACAAACAATAAAAGTGTGGCAAGAAAGTCTAGAGACTTGTCAGCAGGCGCTACAGATTCCTCATTGGAGCGATTACAATTTGACATGAGCTGCATTTGGAGTGTAAGGATGCATTTTAGAGTTCTTCTGGTCTGCCCATCGGTGGTGAAACAGTTCAGAAAGCGTAATTTTCAGGAAAGGACGGCCCCACTAAGCACTGGTCCCTGGCATCGCCTGGATACGGGACCCTGTTAGTCACATCAAAATGTGAGAGCGGAACAGTGTCGTCCTCGGGAACCTGCAGCCCATCGGGGTCTGTTTTCAGACTGGGCCTCTGGTTATCAGGGAATGCCATGGAGAAGAGCGCATCGGGATCACACACAAACTTATACACGTACCTCTCTCCAGCAACCTGCAGATGAACAAGAGAAAGAGACATATCTTAGAAAAAACTTGTTTGAGAAAAGCCGATATGTTTTGATGGGGTAGATCTGACTAGCTACAAATAATGAGGGAACTATGAAAAAGGGATTGAAAGAAGAAAAATGACATTGGAACGGGAACGTGCCTTTACCTTCTGCATGATGCCCTTCTCATAGTAGTAGCGCAGGGAGCGGCTCAGTTTGTCATAATTCATCGCAGGCCTGTTCTTCTGCATGCCCCAACGGCGAGCAACCTTTTGAAAACAGGTGCGTTAATTCTGCTTGTTGGCTAAATAAATGGGTTATAAAGCCATTTGCTTTCATAACACACTGACCTCCTCTGGTTCAATGAGTTTAAACTCCAGCCCACGGCCAGTCCAAGCGATGAAGTGGCTGTTGGATGGGTCGTCCAGCAGAGTGACCAGGAACTGCCAGAGTTGCAGAGACCCCCTTCGTTGATACGGAGGACCCTCCCGGAAAACTCCACCCTCCTGCTTCAGCTTTCCCTCCAGGCGGTCTGGCACTACACATGCATCGTCATAATACAGGTGGGATTCTCCGTCATACCCAAAACCTGCAATTGGCAGCCAGGGGGGGAAAAAAACGTGAATTTAATATGGACACAAGACTAATTAAAAGCTGTTTATTAATAAATCATCTGCACCTCAAGGAAGTAGAGGTAGATGAAACTAAACTGACAAAAGTCTTACCCTCGCTTTTGGCGACATAGAAGTTTGCTGATTTGCCAAAAGATGACTGGCAGTTCTGTACTTCTGCAAGAAAATTGAGAAAATGATACAGTCAGATTAAAATAATAAATTAAATAGAATACAATATTATAAAAAGTTTTGAGTTCAAGATCATCAGAATTTATTAATTATAAAATCACTTTAAAAGTAATAAAAACTTTACAATATAATAAAAAAATATATATATTTTTAAATATAATAAAGTTTGAAATTTTATGTTTATCAGATCTGTACCATTAGTTGTTTTACACTAATGGTACAGTCACATATACTGTTGTCAGGTGATTTTTCGCTGTCAATAAGAGTCATTTCAAAAGGAATTTGTGCTGGAATTTAATGAGTGCAAATTATTTGTTTGCACAAATTCTCCATGTTGACCAACAGAAAGTGACATTGTAAGCTGATGTGCTTTATTCGTCGCTACACTATTAAAAATGGACCTTTTGCCTTTGAAATTTCACCATTATGACAATTTTACAGCCAGCAACTCACTAACGGTACATTCACACGGTGCGTCAGTGTCAACGCCTCTCGTTTACTTTGAATGGAGTGACGTCAAGCGTTGCCGAACTGGATTGTGTGTCCGTTGCATTACGTTGGGTACGTTGCTCGCGGCAGAAGTTGAAACCTTTTCAACTTTTTAAGTGCCAACACAGGCATCAGCCAATCAGATCGCTTTATGCAAATCCCCTGGTGCAGACGCTAGCCAATCATGTTCATGCAACACCAGAAAACTAATGTGATTGGTTGTTGTCACTATGACGGTCGCATCAGCACCAAGCTTCAGAAACGCCCTTCATCAAGCATCAACGCTGACACCCTGTGTGAATGTACCGTAAGAGATTTACACATACCTGAGTCATAGCCGAAGTCTCTGGGCTCCTGTTTGATTGACATTTGGTGGAACAACGGTGCACGAGGAGGTCCCATGTTTTGCAAACCCTGCTCATTGTAACAGGGATCCACCATTTCCTTTTTGAATCCCTGGGGAGGCATTGGCACCAATGGCTCTGACATCTGGCGCTGATAAGGGGGGCGGCCGTGTCGGGGTAAATGGCCACGGGCCTGCGGGTGGTAAGGTGTCTGACAGCGGCCATCGGACTGTGGGAATGGCAGACAGGGCTCGGAAAGCTGCCGATGGAACCTAACGAAAGAGAAAGGCAAAAGATTAGAAATTACGTGAGATGGCATTATTCACAAAACCAAGGGCAACTGAGATCATTAGTGTCACGTCAAAGGGATAAGGTCTGGTGTTAAGGCTCTTTTTTCTATTAGTTAAACCTGGAGACTTGATATAGAACTGCTTCCAGGTCAGTGTGGCATCTTCAACAAGATAATACCAATGAAAGGCTCAACCTGAGCTGATTACAGCACTTTCAACAGGCACGAGCAGCTCAAGTAGGAGGTAAAGATAGAAATGAGATTAGAAAATGATCACCGTGACCCAAAAAGTGACTACGAAGTGCCGGGATCAAAAACATCCCGTCATATATCAATACCTGTGGTCTGTGCTGTAGGAGGCATCTGGGTGATTGACAGGTGGGCAGGGCACAGCAAAAGGTGGGCTCTGACTGTGGAGTGGAGTCTGTGCTCTCTGATGTGGAGGCGTGGAGCTGTAGTTGGGACCAGGTAATGGTGGCGGTCCTTGTGTCTGAGTCTGGGCTGGTGGCATCACTCTTTTTTGCACAGGGTGTGTTGCTGTGCTGGTGGAGGAGCCAAAGGGTGATGCCGGTGTAGAAGGAGGAGTGAGTGGCTTGTTAAATGTAAATGGCTTCCTGTCGAAGGCACTAAAATTGAATGACAAAATAGAAATAAATATGATTCAGTGAGAGGAGTGAGAGAAATAAGGAGAAGGGAAGGATAGGAAATATATACCTGTAGTTATATAGGCACTTTTCACCATATGGAGACAGTCTCTGCTCTTGTCCACACGGGGAAAACCCTCTGCTTGGGCTCAGTTCCCGCTTTACTTTAGTTTGAGGGGGTCCATGGAACATCACTAGAGAGAAAAATTAGTGTTAAATTTCAAAGTCTCACAAATACTAACAAAAACACAGTTCTTTAACTTGGAACCTACGCTACTGGTCAAAAGTTATCAAGTAATCAAGAATTGAGAATTTTTATTGAGAAGTCTATTATGCTCACTAATTATGTATTTATTTGATAGAAAATATAGTAAAACAGTAATATTTCGAAATATTAAAATTTAAAAGAACGGTTTTCTACTTTAATATATTTTAAAATTTTATTTATTCCGGTCATTGAATTTTGAGTCTGTTTCCTTTCAATGAATTTTCAGCAGCCAGTCACATGTGTCAGTGTAACATTCAGAGATTCATGCTAATATGGTCACTTTGGTGCTCTATTAATATTATTTTTTTTAATAATGAATTATGGTTCTTATTGTTGAAAATGTTTGCTAATAAAAAAAAAGCGTGATTTACCGCATTTATTTGAACTAGAAATATTTTTTAATATTTAAAATTCTTTACGGTCATTTGACCAATTTAATATGCATCCTTGCTGAATATAAGTATTAAATTCTATCTTTCTTTTTTCTTACCACTTTTGAATGGCAGTGTAGCACAGTTTTCACTGCTTAATAAATGTTATTGCTTGTTAAATGTTGATAATAAATGTTTCTTGAGCACCAAATCAACATATTAGAATGATTTCTAAAGAATCGTGTGACACTGCAGTAATGGCTGCTAAAACTTTAGCTTTGTCATCACATTTTAAATTACAAAAATGTGTCAATAAAAACTTGTTACTTTTTAAAATATATATTCAACAGAAAACAGTTCTTTGTAATATTTCATATTACTGTTTTTACAAAAAAATTATAAAATAAAATTAAATAATAAAAAAATGCAGCTTTGGTAAGCACTAAAAACTTCTCAAAACCATTTTAAAATGTAATTATTTCAAACTTTTGACCGATAGAATAACTTTGCATCATCTGGTGTCAGATGTTTGATGGATATGAAAGTACTGGACTACTAGAACTACTCAGTTTTAAAGGAGGAGGGGAAAAAAGACCTTTCCCTCTAGAAAAGGAGGCTGCAAGTTAGAACTCGCAGACTATCACGTGATTCCTATGGAAAAAGGGCCCCACTGCCCAGCTGTGGTGAAAGAGGGGCCTGTGAGAGCTACAGGCACGATGCCAGATAAGGGGAATTGTGCCAGACAAACACACATACCCTCTCACACACAATTTCTATGCAAACACATCCATGTGCATTCACCTTCTACAATAAACACCATTGACACCATAGAAAATGCACACAATCAGACTTATTCAGAGCCAAATGGGAAGAAAAACTAACAAGGGAAACAGCCAGAGCACTGTTCACCAGCACATAATAACCAGAGTGTGTGCGCGCCGAGGATCCAGCCCCATTAAAATGTCACCAAGCTGGAGGCTGCCATGAGTTACAGCACCGCAGCGGCAGCCTGGGCCTCACATGTGCGCACGCACACACACTCCATAGAAACATCTTAAACTCATGCTTAGGAATCGTGTTTGGCACAGAAACTTTTGGAATGCAGTGTTTTGAGATTGATTCAATTGGTTTTCTTGGTTTCAAGGAGGAAGGTGCCAGGATTGCTGCTCTAATTCAAAGACAGTTTCTATAATTCATAAAGGCAAGTTCTATAGGTTATTCTGCATGAATATTCAAAGAGCACTCACGGTAATCCGACTGGAAATCTGGAACAAACTGTTCGTCATCAGGTACCTGGGCTGCACATGGAGAGGGAAAACAAAATTTAATTATTTATAAAAAAATAAATGAAATATTTAAAGTGAATATAAATAATTTGTATATTTATATATGCCGTAATGTCTCATCCCGTTTGAATGGGGTCCCAGAGATCAACCACTGGATGATGCATTAACAACCAAGTTGCGTTTTAACAGTAGTTATGAAATATATTCCATAACCATGACTATTCTAGAGCTTAGGACTGTTGCCGTACCTTCTGCTATCCAAATCTCTTGTAGCTGGCTCAGATCTTGAAAGAGCTCTGTGGGACACAAATATTGATTTGTGAATAAACAGGCTGATTTGTTTGGGCCTGGGTTAAATGATGTGCTTTAGAGGGATCTGGAAGGATTGATTGCATGTTCATTTGTTTACCCTCTGTATCCTGTGCCAACTCGGTGTCAACAAACTTCCTTTTTCGGTCATTGAATGGTCTGCAAGACTGTTCCTGCATGTGAGACTTCTGTAAAAAAAAGACCAAGATCACAAAATGAAAGTTTGAACAAGTGATCATTGTTCACAGCCATCCAGTTTGGATGGATATGCTGTAGTAAAACATTTGAAAGTGAATTACAGTCACAAAAGTGAAGAAAATTTGGCATGACGAGTTGAAGCAGAGACTTACACTGGAGGGAACCACGAAAGGGACCTGCTGGTCGTAAAACCCATCCATGTCGCTTGCTTCTCACTGCGGCCTAAGGGGCTGCAGCAGGAGGGAAAACGGGAATAAACTGGGAGAAAGGGGGGTGATATCGTCGCCTGTCGGAAGAAGAGCCGAGAAAAGTGGCACTTAGAGAAAGACACACAACGCACTCTGTCAGGATCTGATGCAGCTGTCAGTGAACGTCCCGGGTCCTGACAGTCCAGGACCAACTGTCCCTTTGATCTGTGAAAACTTCAGCTAGCCTGTTTGTTTGTGTAACACTCACTCTCATCTCAGATGAAGTGTGCTGCATTAGTGCAGGACACTTACACTCGCTCACCCTCCTTCTCTCTCTCACACAAACCATTTAAGGCTCACCATACAGATGGGGGTCCTTACATAACCATACAGTGCCATCTGTTGCCCATGAGACTACCCAAGACTCCATACTCAGTCTAAATGAAATTAATAATTTAGAAATAAAGAAAGAAAGCATTAAGCAGCTTCATCTCTTAAAACAAATAAGGTTCAGATTTAAAGAGTGGAAAGGCAGGAAAAAAATAACGAAGCCTAATATTCATCACGCTTCATCACACGTGTGTTTATTTTCCCTGACGCAAGTGTTCAGGCCATAAAACCGTATTACAGCCGCGAGGCGAAGAAAACACCTCACAGCCAACACAGCCTAACCTCTCCGGACCAAGAACTAATTAAACATCCATCGCTTAACATTATTGCTTCCTGAAGCTTATCAGACCTTTATAAAACAGGAGGAACGCGCGTCTGCACATTTCATGCTGAAAATGAAGAGTTTGTGCTTTTAAATAGTTTATTGGCGATAATAAAGGCTGCCAGCGGAAACGATAGCTGTTAAAAAAGTAAATCGAGATTATAGCATTACAACAGCGAGTTAACAGGTATAGGAACGAGTTCAAGAAGTTCAATCCCTTCCCCCCCAGCGCCCATTATCGCCGCGCGCTCCCCCTCCCTCTCTCCCCTCGGCCGCTTGTTTTTCTCAATGAAGTGAAATTTGATCCTCCTTGCGCGCGACCCCGAAAAACCTCAGTCGTTCCATTCATAAAAATACCAAACGCGCGAGAAGCACTTCATCAAACCGCATATGGATTTGCGGAGCTCAAACTGCGATTGTGGCGGAGTTTAAAATAAGATTTATAAAGTAACGTTACTGAGAAAACAAACAGCGGGGAAATGGTTGCCAAATATGCGCACAAAGAAAATGGCGTGCGAGCCAGCAAAACTAAACGCGGTGTTTGGAGTAAATATAACTTTCTAAAAAAAACAATTCAAGCAAAATATGCAACTTTTATCGGGGTATAATTAAACAAAACAAAACTAGAGCAGCGTGCAGAAAATACTCACCCAGCGGTGATGAAATCCTCTGCTTGTATAAAAAGAGTGATTTAGTAAATCCCAGAGAAAAACAGTCTGCGTTTGCTATCTGTAATGAGTCTCGCGCTCTCCCTCAGCTTGACGCGAATGAAATTTTCTCAATGGGATCGCCTGCTTTTCCGAGAGCATCGGTTTAACATTGCAGCTCACGCTCATTGGTTAGTTCCTCACGTCATTCAAGCGATTGACCAATGGCTGTCTCTGTATTACCTACGCCATCAAGAGGCTGCAGTCAGCCAATCAGAGCAGTTCTCTCTCCTGTTTTTATGAATGGCTGGGTTTCATTCAACAACCAGATGTTTCTCCACCGCAAAGAGACTTTTAAAGGGCCAGAAGCGAGACGAGAGTGAATGGCCAACTGGGGCTCTAAATTTGCGATCTGCTCTGACTTTCATTTTTTTTAATATATATATATATAGCCTATATATATATATACACAGTCATGGCCAAAAATATCGGCACCCTTGGTAAATATGATCAAAGGAGGCTGTGAAAATTAATCTGCATTGTTAATCCTTTTGATCTTTTATTAAAAAAATCACAAAAACCTAACCTTTCATTGGATATTAAGAATTTAAAATGGGGGGAAATATCATTATGAAATAAATGTTTTTCTCAAATACACGTTGGACACAATTATTGGCACCCCTAGAAATTCTTATGAGTAAAATATCTCTGAAGTATATTCCCATTCATATTCACAATTTTGAGCACTACAGGGAGATTATGAACATGCAATTATCCAGCCATGGCTTCCTGTTTCACAGAAATATAAATAGGAGGGAAAGCAAAGCCCAAATTCCCTTAATCATCCATCACAATGAGAAAAACCAAAGAATATATTTCTGTTGTGCAGCAAAAGATAATTGAGCTTCACAAATTAGTGAAGTGGCTTTAAGAAAAGAGCTAGAGCAGTGAAAATTCCCATTTCCACCATCAGGGCAATAATTAAGAATTTTCAATCAACAGAAAATGTTATGAATCTGCCTGGAAGAGGACGTGTGTCTACAGGTGCATCTCAATTAATTAGAATGTCGTGAAAAAGTTCATTTTTTCTTGTAAGTTATTTCAAAAAGTGAAACTTTCATATATTTTAGATTCATTGCATGTAAAGTAAACATTTCAAAAGTTTTTTGTTTTAATTTTGATGATTAGAGCTTACAGCTCATGAAAGTCAAAAATCAGTATCTCAAAATATTAGAATATTTACATTTGAGTTTCAATTAATGACCATCCATACAGTATAAATTCCGGGTATTTCTTGTTCTTACAATAATGGAGAAGACTGCTGACTTGGCAATGATCCAGAAGACGAACATTGATGCCCTCCACAAAGAGTGTAAGTCACAGAGGGTCATTACTGAAAGGTGTGACTGTTTACAGAGTGCTGTATCAAAGCATATTAAATGCAAAGTTGACTGGAAGGAAGAATTTGGGTAGGAAAAGGTGCACAAGCAACAGGGATGACTGCAAGCTTGAGAATACTGTCAAGCAAAGCTGATTCAAACACTTGTGAGAGCTTCACAAGGAGTGGACTGAAGCTGGAGTCAGTGCATCAAGAGTCACCACGCTCAGACGTATTCAGGAAAAGGGCTACCAAGCCACTTCTGAACCAGAGACAACGTCAGAAGCGTCTTACCTGGGCTGTGGAGAAAAAGAACGCAGTGGTCCAAAGTCCTCTTTTCAGATGAAAGTAAATTTTGCATTTCATTTGGAAACAAGGTCCCAGAGTCTGGAGGGAGAGTGGAGAGGCACAGAATCCATGTTGCTTGAAGTCCAGTGTGAAGTTTCCACAGTTAGTGATGATTTGGGCTGCCATGTCATCTGCTGGTGTTGGTCCACTGTGTTTTCTGAAGTCCACAGTCAACGCAGCCATCTACCAGGAAATTTTAGAGCACTTCATGCTTCCTTCTGCTGACAAGCTTTATGGAGATGCTGATTTCATTTTCCAGCAGGACTTGGCACCTGCCCACACTGCCAAAGGTACCAAAAGCTGGTTCAATGACCATGGTGTTACTGTGCTTGATTGGCCAGCAAACTCGCCTGACATGAACCCCATAGAGAATCTATGGGGTATTGTCAAGAGGAAGATGAGAGACACCAGACCCAACAATGCAGATGACCTGAAGGCCACTGTCAAAGAAACCTGGGCTTCCATACCACCTCAGCAGTGCCACAAACTGATCACCTCCATGCCATGCCAAATTGAGGCAGTAATTAAAGCAAAAGGAGCCCCTGCCAAGTATTGAGTACATATACAGTAAATTAACATACTTTCCAGAAGGCCAACAATTCACTAAAAATGTTTTTTTTATTGGTCTTATGAAGTATTCTAATTTGTTGAGATCTTGTCTGTGTGCATTGAATTTATTTAATACACGAGTTTCACAATTTGAGTTGAATTACTGAAATAAATGAACTTTTCCACGACATTCTAATTTATTGAGATGCACCTGTATATCGTCCTAATGCACGGTGAGGAGAGTTTGAGTGTCTAAAGACTCTCCAAGGACCACAGCTGAAGAATTTAAGAAAATAGTTGAGTCTCGGGGTCAGAAAACCTTTTAAAAAAATTGTCAAACAGCACCTACATCACCACATGATGTTCAGGAGGGTTTCAAGAAAAATTCTCCTCACTCATCCAAAAACAATCTCCAGCATATTCAGTTATCAGACACGACTGGAACTTCAAATGGGACTGGCTTCTATGGTCAGATGAAACTACAAAATGAGCTTTTAGCAGCAAACACTCAAGATGGGTTTGGTGAACACAGGGATAAAAGTACCCCATGTGTACAATGAAATATACTGCTGTATTTTTGATGTTGTGTGCCTATATTTCTGCTGGAGGTCCTGGACATCTTGTTTAGACACATGGCATCATGGATCAAATACCATGATGCCATGTGTATCATGGTATTTGCCAAGTATCAAATACCAACAGATAAAAAATCAATAAGTGACTGACTCTGTTAGAAATCTTATAATGGGCCATGTTTGGATCTTCCAACTGGACAATAATCCAAAAACAAACCTTAAAAACAACACAAAAATGGGTCACTGAGCACAAAACCAAGCTTCTGCTATGGCCGTTCCAGTCCTCTGACCTGAACCCTGTAGAAAATGAGTGAGGTGAACTGAAGAGAAGAAGTACCGTCATGGAGCTGAGAATCTGAAGGATCTGGAGAGATTCTGGATGAAGGAATGGTCTCTGATCTCTTGTCAGGTGTTCTCTAACCTCATCAGGCATTATAGGAGAAAATTTAGAGCTGTTAAACTGGCAAATGGAGGTTTCAAAAAGTATTGAATAAAAGGGTACCGTTAATTGTGGCCAATGTGTATTAGAGAAAAACATTTAGTTCATAATGATATTTCCCCCCATTTTAAATTCTTATTCTCCAATGAAAGGTTAGATTTTTGTGATTTTTTTGTGAATTAACAATGCAGATACATTTTCACAGCCTTCTTTGATCATTGATCAAGGGTGCCGATATTTTTGGCCATGACTGTATATTTTTGCGTTTTAAATAAAGTCTGCGAGTTTAGGCTTAGGCGAGTTTAAACTTACTAATTCTTTGTTTGATAGTGTCCATACTTTTTCCAAGTTATAAAAAAAATCACTAATAAAATAAATAAATAACAATATTAAAAAGTAGAGAGAAAATGTTTACAGTAGAGTCTAGCTATTGCTTTTTGGTGTGAATATTGACTGGGCTTTGGGAACCACTGGCCTCTATATCTTGGGTGACAGAAGAGTGGACGTGTCACTGTGGACAATGACTGGAATCCTCTGTGATAATCTCATTCTGGCCAATGAAAAAAGTTCCTCACGACATCTCTGTTTTTGCTCACTCTTCAAAGCCAATTCACAGATCACTTATATTCACACAAGGTTTAAAAACAGACAAATTAGTATACCACCTTAAATGATCATGGCACCATAACTATAGGCCTATCCCCAGTCAGGAGGTAGATTATAAAATCATTGTTGCTGCCTGCTGGGAAACTCCACTGTGGGAGAACACTTTGTTGTCTGATCTATTATTCATGCCAGCCCCTCAAAGAAACATCTGCACATCAGACAGTGATGTCTGATCTCTTGTTTCCCTGCTTATAGGTTACAACCTTAAAAACTTCAAAGCTAATATGCCTACTCTACTCTACTACTTTACTATACTTATGTTTCAGTTCATTTCATTTGGTACACAGCACAAATAATCATGTCTGATCACAAATGCTTAGCTATGTATTGCTTAATTTGTGGAAGGCCATAGAAGAATAACCACTTTCATGGTTGTGCGATGCAGCATGGAGAGGTTTATAAGAGGTTGAAGAAAAGAAAGTATTCGTAACCATTTTTATTTGTTACTAAAATGTTCATAAATTGTTTATGCTATCTTCAGTGCATTGAATGGAAAAAGCACTTACAGGTGCAGTCTGTGAACCCAGATTTCGGGATAATTCCCAAAAACACACAACAAAAGTCTGCTCAAACAAATAATCATACGTTTTCTTGTCATTGTTTGAACAATAAAAAATTTACAGTGCAGGATGGAAAGAGTATAGTTAGACTGGTTTCTTTCACATTCTTTAGTGTGAGCTAAGGTAAATCCAAAGGGATCAGTTACTTTTTCTTGTAGTTGTATTTTAGGTATAATTAGTTTAACATGAACACTAATATGGTTTATTAGACAATTAGACTATTAGAAAAATGTTGTGCACTCCTTGATGGCAACATGAATGTTACACCTCACCTACACAGTGGGGTCAGGTGTAACATTCATGTTACTCATGTAGCTCACACACACACACGCGCACACACACACACACACACACACGCACGCACATGTAGGCTCTCCATCAAAGAACAAACTGTATGTGCTATTGCCCTACAGACAGGAGACCTAGATTTTCAAAAAAACACCATTTAGTATAAGCCTTTTGAATTACGGGGACATAGGCAGTGTCCTCATAAAACACCTTCAAATTGTAATACCTCTGGTTATTAAACAAATTTGTGTCCTCATAAGCACAGTAGGCCTCCTCAAAGAGAAAAGAAGCCTAGACTTTTAAACAGTAACAGGGAATGAAAGCAAGCACTCATTTAGTGATGTATCTATTCAACTTCATTAGGCTGTAATAATAACACATAAACAGAAAGACAAGAATGATAAGTCAAAAATCCCATTAACATCATCTCCAAAGAAACAAATCAGGACAAAATGTCATCTGGCTCCTTTCATGAAAGCCTTGGCTGAAAATTCACCCTTCATTTTTTTTTTCTAAATGCATGCTATTAATATTGTAAACAGTTTGCACATGCATGTGTTCAATTAAATTAATTTAGTCTAATCTCACAGGAAAACATAACTATTTTACGAGTTAGCGATTTTGTATGAATTCGAAAACATTTAAGCATGAATGTCCACTCCTAAACATGACTGTCACTGGGATGTAAGCAAATCATATGAAAAATAAAATTGTACAAAAAGTTACAAATGGCCATGAGATTGTAATATCATTTGGTGATATTACCTTTTGCTTAAATGACAGACTTCATTCTGGTGATGTATGCTGGACTTCTCCAATCATTTAGTTCGTTTAAAATTGCAGTTTCACATTTAGATCATCTAGTCAACAACTGATGGATAGAACCAAGTATCCAGCAAAATCATTGACTATTTTGTTTTTTAAATAGAGAAAAAACAATCCATAAACTGCTCGAGGGCTGATATCCCTGTCAATGAATGCTAAACAACTTCATTAAACTGAGTGATCGTGCTCCTCATAACCTGAAATTAAACAGGTTGCCACAGCTTTCATCAGCGTTCCACGCGACTCGCTGTGAGGCCACTCTAAATATAGCTCTCAGACGCCTCTATTATATAACAATATGCTCTAAATTCAACTCAAATGGCACCATGCTGCAGTATCTGCTTCTTCTGCACGCTGTAGCCAAAGCAACTTCACATTTCTGTTGAGTCATAAGCATTCTATTCATGAACGTTCATCTCTGACTCATGCCGAGGTTGAACATTTTGTCTTTTTGTAGAAGATCGGAAAAGCAGTATGTTATTAATTGACTGCTAATATGTTACAGAGCCTTGATCTGCTGTTGTGCTAGGTGTGAGTCACAGTGTTTGTTTTCTTCTTCGGGGAGAGCTAAATTCATTTCACGGTCCCTGGTGTGTCAGGCTATACAGGATACATCAAACCTGTGATTGCCTAGTGCGCCCTGTAATTGAAGGGAACGATTCTCTTTCATTCAAAGCTATAATTTCGAAAATCTCCCTTTGATTGATGACGGACGAGCGTGGTTATGTGAATGTGTGTAAAGGGATATGAAAGCATTTAATCAAATAAATGCACCACAAATGCTTGACAGTAGAAATAATGACATTTACGAGACAGATAACAAGTACACAAGACATTTTTTTAATGATTCAAGTAAATCTGTGAAATGCAGGGTTAGGTTTTACTTTATGAAGAACACTGAGAATGACTGAGAGACTAGATTTATCAAAATCTATAAAACTAATGAGTATCTATACCATTAAAATCTTAAACCAGTGCAGTCTTCTTGTTTTTTATTCTCTGCTCTAGCTTGTTTCTGAATCTAGCTTTCTAATAAACCTTGCATTGTGTACTATGAATATTCTTGGCTCTTTGACACTTATGTTCCACCATTGTAATTTGCTTCTGATAGAAGCATCTACTAAATGCAAAAATGTAATCAGTTAAAAATTTGGCTAAGTGACCTTGTAAAAAGTTTCTATTGCAATTAGTCCAGACATCCTTTCACTCTTTTCCTTTCATTCAGGACTTTACATTTCTGTCACGTTCATTAAAACAGTAACAGGGTTAAGAGGAGCTGTTAAAAGAATCTGAATCAAGCCAATTCATGATCACTTCTCTGTGTTCTTCTGCATTTTCAATGCGTCTTCTCAGGCTCATTTACCACGGCTACAGCTAACACCTACCCACACACCCACTTCTGCAACATGAACCTCTGAAGATCCTGTAGCCATGGAGATACCTTGGTCATGAGAGCGAGAAAGAGCACCAGAGAAAGAGAACAGAGCTGACTCATGGAACTAGTAGATTTTCAAGAGGTAGAGTGACCCACAAAGCAAAAATAGCTTCGTAAGACAAAAGAAATGCAAATCGTTCATAGCAATCTTTCAAGAAAGACACCTTTGACATGTAATATAAAAAACTCTTTGTAGTTTTTGGTTGTTTTAATAGCTGATGCATGTCACTTTATATCATGAATACGACTGGATGCTACTAAAATAAACTGCATGAGACATGTCCAAGTTGTGTCCCCACCTAAAATAACTGTGTGGCTTAAAATATCGCTGTATATGAAAGCGTAAATCTGTTGACTGGCATTTCCGGGAGGTGGTTATTGTATAAAAACAAAGAATAGCCAGACAAACAGATTTTTCAATGGCCAGTACAAGCTCTCACTTGTCTATCACTCCATTTCTGTCTGAGGATCGGGTGTTTCAGAGGCGGTCTCTTCACGCCATCTCCATTGTCATTCCTCTATTTGAATCCATTTACACCCTCACCAACGGTCTAGTGTTGAGAGCTGCTGGTTTTCACGCATGCTGATGAAGCCGGGGAGGGCACCGTGTTGGCTGGGGCGGGAGACTGTTGGCTGCCCGGGGGAGGAGTATGAGGTAGGTGTAGGAAATGCAAGTAAACACATTAAGCCCACAGGGCTCCAGCAGTGTTTAGAGTGAGATCAGGAGCTCAGGAGGGCCATCAGCTACCCCAAAAGAGTTAGAGCCTCTGTTAGAAACATCAACCCCTTCCCCCAAAACCTTTGTCCCAAATGCAGCTCAAAGCTGATTGAGTGTGTGGGAACTCAGCTTTGGCTAATAGACTAAACCAAAGTAGGCCAGCTGCCGTGCCGATGTGTCTGAACGGCTGCTATGCCTGCTTGCTTTAAGCAAGCTTCAGGGTAACTGAAGAGAACTAAAGAGAGACGGGAGTTCAACACATGCAGACAGATAAAAACACATAGAAGCACACATTTTTGTTCAAAAAGAGTTTAAAGAGCTTATTTTTTATTTTATGAACAGCAATTTTTGCAACCTTGCTAATATGGGGGGCATCAGGAGTTAAAACCTTGATTTGTGTAATTTGTAATTATTCTCTAGAAATAAAAATCAGCGAACACATTACATCCTAATTAAAAGGTTGTAATAAATTCTAAAATTGGTTAACAATAATCACTCAGTATAAGGTCTAGATAGTTTGGGACCACATGTTGGTTTGAAGTTATTAATCAACTTTTTCTTTATTTAGTTTTTTATTTATAATTATATTTGATTTACTAAGTCATTATGCTTTGCACATTGACTATAACAATCATTTTTACACTGATTCATCTGAATCTGAAAATAGAAACTTTTGCTGGTACATATTTGTACAATTTGTAACAAGAACAAGTTAAAACATGTTACAGGCTTTATTTTTGACAAATAAACAGTAACAATAAAGGGAAATATTTTATGGTAACAGGGTTGAATAGTTTGAATGTAGTCAGTTGACGAGAATGTTTATGTTGTAACAGGGTTGAGCACAACTGAATATTTCAGTGATTAAAATAATGTCTGATGAAGGCCTTGATAACGGCCGAAACATCATTTTAATTAATAAAGTTTAGACCTCTTCAAGAGTGAGTGCTGCACATTTTTCTATTGATATTGATTAAAATTATGTAATTTTGGTAACACTTTAGAATAGGGAACACTTATTGACTATTAGCTACGACTTTTCCCTCAATAAATTCCTAATTTGCTGCTTATTAATAGTTAGTAAGGTAGTTGTTAAGTTTAGGTATTTGGTAGGATTAGGGATGTAGAATAAGGTCATGTAGAATTAGGCATTAATATGTGCTTAATTACTACTAATACATGGCTACTATTCTATTAATATGCATGCTAATAAGCAACTAGTTAAGATACCCTAAAATAAAGTGTTACCATAATTTTTTTCTTAAACAGAATATCAACTAATTATTATTATATTTAATAATTTTAATATGTAGAATAAAACAGGGAAGGACAATGAAAAGGTGAGGAAGGCAACAATTACAATTTTTAATGGTTACAGACATTTTCTGATTTTTTTCTGTAAGATATCTAATTCATCTCTTCAAGATGGGTTTCACATTTTCATTGCATTTAAAAAAATAAGGGGATACCAAATTTGACTTGAATTTGTGGAATTTGCCATACATTTAGCTTAGTTATTGCTATACCTATCTTTAGTTATAGGCTTTATTGTCTACTTTCTCTCATCTAACAGACACACAGAGTGAAAAAACTGCCCTTTTTTCCTAGTTGAGAGCTACTGGTAGAACAATTATTAAGCCAAAGAGAGTATAATGTGTGATGGTGTAGTGTATCAGCACTTATTGTATGTAAGCAAGTCTGTGATAGATAAAAGATAGTGTTACCTAATAGATAGTGTTTACTGTGGCCACTAAAACAGCACGGCAATCAGATGTCTTTCTTTTTTAAATTAACATACAGTGCACACTGAATGCCCTGCCCAGGCTAGTACAGTCTCCTTTCATTTACATTTACATTTATGCATTTAGCAGATGCTTTTATCCAAAGCGACTTACATTGCATTCAAGTTACAGTTTTACATTTTATCTGCTCTTGCTTTCCCTGGGAATCGAACCCATGATCTTGGCGTTGCTAGCGCCATGCTCTACCATTTGAGCTACAGGAAAGCTTTCCTCAGTGAAACCTGTGTTGCACAACCATGTGGTTTCTGAAGCTCTGGCATCCATGCCTAACTTACATTTTTATACTAACAAGACACCACTGAGTCCTTGAGAATACTTTCACAGACTGTTATTACAAACTATAGAACATCCAATTTGTTAGGCCCATCACATAAAGGTGCTTGTTAAGAAATAAATACAATGATTGCAACTGTCCATTTTGATGAAAGCCATATAATGCCTCTGTTAGGACTCTTCACTTGGCACAGGGCACTTTTTACAAGTTCCTCGCCACACTCCACCAGTGTGCCCCTGATGATGGATGGCATTTCACAATAACCTGCCAGTGCTCCAGTGACGCAAAGTTGTTTTGATGTTGGTATTTGATCTTTTTTACAATGTGGTGGAAGAAACAGAGCAAGCCGCTGAAAATGTCAGCTCCACATTATTCTCCGCACTACGAGAGAAATGAAAAAATAGGCATGTGGACCAGGAAGGAGAAGAGGAGGAGGAGGTGGAACAAAAATGGATGAAATTCCACCTCCTGCACGAATACTGTCTACAGTTAAGTGACCTTTTCAATAGAGGCGAGAAGTTGTGGCGAGGTGCTATTACGGTCACCTCTGATAAAAGACGGCAGTGATTGGTTTGTAAAGGTCTCAAACATTTACTCACAAAGAACACATTATCTGTTATAGAGTATGTCGCGTGTTTTGTGCCATAACAAACTAAAACTGCAAAGTCAATTATTTTGTTACTTGTAAGAGATGCTAGTGCAGTTCAGTGCTGAAAGATATAATCACGTAACATTAAAAATAAGGAAATATGACAATAAAGGAGTCCAATAAAATAGTAGACATCCTGTCTTAAAAACAGACTGCCATCAGCATGCTGTCAAATTTCCACTGACCTTTAGACCATCAGCAACACACGCACACACACGCACGCACGCACGCACGCACGCACACACACACACACACACACACACACGCGCGCGCGCGCACGCACACACATATTGTGGTTATCCTGGATCAAGGAGTCAACCTTTTAAACTTCATCATTGAATATTCAATCACTGTGATGGATTGCATGGAAGGTCAGTAATCCAATGACCTACTGCCATTAGAGATAAAGAAAATGATTAGCTGACACTTTACTCAAATACAAGAATAATTACAGCCACTGACCTGCAACTGAGGTGCGTGGTTATTCCAAACTGTGTCCATTTTTATATGCTCTGCTATTTGGACTGTAACATGACTAAAATCTTATCACACATTGGGTCTAGTGGAAGAATGCCAGTTCTTTGTCTACCTGCTTCACTGCACATATTGACACAAGCGTGAAACATGTTAACACAGCAAATTCTATAATGCTGGGTGAACTTTAAACATCATAATATTCACTTATTGTGGATTGCACAGTCTCAGTTTCAGGTTTCAACCTGCTTTTTTGCCTTAAAGGAACATTGCGGGTTTAATAACTGACAACATGTGTGGCATAAATTGTTTTTGGGATTCATCCCTCGCTCGCTTTAAAAAAAGGCCAAGTCAAGGTTACTTTAAGGCAAATGCAACAGAAGTACATTTTTAAAAGATTTAAAAGCAGAAACGTGAAGCTTATTTTAGCAACACTTTACAATAAGGTTCCATTTGTTAACTATATTTAATGCATTAACTAACACTAACTAACAATGAGCAATACATTTGAGAGTATTTATTAATCTTTGTTAACATTAGTTAATAAAATTACAACTGTTCATTGTTAGTCCATGTTAGCTCAAGTCCATTAACTAACATTAATATATACAACTTTTCTTTTTAATATTGTATTAGTAAATAAAAATGTAGTTATCTCATTTTAACAAATGGAAGCTCATAGTAAAGTGTTACCCTTATTTTCAAAATCACATGAAAGTTGCACTATATAAGATTTTTTTGGCTAAAAATAAATACAATTCCAGTACTGAGCGAGTACTTAAACATCAAATTCATTTTAGTGACTTATCCCGATTTACTACAGTAATACTAGTAACGAGATGTTTGCGTGTTTATGTCATGTTCATAAACACAGAAGAAGGTCCGGTTGTTGCTACAATACATGTTGTTTAAACCAGTCAGCTAGCAAGCTTTTAACATAGACATTTCTGAATGAAGACCTGGGTTGATCATTTGGGAATCACCTTTTCAAAACCTCAAACTGCAAAGAGTCAAAAAGGAAAGTGATAGAACTCTTGCCAACTATAACAAGATCCGGCCCACACAACGCCATGCCCATGTATGATAGTTAATATCTCAAATGACATTTTTCTGATATATACTTTGTTTAATATGTTACTTTCGGTCTTACTTTAGAATTAATATATTTTTAAACCTCCCCATGGACTTTAGATATTATGTTTTGTCAAGCGCTAAAAAATCCGACAAAGTCTAAATATCATGTATTCTTCTTAAGTCTACTCTCAGAACCAGGCAGAAAAAGAAAGAGTCAGAGAGAGAGGCTGGACATGTGGTAACAGGCTTGGGTTTTTTCACGCTCATGTTGAGGTGACTGGACTCATCATGAAACCCAAATGTGTGACCATCTGTGCTTATGTTGCTGTACTGCCATCTCTCTATTAGAGCCTGTAGGCTCACATAACACTTTCCATTTATAATATTACATGCATTGTGTAATGCCATTGAAATATAACTCTGTTTCACATCGAACCCGACCCCCCGTGTTAGACTATATTGCTCAAAAAGATGCATGAAAATTGATCTCACTTTTGACTTAATTTTAGAGAACTCTGCTAAAAATAAAAGATTTGGATGGATCCACACAGAGCATGCTGCAGCCCAGTAACGCTAGATATGTTTTTAGATGATGGATGAGCATTCCCCCGAGCCAATGTCAGTGAGAGGAGGCAACACAGCTTATGTAATGTTTATGCTGCTTTTGCCAACAAAGAAGAGTTAGAGGGCCTATAAGCACTCCTCCATGTTCTGCATGTCATTTGCTAGTTCTTAAATGCTCAAAAACACTGATTATAAAACTGATTCAGCAATACAGCATAACAATCTTGTTATAAGCAATTATATATAACTGCTTTGATCTGTTCACCATAGCAGATAATTAGTTTTATTTAGCATCAGAATCAACACTATACTGTTCAAACCTCTGAAGTTGGTAAGATTTAGTTTGGCAAGGATGGGTTAAATTGATCAAAAGTGATATTTATAATGTTACAAAAGATTTCAATTTCAAATAAATGTTGTTCTTTCGCACGTTCTGTTCATCAATGAATCCTGAAAAAATGCATCAGGGTTTCCATAAAAAATACAACTGTTTTCAACACTGATACTACTAATAATAAATGTTTCTTGAGCACCAAATCATTCTGTTAGAATGATTTCTGAAGGATTTCAAAATATATTAAAATAGAAAAGTTATTTTAAATTGTAAAAATATTTTACAATATTACTGTCTTTTATGATCGAATAAATGTACCCTTATGAAGTGAAGTATACAAGTTGTTGTTGTTTTTTAATCCTGTAAAACTTTTATTCATATTTCCCAATTTACTTTCACCAGTCTCGTACTATAATAAAACGCTGATTGTGCAGTCATTTTTCCTGATGCAGCTTTATCCATGTGGCCATTTCTATTATGAGCACTAACCATCTCATTCAATGAAGAGGAAAAACTGAATGTTGCCTGGCAACCACAAAGAGCACTTTCCTTAAAAAGTAGGTGTTGATGTAATCAGCAAAGCCAAAAGCACTTATTTTAAAGTGTTGTGCATTAAACAGCGGATTAGCTTCACAGTGCTATTGTTATTTCCTCACATGACAAAACCTATTAAAGAATATCTAGAGCCAGAGAAATGTAATCCGTTCTTTAGCCAGAACTGCAACCTCTTCAACGGCTCCCAGAAATGGGGGTGTTTCTGTCAGACTGATAAACAAGCTGGATGAACCAAGGTCGTAATATTTAAGTAATGTTATATTTTTAAACATGTTAAACACATGATGTCTAGGTTCTCAACGCCACAAAGGGAACACTGTCCAACTGCGTCTTTAAAGCATTCTGCACTACAAAGTGCCTTTAATCTAGATTGAAGAGGAAGGGGAGAGGGAGGAGAAAAGGTTGTTAATGGAGAGGGTCATCGGCGAGATTCAGGACAATACCGCTCCCTACTGTTTACAACAAGAAATGTTTTAGTGAGAACTTTTTGAGGTTGCGTGATCTGCTTTGTCAGAAAGCCACTGCAATGTAGGCTACATCTTGACCTACAGTCCAAGGTTGGACACATCTGATTATTATTATTAGCCTATTTTTTTATTAGAATAATTATGAAGTCATAAAAGTAGTAATGAACGTTTTGTAAGTATATTTAGTTGTTCCTCAGAGTCGCCATCTGTTGTGTAGATGCAGTTCTGCACACTTTGGACGTTCTCTCAAAGAGGTGCATCCTGAAATAGTTTGAAACAGTAGTGAACCTTAAAGGGATAGTTCACCCAAAAATGAAAATGTTGACATCATTTGCTCATTCAGTCCAAACGTTTTAATATTGTATTCCCTGCAAATAAGATTTGATATGTCTGCGCCAACAGTCACATTAAATATTTTAAAGATTTCATTGCCTTTCTTTTTAATTTTTAAGATGATCAGTAAAGAAAATTGTGATTCATATGCCATCTAGAGGCAAAAACGCCGAGATTCAGAGCCTTAAAAAAAATTAAAAATACGTATAATGTTCCACTTCCACAGGAATACATCGTTTAGTTAATGAAAAAAAAAAAAAAAATGCAAGTCGCTTTCCTGGTGGTTGTGGCCTTACCATATCTTGGTCACTTTACTAAGGCGTTTCTCTTGTGTCCTTCAGCAGTGTTATTGCTTTAGATTTTTAATAGCTGATGGCAGCTTTGTTTTATTACAGCCTGTTCTGCTCTATTTTTATTCGGTTACATTCTGGTCACACAAACAAAATTGTAGTAACATTCTTTGCCTTTTTATTCATTTTCTGTATTTTCCAATGTGGCTTCCTAAAAAGAGATGAGTTCTGTGATGCCAAGGGAATATCTATTTGTATTAACACTGTTACCATGATTTAGTACAGTAAACATTTGTTGATGGAAACATGGCTCTTTGTACAAATATCAGCATTAAATTGCTTTTCTAACAAACAGGTTCGAGTGTGAGCCCTGTAAAATTGTACATAGCATAGCTTGAGATGGTACAATGCAATCTTTTTTGACATTTAAAATCACAGAAATTGACTTTTAAATCAGCTTTTCAAAATGCACCTGTTTTAATAGTCATCCATCCTACTGTGGTGTGATCATGGCCTTTGTAATGCCAATAAACCAACAAGTCTATAATGAATAAATAAATATGACACTGTTTCAAAATGACCATTTATTTTTTCTTCTTTTCTTTTTTGTAAAAGAACTTAAATACTGCTAGATTTGTCTTTTACACAATTATATTCCATAAAACATGTTTTCTTTAAAATTTGTTATAAATTAAAATGATATGCATGCATTTTTGCAATTTTGCATTTCCATCATTAATTTTCAACTTTCACAAAAAAAGGAAAAATGGACACATTTTTATTCTTTTATCTGGAGCTCAGATGAAGCTGCTGTGAAACGGGAGAGGGCAGGATGATGGGAAGGGATGAACAACGTTCCGGTTTTACAGAGAAGTTCCATCTGATTGTCTCAGGCAGCAAATTCAGAGATGAATTTTTTTGTTTAGTCAAATGGGCATCGACTGCCAAATTCCTCATGTTCATTCATCCTCATTATATAATTAACAGAGAAGCATGCTCATAGACAAATGCATACAGAATGTACTCGTTGCGGTCCTTAGTTTTTCCGAGTTGATTTTTTTCTTTAAAATTTATTCTTTTGAAAATGCACAAACTAGCATAAATCAATAAGGCGAGAATATGCAGGCGAGGAAATCCATGGTTTGCCAAGGCCTTGAGTCTGTAAGTTTCAGGTCCAGGTCTGAACTGCTTCCATATGTTGAGGATCTACTTGTCCTCTGTCAGTCCCTTTCGCACTGAAAACGTATAAGTAGAAGAACAACACTTTAGGGGTCGGGTTTAGTCTGTAGCTTTTGAGATGTGGCAGCTCCAGTGGCAGGGTGGAGCGCAGGGTGCCAGTTACTCCTAAAGAATCAGAACTAAATTGACCTGTTTATCCTAGTTACATGTAGTGCTGAGAAAAATTGTCTTTTTTTTAAAAATAGACACCAAGCACCGTTGAGATCTATTTAAATTACAATGTACCAAAAGTGCCTTAATTTCAGCTTTTAAATGATGAAAACTAATCATAAGATGTCAATGCTTGCTAACTCTACTGAGGCCTAGATCACAGCAACACTTTTGTTCAGCATTCCTATGTTATGCATCTCTTTAAGCTGTCTTCCTAACTAGAAAATAATGCCTGGTAAGAAATGAGTCCATGGGCTAGAATGCAGTGCACCAAGCTAACCTGCACAGATGATTGGCTGGCTGTGGCTGAATCTAAGATTCCTGCTGTTTACGGCAGAAGTTATGTGGAAATTCCACCGCCTAGGATTTCAAGGCTTTGGAAAACTCCAAGATCATGGTATTTAAGATTCCATTTCTGTAAGAAAAGACAGCTGGCAGTAGGTTTGTGTTGCGTTATTGAAATGTTCCAGTTTGTCAGCCACTTTCTCGGGGGCCTGCTTATGGGCAATGATCACAGCATCATCCTATGTCTGCTCAAGTTATGCACTAATGACAGGGGAAGCATGCGGTCAGGTAACATGCTGGCAATAATGACATAAAGACTAACTGAGCTCCTTGTTCAGTTCTCAGGGATCCTGTATACACCCTTTACAACTCTCTGATTCTCGGCCATTGCTAGCTTCACAGAATTTTTGCTTTTAAGGACCAACCAATCATTCGGTTTTGAAGTTAAATGGTTGCTTGGTAGAAGTAAAACCTGCCCTTTTGCAACACAATCGACAAAAAACAAAAAATCAACAAGCATATTAACATGTGAAAGCATAACCACTGTAACGTTTCATGTCGAAAGGTTCCCTTTTCCCAGGCAGACACGATGAACCTTGTATAAGCAGATGGAAATGCAGGCTTTAGTCAGATGGAGAAGGTTCAGGAGGGGTTAAACAGTTTCTGCTTTGTAGCTCAAGAGACCCTAACAAAACGAAAATGTAATGGAAGATGTATACAATTCTGGACAGAAGCCATCTTGGCTCGGTGGCTCTGTGGCTCAGGCTTGGAGGATGAAACGGGGCAGGGTGGCTCAGAGCCGGTGTCGTGAGTCCTGGCTGTAGCTGCCTGGGGAACTGCGGTTGCGGTGGGGCTTGTAGGTGTCCTGGTAGGGGTCCTGGTAGCCCTGCTGCTCTTCCATGTAGTGGTGGTCTCGACCGCTGCCGCCGTGCTGCGAGCCAGAGGAGCCCCGGTTCCGTCCCTTGTGCGCTCGTTCGTTGTGGTAGTTCTCGTCTGAGGTCATCAGGTTGCGCCGTTCGTTGGGGGTGGAGTGGTCCCCGGTGTGGTTGGCATGCCGTGTTTTTTGCTCCTGTTGGTTCTGATGTACAAGTACCACATAAAGTAAGAGCCTGCACTAGTTTTAATATAAGCACTACCATTTAAAAGTTTTTTTTTTTTTTTGGTAACATTTTAGTATAGGTTAATAGTACCAATTCTCACTATTAACTAGTTGCTTATTAGCATGCCTATTTTTTAACATATCTGTTGTTTATTAGTACTTATAAAGCACATGTTCTGCATGACCATATACTACATCCCTAATCCTAACCAATACCTAAACTTAACAACTAAGCAGCAAATTAGGAGTTTATTGAGGCAAAAGTCGTACTTAATGGTTTGTTAATAGCGAGAATTGGACCTTAAAATAAAGTGTGACCTTTTTTTGTAAAGAAAATAATACATTTATATAGCAGGAATGCATTAAATTGGTCAAAATTAACAGTAAAGACATTTGTAAAATGTACAATGTTGCAAAAGATTTCTATTTCAAATAAATGCTATTCTTTTGAACTTTCTTTTCATTAAATAACCCTGGAGAAAATATTGCTGAAAATTCAGCTTTGCCATCACAGGAATAAATTTCAATTTAAAATAAATAAAAACAGAAAACAGTTATTTAAAGTAATAATATTTGACAATATTACTGTTTGAACCATTTTTTTGATCAAACAAATGAAGACTTCTTTCAAAATTATTTAAAAAAGTGTTGAACCGACTTTTAAACAGTAATATGTATTAAACACTACCGTTCAAAAGTTTGGGATCAGCAAGATTTTTGATGTTTTTAGTGTCCTATGCTCATCAAGGCTGCATGTATTAGATTTTTTTCTAATTTTTCAAAAAGTAATATTGTGATATATTATTAAAATTTGTTCTATTTTAATATACTTTAAAATATAATTTATTGCTATGGTGTAAAAGCTGAATTTTCATCAGCCATTACTCCAGTCTTCAGTGTCACATGATCCTTCAGAAATCATTCTAATATGCTGATTTTATATCAATGTTGGAAAGTTAAAAAAAGAACAGCATTTATTCAAAACAGATTTTTTTTGTAACAATATACACTACTGTTCAGTTTGTTTGTTTTTGATAAGAAAAGAAAAGAAAACTTGCATTATTACAAAATATTTCTATTTTGAATAAATACAATTTATTTTATACAACATTTTAATTCATACATTTTGCTAATCATTTTTCTAATTATTACATCAGATTTTATGAAGACTAAAGTGAATATTTGTATAAAACTTTAAAACACAACACGGGACTATTTAAAATGGACCAACGATTAACCAATCAAGACACATGGGTGATTTTGCTTTAAACATTCATAAAAATTTTGACCAAATATCTTGGTATTGATTGAAAAGTCTATAAACATGTACCTATATGTGTAGTGTGTGTATGATTACGCACCTGCAAGCCAGATATGCCAGACGTAGTGTAAGGGGCCAGGGCAGCGGGGCCGAGGTTTCTGCCCAGCAGAGGGTTGAGTGGGGTACTGCTGGAGGTGTGGGTTGCCTTCCAGTATGCCTCAAGATACTCAGCCAGGTGCTCACATGCATCTTCCAATTGATTCTCATCCAAGATGATGTCAAACATCTCCTATTAAAGAGGAACACATATACACAGCCATACCAGACACAAACACATAAGACTATGTTAAAAGTGTGCAAAACTGGAATAACTTCTGTAGTTTTCTTTCACAGGTGTGTTGATGTTTGTATGTATGAGAAGACGCACCGGAGGACACTGTGCTAGTTTATCTGCGGCTACGAGCTGTACATTGAGGTGTTTACTCTGAGACTTTCCTCTAGATTTGATGAGCCGCTGGAGGACCTACAGGACAGAAGAGTTGTTTACAAGGCAAGATCAATCAGATTTTGATTGGTCTTTCTCTAATGAAACACTAAAACCATGACACGAGAGTCTCTGAATGTCACACCTTTGGCGAGGACACTTTGACATGGACGATAATGGGTGATAGTGAAGTCTTCATCAGCTGAGCAGGATGGTTGATGGTGTCTGCGTCCAACACAACCAGCTGGAGCGAGCGAGCTAGTTCAAATATGCGCTCAATCTCGCTCTGTACCTCAGCTGTACATGTATATCACACAAAGAGTTATCAGTCTACAGTTCGCACACTAATAAAACAAAAACAATCAGGACTTGGAAGTGACTGATTTTGATATTGAATTTGATGGCAGTATGTCAGATTAAAGGAATATTCTAGGTTAAATACAACCAGTTTCCAAAAAAAGGTACAATATTTGTAGTCGTAGTTGAAGTTTCTCAGGCATAGCTACCTCTAATTTCTAAAAAGATTAAAAAAAAAAAAACACCTACAGAAAACTTTACAAACATAAACTTTACATTCAGCCAATGAGAAAAGCTGTGCAACTTGACATGGCCATTTACACAAATTTTCATCACATAAGAATTTATGTCGGTGCATTAAAAATAGTTCACTTTTTTTTCCTTTTAAACCTTCCAGTACACTTAGAACCACATACTTCATAATACATTACTGTACAGATGGATTTTCCTTGAATTTATAAACTGAGGAACAAGTCAAAATTATTTTCTGTGGTAACTGATTACATGTCTCAGATACTGGCGACAGAAGTTGAATTTAACCTGGAATATCTCTTTTTAATAACCCTCTTTGAGGCATGTTTTGGCTCTCTCTCTGTGTCTTACCAAGGCTGGATCTGGTATTTGAGCGCTCAATAATGGCTCTCTTGCTGGGATTGTTAAGCACTGATCTCTTTGCCAGTGAGATATCTGCCGTCACACGCGTGATAGTTATCCTAGGACAATAAATACATTATCTGTAGTTAGCTGCAGTAAAAATCTTTCATTATAACATATAAGCCACCCTGTCTTCTTTTTAACAAATTAGTCTGTATTATACATTTCTCTGTGTCATGCAGGAACATGATGAAATGACAGTGTAATCATCTATAAACCACTTTTGTTACTTACCTGCCATCAAACCGGTGTTTCAAGAAGTCAAAAAGAGCTTTCTGCATCATATCAGTGACCTGTACAAAAGATATAGTGTATTTGAATGTGATTTAGAATGACTAATATGTGGTTAATAGTGCATTTAAATCACTTTACATTTATGTCATTCATATTTAAACAATGCCTCACATTTAAACAATAATATTCAATCTATTCTAAAACAATATTTATGTTTATGCTTATTAGGGTATTGTGCTGTACCTTAGAAACATGTTAAATCCAAACTCCACTGAAATAAAGAGCAACAGTGCCTGCCTATTTTTTCAAGTACTTTTCCCATTCATTTTTCTTAGGTATTTTAAAAATGTCTTTGTTTAAGAGTTATAAGCTATGAACCAAACCAAGCAGCTACAAGGAGAATCACAACATTACAAACTTTGATTTGAAACAAATCAGAGACAAAGTTGAAAACTTAGCTTAACCTTTAATCAGGAATTCTTCTGTCAGTTGAAATAATGTGGGCTGATGGCTTGAACAAAAGCATATACCATCGATTAACAACCTCACAGCTCACAGTAAGTCTGTCTTTAAAGGTTTATGAGTTATTGTTCCCTATTAAGAAAATGAATGGGATTTACTTCTAGAACCCGATTGTTGTACTATATTAATTACATTCTAAATTGGTCACATACACACGTGGTCAGAATTGTTGGTACCCTTGGTAAATATGATCAAAGGCGGCTGTGAAAATTAATCTGCATTGTTAATTCACAAAAATCTAACCTTTCATTGGAGAATAAGAATTTAAAATGGGGGGAAATATCATTATGAACTAAATGTTTTTCTCTAATACACATTGGCCACAATTAACGGTACCCTTTTATTCAATACTTTTTGAAACCTCCATTTGCCAGTTTAACAGCTCTAAATTTTCTCCTATAATGCCTGATGAGGTTAGAGAACACCTGACAAGCGATCAGAGACCATTCCTTCATCCAGAATCTCTCCAGATCCTTTAGATTCACAGCTCCATGACGGTGCTTCTTCTCTTCAGTTCACCTCACTCATTTTCTACAGGGTTCAGGTCAGAGGACTGGAATGGCCATAGCAGAAGCTTGGTTTTGTGCTCAGTGACCCATTTTTGTGTTGTTTTTGAGGTTTATGTTTGGATTATTGTACGGTTGGAAGATCCAAACATGGCCCATTATAAGATTTCTAACAGAGTCAGTCACTTATTGATTTTTTATCTGTTGGTATTTGATAGAATCCATGATGCCATGTGTCTAAACAAGATGTCCAGGACCTCCAGCAGAAATATAGGCCCACAACATCAAAAATACAGCAGTATATTTCATTGTACACATGGGGTAATTTTATCCCTGTGTTCACCAAACCCATCTCGAGTGTTTGCTGCTAAAAAGCTCATTTTTTAGTTTCATCTGACCATAGAAGCCAGTCCCATTTGAAGTTCCAGTCGTGTCTGATAACTGAATATGCTGGAGATTGTTTTTGGATGAGTGAGGAGAATTTTTCTTGAAACCCTCCCAAACAACATGTGGTGATGTAGGTGCTGTTTGACCATTTTTTAAAGGTTTTCTGACCCCGAGACTCAACTATTTTCTGCAATTCTCCAGCTGTTGTCCTTGGAGTCTTTAGCCACTCAAACTCTTCTCACCGTGCATTAGGACGATATAGACACACGTCCTTTTCCAGGCAGATTCATAACATTTTCTGTTGATTGGAAAATCTTAATTATTGCCTTGATGGTGGAAATGGGAATTTTCACTGCTCTAGCTCTTTTCTTAAAGCCACTTCACTAATTTGTGAAGCTCAATTATATTTTGCTGCACATCAGAAATATATTCTTTGGTCTTTCTCATTGTGATGGATGATTAAGGGAATTTGGACTTTGTTTTCCCTCCTATTTATATTTCTGTGAAACAGGAAGCCATGTCTGGATAATTTCATGTTCATAATCCCCCTAGAGTGCTCAAAATTGTAAATATGAATGGGAATATACTTCAGAGATATTTTACTTAAGAATTTTTAGGGGTACCAATAATTGTGTCCAACGTGTATTTGAGAAAAACATTTATTTCATAATGAGATTTTCCCCCATTTTCAATTGTTTTAGTTCAATGAAAGGTTAGATTTTTGTAAAAAAAAAAAAAAAAAAAAAAAAAGATCAAAAGGATTAATAATGCTGGTTTAATTTCAGAGCCTTCTTTGATGATATTTACCAAGGGTACCAACAATTCTGACCACGTTTGTATATTGTTCCATACTGGTCACTTATTGCACCTGTAGGGAGCGAGGCAGTTTTCTTGAACAGAGCAAAAGATTCAATTTAATTTTAAGGACAAAACTCCTGCCTCATCAACTCATAAACGTACTTAGTCTCAATAAAACAAGCCTCACTGTAATTTATATACCAAGCAGCTTCATAAATAAATGAAATCCTTACAAAAATAATAAAAATAGAATCTGCATCTAGTTACGTCCTATAAATTGCAAAGGAGCTTGTTTTCTTTATTTACTTTCTCTGCTTCACTGTCTCACCTCGTCTTCGTCTCTCGCATGTCTTCATTTTTTCTCTCACCGATCCCTTCCCTCCATCACTGTTCCTGTTCTTCTCTCCCTTTTCTATCTCTTTCTAATTTCAATCCGTGCTCTACTTTCTAGCACTGACGTCTCTTGGACCCCGGAAGGTTGTTGCCGTGGTAACGGAACGGCGGAGAGGGGGAGTATGTTTTTGTTTTCTCTGTGTGAAGGGACTGGAATAGATATTATATTTTGCTGGTATCAATAACCCAAAATGCGCACACACAGACACGCAGCCAGTCATAAACAAAGAACGCCAGCTCTACGGCCTTGAAGGAGGAATTTTCTGTTCGATGTTATTTTATGATGAACTCGCTGATTCACCTGTAAAAATTCTCCAGATAATTCTTTGACAAAAGCGTTTTTCTGTCAGAAAACCCAGAACCCAGGTTTGACGATGATACGCCTCCGCATCATTTGAGACAACCCACCTCATATCCTTTCAGCGATGGACCAACCAGCACCACAGGCCTCATGGAAGGCACAACATCATAGGGAGTCACATGTTCAGTCTGCAGATGAGATCATAGGTAAATAACAGTACAGCATAGTCAAAGTATGTCACAATGAGTGTCGTTTTGAAGAATGAGTATAGAGACAAATTTGTGTTTAGGACAGTGGTGGCAGATATATATCTCTTCAATGACTGGACAGGACGGTTAGGTGACGATTCTTCCATCCTGTAGACACACTTACCACTTTCTGTTTCTGCTTGCCTGTAAAAAGAGGAAAAAGAAGGGAAGTCAGAATAAAGTATCATCAAGTTCTTCAAATGTGAGAAAGCCATTCAAGTCATTCATGGTCCACTGCCCCATGCTCACAACAAGCTGCTCGTTTGATCTTTAGCCTTACGCAGGACAGTGTTGAAGTAAAATCATCCACTGATGAATTGCCTACGATTCCGTTTTTTCGGGGAGACTCCTGTAACCCCACCCCCATCTCATAAAGACCCACCCCCAACAGCTCATTGGCTCACCTGATGACATCACATCCCCCAAACTGGAGGAGGAGCTTCCACTGGACTTACTAAAGAAATGAGCAGACAAACATACAGAGACAGAGACCGAACATTTTTAGTCATTGTGTCTACACACACGAGCGGACTACTCTCTAAAACTCTATATTTAATACTATAATCTCTAAAAGCTAATGCACAAAACCTGGTCCAACCCACACTGATTCTATGTCGTTGTCCATGAATTGATGCTGCATGTAGAATTATCGATAGTCACCTGGGTTTGAGGGTCAGTCATCCGATTTCAAACTGCGAACTGGTGTCACCTAACTTACCCAGTTTTCAACAAATCAAATGTCAAACAATCTCAAAATTCTGTAGTTTTGGATCATTTCAAGTTAAGCAAATTGTCTTATAATTTGATACCAGGTCTCTCATCTGGTAGCCTCAGCCTCAGACCCATAGACCATTTGATCAATATTACTAAAATGACAAGAACTCCCCAAAATTGTAAGCTCAAATCTAATTGGTTTCCTAGTAGTTGCAAACATTTTTATAAGTCTACCTGGAAAAAAAGAAGCTTGTTTATATAGTGTAGTACCAGGCTGCTACAATGAACAAGGTTTGTGATGTTCATAGCATTGAATCTTTGAAATATATTCAGCTGAGACACTATAAAAATGTATCCTTGTGCACAACTGTATATTCTGTTTATTTTATGTTATGTCCATGAAAAACAATCTATATTTATTACTAATTCTTACCATAAAATGTATTTCTTCAGTGCCAGTTCTACAACTGCTTGCAGAGACTGTGGCACCAATATTTAATTACTGTTTTGTTACTCTCTCTATTATTCTTGTATCATTTAATGTTTTTTCTGTCTTTAAATGTTACACAAAACAAAACAAAACACATGGATGCTTTACTTTTTCAGACAGTCAGTTTAAATGGATGGTTCTTGGCCAGAATAAACTGCACTGTAGACTGGACTTTATGTCGATACTCAAAAGTCTGGCTCTGGTTCTGCATTTCTGTAGCTAAGACATGATGATTATGAGCAGCAGTGAAAGTACAGTGAACCGTGATAAATGTACAATCCGGGGTCAAATTCAAGTCAATGTTTCTGGCCAAGATAACAGTCCTGATTACATAAAGTAATAGGCAACTTGAGAAAAAAACAACAAAGGGTGAAAATTCAGAGCTGGAGTGAAACTAAAAAATGCAAACCCACCATACCTTCTGGGTTTAATCTGGGACTTCCTCTAACTTCAAGCTATGCCATGCTCACAGATTTACTGAGTCAAAAGTCAATTTTCTTTATAATGCCATCTCTGTTCTTGAAACCCACCACCCTTATTTCATTTTGGAGTGGAATATTTTAAGAATCTTTCCAAAGCTTTTTCAAAATTTCTATTGTATCCTATAATAAAACTTAATATTATCAATAAGCTATAGTATCTGTTGTATCTATAGAATAGCAACTATAGAGCATTTGGTTTTCTACACATGGAAATGGCATCAAAAACAACTTTTTATTAATGGATCAAAGATTGTATAACATAAAAATGAGCTTAGAAATATGTAGTAGTGCACATTTTTGGAAAACTATCCAAGATTGAATTGCCAGGTTGATAAACAGACAGAATATTAAGGACTAAGAGGTTGTGGAAAATCAAATGCTCCATTCACCTAGGTAAGTATGTTCTCTGTCTGCTTACCCTTGTACACGGCTTTTCTTCAGTTCCAGCTGTGCTCTGATATTCTCCAGCTTCAGGGGACTGGGGATAAAACCAATCTCACAGCCTTCTTTTACCAGCCTCCCAATCCACCAGTCATTATTAAACTTCTGCATATGGAGCACAGAAAAGCACAAAAGAAATAAAAGCTGGGAAAAACTGTATCCCCTCTTAGCATTTTTCTGTATTCAAAGTCATCAGTGAATCTGAATCAGCAGTGACCTGTTCACTAATGGGCCAGCAGGCCACAGTACCTCTTTGATGTGCAGGAAGTCTTTCGCATCAAATGAGATGGCAGTTCCTGGCACAGGCACATCTTCATCCAGCGCACCACAGTAACTGACATTTGTTTTTACGGCAAAGGCCACCGCTTTGGCCTAGAAGTTGATGTTTTTTTAATTAAAAAAAAAAAATTAAAAAACAAAAAATGGAAAAAAAAAATGTATATATATAAAAGCCATTTTACACACTTAATGTACACCTTGTTCTAGTCCACCTCATTACAGTGAATATAAAACAATAAGGTAGACATCTGAATTTTAGATTTAGTTGTACTCATATTATAAATCTGTACTGTCCACACTGTTATAGCTTGTGTCCAACCTGCTATACTGAAATTTTGGTAACACTTTACTTAAAGCCTTTATTTATAATGCATTATAAAGGGTTATTAAAGGGTATAATGCATTATAATTATTCATAATGTGCATTGTAATACATTATATCTTGTCATAAATAATTATACCTGAATTTAAAATGCATAGTGTAACAATGAACTGATAAGTGTTATAATGTATTAACTGTGGTTACAGTTATTCATGAGATTTTACAATGCATTATAAGGTGCATTACAAGGCATAATTAATGCATTAAAACTACTTTCATAATGCATTATACAAAGGCTTTAAGTAAAGTGTTACCGGAATTTTTCATTTATGCTTTAATAATAAAAAAAAAATTAGGAAAACTAACTGTTGTAAATAATATGAACGACACACACATATACTTTATTTCTACACTCAGCTCATGTGCATCTTAAAAGTAAACAGTAAAATAATGAGATTTCAAAAAACGGACATGTTCATTTTTTAATAAACACTAATATAATATCAAATAAGATTAATAGACACATTATCTCTTTATTACTGCAAAAATAATCAATTTATATCAGAATGCATAAGGCTATTATGCTCATGATCTTAAAATCAAATGTAACCTGCTACATACCAGTAAATAAGCACTGTATACTGTTGTGTACTGAAGTATGTGTTGAATATGATAAGCTCCATATACTTTATTAATATGTAGAAAGTGTGGTTTGTGTCTGCTCTGACCTTTGCCCTCTCCAGCTGCAGTGCAGCCTGTTGTTCTTGCTCCTGCTGGCCCTGACTACCCCCCTCCGGCCTCTCCTCCTCCAACGACACATCTGAATCAGACGGCCTGCTAGTGTAGGAATCAGCTGAACCCTGTGAACAGATAGCACATACTACATTACTTACATGCATGCAGTCTGGTCATGGCTTTTAAAAGAGGAGAATCAAAAAAATTGCATTTTTCTTGCTCGGTCCAATCAGAACAGTTACTAAAACCGCGAAATTTCAGCACATAAACATATGACCTCTGGCATGTCAATATGTATTCGGTATTCAAATACTTGGCACACCCTGATGAATGGCAGACTGAAATATCCCACTATGTGGAACAAGTCATAACCGAGGAAATTTATATATACATAGAAGTCTTAAAGGTGGACTATCAAAAACTGGTTTAATCTCACAGGTCAGAATTACAGTAAAAAATTTTTAATAATGATTGTTTCGGGTTTAAGAAACCTTGCACAACCTTGAAGTAGACTGTCAACAATGGTACAAAAGTGGAAAATAAGACCAAATTTCCAAATATGAGAATGACACAGAAAAGAGATTTACGTGAAACTGTCTCTTCAAAGATACATTTTGACAACATTCACGTATAAAAAAAGATCAGACCATCCACACTGTAAAATATAATCATAATTTTAATGGTAAAATAATGTAAATATGCTACGGTAAAAACCTGTTAATTGGTTAACAGTAAGTTTCCTTACTCTATATGGTGAAATAAATAAGAATAAGTTTTTTTCTTATCACTTATGCACATTAGGGTTTAATGTTACATCGTATGCTGTTAAATTAATGTTTATTGCATTATTTTAGTGTCATGTGTATTACCATGATGGTGTTTTGTGTTTTTACGACACCGTGCACCTTCTGTATATTACTATTTACCTCATTATGTATCTTTTTATAAAGGTTAAATAAGATTTTAGTACTTAAGCATAGTAACATTTCAGTTAATATATATAGATTTTTTTACAGTAAATTTAAGGTCAAACTGTAAAAATGCTACCATATTTTTCACTGTAAAGTTCTGGCAACCACAGCTGCTGTTTGTTTTTTAAATTGTAAATTTCACTAATTCTTTTTTTTTTTTCAATGCACTTGGACCATCTTCCTTGGTCATTATTCACATTGGTCTGGTCTGCTGGATTTTCATTACGTCTGTGATACTCATGTTTTCCTATTCAGACCACTGCAAACACAGGTCAGCAAAAACCCCACCTGTACCTCTATTACTAGAGCTGTCAGCGATAGAGATACATGCTTCTTAAGCAAACAGAAAAATACACCTGTGAGCTGAAGGTGACTTCAGGTAAGCTCATTTTGTTCACAGTCTACACAGTCTTTAAAAACAACAAAACAACAGATACATTTACTAGGTAATAAATTATGCAATAATTTACATTTGTTTCATATGTAATTTTTAATTAAACTTTGTTATTATGTGTAACATTAATATGATAAAGTAAAATGCTACCCTTCATTTTATGGATAAACATCAGTCATCACATATTTTCATATACAGAATCAAAATGATTCGGACTGTGATTCAACTGATTCAGATTCTCACCTTGAGGTATCTGTCACTGTCTGAGACAAATATAAAAATACTGAATCCTAAAATAGAGTAACAGGCTATGAAACTTACATATCTTAAAAATAGAAATATGTGTAATTATGAGCTTCCAGCACCTTTTTCTGCCATACATTCATTTCAGCGTGTCTCCTTATTAGTTTCTATCATCCATCAGTTGTGAGCAAAGTTCATTAACTACTCCAAATAGCAAAAAGACTTAATTTACAGTACAAATACCTGAAAAACTTAAGCATCAACATATCTAGTTTCCTTTAAGCATACATACCTTCACTGCTTGTTTCTCAGGACCATGAAAAACTTCACAATACATAATCTGAACATTTTCACCTGAAATCTCCATAAAGTCCTCAGACGGCTCCATCACGTTCAAGAGAGAAGCACCTGATCCCTATCAGCTCAGTAAAAACATATACCGTAAGGTATTCACACTTTCCCCTTTTAAGATAATAAAGAAGATCCAACCAGCAAGTACATCGTCCTCTAATTAATGAGAGATCTGCTCAAAGTGAAGTGAAGCTAGGAAGCTGTATTCTGTTAATCCAATTTGGAAACAACATTAGCTCAAGTCAGTGAAAAGAATGATCGGGTCAATATCGCATTAGAGAGAGAGGCAGAGAGAGAGCGAAAAAGCCTCACAGTCGGCTAAAAAATTTCAGCACGCTGCCTATGGCGAAACACTTTTTCCCTGAAGGCAGCCGCTCCGCACAAGCTTACTTCAGCAGGGACCCAATTGAGGCCGGTGAGTCCAATCACAAAACGCCTGATTCGGGAAACAAAAAATGCACAAGTTTGCTTATCTTTCACCGCAGAAGTGATGATTGTGAGAAAAAAAGAAAATTCAAATGAATGGCTTTCATCCTTGATTTTGACGAGATAACAGTCTTTTTGCTGAAGAATGACTTTGGAGGGCCTTTAAAGATTCATTTATAATGTCATAAAGACAGACAACAGCCCAAAATGAAGTCAAACAGCTATTTTCTCATTAACTAAATTAAGCTTTTATTAAGCTTAGAAGCTTTACATCCACAATTTCACTGGATTTGCAAGGCAGAGTATCAAATGCAGAGCCTGCCGAAGGCATAAGCGAACTAAGTGGCTGCTTAGGGCCCCGTGGCCACCAGAGGGCCCCCATGTAGCCTATATGAAATTACAATTTATTTTATTTTAATTTGTGAAATGTCAATGGACAGTGGTAATTATACGAATGCGCAATATTAAATAATTAAATAATCTATACATATAATTTTATTATTCCCATAGCAGGTGTCATGCAGGCACAATAATGAGCATGTTGATAATATGCGCAGGACGCTGCCTTGTGGATCTGTCGGATTAACATAATGTAAATTCACCTATTTCTCCCGAAATACATGAAAGTAAGTGGCCAGTTAGCTGGAAGAAAAACATAGTAAACTTTATAGTAACCTACACAATGTGTATTTGATAGGAATAAAACACGTTGTCCGTTAACGTTAATTGAAAGGAATATTATTGCCGCTTTCTATAGAAATCAGTGTGTAGCCTATTTAACAAACTAAATGTAGATTTTTACTTAATTGAAGTATATTTAAATGTCTGTATTTAAATGTCTTATTAGGTTGAAAACACTGAACAGTTATGAAATATGAAAAGCACTGAGCGCCTCTTTCTTTTTTCTGAGCTCGTCTCTCTCAGGCTCAGCGCCAGCCAAAGCGCGGCACGTCAAAGGGTTAAAATCGATCGCGTTTTGGGGGTGAAGGGGGGACAAATTCAACATGGGGGTTTTGTGGCACAAATCAGGGGTGCGTTTCTCAAAACCATCGTTAGCTAACAATGATCGTTATTTCCATTGAACTCTATTGGTAACGACAGAACTTGCGACCAGCTGCTTTTGGGAAACGCACCCCTGATCAGCTCAGACCACCCCAACCCTCCAGTTAATCAGCATAGCCTAGTATCTTTATGTTTAAGGGAAGTTCATGTTTGAACATCAAAACATCAGCAAATAGACATCTTAATATATTATAATATAACATTTTACTTAGTTTTAGATTAAAGTTTTTGTCTTCTGCGTAAAAATAACTTTCCTGAATAAAAATTTTTTTTTTTTTATATATATATAATTTTTGTAATAAAAATAAGCTTCTGTTTCATAAACTGATAACAGTTTAGCATTATTTACCTTAGCCTACATTTTTTGTCTTTGCTATTATATTCCAATATCATTATGCCTCAATTAGCTAGATATAGATTAAGAGTTGTTGTTTTATATGTAAAGATGTTCTCTGCTGTGTTTAATATTTATTATAAAAAAAGTATGACGAGTAATAAAAGTACAACTTCGATTAATATTTATGTATTAGATTAACATTCTGTTCTGTAAATGCATTGCAGTGGGCAGCCATTGCTCCAGCGCCCGGGGAGCAGTTGGGGGTTCGGTGCCTTGCTCAAGGGCACCTCAGTCATGGTATTGAAGGTGGAGAGAGTGCTGTTCATTCACAATCCCAACCTTCAATCCCTGCCGGACCTGAGATTCAAACCCACAACCTTTGGATTACAAGTCTGACTCTCTAATCATTAAGCCACGACTTCCCCTAAATGTTAAATGTTAAAGTGCAAATTAACACCAGACCACTCTTAGTAAGTTTGCAACTGTTACAATGAAAAATCACAGAAGGGTAAAAACATGCAGGCAGACAATGGTATGATGTAAGCAACACAGCTACAACAAACACAACTGATAATGGGTGTGTTAGATTTATAGTGTGTGAATAATCAAGCTTTGACAATAACCAGTCATATTGGCGGCACCGAGGGGCCCCCAAATAAAATTCTGCTTAGGGCCCCATAAAGGCTTGGGCCGGCCCTGATCAAATGCATCTGTATTTTATTAGTAAATAAATATAAAATTCTCCCAGACTTCTATTTTGATGTAGAATATGTAAAACCAGTCATACACTAATTTTTTCCCCCGAAATTTACAACAGTAAATTATTGGCGTATGTTTTACAAGAAAATACTATTTCAGTCTTTCTAATTCAAAATTTCACATTTAACACTATGTTACTTGCCATTTCTTTGTAAATAATTGAAAAATGTATTAGCAATTTCTGCGTCAATTTTGTTTGACACCAGTGTTTGAACAAAGACTACATAGTTAAACAACTTCTAGATGGAATGTACATTTATTAATAACATTAAACAAAGTTTCTTAAATATTATGCTTGCCGATTCATATTTTAAATGATTTTATGTGCCCTACTTAAAAATCTATGTTAATACTGATTAAATATACAAACAACATGATATACCATATGTTCATCCTCAAAAGCACAGGAACCTGATTATGGATTATGATGTGTATCTTAAATGAATGGTCTCTGTACATACAGAACATCAAAAATATACACATCTGATGAGAATTACAGTGGGTTCTAAGGGCCTCTAACTTATACACACACAATCCTTGATAGCTTTTCCAGACTTCTGGCTTGATTTCATATTGAGGCATTCAAGTGGGGCACCTAAGCCATGTGACTCATTACATTCTACACATCAGCAAGAAACAGCTCTGCCCCTTTAACAGCCACACAGTAAATGAAGCTTTACAATTTTACCTATATGATAACACCCTAAACAAATTCAACCTTAAAGTGATCAGGTAGGTCCTACAAAGAACAGAAAGCCACGTATTATAATCCTGAAAAAAAACTCCAACTGAAAAATGAATGAGAGACATGCTTTTTTTTTCTGCTGTAGCGTTCTTTAAACGCACCATATGGAATAGGAGTCACTTTTCAATGGGAATGTGTGCTATTAACAACACATACTGAAAGACATACAAACACAAGCCTCTGATGAGCATCTCCCAATAGTCCACCCACGGAGATCGGTGGGCTGCATCTTAGAAAATCATGGTACACTGAGTCTCGCAGGCCCTGTATGTGCAGCACAGCTGAGCCAGTGTTCAGCACGCGCGCACACACACACACACACACACACACACACACACACACACACACACACACACACACAAAAGAGCGCGCTCACGCACACACATATAGCCAGTGGGAAAACACTATATATAGCCATAGCCAATACCGATCGCGAGAAAAATAACTCACCGCCTCCGAGTCTTCAAATCCATGCAGGTGCAAATTGTCATACATGGAGGTTTGCTATTCCAAAGAGGTCCTCTTGAAGAATAGAGAAAAAAAAGAGAGGAGGAGGTGGTGGTGGAGATGGAGAGAGGGAGGGGAGGAGGAGGAGGAGGAGGAAGAGAAGGAGGGAGCCACCACCACAAAAAAGAATCGATGGGGGGATGACGATCCCCTTGCTTCACAGAGGAAGAACAAGAAGCGAAAAAAGGGTGAGAGAAGCCTCACGAGAAAGAGTGGATGGAGAGAGAGAGAGAAAGCAGGCCTGTGCAGACGGCTTGGCCTGCAGGATGGTGTGGATCCCTCGTTCAGCCTCCAATTCTCTCACATCCTCAGGCAGGGAGAAGCTTCCCAACGGCTCACTGACGTGGATGTTTCATCATCTCTCAGCAACACGCTCACACACACACACACACACACGGCACGGCGCTGCTCCCCGCATCAGAGAGAGAGAGAGAGGGTTAGAGAGAAAGAGAGAGAGAGAACCCTTCCTCAATCTCAGGCTGATGACACAGTTGACCAGCTGTGTGCTGATTGGCCGAGCAGGCTTCCAGTCAGAGCTGCTGCTGACGTGTGTTCTCCTTGACTGTGAGCACTGATGAGAGAGAGAGAGCCTCCCTCTGCCTCTTTCATTCTCTCTTTCCGTCTGTCATTTCATTCGAATGTACAGTCAGTTTTTTCTCCAGGATATTCCCATTTATTTGCCGTAATGCTATTTTCTTCATTTTCTTTGCTGATTAAATGCTGTTTGTTTGTTTTATTTTTCCCATCAAAAACATGGTATTTTTTTCTTTACAAACATATACATTTTAATAATCTAACCAAATATAACATGAATAAATGAAAACAAATATTTACAAATATCTAAATAACAAGTGTATACAAGTGTATATACATATATATATATATATATATATATACACATACATACATACATACATATATATATACCCTATATATATATATATAGTCAAACCAATAATTATTTAGACATCAGAAATTTTACTACTGGGTGCAGGACACTATAGTGAGGATAGCAAAATAAAGTAAACCGTGACATATTATACCCAAAAATTCTTCATACAGTGGCCTAATAGTGAAATTGATAAAAATTTGGTACCAAAAATTATTCAGACACTTTGACACGTTCTCACTATTTTAAATCTTACCAAATTTTATCATGGCATGAATAAAATTTTAATATGTTCTTGTAAATAGTATAAATATATAAACAAATATATACAATAAATATATACAATATAATATATATATATATATATATATATATATATATATATATTCCATTCAAAAAGTGAAACTTGTATATATACATTCATTCCACAATTATATTTCATGTTTATTTCTTTTAATTTTGATAATAAGTGACAACTAATGAAAACCCCAAATTTATCTCATTAGAATATTGTGAAAAGGTTCCAATATTGAAGACTTGCCACACTTAATCAGCTAATTAACAAAACACCTAAAGGCTTTAAATGGTCTCTCAGTCTAGTTCTTAGGCTACACAATCATGGGGAAGACTGCTGACTTGAATTGTCCAAAAGACGACCATTGACACCTTGCACAAGGAGGGCAAGACACAAAAGGTCTCAAAAGAGGCTCTGTTCACAGAGCTCTGTGTCCAAGCACATTAATAGAGAGGCGAAGGGAAGGAAAAGATGTGGTAGAAAAAAGTACAAGCAATAGGGATAACCGCACCCTGGAGAGGATTGTGAAACAAAACCCATAAAAATGTGGGGGATTCACAAAGAGTGGACTGCATATAGTGCTTCAAGAACCACTACGCACAGACGCATAAGACATGGGTTTGATGTCACATTCCTTGTGTCACACTCTTGAACAACAGACAGCGTAGAAGCGTCTCGACTGGACTGCTGCTGATATAAATGTTCTCTGATATATATTTCCTTTGGATGTATCTGGAAAGAGAGGAGAGGCACAGAATAATTGCTTGATATGTAAAGTTTCATATGATGGTTTGGGGTGCGTCATCTGTGTGTGTCCACTGTGTTTTCTGAGGTCCAAAATAACCAGGAAGTTTTAGAAATGCTTCCTGCTGCTGACCAACTTTATGGTGCAGATAACAACAGATTATACACAGTGCCAAAGCTACCAGACCTGGTTTAAGGACCATTATTCTAACAGCAAACTCGCCTGACCTTACAAGAAAATCTATGGGGTAGGAAGAGGAAGATCGATATGCAGACCCAACAATGCAGAAGAGCTAGGCCACTTAGAGCAACCTGTTATAACACCTGAGCAGTGCCACAGACTAAGACTCCATGACGCTGCATTGCTGCATAATTCAGGCAAAAGGAGCCCCAACTAAGTATTGAGTGCTGTACTTTATTTTTCATGTTCTACTTTTCACAATTTCTAAAAATCCTTTCTTTGTATTGGTCAAGTAATATTCAGATACTGAATTTGGGGTTTTCATTAGTTGTCAGTATATATCAAAATTAAAAGAAATAAACACTTGAAATATATCAGTTTGTGGATGAATGTATACATTATACAAGTTTCACTTTTTGATGGAATAGTGAAATAAATCATTTTTGATGATATTCTAATTATATGACAGCACCTTATATATATATATCATTATAATAAATATAATTTAATTTTAATTTCCACTTTTATTAACATACTTTCTAACTTTTTTAAATCCAATCTCTCTCTCTCTATGTATATATATATATATATATACACATATACTGTATACATATACATACATACATACATATACAGTATATAAATATATATATATGTATAAATAAATATGTCATATGCGTGTGTGTGTGTAAAATAATGAAAAGGTTAACAACAGATTATAGTTAGAAATTATTCTAACATTTTACAATAAGGATCCATTAGTTAGCGTTAGTTAAGGAATTATCTACCTTTAACTAACAATAAGCAACAGATTTGTTACAGTATATAGTAATCTTTATTGGTTAATTAAAATACATCCATTCATTGTTAGTTCATGTTATCACAGGTCCATTAATAAATGGGTGTTCCTGTGGCTCAGTGGTAGAGCATTGCGTTAGCAGTGCAAAAGGTTGTGGATTCAATTCCCAGGGAACACACATACTGAAAAAAATGTATAGCCTGAATAAGTCGCTTTGGATAAAAGCGTCTGCTAAATGCATAAATGTAAATGTAAATTATATCAACAGTTACACCTTTCGTAGTGATTACGGTGATTAGAGCGGATGAAAAAGGTTTTAGCAGACACAATTCAAGCATCACACTTAACATTAAGTCTATCTGAACAAAGCTACAAATAAGGACATAGAATGATGTCTGATTATCAGCCCTAATGTTTAAGTGACTTGTTCTAAAGGTAAAATTTCATTGAGTCAAAAAAGGGGTGAATCAATTTTTTATTGATCCAGATTGACTCTGAGAACCGGGCGTGATCACTTTCAGAAATGGGCCATTTCTTTACCTGTCTCAGGATAAAACTGGTGGAGGTGGTGCTGCCATCAGACCTCTTCAGTCGACTACGCCTTGAATATGTTCCCCTGTTCACCTGTAGAGGGAGCAATGATGAAATCATGAATGAATTGCCTCAGACATGGTTGACCATTTCTCAACCCTTTTCTTTTGAGAATATAAAATTAGCATATGTGATAATGGAATCATATTTTTGATATCTGGAATGAATAGATCAGAATAAGCAGCAGGATCAGTATTGAATTTAATAGCCAAATATTACTTAATTTGCCTGCTGAGATCCTATCAAGGTTATAAAACACTTACGATACATAAATAATAATTTTAGATGGAAATATAGACTGAATGTTGCACAGAAATCAATTAAAAATAGGTAAAATATAACTAGACTGTACATTGTGTAGAAACATGGAACTTATCCAAATGTGGGTGATGGGAGGGTGCCAGCAGATAAAACTGTGCAGTGCATTAGTGACCATTAATGAGGGAAGATCATTCGGTAATGAGAGCCACTTGCAGCAATGTAAATTATCTGTGCAATTTATTAATGGACCGATATAACAGTAGAAGTGGAAAAAGTATAGAGCGAGCTGGAGGTTACATAAAAATATTAACCCTTCTTTACCACTGGGAAGAAAAAGAATACAGCTGTACAAACAACAGGAAGTTTGAAAGAGCAAGAAAGAGAAAGAGAATAAGACAGCATGAGAGAAATAGAGAGATGGGGGTGGATTGACAAAAAATAGTCACTACAGGGACACATTAATTAGCCAGGTCTGATTTGTTTCTATTTCTAGGCATCTCTAGAGCTCTAGGCAGATAGTCAGAGAGCTTGTTCTTTTTAAAGTTTGTTTAATAGGGCCACCAAAATGTGGGTCAGTGTGCTCATTTCACTGCATTAGGGTTGTTCTTTATGTAGTCAGGTGAGCTTTTTTCATTGTTGGTGTCAAGACAAAATAATTCTCTATATACTCAAATAATAATGCTAGCAAACTAGTTATTTCTGCTTCAAATATGTCATGTGATTTGATAAAGTTCACAGTAGTAAAAGTCTCTGCGTTTTAATTCATTCAAGTGCCCTTGACACCCCCATACAAACAACACAATAGCAGAACCCACTGAAAACAAAGCGTACTTCAAAGTACACTGAACCTACTTCATCAATCAAAACAGTTTTACTGAGAATACCAAGCAAACACCAACTAAAACGATTATATTCATATAGGCTAGTAAATATCATAATAGTTATCTGTGTTTAGTTATATAAAGTTAACCAACAAAATTAATAAAGTAAAAATGATGTCTTATCTCAAATCTTAACATGGTCACCTGAAATATAGGCGCTTGGATTCCCTCGCCGATCTTATTCCTAATATAAATGTGTCGAGACATCTCGGCCAGCACATCGGTCCAGATCGGGGGTTGCTGGGCTACTGGCCCGGCCCAGTGGAAGTTTGGAGGTTTTCTGACGGCTTGATCCAGCTTCGGTGGTGTGTGTGTGTGTGTGCTTCCCCGCGCTCGTGAAGATCCGCTCTGCTCTCGTGCATCAGAGGAGCCACAAACTCGTCACAGTGTGACAGGTGTCAGGTGCGCGCGCACCACAGCACTGCGCGCTCTTGTGGTGGCAATGAGCGGCAGTTCATTTTTTTTTGGTTAGATAAAATGAAGACTTAAAAACAATCGCGCAAAAATACAAACAAATTCATCAAATTAATAACACTATCAAATTAATACAAAACAAAACCTGAGAGAGCAGAAGGTAAATAGCTGTTTTTAAGTGAGGTAGGTGTTTCGTTACTCTGGTAGCTAATAAAACCATAAAGACAAATAGCTTACATTATTTGAGCTTATGGAACAGTAGCAGAACATAGCGCCACCACCCTTTCTCCACACAGTGGCGCTATTGCTTCACAGACGATCACAAATCAAATGCACATTTTATCCTAAGCTTTATTGATGGCTTGTGGAAGCCGTTTAGAGCCGTTTTTAATGGGTGCAACAAGAAAATCCTGCTCAACAACTTGAAATGGTAGAAATGTGAAAGTATTTATATCTTTATCATGCGTGACTCTTCAACATATGTTTACTAGAAACACAGGGAGAGAAGTGGACAGGCCAAACGCACAAAGATGAGTAAAGTTTGAAGCTTCATTAAATAGTACAAACTAAACACTGTTATCTGCACCAGCGAAGAAATAAGAAGAAAGAATAAAAATGAACAAAATAACAATGGTAAACGATTACAAATAGTAGACCTATTATGGAGTATCAAGGTCCATGAGAAACACATTATAAATACTTTTTTTTTTCTGGTTATTTATGTATATGTATTTGGTCTTTGCTAATCATAGTATGCTGTTTTATATCACTGAAGGAATTTATTTTACCCTTTCATTAGAAGTCTAACATATTACTAAAGGAAACTTGTCTTTTAATTGTGACTTTTATTACATTAACATTTGAACGTTGAATGTTTTTTATTTTTTGTCCTCAGGATAATCATCAGCATATTGGTGTTGCCAGTTTTTCTGCTTTTCTAATCGTTTCCTACATTTTGATGTACAGCAGCCAGAGTGTGCAACACTCCTCTTCAGATTACTTTGTACAGGTGACAGCAGTGACATTTGTAAGTTTATTACTTCCATAATCATCCATTTTCTTCTCTAATGTGACGTGTTTGTTATTGAATGAAGCTACAAATACAATACTCAAATACTTTGGAAATAGATGTGGTTTCATAAAATGGTTGTATCTGTCTGATTTGGTGTCTACAGAACACAAGAGGGCAGCAGAAGCTCATCAGGGGAGCAATGATACTGGTTTTTGTTGTGGGCAAATCATCAGGAATTGTCTTGTAAGTGTGTCCACCTTTTGCTGGCAGAAGCCGAAATTACACCAATGGTGCCAAAAATCAGGTTTTCCTAAAGATGGCCTTTCAAAAAAGTACTAAGTACTCGAAATTAGTAGTAGTTATACCATTATGAGCATAAAGCATCTTTCTCTATTGAAGGCCATTCTAAAATAACCACACATTTTGACAAAAGTTTTCAAACCAACATGTAAATTGTTGTTAAAAAAAGTAATGCATTGCATTATAGTAGATATTTAACCATGTTTTAGATCCCAACAATCAGAGACAGAAAAATACAGTCAGGTCCATAAATATTGGGACATCGACACAATTCTAACATTGTTGGCTCTATACACCACCACTATGGATTTCAAATGAAACGAACAAGATGTGCTTTAACTGCAGACTGTCAGCTTTAATTTGAGGGTATTTACATCCAAATCAGGTGAACGGTGTAGGAATTACAACAGTTTGCATATGTGCCTCCCACTTGTTAAGGGACCAAAAGTAATGGGACAGAATAATAATCATAAATCAAACTTTCACTTTTTAATACTTGGTTGCAAATCCTTTGCAGTCAATTACAGCCTGAAGTCTGGAACGCATAGACATCACCAGACGCTGGGTTTCATCCCTGGTGATGCTCTGCCAGGCCTCTACTGCAACCGTCTTCAGTTCCTGCTTGTTCTTGGGGCATTTTCCCTTCAGTTTTGTCTTCAGCAAGTGAAATGCATGCTCAATCGGATTCAGGTCAGGTGATTGACTTGGCCATTGCATAACAGTCCACTTCTTTCCCTTCAAAAACTCTTTGGTTGCTTTTGCAGTATGCTTTGGGTCATTGTCCATCTGCACTGTGAAGCGCCGTCCAACTGAGTTCTGAAGCATTTGGCTGAATATGAGCAGATAATATTGCCCGAAACACTTCAGAATTCATCCTGCTGCTTTTGTCAGTAGTCACATCATCAATAAATACAAGAGAACCAGTTCCACTGGCAGCCATACATGCCCACGCTACCACCACCATGCTTCACTGATGAGGTGGTTTGCTTAGGATCATGAGCAGTCCCTTGCCTTCACAGTTCTGGAACAACATCCTATGGACAGATGAGACCAAGATCAACTAGTACCAGAGTGATGGGAAGAGAAGAGTATGGAGAAGGAAAGGAACTGCTCATGATCCTAAGCATACCACCTCATCAGTGAAGCATGGTGGTGGTAGCGTGGGCATGTATGGCTGCCAGTGGAACTGGTTCTCTTGTATTTATTGATGATGTGACTACTGACAAAAGCAGCAGGATGAATTCTGAAGTGTTTCGGGCAATATTATCTGCTCATATTCAGCCAAATGCTTCAGAACTCATTGGACGGCGCTTCACAGTGCAGATGGACAATGACCCAAAGCATACTGCAAAAGCAACCAAAGAGTTTTTGAAGGGAAAGAAGTGGACTGTTATGCAATGGCCAAGTCAATCACCTGACCTGAATCCGATTGAGCATGCATTTCACTTGCTGAAGACAAAACTGAAGGGAAAATGCCCCAAGAACAAGCAGGAACTGAAGACGGTTGCAGTAGAGGCCTGGCAGAGCATCACCAGGGATGAAACCCAGCGTCTGGTGATGTCTATGCGTTCCAGACTTCAGGCTGTAATTGACCGCAAAGGATTTGCAACCAAGTATTAAAAAGTGAAAGTTTGATTTATGATTATTATTCTGTCCCATTACTTTTGGTCCCTTAACAAGTGGGAGGCACATATGCAAACTGTTGTAATTCCTACACCTGATTTGGATGTAAATACACCTGAAATTAAAGCTGTACAAGTACTCGCAGTTAAAGAGCATAAAGCATCTTGTTCGTTTCATTTGAAATCCATTGTGGTGGTGTATAGAGCCAAAAATGTTAGAATTGTGTCGATGTCCCAATATTTATGGACCTGACTGTACATGCTTTATCATGATAAGAAGTACACAACAGATGTCACTGGTCTTATATTCTCTCTTTAATGGCATCAGATATTGATGACAGCATTTTAATACAGCAGAACTCTGTTCTAGACAGACATAATATATCTAAGAGGGCATCATAAAAGATACAAGGTCATTACCATAAAAATAAATAAATACAAATCAAGATCAATCCAAAAATCTGTGAGCATATCTCTTAAATAACGGTGTATAAACATACGATAATTGAAACAACATCAGTGTCAAAAACGAGAAATGACAACAGTGATATGCACGACAAAATAACTTGTAACAAATAATTTGCACAACTACAGATTCACATTTCAGTCAATTTCACAAGTGCGTAGCACTGTACTGTCTCCATGTATCGATATTCCATTTCTGAATGTACCTCTTATTAAAACGAGTACAGCACAAAACAAAAGCATCATCTATGAGTCGTTGCTGCCAGCTGAACACAGTGATACACTGATCTCACATCGCCCTTTTCTTCACTGGTCCATAGAAGAAACGTACCAGAAGTGCATTCTTTTTACTTGAAGAGGGCATTGTTTTCATAAAGGACGACCTCGGAGTTAAAGCAACTGAGAGGATGGACCATGCATGATCAGTCTGAATGTATGAGGTTTAAAAAAAAATGCATAAAACACAATGCTAACCCAAAAAAAGGCCTGGTTTGTTTCCCAACAATTCTTCTGCTGGTCTATGGGAGAACGGGAAGTGACACTTGAAAATGGTGGAGCCTCAATGTACACACACGAGAGGAATAAACAAGGCAAGAAGAGTCATGTGACAACTCTAAGCCATCACACTGATTACTGTAATGCTGCAGTAGGTGTTGCTTAAACTAAACACACTACAGTTTGCTATTGATAGTCAAAAATACAACATGAAATACAGCATAAATGTCTAAACTCTCCACTATGCATTATAAAGGGCCAGGATTCCAATATATATAGCGAAAATGACTAAACCCTTCAATTGTGCACTACAGAGAGCCATAATACAGCATTACGTGTATGTATATGTGCAGTGATATTGAGCTTATGAAAGAGAACTGATCAAGTATGCAGTCTTTTGCTACTAATACAAATCAATGCAGTCAACATTTTCACTTTAAACTCACACTTGAAATGTAAATGTTCAATAACTATCGGTGCAAATTGAAATAGCCTATGCATTGAGCGGATTTACTGTAGCTTAGCTTTAAGAAGGCTCGGATTTCCAATGTGCAGGACTCGTGTCACATCATAATTAATGATCCTACTGTATTATAGCTAAACAAGAGTCATCTCGTCAAGTATCCACTTTTCCGAAAGTGCCATCGGGAGGTCTGTAATGTTTAGGAAAGGCCTTCAGCTGCAGACAGTTAAAGGCATACTTGCGACATCCAACGTTCTTCATGGTATTCTCACGGCGGCAGCCCTCACTGGTAAGGGAAAGGGGTGGGATTGAGTGTGTGAAAACAAGTAGAAAACAAACAGAACATGAAGCCATGTTTAGAAAAATCACAAGCAAAAATTAGCACAGCCACAAAAGATGGCAGCAGACATCTCAGCAGTGTTATGAGCATGAGTATTATTGGTGAACACAGAATGAGGGTGGCGAAAGCGAATAAACAAACCACGTCACAATACAGTTAACATAAGTTGAAAATGCTTATGTTTTTTAGGTAGCACAGGCAGTTAATGCTCTGAAGCAAATTTGACAGAAATGAAAATAAATCTTTAAGATCAGCAGGCTACATTGGTTGTGTATTAGGGTATGGTAAATAATTACATTTGATCAGGCCAACTATTGCACATGTCCCTCTTATTGGGATTCCAAAAATTCTGTTTTACCGCACTTAAACTTTTATACAAATAAATATATTCTTTCAAAAATGTGCTTACACCTAAATATCTTAGTAATATTCATATAATAACAATAAAGCAATTCATATAAACTTCTTTAGTGAGTCAGTTAGCATGGTTTGGTACGATTTACTCAGGTGTAGGCCTTTGTCTACCAAACTGACCAGTTAGAAATGAAACATCAGTGCAATGTGTCCTTCTCATGTTGTTTCGAACCCTTATGACTGACTTTATTCCAAAGAACACACAAGGAGAAATTCTAAAGAATGTTCATGCTGCTTCATACAGTGAAAGTGGATCGGAACAGAACCAGAGGCTATCAAGCTCTGAAAAAAAATCTCTATAAAAAAAAAAAAAAAAGTTACTGAAAAGAGCAGCTTGAACACTCTACTAAATATCTCCTTTAAAATCCCACTACAGAAAGAAACATACAAAAGGTATGTAAATGATCACAGAATTCACACTTTTGCTTTTATTGACCACTTATTTTTTTTAAAAATCCATGTGTTCATGGATTTTTTTTTATTCTAGTGAATTCCAAAATCAAAATGGTTACTTGCCAGAGACCTTTTTAGTTTGCGACTAAAAGAGCATGATGCTCAGTTCACATGCTTTAGTAAAACGAGGTAGAGCTAAGGAATTTATTTGTGATATTTGAGTAAAAGGTTATATTTTTAAAATACCGTTTAAAAAATATTGAAATAATATCTAAAAATGTCCAAATGTTGTAAGAAGCATAAAAACAACTGCATATATTAGGATGATTCTCAGAGAATGAAAGCTCAATAAAAACAAAAGAGCTGGCTCTGAGCACATTCATTATTCAAGCAAACCTAACGAGTTCACAAAACTATTCCCTAACCCAAGATATTTATTTATTTCCAAAAACATTCAACAACATAGTCCATCAATTCAAATCTACAACCTATCTCTAAAACTATGGCTGCAAAATGTATCCAAAAATGTTTGATTATTATGGCTGCCACGATTAATCAAGAAAAACATCTAGTACAGCATTCTATTTAGAATGCTATATATATATATATATATATATATATATATATTCGGTTGAACATTGTAACCATTCACATACATGTTGTGCGAATCAGTCATATTTTTTTGTAATAACTTGCAGATGTGTTTTAATATAAATTGTATCAATTAAATTCATAATTGATATTACAATATCATGGAAAATAATCAACAATTTTATAATCATGCAGCCCTACCTAAAACCAATGAACAAACTTTAAAACAATCACAACTAAACTGAGACCTATCCTTAAATTCTATTCGTTAAAACCTACCAATGATATTCAGCCAAACCTTCGGCAGTATCTTAGACTGTCCCTGTCTAACCGATGAAACCAAAACCTTTCTCCAGCTTAACTGTATAAGACATAATCGTACTCAGAAAACAGCTCAAAATATTATCTAAAGTGATTTAAAACAAATCTGGAAAAATCTGGAAGTTATCTCTGACTTTAAGCAAACGAAGCAAAAATAGACTCACAGAGCCACAACATCATTATAAATGAACCCCTTCAGCATCTCAAATGGAGATATTTTGGGACAGTCAATTTCTTAAGTAGGTCAGATGAAATGCACACTTTTCTGAAGCCTGCGAAGGTTATTTTTAATATATAAAGTTCTTGCAATGGGCAGCTCTTTAGAGCATGTAAGCTCAAGCAGTGCTAACTTGTAAACAGCAGATGTACTGGCCGTGGCATGTGGCCAGACACATTTTACAAAGCACAGACAGGCCATATATAATTTGGCACAAAGGGAAGCACAATTAAACTGAGTTCTGTAAAATTCTCTCATGGTAAACTTTTACATATAAAATATATATTTACACATAAAGAAGGGAAGAAGTCTGATGATTTTCAGCCTGCATGTCATGATTAGGAAACAAAGTGATTTGATTTGTAAAACAACATTCATTCTATTCATCATACTTAATTATTTACTTAAAGCAACACGTGGATGCTATTGTCATCTAAACAGATACATCTTAAGAGACTGTTCCAGATTTGACAAAAATTTAGCTTACACCATCTAGCATGTCATTTATGTCTCAATTTGAGAAAAGAAACAAATTTACAGTAATACACTTACAATGGAAGCTGTACATGTTTTTTTTTCAAAATTGTGTATTTCAATGTTAGACTTTAGTGCATTAATGTAAATAAGGTTGTTTGTTTTTACAAATTGAGAGACGAGAACATTGCTGAACCCGGAACATTCCTTTACACAAAATACCTATTAATCCTATTGCCATGTAACCCCTGTCAGCTGACAGTGAAAACATCCTTAAAGAACAAAATCTTGATGAAAATCAATTCTCAAGTGCATATTTAGATTTCCCTGACTGAAAATACAATCTTATTTGGCCAAATTTAATGGGCTCATTGGAAAGGCTGCAAACAGGTTAGTGCAGACCAATCTTGGTAAAAGAGCAACATGTGTTCTTCCAGCCAAACATGGGAAGACATGGACACACTTAATACCCTAAAGTGCAATACATTTTTAAAGCAAGTGCGATGATAGTTGAGATTAGCTTTGGCCAGGCCTTATCTTTGCATTAAGATAGAAACACATGGAAGACGCAACAAAATCAACCACAAAAAATATCACTGGAAAATTCCATGATACTGTTACAGAATAACAATATCTCATTATAGAGTGCAACAGTCGGGTTCCGGAGGTAAAAATCTGTTCATTTTCTCCATAGGGAAATTCATTTTTAAAGATGACTTATGAACCTTTAAAGACAGAAGTACAGTGAGTTGAGATCGAATGGTATATACTTTTGTTGAAGTCATCAAGATTCTGTACAGAAAATTCAAACAAGTTTGTGGGGAACGCCCAATCCCATAAAGCACTGCAAATTATGTAATTGATTTGCTATGCTGTCAAAATACTTATTACATATTTTGCAATAAACTTAAAGGGTTACTCCACCCCAAAATGAAAATTGTGTCATTTATCACTTACCCCCATGTCGTTCCAAACCCGTAAAAGCTTTGTTCATCTTCGGAACACAATTTAAGATATTTTGGATGAAAACCGGGAGGCTTGTGACTGTCCTCCCATTGACTGCCAAGTAAATAACACTGTCAAGGCCCAGAAAAGTATGAAAGACATCGCCAAAATAGTCCATTTGCCATCAGGGTTTCAAAAATAACGACTTTATTCAACAATTCGTCTTCTCCGCGTCTCCTCTGAGTCAGCGTAGCGGCATTTTAGAGTGTACGCTGGACGCAAACTGTGTACGCTGTTCTGTGTTAGCCGCACCACACGATGTCTTTCATACTTTTCTGGGCCTTGACAGTGTTATTTACTTGGCAGTCAATGGGACAGTCACAAGCCTCCCGGTTTTCATCCAAAATATCTTAAATTGTGTTCCGAAGATGAACGAAGCTTTTACGGGTTTGGAACGACATGGGGGTAAGTGATTAATGACACAATTTTCATTTTTGGGTGGAGTAACCCTTTAAATAGTTTCTATAGATATAATAATCAACTTTAAATGAGCAGTTTCTATTCTTCATCCATTGTTTTTAATTTGATTGTCATTTGCAATGCTTCATGGGATTGTAGTTCTTTTCCTCACTAAAACTGTTAAGTATACAGTTTTGTACCTTTGTCTTTTGTCCAATTTCGATTACTTTTTCATGATGTTGTGATTCACCTTGTAGCTGCTTGGCTTGTTACATGGCTTATAATATTTTAAACACTTTTTTGAAAATCCCTATGAAAAAAAAAAAAAAACCCTTCAGGAACAAACGCCGCAGCAAAAGGTGCGGCAACTAATGCACTCCATTATATACATATTGAATTGACCACTAGCACAAATATGCATGTGCCTAAAAATAGTTTGTTATAATAACACAAATAAAACAGTTCAATATTATAAGAATAATTAGTATTGAATAAATAAATTCAATGTTAAATCTTAAATATATATGAATATCTATTTTCAATGAACCCTCTAAAATAATCTGAATATTTGTTATGTCACAAATTATTGTACAAACTTTTCTCATCCATGATTACGAGAGAGAGAGAGAGAGAGAGAGAGAGAGAGAGAGAGAGAGAGAGAGAGAGAGAGAGAGAGAGAGAGAGAGAGAGAGAGAGAGAGAGAGTAAGGCAGAAATGAACACCAAGACCTTTAGATTGGCTGTTAGAGAGAAAAGCTGAATCAACCAGAAAGAATTCTGCATTGTCTGCACACAGCTCCTCACTCAGAGGAGAAGGAAACAGAAAAACAGAGAAAGGAAGTGCTGAGATAGCCGGAGCGAGGGAAAGAGAGAAAGAAAAATGGAAAAGGGGGTCTCAGGCTCAGCTGCAGCGGAGTTTGGCCAGCAGGTAGGCTATGCTGAGGAACACCCAGACGATGAGCAGGTTTGGGCTCAGGGCCAGAAGGGGCAGAGAGTAGAGCAGACTGGGGTCCAGCCTGAAGTCACGTACAGGCAATAAACCGCTCAGGTTCTTCTGAGTTACCCCCTCCCTGGTCCCAATGCTGCAGAGAGGGGCAGGGACGGAGGGACGGGGAAGCGGCAGCAAGGGCCATAGAGGACAAACAGAACGGGGCGACATGCACAGGATGTGGTGACGTGACCATTGGAGTGGTTCCAACATGAATGTAAAGTAAAAATTAAACAAAAAATTAATTGCAGACACGATGAAAAGGTACAGAGTCGAATCCATCCGTCAGATGTGGATGCAAACAAAAGTAAATCCAAAAGACATAAAACAGACAATGTGAATTAGGAAAAGAAATACAGACACAGAGAAGGGAAGGAGAGAGAATAAAGAAAGAGAAAATTAAGAGTGATGTTCTGCATCTCTGCCATTTAAAGTAAAGAAAGTTAAAGAGATGGGTTCTCCATGTTGGACAGAAGAGTATGTAGAGCTGCTGCTGCCATGCAAATCAAGCGTGCTGCGTCCTCCCAGCATGCAACAGGCCAACAGAGCCATCATAACAAACCAACTGCGAACATAAAAACAATCTTGTGTACAGTGTCTCAGCATCCATCTGTTTTATATCCAGGCTTGTGAAGGAGAGTACATTTTTAGGTACAGATAGACTGCTGGCTTTCTTTGAGATTATTCATTTCAAGTCTCTCAGCCTCATACGCACACAGGGGACAGCAGCACAGCACAGTGGCAGATCATGCACCGTGCATTGTGGGTAAAACTTTACCTTAACATCCAATTTATTAACCTTGGTTAATGAATTAGATATTGAACTAACAATTTAAATTTTTACAGCATTTATTTTAGATAAGGTAAGAATATATATATATATATATATATATATATATATATATATATTTATTTAGGTTTTTCATGTACAAATTCAATATTACTTACTTTGCTTGAATACTTTATACAAATCAAAATGTATCGGTATAGACTATCATTCAAAAGTTTGGGGTTAGTAACAATTTTTTATTGTATTTTAAAGTCTCTTATTCTCACCAAGGCTGCATTTATGTGAACAAACATACAGTAATATTGTGAAAAATTTTTTTTTTTTTTTTAATTAAATGTATTGCTGTGATGGCAAAGAGGAATTTTCAGCATCCATTACTCCAGACTTTAGAGTCAAATTATCCTTTAGAAATCATTCAAATATTCTGATTTGGTGATTTCTTGTTATTTTCAGTGTTGAAAAGAGTTGTGCTGATTGATATTTTTGTGGAGACCATGTAACCTTTTACATCATAAATGTATTTACTGTCACTTTTAATCAAATTAATGTGTCCTTGCATAATAAAAGTCATAATTTCTTTCAAAAAAAGGAAATCTTACTAACCAAAGTGGTGTATGTAGAATTTAACATTATCTAGAAGAATATATGCTGTAAACTGTGCATTGCTAGTTCATGACACCCAATGCATTAACAAATCTAAATGAATTAAACCTTTTTGTAAAGTGTTACCATTGAGTATTTACTGAGACTTTAAAACAGCAACAAAACCTTCCTGTACTCATCTTGTCTCTTTCATCAGCTTCAACAGGACAGATAATTAGTTTTCTGTACAAAAATAACTACATGTTTGTTTAGATCTGTCCTTAGATTGCACAGGAGACAAGAGGAGACAATTATGTGACAAAACTGACAATTTCATACCCTTATTTATAAGCACAGAACATCTGGCAAGCACACAGCCAAACAAATCAGCAGATTCAAAGTTTCAGCAGATTTTTTCGCACACTCTACAGGAGCAATTTATTTGTGTTTATGCCTCTCGTAGAGCGTGGAGAGAGGGGATGAAAGATGGAAGGGTGGAGTGGAAAGAACAAACACCCTAAACAAGTGAGTAAATATTAAAAGTAATGAACATATTAGGCCACATAAGCCACAGAGCAATAAAGACAGAAAAGTGTTACTGAAAACACCAAGAAGCCACAAGCAATGAGGGATGATGCACTGGAGGGGATCCTTCAGAGAGACAGAGAAAGGAAGAAAAGAGAAAAAGAAAAAGAGAGGCACATCCCCAAAGCGTGCGATGTTTATGAAATCAAGTGCAGGCAGTTGTTCAGGAGTCTTACCTGCGCATGCAGTCGAGGGCCTGGGTGAAGACCTGCGGGGCCATGCCATGCTCGTGCTGCAGGATCAGACACTGCTCCAAAGTCACTGACATAGCAGTGCGGTCCTTGGCACTTTTACAGCTGGTAAAACGTACTCCATTTAGTCGCCGACAAATCTGAGTGAAGGGGCACAAATATTGTGTTACATCCTACAACATATTCACACTTATTCCAGTTCAGCATTTGAGTATATTTTGAAAAGGCACTAGAACCACATAAAGGTCTTCACTGTGCTGAACTATTAAATAAAAATTAAATAGACTTCATAATGTTCATGTTATTAAGGGTGCACCAGTTAACCCAGTGGTTCTCAATCCTTTTGACTTGAAGGCCCCTCATGATCCAACACAATATTGGATAAGACAGGTATTTCTGTTGTAATTATGTTAATACAGATTGTTTTCAAATGTTTTATTAGCAGAAACTGGGAGTGTTGATATTAAATTAAAGATAAATCATTTTGTGATCCTAGAACACGCAACATTCTTATTCTGTATATTATTTAATAATAAAAAAATGTTATTGGGGAAGGAACAAAGAAACATGATTTCAGTTAGTATCCTAATATTTTATGATTTTAGCATTTTGAATTAACTTTAAGATTTTTTTTTAATTAAACAATTTATGTCTCCTTTTGTGGGCCCCTTGGAAGTTTTGTGAGGTCCCCTCTGGTTGAAAACCACCAAATTATTTTACACTTAGTATATTTCTGTGAGGATTCTGATGAAGAGCATGCATGCTCAAAGTCACCTATGTGATAGCCTGTTATTCCATTTTTTATCTTTGGAGCCCAGGTGTGCTGACCTTTTTCTATTTTCATGATCAATTTTTTTGTCGAGCACCCTGTTGGAGAGTTTTTTGCTTTTGTTTTGATTCTATGTTTACACTTACTATATTTAGTATATGCATTTTACATCTTAGATTGTAGCAGAACTTCTATAATAACTTGTTTTTTAAAAATGTCATGTAAACCGACGGAAATCATAATTATCAGACTACAACTGGCCTCAATGTTGTGCCCTTATGTGGAAAGACAGAGGTGACGTGCGATGTGTATTCTTAGACACTGTAGCTCGACTCCACAAAAACCCAATGTAGCTTAATTATAACTACACATGCAACATTGCTGAATGTGATCCGCCAATATACCTGAACAAGCATTATGCCTACTGTATGTGCATAAGACTGCAACAAAATTCATCAATGCAAATTACATTTCGTAAAATAATGACTTCTATTGGATTATCAGTAACGAAGATTTATTTTTTCAGGGTTTTACATAGGCTTGCAGTTTCTTTTTTCTCTATGTATAACTATACAATAATTTAGTGATAAAGAGAACTGCTGTGATTAAAATGGATTGAAAAAGGACACCCCACAACATAAACATTTAATATTTCTATTTTCAGTGGTATCAGTACAAATGAGATGAACCAAATTAGATGTTTTTGCACTCAAACATGGATTTTACTCTTATTTCGGTCATTAAAACTATGAGTAATGAAGTTTTTTTTTTATGAGAATAGTTTTAAATGAAAACAATGCCAAATGGGTTTGAGCAATTATTTGAATATAATTTAGTAGTAGAAGAACTGTTACCTCTGCAGCCTGCCACAAGATGTCTACATTTTTATTTTTCCTAGCATGAACATTTTGACCAAGGAACCGCAACAGCTCTGGGAGACACGTCTGACTACGAGAGTGAGGAAGACCTGAGAGAGACGGAAGATTAAAACCAGAGTGACTTGTATAATTCAAATTTATTTTTCGTTATGCAGAGAGGAAAAAAACATAAGAGAAGAGTGATGACTTACAGTCGTCAGGTAAAACCTCTTTGAACTGCTGGTAGTAAGAGCTAAGACGTGCCAGGCTCTCCACATTGATGAGCTCCTGAAGCGATGTGTCTCCAAACCTACGACACAAACATTTTGATTTTCCCTTTAGATATCTTCAATATGAACACAAGTGTATGACAAACTGAAAAAGAGATCAGATTAATCAAACAAACAATTATGATATAATGTTATTTGTTGATGTTATGCAAGCACTCTTGAGGGGTGTTTTACATAATCAGGACTCACTTCTCGGCGAGCGTTTGCTGCTCGTTGATGCCCACGTTGAACAGCACCGGCTGTACCCGCAGCAGCATGCCGTTCTGGATCTCCCTTGGCAATGCATCAAACATGCTTCCCGGGAGCGGGATGCGAACGTTGAACCCGTCTCTATTTCCGGTGATCACCGGCAGCATGTCGGGGGAAGAGGTAGAGATGGCCTGTGTCACCTTGAACGTCACGTTCCGAAGATCCATTATTCCTATGTTCATGTCCTCTAACATGGCTAACTCCTCTCCTGTAAAACATACACAAAGCAAAACCACTGTAGCCAGTGTAACGCATTTCAAAACAGAGCGCTTCACTCACACAGACATAATGAATAAGAATTGTGCTCTAAATGAGTTTACATAACACAAGTGATTCAGTGGTCACTGTGTATCCAGGTTCAAAGTATGAGCATACTGTAGTATGTGTGTAAGTGTGTGTTTACCATAAGTACTTAATAGGGACTCGAACTGAGCGAGCAGACCGATGGTGTAAAGCTGTCTCAGGAAACCGTCGTCACGGAGACAGTTTCTCAGTTTGATGATGAAGCCACAAATTAGTGCTGTGAGCTTAAGAGAGGCAAAAACACAGAAAAATACAGAGCAAGAAGACATTTGTCAGAGAATGACAGAAAAACAGGTGTAGAGGAACAGGTCACCCAAAAACATCATGTCATTCCAAACCCAGTTCCTCCTCATGTTGTTCCAAACCCGTAAGGCTTGGAACTTGGAAATGAAGATATTTTTAATGAAACTGTGATTTCTGTCCCTCCAATGAAAGTCCATTCATCCAAAACTTTGACACTATGAAAAGTTCATAAAAACATTGTAAAAGAAATCCATATCAATCAAGCAGTTTAATCAAAGTCTTCTCAAAAGAAATTATCACTTTATATGATGAAAAGATTTAATTTATGCTTTTTTCCGCATAAGCATTGATTAGTGCACATACTTTGAGCATGAGAAATATGGTAAAAAGAAGCTCAAACTTGCCAATGAGGTTTGTTCTTGTGTCTCAAGCAAGTGTGGTTGAGCTGCAGTTTACCATATTTGATGTGCTCTGTGATGTGCTTAACAATGTTTTTAGATGTAAATAAAAGCCTAAATTAAATCTGTTCATCATATAAAACAATTGTTTCTTTTCAGAAGACTTGAATTAAACCACTCAATTCATATCAATTTATTTTTAGTCTTTTTGAATTGGCTTTCGTTTCAGTGACAGACATCTCTCAAGTTTTATTACAAATATTATTTGTGTTTTGAAGATGAACCAAAGTCTTCTAGGCTTGGAAAGACATGAGGTCGAGTAAACTATTTTTAAGGGTGAACTAATCCTTTAAGGTTATGGAGTTGTTCACTAATGAGTGTGTTTGAGAACTAACTGTCTGGCAGAAGACCACGTCTCGGCGGTACTGCAGGTTGAGGTCCATTGCGATGGTGGGTGCGCTGTCTTGCATGAGCAAGAAAACCATTGACTTCTTGGCTTTGTCGCTCATCATGGCCACACACTCCGTTAGGGTCGTCAAGAGGGGATACAGAGCCTCGCTCCACTCACCTGACACACAAAAAAAATCTGCTGATAATATCTTTATTAAACATCACATATTTACATGTTTCTTTAAATTCTCATGTTTCACTTTAAAGACCCCATGAAATCAAAATGTAAGGTTTGCTGCTTTTAGTCTGTTTATTAACCAAAATATTTAAATTATGTCATTTATTCACCCTCATGTTGTTTTAAATGCATTATACTTCCATTTATCTTTAAAGCACAAATGCAGATATTTTTAAATGAAACCTGAAAGATTTCTGCCCTTTCACTGAAAGTCCATTCCACTAAACTTTTAAGTTCATTAAAGACATTGTAAAAGTAATCCATATGAATCTAGCAGTTTATGCACAACAAATAAATTGTAAACCAAAGCACAAATGTGCTTGCATGATGTCCGAGAACCAAGGCAGTTATGTGAGCGCAAGTTTGAAGAACCAATGAGATTTGAGCTCCCGCTGACCATATTTGATGTGCTCTATGTATCTGCATTAATCAATGTTTACATGTCAATAAAAGAAGAAAATTGAAGTGGTTGTGTCTCTTCAGAAGACTTAAATAGCTTGATTCATATGGATTACATTTACAATGTTTTTTTATGAACTTTTTGAAGTGTAAAATTTTTTTGGGGACAAAATCTCTCAGATTTAATTTAAACTATCTTCATTTATGTTTTAAATATGAACGAAAGTCTTATGGGATTGGAACGACATGGCGGTGAGTAACTGATGACTGTATTTTAATTTGGTTACACTTTATTTTGATAGTCCACTTTAGACATTCTACTAACTATAAGTAACTTTGTAACTACATGTCAACTAATTCTCATTAATTTGCTAACAACATGTCTACTAACTCTCAGAGTAGACTGTTAGGGTAGGTTTAGGGTTAGTAGAATGAGTTGACATATACTTGCAAAGTTTCTCAGTCAGTATGTTGTATGTTGTGGACCCATCAAAATAAAGTGTTAGAAGATATTAAGCAGACAGTCTACTAATACTCTAACGACTGCTAGTTGACATGTAGTTGCAGTTACTTACTGTTAGTAGAATGTATAAAGTGGACTATCAAAATAAAGTGTTACCTTTAATTTTTGTGTGAACTAACCCTTTAAGGTCATCTCTATACTAGTTTAATAGTAAACATTAACAAAAACAGATTTTCAGGAGATAAATGCACAAAGATTTTACAAGTAACACAATTAACAAGGATGAACAACAACAACAACAACAGATGTGACATAAAAGTGAACACTAATTCAGCAAAAGCGCATAAGCTTAAGGGAGGGGAAGGGGCTCCTACCTGGGTAACTCTCCTCTCCACTGCTGCTGCTGCCATCTAGAGGATGGAGGTGCAACATGCAACAGTTAACTTAGCGAGTGCAACTAGCATAGCGCACGCAGCTCACATAGACATTGAACGCAATGTAAGACAACAGCAACTTTAAAACAGAACACCTACTGTTTTTCCACTCAAATGCAAAGTGGAATGCTGCAAAGGTTTGCCTAGTTATAATATGTAAGTAAATAATATTCACAGCTGCCTGGCAAGCTAATGATTTCATAGTCATTATATAATGGAAAAGGCTACTGTAAATCACAACATGCTGGCACTGCCAAGTGACTAACTGGCACAGACAGCCAGCACCAGACAGACAGCCTGTGAGCCTGTTAGCCAGCCAGCCAATCAAACGAGAGCACCCGGTCACATGTTCATAGGCAAATATGCTGGGTCAAACAACAGAATGTTCCAGAAACATGTTCCAGAGACATGGCACATCAACAGAGAGTCACACAGAGTCAACACACATTCATTAACATAAACTGTGGAATTCACTTGGATTCAGTCAGCTTTTCCATACATTCATATTGCTTTGTTTTGGCAAAAAGTAAACAAATATACACATACTACTAGACTCAAATCAGACAACATACACAATGATGCATAACAGATACCTAGGTAAAAAATACAGATGAGGTGGATTAGAAACAATAGGAGAAGAATTTCAAGCCACAACCAGTCAAGTAAAAGTAATATAAATGCTAGTTGCTATGGCAGCATGCAAACCTGCTTGAAGATGAACAGGTGACAGGGTTTGTGAAAAACAGAGACTGAAAGTGTAATAACTAGAAAAGAAAGAAGAGATGAGTATGTACATTTGTTAGTGTCAGTATCACTATAGAAACACAATAGACAAGCAGCAGGGAATGTGAAGCAGAGTGCAGAAAGGCAGACAAATATAACATTTGAAATTGATGAGACTCTGCCAACTAAACCCGATGCTGTTCTTAAAAATATAACAGAGAGAGAGTGAGAATGTGTGAACAAGACAGTGAAAGGCACCTACAGGCATGCATTTCTGCATTAACAGGGCATGCAGGGTTCAGATCGGGTGGTGAAGATGAAGATGATGATGGTGATGGTGAAGGTGACTGTTGTTGTGGTTCAGGGGTCAGAGGAATGCTCCTCCATGCAGACAGGGTTGATCCAGAAGGCTTTTGTTTTCCCATTACCTTTCTTACTGGTGCCACTTTGCTGGTCAGTCTGGAACATGCCCTCACTGCTGCTGCTGTGCAAACGATCCCTCTGCAGCAGTTTGTCCACTCGCTGGATGATACACTCCAGACTTTTGTCAACATTCCCCCACACCTTTTCCTGTGACAAAGAAACTGTTTGTCCAAAGTGCAAATTTTGGGCACAAAAACATGCATGAAAACATTTTTAAACAAAATGATGCACTCATTCAGAGATTTCTGTCCCCCAAAATTTTAACACTTCAAAAAATTCATAACTTTTACAACACAGTAAAAGTAATCAATCTGAATCGAGTGGTTTAATCCAAGTCTTCTGAAGAGACACAATCACTTTATATGATTTAATTTAGGTTTTTATTTACATTGTTATATGGTAAAAGTTGTGTATTTGCTGTGTTTTATGTGTAAGACAGTGAAAGCATGCATTTTTTAAAGGGGTGGTTGATTGCGATTTCACTTTTTTAACATTAGTTAGTGTGTAATGTTGCTGTTTGAGCTTAAACAATATCTGCAAAGTTGCAGCGCTGAAAGTTAAATGCAAACGGAGATATCGTCTTTTAAAATTCTGGCAGTTTAATGCCTACGAAAACGGCTCGTAGGGACTACAACGAGTTACTTCCCGGGTCAGTTACGTCACGAACCCAGATAAACCCCGCCCCCGGGAACACGCATCAAAGGGGGCGAGGCCATGCTGCGCTGCTTTAGTGAAGAGGAAGAGAACACTAGGGGTGCACGTTAAAATCTATTCATATACTGTATGAATCGCGGTTCTGTCTTCTGACACACAACTTTCAAAATCAATGTTCTAAAGCAGCAGTTCTCAATCCTGTTCCTCGCGTCTCTCTCTCATTCAGATCATCAGCTCAGTGAATACAGGGCTCGCAAAATCGCTAGCCCGACGTCCCGGGGCTTTGTGTTTTCACGGGCTACCAAAATATCACCGCTGCCCGATGGGCTAGAAGTTCCCTCTAAGTGCATGCGCGCGGCCGCACACTTCTACAACCGCGGCCGCGCAGAAGAAATAATGGCCGCTCGCACGCAATAATTAGTTGGGAAAGCCATTTGATTGTTCCAGTAAAAGCGAAAGAATCGCAATGCTCACAAACCGCTATAGTATTCGCTAAAGCAGAACCGGTGAATGCGTTTCAAGAAAGAGAATGATGTGCGCCAAACGAGTGCTGTAGAAACCGAATACTTCAATGTTTGCGGTGCGCTCAACATGAGAACCAACGCAAACGACATATGTGATAAACGTCCTCATGTAAAGAAGAGTGGCTAAAGTGCTGGAAATAGCGGAAGCACAGTGGTAACAAAACTCTGCATTTACAAATAACCGATCTCAGTATTATACTTCAGTTTGTTTTCTATTCTATTCTAGTTTATGTTTGTTTTGATATATTATATTATGTTAGGCCTATATTATAAACAATAAATAATTGACCTTGTTTTTTAATGGAGTCTCTTGCTCAAAGGGTGTATTTATTTAAGAAATACAGTGAATTGTGAAATATTATTGCAATTTCTAATATTGGTTTCCTATTTTAATACATATACTTTAAAATTAATTTATTCCTGAGCAAAGCGTATTTTCAGCTTTACTCCAGCTTCAGTGTCACATGATCTTCAGAAATCATCTGAAATGTTGAATTATTATCGTGTTGCTGATCTAATATGCTGATTTATATTGCTTAATATTTTTTTTGGAACCTGTTACTTTTTTCTTTGAATAAAAAGTTTAAAAGAACAGCATTTATTCAGAATATAAATCTTTTCTAACAATATAAGCTTTACTATCAAGTCTATCAATATAAGTATTTTATCAGTAACACATCCTTGCTGAATAAAGTTTCTTTAACTTTCTTTAAACTTTTTAAAAGATTTTAAGAAGAAAGAAAAAAAAATTCTGACCCCAAACTTTTGAAATGTATATTGTAACACAAAATCTCTATTTTGAATAAACACTGTTCTTTTTTACTTTTTATTGTAAAAAATTACAGGTCCCAAAAAATATTAAGCAACAACGTTTCCAACATTGATAATAAATCAGCATATTATTATGATTTCAAGGATGGCACTGAGGACTGAGTAATGATGCTGAAAATACAGCTTTGCTTCACAGGAATTAATTCTATTTTAAAGTATATTAAAATAGAAAACTGTTATTTTAAATTGCAATAATATTTCACAATATTATTTTGTGAAATTATTCCGTTTTTTTATCAAATAGATAGCACAACCTAGAGCATAAGCACTTCTTTAAAAAAAATTTACTGATCCCAAACTTTTGTTTATTATACTGTGAAAAATGTTTTCCAGGTAACCTAAAATGTACACATTTAGTTACACAAGGGTCAAATCAAATATAAATAGCACATTAAAGTTTCACACTTTTTTTGGTGTGCGCTGTACAGGTCTGGTAAAAGAATGTTTTTGCCAGGTGCCCGAAATGTTGCTCAATAGAGAATAGTTTTGCTCAGCAAGAAACAAAATAGAGGGAACATTGCCTTTAAATAGTAAAATCTTTCCTTGATATTTGGTATTGAAAATATTTTTGATTGACATTTATGGCTTTTTTTTTTGGGCATAAAAATTTTCGCACCAAAATCTGGAACCTGCCCGAAGGGCTACCAGGGATTTTGAAATTTTGCAGCCCTGAATACACTTATTTTCACATAGCTATGAGAAGTGTTATACATGGTTGCGGTTGCCATACTGTATTAAAGCTTTAATCATGATAAAACCGTATATTAAAAGCTAACAGAAGCAGTAGCATTTACAAATAACAGCGTATCTAAAAGTTTGAGACAACAAACAAACAAACAAATACACCATTAAGAGCCGTGCTTGCACAGGTTCTGCGTGATCCTCTTCACTAATATTCTCTGCATCTCAATCAGGCTCAGATTGATAAGAAATATAGACGCCATTGTTTACAATACAACCGGAGCACATGGCACTGAGCTGAGGGCGGGATGTTTAGAAGTGCACTAGAGGCGGTTTAGCCAATCACAACACACTGGGGCACCTAACCAATCACGTATTTCTGAGGGAGGGGCTTCATAAAAGCAGGAAATGATCAGTGTGTTTATATGAGAAGGGACATGGAAGGTGTGGAATAAAGGTAAATTATGTGAAAAATGCTTTTTTTTTTTTTTAAACGAAGCATTAACATGTTAGACTGCACCCCATAAACACAATCAAGCCTAGAAAAAAAAAACAGTCAACCACCCCTTTAAATAATAATAATGTTTATTGTTTTAGGAAAAATAGTTAATTTAGGGATTTTTGCAGTAGCCCCTCACTGCAGAACAAAGATCCAGGGGGCGGGGTTGGATCCACATCTAGGGGGTGGAGATTGGTAGGTTTAGGGGTGGAGATGGTAGGGTTAGGTATATGTAAGTTGGGAGGAGTTGTATCTGGATCCAACCTCACCCTCTGGATCTTGTGTTCTGCAGTGAGGACCATCTCGATTTTTGGGGAGTATTTTCTTTATCTGCGTTTCAATTTTCTTCATCTGGGTTTCAATAAAAGCAATATTGAGCAAACCTGATCAAATGAAACCTGAATCCAAACCAAAACCTTATCAAATTGATAAACTGATCAAATGTGACAGTAAAACTTTTACATTGTCACAAAAAAAACAAACAAACATTTTTAATAATATTAATTTTGAATGATTTATTCATTAAAGAATCCTGAAAAAATCCTTTAGCAGTACAACAGTTTTCAATATTGATAATAATAAGAAATGTTTCTTCCACACCAAACCACTTCCAAACCAGATTACAAAAGATTTTAATTCATATATCCAAACTGCTGTCTGAGAATGGTGAAAATCTAGAAACAACAAAGTGTAAATATTGTCGGTAAATATTTTACACTTTATTTAAAGGATATTTTATAGTTTACTTTAAATGGTTATGTTACAGTTAGTGCTGGGCAACGATTAATCACATCCAAAAAAAGACGTTTTTGTTATATAATATATGTGTGTACACTGTGTATATTTTAGAGGTCGACCGATATTGGATTTTACCGATACCGATAGCTAGGTTGGACCACACTGGCCGATACCGATTAATCAACCGATAGTTTTTAAAATGGATACTGAACGAAAACTAAAATAGAGCTTTGCTATTTTTAAAAAAGCAGTAACAGTACTGAACCATACTTTGTAAATTAATACAAATTTAGTATTAATATTAATTATTATATTGATCATTAAAGTTATTTCATAGTTTACTAATGTTAAAAGAAGAAACTTTAAAATTTAAAAATGAAGCCTATTAGTAATAGTAAATGTTGAAATGAAATGAACACACTAACAAGGAACATCTTGTTAGATGCTCTTATTGTTAAGTATTACCATTTCATTTCAACACATGCTTAAAGATGGCCATCTTGAAATACCTACACAAGGCCATATTAAAATTACATGCACAGGTTATTGATATTGTATATGTACTCTCATATTTTATTTGCTGCTATTTTAGAACACTGCATTATTATCTAATCAAAATATTAAATAAATGCAAGTGACACACTGTGCAAAAGCGAAGCGCTGTGTCTTGGAGAAGTCACAGGTATAACACACACCGGACGCGTCACGTTCAATTCAAGCAACGGTCCAAAACGGTTTATTTAATCACCAAACGGACATAAGTTTGCTTCAAGAATGAACTATGTGGCATAAATGAGTTTGAAGTTCGGTGTTTAAAAAAAACAGAGCAAATGGAAAGAGAAAGCACGATCTGTATTACAGCTATATGAAGCATATTAGAGTCACAGAAAGACAAACGTTTTGCTGAAAAATGCACAATACATAATTTATCGCCTAGGGTGAAGTCATTATATTTGTCCCAAATCATTGTTAATGTACATAATGTAATTTAATAGAAAACTATGTGAACGGCGCTCTGTTCCACGGCAGGATTTTCTGTCGGCTGTATTTAAATGCGAGTCTGGAGTTTCCATGCCAAAACAAATAACACGTGCTGTCAGTGATTTCCGCCTCCAGAGGCTGCTCTCGTACTATATAATGACAGCAGACCATTCTCAACCACTCCAGCAACAGATGCAACACGGAAAACTATCGGCATGGATTTTTGCCGATAACCGATAGTTCCGCAAATCAACTATCGGTGCCGACTAACCGATTAATCGGTCTACCTCTAGTATATTTATTATGTATGTATGCAGGAAAATATTTACATTCATATAATTTATAATACATTTAAATATTTAATATATAAACATAACATTTTTCTTAAATATATACATGCATGTGTGTATGTTTATATACACATAATAAATATACACAGTACACACACACACGTATATCATGTACACAAAAACTTTTATTTTTGATGCGTTTAATCGTTGCCCAGCACTAGTTACAATACATTTGTTGTTAACAGGCCTCTAAAGCTTTCTTACCCACTCTTCCTCATGCCAATCAACTTGGAGGGATGAACGACTGTTCCTGCCGCTCCATTTGGCCAGTAGCGTGTCCTGATCATTCCTCAGTACCACCTGCTCTGAGTCAGCAGAGGGTGAGTTTTTAGAGGCAATGTATTCTGGTCTAGCTGCGTTCAGAGCCTGCACTGCAGACGCCAGCAATTTACAGTCACACACCATCACCAGCTGCCGTGTCTAAAAGTGAGAGAGAAAAAAGGGTTATAATGTCAGCTTCAGACCACACTGAGTCCAAGTTAGAAAAATTAAATGTGTTAATTTGTATCATCAAATGGATATAAAATACACTGACACCCACCTTATCTGCTAGGATGGCGAGGGTTCTCTCCATGCCGTTAGCGGAGCGTTCTTTAGCAGCACGAGACAGGCGCTCAGCGTAGTAGCTGACCTGAGTCTTGAGCGTGTTGATATGGGAGATGATCTCTTTGGCACGGACAATATCCTGAGGGATGTAGACGATGGACTGGGAGCTGGACAGAGCACTGCTGCTAGACCAGAGAGAGCTTGGTTACTTAAACACACCATACAAGCAATAAACACACATGAACTTCACTACATTAGTGCACAACAACAGACAGATAATGATTGTGCATTTCATTCAGACAGTGATGCTCCAGAGACTTTGACAAGCACCAAACACTTGAGGTCCTCAATCTTGATTTTTCAGAGCAAAGAGAACAAGGTGCTCATGGATGAACAAACGGGGCCATTTGTGCTGCAGGAGAATTGTGCCATCAGTCCTTTAAATTGCAGATCTGTTTCACTAAGTGCTTCTATACAATACAAAGGTGCAGTGGAGTGTGTTTGTACATCTTCGATGAACAGACAGTACAATTTCAGGAAACACATATGGCTGAGTGAACCTGTGAAGATCCAGGTCATATTTCACCTCTGTTTTAAATGTGATATGCAAGACACTGCATTTTGCATGAAGAAAATTATGTCTATTTTTAGGGTCCATTCATTTTAGTCCTATTTTTTTCCCACTGAGATAGTCACTGCAAAAAACTTGTCAAAAATAACTGTAATAACTCATTTTAATTATTGATTATTATTAACTGACTGCTAGAGATTATTTATAATCGTAAAATACTTTATATATTATTTAAATTGTAAAATAAAGTGTTGCTAATTAAATATAATGGTACTGAATTTAATTTATGCTGAGAATGAGATTTTTCAAAATTAAATTAATGAGAAACTTGTTTAATTTTCATGAATATTGTGTCACAATGCAAAAAATAAAATAAAATAATTGACCCTAAAATATAATTAATTGTCTTTATGCATGATTATATATACTCTTTTGTTTTAGGGACTAAGTACTGTACAACCCAGACATTTATACATGAGATTCCCCCAGTTATTGCAGTACAACAGCCTAGAAATGTAACAATCAACCTGAGGTTATAAATGACTAAAAGAAGATTAAACAGAAGGCACATATATACGTGTGTGCTCAGCAAAAGACAATTATGACTTTTTATTCAAACACACAGACTCCTATGACTCTTTTGTAGCGACTACAGAAAAGGGATGATTGAATCACAAAATAATGAATATCGTTCTGTTTCTAAACGTAGTGAGGCAGTGTAGGCATCATATGCGCTCATCCGGCTCAAAGCCTGTTTCAGAACATAGGCAATCTAATTATGTTGCCTCAATTTTAAGACAACATTGAAGGCAACCCCAAAATGCATTAGATGAGCTCTGGTTATAATGCTGCACTCACTAGGTTTTAAATCAGAGATGTCATGCAGTAAATGGCACAAAAAACAAACAAACAAACAAAAAGTTCAAACTAACTCACCATTCCTCCTCATAAATGCTGATTAGAAAGCAAAAATGCAATTAAAAACGTATGAAAAATAAACTAAGAGTGTATCTTAAAAGGGAAACTGCTACTGATGTAACACTAGCAAACCAACACATAACCAAAAGCAGCCCAGGCCAGAAGGTGACAAACACTAATGAGAGCATTGATTTTGAAAGTAGAATATACATTACATTATTAACAGGCAAAAAGTACAGTACAGTTATAAATACAATAGTTAGCTAGAAAATCGCGATTTTTAAATGTTCCTAAAGGTTTTTTTTGAGTAGTTTTATCCTTAATGAATGAACTCACACAAATTTCTTTCCTGTTAACATATTACAGCAAAAAGGAGACAGATCAAATTTACTTAAGTGAAACTACCAGACAGCCGTTTAACAAAACAGATCTAAACTGCCATCTGTGACTTAGGTCATTACCACAAACTTAATCCACATGATAGCTCTTCCTTCACATGCAACACATGCATGTACATGTGAACACATATGTACAGTACACTCCGTTCATATCTTGCATATTTTCAAAATTAGACAGTGCGAAATGTGACTTACACTTTTTTTGCCTCCTCAAATTTCTGTAATAGTTTCCGCAAACCACCGTTTTTGAAGCCCTGGCAGTGAGCTGCAGGGGCCCCGAGCGTAACCAGATCGTAGGTGTGATCTAGATGCACAAACACACACATATGTGTCACAAAATGAACAACTTAGATCTTAATATGTATTTATTGTCAGTAATTGAAAATAACTGAATACCAGTGACCCTGCACACTGACAAGAAGATCAGCAGTGTAACATACATGTATCTCACACAACTCTGGACATCCATTTCTGCCTCAGCGTTAAAAATGATAAAAGAGTTTAAAATAAGAAATAAAGTCACAGATATAAAGTTTTGAAATATAAAGCCACATTAAGAGATAAAGTCACAATTGGGAGATTGCACTTCAAGATTTGGAATAACAAGAAAAAGTTGCATTCTGAGATAAGTTGCAATTACAGGGGAAAAAAGTCATGAGAAGTCACATTGTGAGTAATGAGGTCACACTGTAATATATAAAGTCATAATTGGGAGGCATAAAGTCACCGTACGAGATATACATTTGGAAATATGCAAAATAGTTGCAGTGTGAAATACAAAGTAAAGTTACATTACGAGATAAAAAGTCACAAATACATAAGTCAAAAGTGAGACAAGTCGTACTGTAAGATAAAAAGTCACAATTATGTGAAAAAGTCATGAGAAACTGCACTGTAATATCTACAAAGTTCTGTAATGAAACTTTAGATGGCGCAGGCTGATAGGTTCTAACTCAATCTGATATAAATTACATCATTCACATGGCGCAGTTGATGAGCCAATGAGCTTGCTGCTCAACTTCAAAGACTATAGAAATACGAAGACGGTTCACTCCTATACTTATGAATGGGAGAAACTGCAACGCGCAATATGGCAGAATAGTCCCAACTTCTAAATGAAAGAACTAATCACTGATTAGTAAAGTCATTGCGTCACTGCACCAGCTGATAGAAGCTCCGGTTCCCATAGAAACCTGAGGCTAGACCAGCCAATGCGTATGCGCAGTCAAAAGCGCGTTATAACTGCACATGCGCATTGGCTGGTCTAGCCTGAAAAATAAGCTTTTTAAATGCTCATTGAGCATAAGAAACAACATTCATGGGGCAGTTCATTTCAGATTTTGTTGCGGATTTGAAATATGTAATTTAATTGTGAGTTCAGGGAGCAGTTTTTGAGATTTCAGTATTCCCCCATTCATTTAGATAGGACTTGGTCTTGTATGCGCTGCCCAGAGGTGTTGCAAATATGGCTGCTGAGTGAACAGACTTTTCTTGAAAGAGACTGCCAACATTCAAATACTTGGCTAGTGCTTGCTGTAGCAGCTGCAGCTCGTTTCAGAAACCCTCCACCTTCCCCAGCTCCACCTGTATAGATCTGCTACAGGGAAAAGTCATGTATGTTATATATGGGGGTTGTCTCATATATGTTATATGAGCAGTGGCAGAAATGTCTCTTTCATGTAGCACTATATCTTGGGAAGTGTAATTGCAAGACTTGGGGGGGGGGGGTCAAATCTAAAAGAACATCAGTGATCGTCTGAGTGTGTGTTTGTGTTGAGTGCATGAAAACTTCTGTATGAGCGACTATTTACATGTACTAAGTGCTCTGAATAACACCTCCTACTGCCTGCTGGGATTGACTCAGTAAAGAGCACATACACCAAAGTGCCCAACTAGAATATAGAGCAGTGACAAAACCCTTTCAAATGGAGGGAAATAAAGAAAAGGGGAACAGGATGACTAATGAAATAAGAACACAGAATGAATGAAAGATATCTAACCGTAGCCAGACTCATCCTGAACCCTCATTCTCTGCACATGAAGGTTGGTAGGCATAAATTCCAATTTCCTCTCTGCTTTCAGATTACTTGCTTTAAATGATGGACCTGTAAGACATAGAGATATAGAGAGAGAAAGAAATCTCTTGATACCCCTTTATCATTCAAACAGAGCAGACATGTCTACTATTCTTAGTCTTTCAGGTCACTGGATAATCTTTCATAGAATTCTGGGTCATCTGAAAGAGTTTTTCTACCAGTTTAACCCTATAAAGTCAACTCATATAATCATATTTGACATGCAAATTTAAAAAAGCCCTCTAAATGATCAACGTTTAAAACTTTGCTGAAAAACGTGTCATATCTAATACATGCCTTCTGTTGTCTAATTGATAATTTATACATTTTAGGAAGTTAAAAGAATAATTCAAAACATGTCTAGACTTCATGTCATGGTACACAAGTCTTCTTGCTGTGAAATCTTTACTGATTTTTATCAAGTAAACGTAATAACTAGTTTGTAATATTTCAAAATGAACACTTACTGGACTGAAGCAAATTGTTTATCCAAAAAATGTGTGTAACAAATATGATACAACAGGCTGTTTCAATGTATTGCATTGCATTATATGTTTTGCCCCCACAATGAATACTACAGAGCTCATAAAACCGAACATTTAAGCATTATCTTACTAAGACATTTAACTGGGACAAATAGTGTGAATTATATGAAGAGTTCATTTGCAAAAACAGATAACTCAGAACATCATGTGTTTTGTCCTGCATTCCAATTAATATCAATCAAACTGCAGTTGGGTTGTTTTGATGAAATACTAATAACTAAAAAATACAGCTAACTAACACAATAAAACAATAAAAACATGATTTAAGAAAATTAATAAAAACTGAGTTATCCGTTTTTGCAAATAAACTCTTATATGCATTTGATACAAGTAATCTGCTATACTGATAGTATAGAAGATTGATTTACAAGCTATCAGTATTTCAACTTACTTTTTGGCCATATTAATATCAGCAACTTTGCTCAGTTTTTTTTGCCTCATGTAAGTGATTTCAATAATTGTATAAATGCATGCATGTAAATATAATGACTTCATGCATTTTATCTGGCATGGCCTTAATGAATTTCACAAGCGTGAGTCCTGAGGATAATGTAATACGATTTCATGTTATGATTTAAGAATTATTTTATTAGTGACCTAGAAATAGAGAATAATCTTTTTTTCTTCATTTTGTGGCTAGTGTCTCTAGTGCGTGTCTGAACGTCCCGCCCCTCACCTCAGCGGCATGTGCTCCGATTGTATTGTAAACAATGGCGTCGTCTATATTGCTTATCAGTTTGAGCCCGATTGAGACACAGAGGATATTAGAGAAGAGGATCGCACAGAACCTGTGCAAACACGGCTTTTAATGGTAGGCCTAAGTTTTTTGTTTGTTGTAGTCTCATACTTTTAGATACGCTGTTATTTCTAAGTGCTACTGCTTCTGTTAGCTTTTAATATACGGTTTTATTCTGATTCAAGCTTTAATGCAGTATGGTAACCGCACGCGCGTCCATGTATAATGCTTCTCATAGCTGTGTGACAATAAGTGGATTCACTGAGCTGATGATCTGAATGAGAGAGAGAGAGAGAGAGATGCAGAGCGTGTGCAGAGCAGGGGACGCGAGGAACAGTATTAAGAACCCCTGCTTTAGAACACTGATTTTGAAACTTGTGAATCCATTAGAATCGTTAGAAGTAGGGGTGCTCCGATCAGGATTTTTGAGGCCGATCACCGATCACAGAAAGCAGTATCTGCCGATCCGATCACCGATACCGATCTTTTTAAAGCCTTCTTTTTATCATGTAGAATTATTTATAGTGATGATCCAATCAAGCTTCTTATACATTTATTCAGGGCCTGAATTTCATTTTTGAAAATTAATTCCCTTCTTAGGTAACTCTTGTGAGAGAGGATTTTTTTAATTTGAGGGGTGGAGGAGGGCTTTTTTTTAACATTTATCTCACCTAAATGTTTGATCATGCACTGCATTTTTGTTTTGACAATCGTGCAATTGTTGCACAATAGCTTACACACAGCACAGGCCTGATTTCATGAGCTGTATGTGAGATGGGCCTTTTACACCTGGTTAACATAATTTGTTTGCAGTGCGTATGCAGTCCATGTGTAAGCGGTGCAGAAGCAGCACTGACTGTGCTTTCACACAGGAGTCTGCAACTGATCCATGGCGGTTTACTACAAACAACATTTATCCATTATTTTGATTTCAAATCCAAACATTGTTACTAAGCATGCGTAAAATGCTTTTTAAGAACAAACCACGCACCAAAAATTGTACTAAAATTTATTCTACATTTACGAAAAATTATAGGAACTGAAACCACACGTAAGCAGAAAGCACTTTGCAGGGCCTATTATCATGTTAAGATGTTATATTTAATCAAATACGTATGATTATATTAAAGCAGTAATAATTGTGTTATATAATCATATACAAAATTATATAACAAACTTATTTAATAATACAATTTAATCTCGTCTTTCATATATAGATGTGAAAAGTTGCGTTTTGTTCAGCTGCGAGGTTTCTCTGATTAGTGGTGGCACCCGAGAGGTCAGTCTCGGTCTGTAAATTTTTTTTGTGTTTGAGGTGAGAATGGTACACGTTAACTGGCGACGTTTGCTCTGATGCGAAAGCCCTTAATGGAGATTTTGGAAATCTTTTTAGCAAATTAACCTCGTGCACGCGGTCGCTCATTTAGAATTACTCCAAATTCACTAACATAAGAACGAGGTAAGAACAAATATGTGCGTAACGTGTTGTGAATAGGCGGAAAGTTTTCGTGAAAGTTCAAATGCAATTAAATAAGAAAAACGCAATTATTAGGGAGACCCAATGTTACTTAAAATGCTTTTTCAGGGCTAGTACAGTAATACAATCTTTCATAGTTGGTGGTGTCAAAATTAGCGCGTTACCGCACTCAGTTTAACAACGCAGGGGCGGGGCTGCTGCTTCTGTCACTATTTCTCTTGACAAGAAGTGCATTTATTCAGTCGCAGAACGTCCTTATGACCACATCAAACGGGAGACGTTTCAGACGCGCGCTCCAGCTTCACTTCAGCGGCAGGCGCAAGTTAAACGAGTGCGGAAACGGTACTGTGCTCGGTCTTCTATTGTACATGCACAAAGACACCAGCGCGCTGTAGCCTGTCTCATATCTCATATCAAAGCGCAAAATAAACTATGTGCATGCAATGTCGTGATCAGTTAAGTTATGAAGTTACCAAAAAGGCGATTAAAGCTGCCTTAAAACTGTGCATGCATGTAATATATTTTAAATGAGTCACATTTAAAAACATGTCTCTGAAATGGTTTTCAAAAGTGTCCTGGAGCAGCGCAGCACTGTCTCCCTCATCTAACACACCCGATTCAACTCATCAGTCAGTTCATTAGTAGAGACGAAGTGGGTCAGAAAAGGTAAAAAGAGTTTTTCTCCTTTTGCACATCTTACATGTGCTGAAGTACAAAACATCTGAGAGTTCTGAAATGAAGTGTGTAACACAACAGGAACACCTCTTGCAACCTCCAAATGCAGACTGACCTTTGTAGTCCTGCAGGTCTGTGAAAGTATCCTGACAGGTCTGAAGGTTGCTCTGGTACTGCGTCACGATTTGCCGTCTGAGATTCTCCCAACACGGTGATAACTCCCCCAACTCCTCAAGCTCAGATACTCTACGAACATCAAAACACACAATCATGTAAAGGAACGCTCTTTGTATATATTCATGCCATCAAAATGGTCATAGTGTGCACGCAACTCTTTATATGTTTGAGATTATGATAAACACCTGGAGGAATCCTCTTCCAGTAAGAGTTTGACGAACTGTCGTGGGATGTTAAGTGACAGGACGCTCTCAGCCATCTGTTCCAGGATCCGTAAATGATTCCCATCAGTGGTTGGAAAACGGTACATACGTGACATGGTGCCACCAAACACTGAGACAAAGAAATATAATTAAACCATAATGATAAATCAATTGTGCCAGGCTGTAGCATTAAAACTGTATTTGCGTGCATTTATGATATTATGACCAGGTCCTGGATTTCACTTCTGTCAATAAAAATGGAATTGAGCTTGGGAAAAGCACTATTACAACAATAAAACATAATTAGCATTAGTTATTCTTAGTACCAGCCATGTTTCTGTCAATATATTCCAAGAAGACATTAAGCAACATGTATCAAGCGGTGGCCGGTGCTTTTCAAGACTGAGGAAGCACATATAACACTCATCACTTGTTAAGGCAAGATCTGAACATTTTCTGCAATGTTGCTACAAAAAGCTGCTTCCCAAACTACTACAAAAAAGATTAAATTAAACGTAACTTGCTTTCTTTTTTTAATACACAAAAAATATAAGATTATGAATAATCAAATAAAATGGCTTATGAGCCAAAACAGACCTTTTAACTGTATTTGTATCTCTGAGCACTTTCTGGACAGCTGTTACTCACAACTGTTCAACAGTGTGGGATATGTAACAGTTTTTTTGGAAATACTTTTATTCAACAAGTATACATTCAACTGGTCAAAAGTGACAGTAAAGATTTTAACAATGGTACAAAATTACAAAAATGTAATAAATAAATAAGTAAATATGTAAGTATGCATGCATGTATGTTTCTACAAAATTTTGTTTTGTAGTTTTAAACATTTTATTTATATTTAAACATAACAAAAATGTTCCCTGAGAACTAAATCAGCATATTAAAATTATTTCTGAAGGATCATGTAATATTATAGACTGGAGTAATAGCTGCTGAAAATACAGATTTGCCATCAAAGGAATAAATATTTTTTTATATCAATTTATTAAAATAGAAAATAGTTATTTTTATTTTAAGATTTTACAATATCTCTGTTTTTTTTACAAAACAAATCATTTTGCCAAATGTTTTGATTAAAAAGTGTACTATACATTTTGAAAATGCCACTTGTTTTAATAGTTTGTTATGTAACGCAAATACATATATGTATATAAGCACCCATGTGGTGTCAAATTTTAAACATTTTACTTACACTTAACCTTTACATTAAAAATTTCAGAGTAATAATGTTTTGAATGTGTAGGTTTCCTAAATTAAAATTTTTAGCTAAAATATTGATAAAATATGCATTCGTTGCTGAGTCCCAGCCATTTGAGAACTCATTAATAAATAAACAAATTATTTTGTAAATCATTATTATTGTAAATCATATAGAGAAGGTGTTTTCAGTATAATATTTTTTTAAAAAATATGCGATTTTAAACCTTGAAAACCCATTTGCTTTTATGTCTCTTTTCACTAGGGATTTTCTCCTTAGGGAGTAAGTTTTGGGAGTTCATTTTTATTATTCATTTTCTCCTATCCTGATAGAGATTTAATAAAAATGAGCACCTACCTCCCGATCACACTCTCAACTTATCTGATAATTGGTATTTCACAACACTTCAGTGCCGATACGATATGTATTGTGATTTTTTTAAGAATTTTGATTCTACATGTATTGCGATTCGATATTGCTGTTGCGATTTTTATTTTTTTTTTTTTTACTCTAGACCATGGGAAAAAGTTGAATGATACACTTAATATACAGACTGTCACAATAAAAAAGAAAAGAAAAAAAAAAAAAATCTTAGCAGTCATTTTTCCCGTTTTATTTCAGTTTTCAGTAAACATAAACAATTATATATCACTTATAAATTATTAAATACAAAATTAATAGTAGTTATTAAGATAGATGTGGTTTGGAATTAGTAAAATGTACTTGGAAAAAAATATGATCACAAAAAGTCCAATAGAAAAATACTTTTTGAAATAAAGTGCCCATCAAACTAGTTCCATTAATAAAATAAAATAAAAATGAAGAGTCCGTGAAAGCTTTCTTTAACATCAAACTTAACTCGAAAGCCATTCTTTTAAATACTGGACTGCGTTAAATAAAATATATAAGCCGTGACCCACTGTAATGCATTTTTGAGTTATTACTTTAATTTTAGTTTTCGAAATCTAGGCGTATGGATTCGAAATTAATATGATCAATTGATATTAATCAAAACATCCAACTTATACCTTATTTAACAATCGTCCAGCGAGTCGTTAAGTTTCAGTATATCTGAGAAATTCTGTTTATTGTTCTGCTCCTAACTGAAGCCAAAATGACGTGTTTAGAGCATGAAATCAATTAAATAGTTCCTTGCCACACACATTTGGCCATACACTGCATTTCCATCACAATGAATAAGTCTTAGGGTGTGAAAAATAAGCCATTCTTCTAGAGGCTGACACTCTTACCAGATCGTAGAAAAGAGTCTTTCCACAGAGAGGCGTATTTCGCTCGGGCTCCCACAGATTCTGTCAGACTCTCTTCCACGGCAAGGACAGTCTGCAGCAATGGCACACGATAGAACAAAAACATGTCAGAATGAGTAAAAAGTAGTGAACAAACATGCTGTTCATTGGGTCACTGGGGCATATAGGCTCACCCTGCCATTGATGGTGTCTTGTAGTTGTTTGATTGGTGTATGCTGATCTCTCTTCTCCTCTAGCTGCCAGGCAATGACTGTAATACTACCCACATGCTTGTTTTCTGCTGACCTGAGGAAAAGGAATAACAGATGTCAATATGCTCAAACTGCATATGCCTGCATCCTTTTCAGCAATAAACCACTTCTAGACACCCATCTAGGAACTGTCATGACTTGTGGATCACCTGAGAGGTAAGTTTAGTCTGTGGTTCTTTTCCAGCAGGAGATCCTTCACTGGAAACATCGCTGAGCCAAGAAGATACATCTAAAAAGTGAGAAAAATAAAATAAAGGAACCAAAAGATAAAGACAAAATAGCAGAATCAGAGCTGTTCTTTTCATTTGTTGTGCGTGGGGTGTATCTCACCGTTCCTTGTGAGCGATCTTTTACATCGTACATGGAGAGCTTGACCTGTGTGTGCTGGTTAATGTGGGAGTCTTGGAAGAAAGCCACACTGCTGAGGAACATGGGATTAATTGTACCCTGCAAAACAAAGGTCAAACCATTTGTTTCGATTAGTCATCCACATCAGTCCACATTGTTCCATAAATGACAGAAAAATACTTCACATCACAAGTGGACAACACGAAACACTAGGGCTGGACCAAAAAATTGATTTTATGATTGATTGTGTACTTCATTTGAACAATCTTGATAATGTTTCTTCTACAGCCCATGGCAAAATAAATCATGTTTTACCTGAGTTTGTAACCCAAAATGAACATTAGACAGAGTACCATAATATAAGAACAAAAAACATGTCTTTCTTTTGAGTTGTCCTCATAACAACATACTGTACAAAAAGTGTACTGCGACTCACAAACATATGACTCTTAACAGCCGATCCTTTTAATCTGCCAATATTTGAAATTTTTATTAATCTGAATTGGCTGATAAGCTTTTCTGTTTGGCTGATGTGTCAGAAATGGGACTTTTATTTTGACAGCACTGAGAACGCTAGTTTTATTTTTTCCCAAATTCTGTTTAATTTTTTTCCAAATTCAAAAATATCATTTATATTTCTCTGGATTAAATTTTTCCCCGTTTATTTTTTTCTAGACTCTGCTTTAATGGTTAAATAAAACAATAAAAAAGTATCAAAACATGTCTAATTAATTGAAATCATGAAACTTGAACAATTTAACAGCAATTTATTAAAAGTAAAAACAAAATGACTTTTCTTAAAGCCCTATGAAATACGTTTTTAAAATTCAGTTTTAATTTTACCAAATTCAGCGCTTTCCATTAATTTTCTGGATTCCATTTTAATGGTTTCATTATTTTAATAATCAAAAGCACCTCTAATTCATTGATTTAATAAAAATATGCATTATTACTATGGGCTTTTTAAGAAATACTGTGTTGTGTATTTACATTTTTCTGGTAAATAATTTTTCTGGTACATATTAACAAATAGTAATAATTGTATTATTATTATTAGTAGTAGTAGTAGTAGTCATTACATTAATAATATATTTCTGTCACAGTTTCTTCACGTTAAACCAAACTTTTATTTTGACAGGTTGCTGTGAAGACCTTAAGTTTCTTGTTGTATTTGATTTGATGATAGTTTTCTCAAAAGAAATGGTAAAATGTTCATGAAGTGACTCCCAAAGCAGTTCTAGAGATTATGTTTATGTGTTCATGTTCTCATATATTGAGGCGGCAGAGGCTGAAAACACTGCAAGAGTCACGTGCGCTTCAGTATGCGTGTAGTAAACGAAACCGCTTGTCTGCACCCATTCATTCACATTCATATTCATATTTAAATTGTATTTTTGCGGCTTAATATTCACAGACACAAGTCCATATTGCATTTTGATTTAAGAGTACTGACCTACTTTTCATTTATTCATCCAAAATTTGGCAAATTCCATAACATTCCACGTTATACAGTAAATTCCTTTTTTTTGACTAGATTCCGAGATTCCGTCAGAGTTTTCCGCATCGCTGAAATCATAGGGCCCTAGAACGCCAGTGCACAGAGCTCCCATTCTCCTAGTCGTCATAGGTTTACAGTCTCTGTTTAACAGTTCTGTCTAATAAATTATTAGACAGTACTGTTAAACAAAGAAAGTAAACGCATATGAAAAAGTATTATATAAGTATAATCGCCATCTGTTGACAGCTTATATAGACAGTTATTAAACAGTTTTATATGCCACAGGGTTACTCCTTTATATGTTTTTGAACAAATAATACATTCATATAAGTGAAGTGTTCATGAACTTATTAAAATGTTACCTGCATAATTTATAGCATTAGCAAAGAGTGCCATAACAGAAATACGCCCCAATGAATCAAATTACATCGCTCACCTCAATGATCTCTGTCTGTGCATGTTTGGTCCAGAAAGCCTGAGGAGGTGTGGTACAGCTCACAGCAACAAAACTGTTGGGTTTTCGGTCCAAAGATGGTGTGGTCAGCTCACTACAGACTATACAATCACATTCAGGGTCAAGACAGAGTGAAGATTTTCCACAAGAAGAATTGTATATATGAATGAGCTACAGTGGACCTCAAGTGTTATTTGCTAAAACCTGCCGGCGCTCAGAGATATAATCAGACCTCCACAGTTAAACCCCTTTATTTACAGTTTATGAGAGATAGAGGCAGTCACTTAATCCAAACGCAGCTGCTTTAGCAGTTAACTTCACGTAAGCATACAGTAGGACACAGAGAACTCACAGAAATATTTATACTACTGTTCAGTGTCATTTACAGTCTAGAGATCAGATCTGATAGCAGCTGAACCATTATATCCCCAGCAGTCTTGACTGCTAGTGTAGAATAGATCATTTCTGGTGCCACTTTAAAAAAATTGAGTATGTGACGGTTGGAAAAACCAAGACTGACCAAGACTGAACTCCAGTACGGGCTCATCTGGATCTTGACTGTTTCCTACAAAGAGGAGAAAGAGAAAGACCTTATATAATTCTGACCTGATATAATGCAAAGTAAAATGTAATACAAGAGAATATCAAAACACAAGTTCACTAGCACTACTGTATACCTTCCAATGCTAGTCCAAGCATCTCTGAGGAAAGCTCAAAAGTGTTCGACCTGTACACCGACCACGGCCGTTTCCCTCCGTGACATTTTTGGCAGGATGTTTGTGTGTTGAAGGTCAAATAACAGGAGTAGTGGAAACCCACACACAGCCAGACACACTCCTGTGTGGCCGTTTCCTCCTCTCTTATCTGAAAGAGAGAGAGAGAGAGATTTTTTTTTTCAGAATTGGTGGAAACACAGGAACACTGAAGTAGTGTTTGACAAGCAGCTGAACTTCACAAGACCATGTTTTCCTACAGGCACCACTGGAGGGTTCTAGAGTACAATCACAGCTTCCAGAATTGAAATAGAAACAATTCTTGGGGGGTTTGCTTCCTTTCAGCTATTTAACTTAACTATTTGAAAAAAATCTATATTAGCAATATCCTTTGCTCTGCTTCTGGGGTTGTTAAGTACAAGAAATAAATTCAACTGTGCGATTCATAAGGCAGAGCATTGCAGATCCATTCAGAATGGATGAAACCAGTGGACCAGATGGCATTGCTATGAAGAAACTAGAGGTCGACCGATATTGGATTTTACCGATACCGATAGCTAGGTTGGACCACACTGGCCGATACCGATTAATCAACCGATAGTTTTTAAAATGGATACTGAACGAAAACTAAAATAGAGCTTTGCTATTTTTAAAAAAAGCAGTAACAGTACTGAACCATACTTTGTAAATTAATACAAATTTAGTATTAATATTAATTATTATATTGATCATTAAAGTTATTTCATAGTTTACTAATGTTAAAAGAAGAAACTTTAAAATTAAAAAAATGAAGCCTATTAGTAATAGTAAATGTTGAGATAACAATAAGAGCATCTAACAAGATGTTCCTTGTTAGAGTGTTCATTTCAAGTATTAATTACCAATGAAATTACCATTTCATTTCAACAGTCATGCTTAAAGATGGTCATCTTGAAATACCTACACAAGGCCATATTAAAATTACATGCACAGGTTATTGATATTGTATGTGTACTCTCACATTTTATTTGCTGCTATTTTAGAACACTGCATTATTATCTAATCAAAATATAAAATAAATGCAAGTGACACACTGTGCAAAAGCGAAGCGCTGTGTCTTGTAGAAGTCACTGGTATCACACACACACCGGACGCGTCAGTTCAATTCAAGCAACGGTCCAAAACGGTTTATTTAATCACCAAACGGACATAAGTTTGCTTCAAGAATGAACTATGTGGCATAAATGAGTTTGAAGTTTTTAAAAAAAAACAGAGCAAACGGAAAGAGAAAGCGCAATCTGTATTACAGCTATATGAAGCATATTAGAGTCCAGAAAGACACGTTTTGCTGAAAAATACAATCATAATTTATCACCTAGGGTGAAGTCATTATATTTGTCCCAAATCATTGTTAATGTACATAATGTAATTTAATAGAAAACTATTGAACGGCGCTTGTTCCGCGGCAGGATTTTCTGTCGGCTGTATTTAAATGCGAGTCTGGAGTTTCCCTCTCTGTGCAGCGCGCGCCGCGCGGTGTACACCAAAACAAACACGCTGTCAGTGATTTCCACCTGAGGCCGCTCTCACACTGTATGTAGCAGACCATCTCAACCACTCTAAACAGATGCAACACGGAAAACTGAGTATTTTTGCTAACCGATAGTTCTGCTTCCCGATTAATCACCCTTTTCCTGAATATACCACTTCCACTCCTCTTTTATGAATATTTTATATTCCTTTTATCTTTTTCTGAATATGCAAAATGAGGCCTACCTTTAATAGCCTTTACACAAAATGTAATATATGTCTCAGGTATTCCCAGAATGTGTCTGAAGTTTCAGCTCAAAATTCCCCACATATCATTTATTATATCATTTTGAAAATGCCTATTTTGAGTGGAAGCAGAAACACACAGTTTTTGTACATGTATCTTTAAATGCTAATGAGCTGCTGCTTCCCGCACACTTTTCCTGAATAGGGCTGTGCCTTTACAGCTCATTCCTCAGATATTCTGCAAAAAAAAAAAAACATGTTGAAATCAAGCATTTCAAACCAGCTGAAAAGGTTTTCGGAGCGCATGCATCCGAAGCACGCGCACAGAAAGCGGCTGTTACATGGCATGTGAGCACTAAACTAAGTTCTCTTTCATGTCTTATTGCACTTAAACTGACAAATACACACTTGTCTCCTCTTAGGCTGGGACACTAAATAGTGTTCTGTGCTCATCAGTGCAGGCAAAGACAGATCAGTTAGCATGCTTTGCTCGAACTTTCGCCATGGCGTTAGAACTGGTACACCATTGTCGCTTGCGAAAACACAATGGCGGCACAACATCAGAAAGAAATGACTGGAGACTTAAGATAAATATTTAGTAGAAGATAGGGGTGTAAGAAAATATCGATACACGTGAGTATCGCAATATTTTGTTTGGCTACTGAGATTCTCAAAAACGGAATATCGATATTTAAAAAAAAAAAAATCTCAGGATTCAGGCAGTTGTTTCGTTTTGAGTTCATATCCCGACCAGAGAGCAGTCGTATCTCTGAACTAAACAGTGACAGATACTAGCCTTATTTGGAAATACCAAATAGTTGAAAGGTTCTGAGAATGTTCAACATCTGTATTTATTTTATTGTTTTACATTTGTTTTGTTTTCATTAGGAATCAGCAAGCACTTTATTTTTCATTATTACTAAGCAGATGAATTTTTTGTTTAAAAAATGTTGACATTGATATTACAATTGTCTGTGAACCTTTAAAGCAGGGTCTAAAAATATATATGGTCTTTTTTATAAAATACATTTTATACATACATTTAACTAAAGAATCCTGCAAGCATTTAATTTCCCCCCTTGACTCATACTGCACAAAAAGTGGTTCAATAATGTTGAATGTTACAGGGACTGATTATTGCAAATGCACATTTTCTAAGGTTTGCAATAGTGGTGTGCTCTTATTTTCCTAAAAATATATTTCTTATTTTAGAATAGACCTAATATATCTTGCTTATGAATATATCATCGCAACCCCTGTGTGATACGTATCTATCGCCAGATAATACACAGCCCTAGTAGAAGACATATAGATAACTTAGCATAATGTTAATAGATATGTGATAAAGAGAGTCCCTCTACTGTACATCTGTTTATCCATCTACATTTTCCAATCATTTGAAAGACCTTTTATGAATCATCTGTGCCTCTAGTAGGCATATAGATAACTTCATAATGTTAATAGACATGGTTGATGAACAGAACCTTGCCTGCCCACATCACACTATGAGTCAAACATGAACAAGAGGAGCTGATGTTAAATCCAACACACACAGATGCATCAAATCTCAACAAATGCCCTGTTTAGAAATTCACATAATGTGGCCCAAAGGTCTAAGACTACACTGGGATTTATTTAAGGTAGACATAGAAATAAATACAGTTTAAGTATAAAGCAAAAGGGGAACATACCAAATATTAAAATTTAAGAAATTCTGATACTCAAGTACTCAAACATTTCCCTGTCAAAATGCTTTAACCCCAATTTATATTGAAAAATGCACACATATTACAAAAATTAATTTCTAGACCCCACAGTATGTATTCTCACACAAACTAAAACCACAGACTGCAAAAGCAGCAGTGATAACGGGACAGTATGTGAATGGTGAGTGTGAGTGTGAGTGTGTGTGTGTTTGGATGCAGTATGTTGTGGCAGCTTGTTCACTGCATGTTGAGCTGCAAGCACGTGTCCATGCCTTTTACACATGAGAACAGTGAGGAAGAGAGAGTCCCCTCTTCAATTCATCTTCTCACTATACTTCGTGTGAGAAAAAAAGCAGGTAATAAATATTTATCTTTACAAATCATCAAGAATTGTATTTAGACAACTGACAGAAATATGACAGTGTCCTAAACTCTGCTCAGCTGGTTGTCTCCATGGAGATGATGATTTATGGTATTGTCACTCTCTGTGGGATTGTTCTTTCATTGCTGCAAAAATGCAAAAAAAAAAGACCTGCTGTGGGAGATTATTAAAGCAAGTGGGCTGCAAACTTTCACTTGCTATTGACACAACCTCAATGACCCAGCTCTGCAGCTTCTGCAAAGCCATGAGAAAAACAACTTATGAAAGTAGTGAAGCATCAAAATTGAAAATTCTTGACTAAAAATCCCACATTTAGCTTAAAATGAATATTTCTATTTAGTTTGGAACAAATTCTCAAACAAATTACAACAAATTATTAATTATTATTATTATTATTGATGATAACAATAATAAAATGCTATCATACTTTTCATACATACGTTTCTTTGTTCCCTGGCAATACAACAATAATAACTCTGACATTTTCAAATAATATTTTTAAACTTCACTGATGCAAAAATTGACTTAACTAAAATAAGCACCTTCTGTAGTTTCTTAAGAATAGCCAACAATGGACAATAGACCTTTCTACAGGAACAGTGGCAGGTTGTTTAGGAACAGAAGAGTTTCACATTAGAGACAATTCCTCTCCTCATGTATTTAATGAGATTTTGTGTTTAATAGCTTCTATGCAAACATGGGAAAACTTTTTATTAATGCTGTAAAACCAAGATAGTGATCACTTTTGGGCATGAGGACTTACATGCACACTTTTGCACAGCTGTAAAACACAAATATAAACTGCAATTGGGCTTGACATTTGGAATATGCTTCCTTAGACTTAGTAAGTTTCCTTGTCTATTTGGATTTTTTTATATATTTTTTTTAACCACAAACACACATAGATCTGTGGCACATAGATTTTCCATGTGATGATACAATAATAGTTTCTAGTCAAATTTTGGCCACAGTTTTAGGCCTTTTTTCCCCTCTTTTGGACGAAAACTAAAAATGGCATTTTTAGTGACATTTTACTACAAAACATTTCACTGAATCCCTAGTAAAAAGACTAATTATGTATTAAAGTGATTGAGAACAAGAAGTTCTCCCACTTCTCGGACAAAGAGACATTGGGCCTCATTTATCAATCTAACGTAGAAACGAGCGCAGATCCGTGCGGACAAATCAACTTACGAGCTCACGTGTGATTCATGAAACATTCGTATGCCGCCAATCTCATCGTATGAATGATTGTATGTTGATAAATGTGGCGGCAGAAAACAATCGTTGTTTGAATATCACACCCCTAAAAACACCCCGGTTTAGAAGCCTCGCCTCTAGAGTTTACGACATGGAGAAACGAAACCCGGCCAAAAGGAGGAAGTAATCTCATTAAAGAGAAATTGATCTTACTCCAAAAACACCCGTTAACTTTGAAATTGCAAATAATTAGGCTACATTAATGTAATTTTATAATATTATATTTTATAATATTAAAATACTGGTAAATGCACATTATAGCCTATTTAGTTCCCCTCACTCTACAACAAATATTTTAAATTTAACTGTATTTAGAACAGAACAAGAATGAAAAATAAGTAGTTATAAAATAAGTAAGCTGCTATTCGCGCATATAAAGCTAAAGCCCTGAATAAAACAAAACAAAACATTCTAATCTTACTGGTCAGTGATCGAGTGATTTGAGCGTAGCCACCGCTCACGTCCATATTGATAAATTCCAAGTTTTGCGTTGAAACGACCGTACGCCCACTTTTCTGTCGTACGTTCTTTTCGTAAATGAGGCCCAGTAACACCAATATTGAGTGCCAATATTTATAGGTCCAGGAGACCCCCACCAGATTTATGAGTCACATGAACTGGAACAGGAAGACAGGGAGAGCTTTTTCAGATAATCCCTACAGACTACCTGACACACTTTTTCTTCATGTGCCCTGCTGAAAACAGAACACACATGAGTATGAAATACTGTAGGAGTCCAATGTCATTTCAGAGACAAGCACTAGCAGTTGTCTCCTTTTAGTGTGTTGGTTTCCTGCAGAGGGCAAGGAGTGTTGAAGTGAAAACACTTTTCACTTCTCTCTTGCTGGTTACAGCATTTTTCATGTGCAACAGAGAGGAACTTGGTATAAGATGCAGCTGGTTGCCCTAAACCTCCTTAAATGGACAGAGATATTTCCTTTTTTCTTCGGTCCACCTGAGGTGACAGCAGCAGGCTTTAATTAAAGGGATAATTCACACAAAAATAAAAACGGTCATCATTTACCTACCCTCATGCTGCTTCAAATTCATAATACTTTTGTTCATCTTGACACACAAATGAAGTTATTTTTAAAGAAATCTGAGAGATTAAAAGCCCCTTCCACTTAACTTTGACACTTTAAAAGGCAATGAGATCGTAAAACAGACATGGTCACTTTATATGATGAACACGTTAATTTACACTTGTTTTTTTTTTTTACATATAAACATTGATTAACACACAAGAAGCATAAGAAATACAGTAATAGAGTGCTCAAAAGGTCCAGCAAAGGTCTGTTCATCATTAAATTTCTCCATGTCTCTGAGGCTCCAAATCAGTACAATAATAATAATTTATAGACTACACTATATATAAATAAGTTTATAAGTTAATATATACGTTGATTATTTTAATTGCCTTGCAAACATCATAAGAAAATGTGTGAATACACATCAATATCTTATAATATGCAAATCGTTATAGACCAAGTTTAAAATGTAACAAGTTTTATACAACATGCAACAGTGGGTCCCTGCTCTGCCTTACTATCCACTGAGGGGTCCTTGTCTGAAGACTCCGGCTTTAAATAGCCCACTTCTAAAGAATGACACCAAAGGCACATTACATTATAAGCCTGCTGCTTAAAATTCAGAGTTATTTTTCTTCAGAGATAAGCATGGTCAAAACAAGCTCCACTCTTCAAATATCCATGAGAGAGACAGAAAAAGAAACAGAAAGAGTGAAGAAAAACGAGTGTTTGTTTTAGATAACTTTTTCCACAGGCACCGAGTCAGGAGGAGAGCAGAGACTGGAGACCGTAAAAGGGCAAACCTAGTTTCCCAGTTTTCTCCTTTCTGTCTGACTGCCAAACCTCGAACCCATAGTCCTTCTCCTCTTACACTCACAAGCTCTCTCTCTCTCATACACACATACAGTATAATGTCATTAAGCAGTTAAGCAGGTGAGTGGCCTGAACCCCCCTCAGATGTTCTTCTGTATCTCTAGTTAAACTTCCCACACAGAGAGGGAGTTAACAATCCAAGCTCAACACGATCCATTACTGATCATCTCTATAACACATCAGTGTCTCCTTTCCTCTTCCCACACACCTCTCATTTACAGCTGCCTCACTTCCTCCCACACACACACACACACACACACACTCAGGTAAAACTTTCTACAGTGTTAAACTGTCATTTTTACCCTCTCTCAAGCGCTGTCAACTCCAAACCATCCTTTCGATTTAAAATGTTCAACAATGGACCAGTTCTCCAAATACACCACTATAATATTTGTCAAACCCAAAAACAACCCAGTCTTATCCAGCTTTTCATAAACCAGCAAATTCCTAGTAATTGAGTATACAGTCTTTTACATATGGATACACATATTGGCACCATATCGTTGATTGCCTGATATTCACAATTCTTATTTTGCCAATATAGGGTACTACAGATAGGGTTATTAGATAATTAATCGTGGCCTTCTACAATTTTAAGATTTATATTATTATTACCATCATTGCCATCACGGTGCCTAATTTAACTTTAGAAATTTACTGTGATTTTATAAAAACTTTTGACAAAGTAATATAGATTTATAATATTGGTATTTATTATTATCAGCCATTAGGGTTAGATTATGCAGTAAGATCCAATGCTAGTAAGCAAGCACACTCACAATCTTGCATTGTTTATTAGCAGTCCAGAAGACTTCCTCGTTTCCATCAAATCACTTGCTTGATCTTTTAGACTCCTTCATTTTGTTTTCGACTGCTGTCATAACCTTTGTGGTTGAGAGATAAGATATGAATGTGTATAAGATATGAAGAAAGCATGTGGAATTTTCTATAGTGTCCAGACGAATAGCTCCCTTAAAGCTGTTATTCAAGACATTATTTGCCTTAAGCTTTAGAGCGTAGTTTCAAAATAAACCAGTATGTTAAAGTATCTGGGGTAGTGGAGGATGTCTGAGAGCCAGCGGAAGAAAAAAACAAAACATTGAGAACAGTAGGTTTATGGGGTAATAATAGTCCTCTCCTAATGTTTTCTGTCAGAGTGACGTCCTGAGAAACTTCCAGTATGTAAATTCTCCAGATGGCCTCGCTAGCATTAGAAGACACTGATCTATGAGTTGGAGTAGCAAACACTGCACTGAGAACTGTGTGTAATGGAGAGATAAATAGAAAGAAAAAAGAGAGGGATAGAGAGAGAGAGAGACCCCTTGTGTGAGTGTGTATGTGTTTTTGTGCTCAGGAACAAAAAAAAGACTACCCCTCCTTTTAGATGGTCTGTTCATCCAATTGGAGCTTGCATAATTTCTTTAGAGGACAACCACAGATGTTACCCTTTGAGATGAAAATGAGCAACAGCAATCTTTCCCCCAGCATGAGCTCATAAACACACAAACACAAAGCCTTATTTTTGTCTTCATTTGTTTGTTTTTATTTTTTACTTATCTTAGTTATTATTTTGCATGTATAACTTGTACAATTAACAGTTTAACAGAACCTATTAAGGCTTTGGTGTCCTTACAGTCCCAGCGTAGGAAACAAATAAATAATCTCAGGCAACATATGAACCGAAACTAGGCTTGTAAGAATTTTCAATAATTTAATGTGAATCATGCCATAAAGTGCATAGTTTTTTCCATAGCAGTTTTGTTATTGTTAACTAATACTAAAACTATTAAAATAGAAATATATAAAATAGAATTAGCTAGATGAATTAGAAAATTAGATGACAATTGACAATATCAATTTCAACCAATCCTCATTTTAATGAACTGGTACCAATTCTTAAATCGTTCTTTAATATTTTAGTCAATAAAAAGTCAAATGCAACATACATTACATTCACCTCAGGAGTCATTCAATGTCCACTGCTCAATAGTTAGCTACAAAAAAAAAAAAACTCTTGAGGCGAGTCAGTTTGCTAAATATAGCCTATATTGCAAATTTAATATATTTTTACTTAACCTATTAATAATGTCTTAATGTATTTTGAATAAATCTGTCATGACAACAATGTTTTTATTACAGGCACTGTTTAATTGTTCATTTTTCAACAAACTGTAGCAGAAATATAATTATGTTATTATATATAAAAACATCCCTAAACATCCTCTTTACTTACAAGAAACAAAAAAGCTTGAGATTTTGTTTGAAGTTAATTGTAAAAGTTCAATTATGTTATCTGAAAGAAAACATTAAAGTATTAGCAAGTACAAAAGATTGCAACTAAAGAATCCTTTAGAACAGATGAAGTGTTTACAAAGAAATGTGTTAACAAGAAGTGGTCAGTGTAAATGCATATGTGCAAGTAAGTGCAGCTGAACCAGGATGTTTTGTAGCTTGTAAGAGGTCTTAAGGGAAGTGGTTTGTCACTTGCAACAGAAGCACAACTATGAGGAAGTAGATACAAATGAATCAAGGTACTCAACTTGGATGATCACATTCTCTATTCTGTACTATGATGCAATGACTTTTATTCTATACTGAATACCAAAATGAGCTTGTGCGACTACAAATCTTTTACTAGACCCTGACCTATGGCATACTCTCTAATGATAAAACATATATATATATATATATATATATATATGCATTGATACCAATCCCTGAATCTAGAACACTTGTTCAGCATGTTTCACTATGACTAACAAGGAGGACGACTCTGAAGGTCAGCAGGAAATGACTTAGCTCTCCACTGATGCTAGTCAGGTATTGGGCTCCTATTTCACAGAAGTGCATGGGGGAAGAGAGAAATGCAGAGATTGCTAGGTGCCATGACTCTATTCTGGTATCAAACTAGCAAACATTACTGTATTTAGCCCATTTATATTTTGTGGGGTCTTCAGAGTAAATGAGCATAATCTGTGCCATTTGTAATGTATTAAAACAACATCAACAACAACAAAACTCTAGAGAATAAAAATAATAGAAACTGTCTAAACCTCTTAGAAAAGCACTAGGAAATTACTTAAGGCCAAAAAGGAATATGTAATCAGGAACCCCTTGCATTCTTGCATAATTTCACACATAAGCAATACATGCACATACAAACATTATATTTCAGTGTTTTCTCTGCCATTCTGACCATACTGATTACAATTGCACAAAAAATGTATTAGAAAAAAATCCATGTCTATTTTTTTTGTTATCAACAATTTTTTTTTTTTTTTTTTTTTTTTTTTCACACACACAACACAACATAATATCCAAAATACAACAAAACAAAACAACAGACACATACTCAACATCTCAAGGTCCAATCAAAAGGGAGGGGGAGAGGGAAGGACAACAAGAACACAAAAGTTTCTCCTTTATATAATCACGTATATTCAACAAAAAACACTCCCAAGCATCAATGGTCGAAGGCCTGGCCCCACCAACTCGTGCCATTGTACATTCACATGACACAATTTGCAGGAGGCTACGGAATCCAATATGTTTTTCCACACATGTGTGGTGTAAACCAGTTCTGTATTATTGTCTTCTTCGCAGCTGTAAAACCAGCAAACAACATTCTCTTTTGCATTGAACTAATACAGAGACCAGAATCATCATTAAGAAGACACAAACTTGGGTTAACAGACCAATCAATTCGCAGTAATGATGACAAAACCAGGTTTACATGTGTCCATAGACTGATGACGACAGGACATTCCCAAAACATATGCAGAAAAGTGCCCGATGATGTAGTGTTACATATATGGCAGTTCAAATTTGACTGCAGTTTCATTTTAAATCTTTTGTAAGGAGTTATGTATATGCTCTATGAATGACTTTGAAGTGAATAAGACGATGAGCCAGATTTATCCATGTCTATATTGATTTCCAGTAGGCATGGGTCTTATATATATATATATATATATATTAGGGGTGGCACGGTACATGTACATGCAAGAGCTGATAAAATGTAAAACTGTAACTTGAATGCAATGCAAGTCGCTTTGGATAAAAGCGTCTGCTAAATGCATAAATGTAAATGTATTCGTCACGAACCGTCACAGTACAGGCATCTCGGTTCGGTGCATGATGCCTTACGACGAATACAGGCAATTTACCCCAATCCAGAAGGGGGCGCCCGCAGCAATGCAACGCTGTTTGATAACTGCCAGCAGAAGAACAGCGAATGCCAACAGTGACACAGAGGCGGCCGCGCTGATGTTTGGCTCACTGTATTTTATTTTGATAAAATACCAACTGGCTGTCAAGTTAGCAATGCTGGAACTGATGTGTGTGTGCGCGAGGGTGTGTGCGAGTGTGTGTGTGTGTGTGTGTGACGCGATCACTTCAACTGATTCCTTATACTAGGGATGGGCGATATCTTATCGTTTGCGAAATACCGGTAAAAATTCTCCCCACGATAAGAATTAGTCTTCCTGCGATAATGATAAAGTCTAGTTGTTGACATATTTCTGTGTGCGACAGTGCGGAGCGACATCACGGAAGGCAGACGTGAAATTGAGGAGGAGTATATCGCTTAATGATGAGCTCGAGCTCTTTTTACAATCTGTAACTAGTTTGGTTCGGGCTGTACAGTGCACAAAAAATCAGTCTGAATAAATGTAGTACAGTATGTGTGCGATACAGTTTTGCATGTGTATGAGTCTGTTTACAAACCTGTTGTCCAACAAAGATATCATTTATTGACATGCTTTTTCTCCAAATTAACTTAACATAGTCGAGTGTTTGAAATACTTCTTTTTGTGACCAGACGTGGTTTCATATTACAAAATGATAGTATTATATACAGTGATAAAGGCTATGTCGATTAGCATTGCATTGTAAATATACTTTCCTTATAAAAATACCCAAGATTGAAGAACACAGATAAACCATATATTTTGTGCAATCGTATGTTTATAGTCTTCAAGTTTCATCAGATAAAATGTCTCTTATCTCCGTTGTGCGTTTTATTCAGCGATAACTGGATACCTTCATGGAGCGTCGTCAGTAGTACTTCTGCTATGGATATGTGGAGTTTCTGCGCAAGAGCGCCCTCCGGCGTCCAGTATGAATTAAACAGTCATTGCATTAAGTGTGTACTCAGTAATGCTCAAAACACCCTATTTGGGGTAAAAATAGGAAAGATAATACTTTTCTCTAAAGAAACAGGATTCCCTGAATTATCGTCAGTGATATCGTTATCGCAATAAATAACAGAAATATCGTGATATATTTTTAAGCCCATATCGCCCATCCCTACCTTATACCAGCAGAATCAACTTTAAATACTTATTGTCTTATTAATAATCACTGTATAAAGGTCTGCTTTTATTTGTGAAAACAAAACGGATTTTATATATATATATATATATATATATATATATATATATATATGTAATAATATGTAGTATTTTCACATCTAGATGGATTTTTTTTATTTGCACTACTGTCTGTTCAAAATAAATGAAAAGAAACTGAGCATAGTAGATTTCTTTTTTTTTCATGTTGTACCGAAATCGTATCGAACCGTGACCCCCGAACCGAGGTACGTACCGAACCGTGACATCTGTGTACCGTGCCACCCCTAATAAATATAAATATAAATATATATATATATATATATATATATATATATATATATATATATATATATAGATATTACATACAACATTTAAAAATGTCTCTACTGTCCTTGTTTAATTTTGATCATTTTTGTGCCAGTGATTTAATTAGCGTTATATTCTTACAACTACTTGTGAAGTTAAAAGTTGTTCCACTTTAACAACATTCTTTTCTTTTCCATTGTACTCCATCCAGCTGTTTTTAAACACAAGAACAAGTCTTAAGTAAACGCACCCTAAGAAACCAAAGTCTGACCACCCTAATTATAGAGGGTTTCCTTAAGACCAAAAACAACAAAAAAAAAACAACAACTAGTCATTAAGGCAACGCACCAACTAGTTGTTCTTATAATTATGTCATCCCTAATTTACGGTAGTAAGGCATGCTTGGTGGGTTGTTAAGCCAGAATGTCACATTTTTACAGAGCTATAAAAGGTACATGAGCTACTGGAGCATGTGGCCTCCTTTTTAAACATATACAGAGTTTAACATTTAGCCTAATACAAATACAAAATAATTTTATGTCTTTGCACTAATTAGCTAGTATCTTAAAATAGTATATTAGTGGTCATTACAAAACAGAGCAGCTGTTTCTGGTAAGAGTTTCACATTTATTATTCATCCCTGATTGCTTTCAAGACTCCATCATCCACATGACCGGAGAAGGAACATTTCATGGAAATGGTCCGCATCAGGACCAAAATTACATAACATCATTCCCTCAACATAGCATACGGTAGAGGACCTTACCACACCGTCACGTTTACAATCATACAAGTGCTTTTCCAGGGCAGAAATAGAAGCAGACAGACCTTTTAGTTCCACAATATCTTATATCCAAAGAAATATCAATAATGCAGGCCTGGGTTGCATAACTAGTGGGCAAGTCTTGGGAAGCTCCACGGCATAAGTTCAACAACAAATGCTCCACAGATCGGTTCTGATCTGCTCCCAGCCTGCAGGCAGAGTTGAAGAAGCTGAGTCATTATAGATATAACACGAAGACAGATCCTAATTCGATTCCATGTGAACCACAGCATGTATCCCATCATGCATCTCAGCTCAGCATGAATCCCTTCATGTTCAGGATGCAACAGAAGCTTAGAATAAAATGTTACCAATTAAAAGATAAACAAAAAAAAAGAACTCTCCTCAAAATAATGATGATCAGTCTAGTTCAAATATTTATCAGAACATAACTGACATTTATTTCAATTTGATTTAAGAATTTTTTCCACAGTTTACATAACCTCAGTGGCAAAGTGCTTCCCAGGCTGGGCCTAACGGTCTCTAGGAGCCATAAGGAAAAATTAGATACTCTGAAAACCTGGCACAGGGCTGCAGCATCTCTTGAGGATGCTGCCAATCTTTAAGAGAAAACATGTCTCTGTGATTGAAATTCTCAGGTTGTAAATCTTTTGAAGGTGCCTTTTCAGGTAGTGAAGGGGAATAATCAAACAGCTCACACCGCCAGAGGAAAGTGTTACATCTGACTCACAGACATGACTGACTATAACAGGCTGTGCCATGACACTGATCATAGCAGAGCTACATGTGACCTGGGTTGAGGTGATGCTGATAAAGAGGATAAGATCATCATCTAAGCATGTTTATAATTAGGGATGCACGATATTATCGGGCTGATATCGGAATCTGCCGATAATGGCTTTAAATGTAAATATTGGCATCCGCCTGATATGAAAAATTATGCCGATATGTCTTGCCGATAAGAGGAATACCTTAACTCACATGTGCTCAGGGTGTGCTAGCGATTAGATCACGTCAACAGTGTGACTCATTTTTGAAGCAAAGTTTTGTCTGAATGACTATTAGATTCACTCTTTTGGATCGCTGCATTTAATCTGTGAAAGCACGTACAGAATGACGCGTTCGGTGTATAAACAGTAGTGGTGTGTCAAAATTAGCGCGTTAACGCAGGAGATACATTTTTTTTCAGATTAACGCGTTAAAAATATTTAACGCCGTTAACGCAGCGGCGGGGCTAGGGTTGGCCACCCCATTCACAACTGCTGCCTCAGTCTCTTTTTTCTTGAAAAGGATTGTGTTTATTTAGATGCAGAAAGTCTTTATGACCACATCAAACGGGAGATGTTTCAGACGCACGCTCTAACGTCGCCTCTGCGCCAGGCGCGAGTCAAACGAGCACGGAAAAGATACAGTGCTCGTAGCGCGCGCTCTTCAAATACACGCACAAAGGTGCCGGCGCGCGCTGTAGCCTGTATCATTTCATATCAAACAGCGAAAGAAACTACGTGCATGCAATGTCCTAGTTATGCCGTCAGTTAAGGCATGAAGTTACCAAAAAGGCGATTAAAGCTGCCTTAAAACTGTGCATGCATACAATATGTTATATATGCGTCACATTTAAGAACATGTCTCTGAAATGGTTTTCAAAACTTTCCTGAGGCACCCCAGCACTGTCTCCCTCATCTAACACACCCGATTCAACTCGTCAGTTCATTAGAAGAGACTTTAAGACCTGAAGTGGGTCAGAAAACAGCAGCAGCTTTTAAAGCAATAGCAGGCAAATTATAATAACCAGCTGCTGTGATGTCTATTAATCCAAGAACAAAAAAAAAAAAAAAAAAAAAAAAGGAGGAAATCAATAACTTTTATAGCTTTAAGGGGTTCATCTATATTTAATTTAGAATTTAGTGTTTGGTAACTTCATTTTCTGTATATTTCTGCTGAAGGGCACAGGTAGCTAAATGTCATTTATTATAATGGGTTCGTGTGAAGATTGTTGTAAGTTCACTTAAATTAGAAGTTAAGTCTAATAAATGTTAAAATTGATAGCTCTCAATTATACTGTAATGCTGAATGGCTACAGTTAATGGTTAAATATTAAGGAGGAAAAACTATTTTATAGAGACATCAGTAGTATTGATATCAGTGATGCTGGCCTTTAATCATAAAAAAGATGCCATTAAAGAAATATAAAAAATATAATGTCTTTATGCTGTTTGTACATTTGAAGATTGAATATGAAATTATTGCAATATAAAAGTATATTTAAAAACTTTAATATTAGGTGGGATTAATAGCGATTAATTTTAGAAAAATGTGCGATTAATTTTTTTTTTTTTTAAATCGATTGACAGTACTAATAAACAGTAATAGCACGTGCAGCGGCAGCCTCCCCCAGGTCCTAATGTCCGTTCGGTAAGGAGTTTTATTCTGTAGGGGGCACTGTTGGCCTACTTCTAATTCAATTAAAAGTAAAATAACCTACACAAGTAACATTTAGACTATGTTTCTGATTAAATAAAACAGTAATTGATGTCATAAAATAATGAGTATATTTTGATTTAATAGTCAGAAGCTAAGCTTACATGAAAAAAAAAACAAAAAAAAAACACGACACTTGTAAATTAAATAATTTTATATATACTGATTTATTCATTAATGTGTAATATGTTTTATTTTTTAAACCAATCATAAGCTCTAAAAGATTTTCTGAATTTTTACAACTCTTTTGCTTTAGACAATCTACAAATGTTAAATCTTAAAATATAATGCTAGGGTTAACACTGCATCTTTCTGGGGGGGGGGGGGGGGGGGGGGGGGGGGGAGATGCAGCGATTGATATATAGTTTATTTATAGTTATTTTCAAAGCTTCAATGTACTGTCAAAAAAACTTCATTATTGTTTATTTAATTTAAAAAAATAAGTTCTTGTTAAAAACTAACCAAAATTAAAAATATATTTTGCTAATAATTTCTGCACAGGAGAGACTTGGTGTCGTTTACAAACAAAAGGATATATATATCGGTATTGGTATCGGCCAAAATGAGTTGAAAAATATCGGCATATCGGATATCGACAAAAATCCAATATCGTGCATCCCTATTTATAATAGTAGTTCGGTTTTCTCAGTTCTTTTGTTCTGGACCAAAACAAGTAAATTATATGTTTATTAGGGCTGCAACAAACGATTATTTTGATAATCAATTTATCTAATGATTATTACAACGATTAATCATTTTATGATGTCATGACAATCATCAATTATTTCACTGATTAATCAGTAGACTGATTGATTATTCAGCTTTTGCAATTAGTTAAAATATTGAATTATACATATTCTAACAATTAATTTATACAAATAAATATATTTCGCACAAAATGTCTGAAAAACTCTCTCATTCACCATTTAATTAGCTATATGAAAAAGTAACTGAATGACATCATTCTGCCTAACATCTCCTTTTGTAAGTCATATGGATAAGAAACAAAATAAAGATAAGAAGTTTTATTTTTATTTTAGAGATTATTCATAACAATCTCTCTTAAAATACCTTATAGGGTTATGATAATCAAAACAGTCATGAGCTAGATCAAGATTTGATCTCTGCAAACCAAACTATCACTTTAATGAAATTATTTTTTTTCCCACTAATAAAAAGATTATATCATTAGCTAGCTCCACACTGGAGAGCTGCTTTATAACAGAAAATTAAGTTGTAATTCTAACTAAAAGCGACACTAACTCTGGTTTTTCATGTTTAATACTGTAAAGCTGCTTGATTTAAGGTTATATAAATAAACGTGTCGTGACTGGACTTTACTGGAATACCGAACTGCTGAGCTCTTAAAACATCCACATCGCTCTAATCAGATGCGTTCTTAACTGCTGCTTTCTCATCGCTGTCAGTTTTTGTTGTGTTTATTTTGTAATTGAGAGGAAAGCATGCAGTATATATATATATATATATATATATATATATATATATAAAAACGCCGCTCAGCAGCTTCAGGTTCGGCTGCGTTTGCGCTGAAGCGCTGTCTCGTCTTCTCCTGAATTGCATCCAGGAGGGCTGAATTACAGTCTTGCTCTACAGCACCACACTGGTCAAACTGCATTATTGCAGGCTCTTACATTAGGTCATATGAGATCAAACGGCTACTAAACAACAAAAATATTTGTCGACAATTTTTATTGTCGACGCTGTTGATAATGTCGACTTATCGTTCCAGCCCTAATGTTTATTCCTGATTTGCTTAGCATCCACACTGTCACCGCATCTAAAGATACAAAACAAAAAGTATAAGATACGGTCACAACCTGGGGTGTGTTTCCCAAACGCAACTATGGTTGCAAGTTTTGTCATTACCAATAGAGTTCAATGGAACTAACAACCATAGTTAACTAACAATGGCTTTGGGAAACGCACCCCTAATCGGATGAGCACATTTAGACTAGCACACAACATTGTTTTGAATAATCAGCAAGATCACAGAATACGCTTGAACATTTTGGCCTTTTTATGGTCACATCTTGTGACATCACATCCTGTTTTTGGTTCATTTAGATGTCTTAGGACCATGCCACTTTTATATTTCTGTCAAACTGCAAACCTGCCAAGTGTAATCATGCCCTAAAACACAACCAAACTGACTTATACAAACACATCTTTCTTTGTTTCACTTATTACAGTAGAATTTTTGCTGAAGTAAAATAACTGAAAAACAAGAAATGCATTATATAACCATAAAACCAAGAAATGGATCTTCTACTTGCTTTTACAGGGCCTGGCCTGTATAGTCATATAGTCTTAATGTATAACGCCACTTAAAGCTGCTGTGTGGTGCCTGCACATGGCCCATGTTTTCCTCTCAGCTGAGTGAAACTACAACAAATCCCCAAACGAAGTGTGATCAAGCACACTGTATTTGAACTGTACTTATGCAACAGCCTGCCAGCTTCATGAAATATCAAACTCCAACCAGGAGCAAACCAGTCCAAACCTATTAGGACTTTGTTTATGGAAGGAATTTCTGGCTATCAGACAAAACTGACCAGATATTCTAAAGAGCCCATTATTAGGTGAACTTTAAATATCACTTTTTAAAAACAAGTCTCACTCTAATTCTCACAAATATGCAAAACATGCTACCAAATGGATAAAAAAATAAAATAAATTGCCTTTAAACAAACAGAAATTAGCCGTTGCACTCCATTGCATCAACATTTCTTTTTGGAGTTATCTTCATAAAAATAGTTGATGCGGGTATAAAAAATGAATTGGTCACCAAAAAAAGGTTGTAGGTTCAAAACTCTGCAGAGTGTTATTCAAGAGTCAATAACATAGCAAGGACATGTTTGGCCAAGTAATCACAGCAATATTTCTTTTTTTGGCATTAAGTTGACAGATTACTAATGTATAATTATCTGGATGTTGTTATTGTTACGAATGAAATAACTATTAAAAATATAATTAGAAATGACTAAAACCCCATGGAAAATAACTATTAAAAATATCATAAACTGATTTAACCATACACAAACATCTTTTAAATTAAAATTGCATTTAGAGTATAAATAAAGTACATTGTCATATCTTCCTAGAACACAATTAGGATATTAAAGTGTTAAGACATTTAACATCCAATTAAGCAATGACATATATAATGAATGTTCTCAAGTTTACAAGGCAATTATAGATGCACTGGGATTTAGTCAAATCATGGACAGCTCAGAATGGCCCTGTTTCACTGTCATAGTACAATTTAAACGTGAGATCAGCGAACACTGGCCTTTCAGGTCACACCGCATGCATACATACTTTCACCCTCCTCTGCCTATGAAAGACGTTTCAGTGTTTCCCCGAAAGAAACATTTGTAGCTTTCGATTTGGCAGGCAATGCCTTGCGGTTATTTTACAGAAAATTCCGAACGCGATTATAAGATAGCATCGCAGCCAAGTCATTCAAACAGCTTACAAATGTAACTTAGTTCGCCTCCCTGCGCACCACAGAGCATACAAACAACACAGATTACTTTATGGTTATTTCTCTGGTTGTGTAACCAACAAAGAGCCTCGAGACTGACTGTTTCACAAATCAAATGTACTCACATCTCAGTGGGCGCTGTGTCAATCCATATTGCCATCGGAAGAGTTGTGATGCATGCGAAGCTCTGTTGCCAAATTCCAGCGCGCTGCCTCTTGCTTTTCTGTGCTCTGCTGCATAGTGTGGCCCCGCCCTTATGCGTGACGCCACCCTGCTCGGCCCCGCCTTTCCCACGCGCTCTCTCCGCAACTACACGTGTGCAGGCACAAACAAGAAAGATTGTTTATACAAGACAACGCACACATAAAAAAATAAAACAAAGCAGTAAAATAGTTGAACATACTGGTTTGCACTTAATTAGTTTAATTATGCTTGTGACAGAGTTATAAACAATATCTTTGTGTTATTTGTTTATGTGCAGATATTCTAGTAGTCAGTGAAGTTACACTGAAGCTAAACGACATCTCTTAACGAATATTTGCAGGACCGTTAAGTGAGACATTTATTTGAATTGGACAGTAATGTGGTTCATGGGTGTATTTTAAGAAAGGCAGTGTATCTCCGATTATGATTAGCCTACAAATTAAACTGGTGGGTTTGATCCTGGTTTCATAGTGCAATGATTCTGCAATCACAAATCTTACCCTGCGTCCCAATGTGCATACTATCCACCCTATCTGCCCTAAATAGTATTGAAAATGACTAATATCACATAGAATTTAGGATGGATAGTATGCACATTGGGACGCAGGCCTTGTTATTCCTCACAAAATATGCGAGATCATGGGTTTCAAGAACTATATTGCCATCTTGTGGATGGTTGTTAAAAAACAGTCACAGTTTTCATTTAATTTTATTTCTCTTTCTGTTTGGTGGAGGAGCCTATCATTTACCAGCCGTACAATGTTTGTACAAATTACATATTACACGATGCAGGTTACCCTATAGGCTATTGGAAACAATGTTATACCATGAAATATAAAGAAGAATTATGTGTTCATATTTTTCATTATAAAATCATTTTGTTATACAAAACGATTTGAGACTAAATCAAAAGCAGTCTCTTTTTTCTTACAATAATACAACAATAAATGATAAAAATAAGGGAGACTAGGGCTAGTTGTCATACTTTTTACCCCAGTAAATATTGTTCAAATTAAGTTTATTTTTGACTATTATACTTTGGAATAAGACACAGTTCATACATTCAGTAGTGGGGCATGTTGTCACAATATATGAGGTAAATTGCCACAATCCTGCTGTATGTTATATAGGACATTTACATTTAGCAAAACTATAAACAGTAAAATCATAAAATCATAAAACAATTCATGAAACAACAAAAATGTAAAGGTAACTGAAATAGAAATCCATTGTTTTGGGCAACAAATGATTCATATTTTATAATACTAAATAAGATTAAACTCATGACGTATGCTCTGGAAGAAGAGCATTTGTGAATTGTTAAATCAATAACACAAAGCTAATACAGCTGATGCATTTGTACTTGGACATCAGAGGATGTCGATTAAAAATCTCACCTTAGATAACAGGTGCATCTACAATGAGCTCAATAACAGACTGTTATTATAGAGAAAGAGGTGAACCTCAAAGGTCTTTCTTAGCCTGAAGATCAAATTAATACTGCAGCCCTATTATATCTATAAATAGCCTAAACTGGGTCATGAATCTTTTCTTAGGTGGATAGATAATAGTTTTCATACCACATATTTACATAGATTCATGCGAATGTGTATTTAATATAAATGTGTATTGGATTAATATTCCCATGGCTGTTAGTGTAAAACAAGGGTAAACTGCTATTGTGCATTTTTAACATATGTATCTTCATGAGTCACTATAATAGAGATAAATCACTATATTTGCAGATGCACTCAACTCAGTATGTTATGTTTTTTTACACTGAGAACTGTATGGTGCTCTAAACTTAATATCTGTCCAGAAATGATTTTCTTGCTTTGGCAAAGATCAACACACACACACACACACACACACACACACACACACACACACACACACACACACACACACACACACACACACACACACACACACACACACACACACACACACACACACACACACAATCGTACTGAAACAACAGTCACTCAGAAATTGCAAGTACATTTGACAAATAATTACATTGAAACAGCAAATAACACACTGAATCAAACATGAAAGTAGGAAGACTGTGATAGTATTTTCCTGTAAAGTGCACTCAAATAATTTGTTTTAATTATTTATTTACAGTCAAATTCACTGCTTTGAGATGACAGATGAAGAATCTGTCATGCTAAAGTGCTCTTACGACTTTATTTTTACATAATTTAAAACATACAACACTAGTTAATGTTTCAGCATAGCTATTTCACAAGAACATGTATACATTTAATTAAAACATTGGTGTCTTGAGACATGTGTAGATCCATTTCACAGTTAAATAAACTTTTCACAGTCGCACAGCTATTTTTATTAAAGAAGGTAACTAAATACTGACTCTAGCAACGCATGATGACAGATGCTATTTTCTATAGCATTACCTCACCAGTACAGATTTGTTCATGAAAATCCAATGTGCTCTGATGGCAATGCAACTTGATATCTGTAGTGCTACAATTATTGATTGAAAATGAATTTCAGTCACATCCAGTTGGTCTCTTCAGTCACATAATTATTTTTATTAGATATAATTTTTTTTTGTTGAATTGGATCAGACTTCTAAATAAGTCCCTACAGCTAGACTCTAAGAATAGTGGCGTCTGGTCCTTTTTTTGTCATTGGTCACTGCACAGTGGCCACACCAGTGAGACACAGAACCAAACATTTAGTGTGAAGGACAAGAAATAATGTAGACAGATAAACAAATCAGCTGGGCAGTTTTGGTAACACAAACCAACGAGTAATGTGAGCATTTCAAATCGATTGAGAGACGATTGTTCAGCAGCTATGCATCTGGTAGTTTTACAGTTCCTGGCTGGGTTTTTTGGAGCTCTAAGCTCAATGTTCCTCCTGGGATCACTTGGATCTGATTACTGGCTTATGGCATCTGAATCTTGTGGAGATGCTGCTCTTTTCAAATTACGGAGAGTCACAAAGGTAAGGCTTGGACATATTTGCCATGCATGCTTTAAAAAAGATTTGTCCATGTGTTTGATTAGACTTTAACCATACATAAAATAACTTTTTAGTGAAAAGCTCTTAACAGAACCATTTTTTTTCATAGAGTAAAAGAACATTTTAATAATCTTTTTCAACTACAACCTTCTGTGCAATGGAAAGGTTCCATAGATGTTAAAGGTACTCCATAGATGCCAATAAGAACTTTTATTTTTGTAGGAATTTACATGAATTTTACGCTGTGGACCAGCACAGCCATGTTGATCACAAACAAAAAATGCTGGTCAGCCAGCAGCTGCCTGACTAAAGAAGGCTTGCTTCTTAATCTAGTTAAACCTTGTAGAGACACCAGCATCCAAAAACCAAACATGATGGTAAACTTTCAGTAGGATTAATATATTTGGAACAATATCAATATCGAAGGAACATTTATTTATCATCTTACAAATTGTTTTAATCATCTTATTATTCATTAGGATATCTCTCAAGCACAACCAGGCAGTAGCAATCAGGCTGAAAACACCCTTCTGTTCTACCATGAAGGTCTTTTTTGGAGATGTTCCTACCATAGGGGTTCAAGTGGAGAGCAGGGCAGCATACTGGCTTTTTTGATAAGTAGGTGAACTCTTTCTTTATTGGCATGCAACTTGAACAATAGCAATCTCGCTTGTGTGATATTGCTTTAATCTGAAACAAACAAACAAAAAAAAACAGACAGTGCTTATATTCTTAAATATAGTTTTTTTAAAATTATTTTCTGAATCCCAGTACACTGTATATATACATTTCATTTAGGGACCTATAAATGGTGCAGAATACCCCCCCCACTGTACAGGGCATTCGGAAAATATTACTTTTTTTCACATTGTATGTTGTTGTCAGGGTTCTGTTGTGTGTGTCACGTGTTCCCGCCTCTTGTGTCCATATTTGGTTTGTTTCCTGTCCTCGTCTGATGTCATTATGAGTTAACGCTTGTCCAGCTGTGTTTGTCTCGTTATCTGTAATTAACCTGTGTATATTAGTTCATGCCTGTTGAGTTTAATTTCGTCTGGTCTACTCGTTACTTCCCGGTGTATCCTGTCTCTGAGTCCTGCCTTGTCCTGCCTTGATGTGATTAAAGACTATTATTTGAGTTTACGTCCTCGTCTGCGTGTTCCTGTTCCTCCCTCGTGTGTGCACCATGACAGAAGACCAGACCTAACCGTAAGCGGCGCCCATTCACTCCGTTTTGTTTTCCGTTTTTTTCTAAAGTCTTTGTTTTGGTTCCTGTTTATGTCTGTTTGTCCCGCGGCAAGGAAGTCGCCGCTCGTCATCCTGCCTTAGCCCACTGCAAGTCGGCGTGGGAGTTCTGCGGGATCGCCGCGAGTGCCGCGAGTCCTTTGGTCGCGAGCCCTCATGCCCGCCGATCGCGGGAGATATCCGCCGCCGGCTGTGGCTCTCCCAAGCCCGCCGGCAGGTTGCCTAGTTCCCGGGTTGCCGCTCCCCCAGGCGCGCCGTTCGCGGGAGATCACGCCACCGGCCCGCCTCTGACTCAATGCCCGCCTCTGACTCAATGCCCGCCGGATCGCCGCTGACTGAAGCCCACCGGATCGGCGCTGACTCATGCCCGCTGGCCGCCGCTTACCCTAGCCCCGTGGAGAGTCCACATGTCACAGCCAGGAGTGCCGTGTGTCTGTTTTGTTGTGCCCACAGGAACATTTTAAAGAACCATGTCTTGTCTTGTCCATGGAGACTCGTCTGGGGCAGGCGGCTCCTCTTGTTGTGGCCATGGGGGCCATTCTAGCCGCCTGTCGCTGAAGTGGAAGCGGTTGCTGAGGGACCCTGTGAGGGCCCCTGACTCTGTCATGCCCAGAGGAAGCCTCAGCTTCCAAGCCAGCCCAGGAGGGCTTCTGGTTCCTGTGGGCTGTCCTGTCCTGTCCCTGTCTGTTTAGCCCCGGAGGGCTGTCCTGTCCTGTCCCTGTCTGTTTAGCCCCGGAGGGCTGTCCTGTCCTGTCTGTCTGGCCCCGGAGGGCTTTCCTGTCTTGTCTTGTACTGTTCTGTGTGTCCAGCCCCGGAGGGTTCCTGATACCCCCTAACTTCCCCAGGGAAATTTTTTTGGGGGGTAGAAGGGTTCCGGCTGGAGTGGCCTGGCCGAGGGAAGAGGCCAAGGCCCCCGAAGACCATCTGCCATGGCCTCCAGAGCTCCCAGCTCCGCCATGGCCTCCAGAGCTCCCAGCTCCGCCATGGCCTCCAGAGCTCCCAGCTCCGCCATGGCCTCCTTTGTCTGTCTGTTCCGCTCTGGAGGTCCCCGTCCTGTGTTCCTGTCCGTGTTTGTCCTGAGGGGCCTCCAGAGCGCCCGCCCACCCCCCCTCCCCGGTGGAACTGTTACGGCGTGGGACACGCCTTCCGGGAGGGGGGAGTTATGTCAGGGTTCTGTTGTGTGTCATGTGTTCCCGCCTCTTGTGTCCATATTTGGTTTGTTTCCTGTCCTCGTCTGATGTCATTATGAGTTAACGCTTGTCCAGCTGTGTTTGTCTCGTTATCTGTAATTAACCTGTGTATATTAGTTCATGCCTGTTGAGTTTGATTTCGTCTGGTCTACTCGTTACTTCCCGGTGTATCCTGTCTCTGAGTCCTGCCTTGATGTGATTAAAGACTATTATTTGAGTTTACGTCCTCGTCTGCGTGTTCCTGTTCCTCCCTCGTGTGTGCACCGTGACAGTTGTAGGCAGTGAATGGGAAAGCTACTTTTGCATTACATTATTGCATTAGTCCCTAAAAAGTAACTCATTGTATTAGTTACTTTTTATGGAAAGTAATGTGTTACACTACTTTTCCGTAACTTTTTCTCATGGGCTGGGATTGCTTGCTTGTTTTTAATAATAAAAAAGCTCTATTTTTGGCAGTGTAAAGGCCCTTTCACACCAAAAGTGAATGAATAAGACTCAGGCAGAAGGAAATGTAAATTCACGTACTGTAGGCTATGTACAGTGGAGGGCGCAGCTCAAACAAACCTTTCAGCTGTGCTGCCATTCAGGATTGAATGAAGTATAGAATGCAGGAGAAGTCATTTTTGCTTATTACCAGTGTTGGACTCATTACTCAAAACATTTAATTCATTACTTGTTACTAGTTTCTACCTTCAAAAGTAATATTACGTTATTTATTACTTTCTGGCAAAAGTAATTAGTTACACTACTAGTTACATTACTTTTCCTTCACGCCGCAAAGTTGTTATTGCTTATCTTCCCCATAAAATTCTTCTGATATGTTACTAACAATATATTTCTGTCTCATCATTTGACCAAAACCCCATTGGAAGTCAGAAGTTATTACAAGCACTCAATGGTGATTGATGATGACGTTTAGCATAATGTGTTGTATTATTGTCATTAATTGTGTAGCTTGAAGCTAATTGTAGCTATAATTTCTCTGTTACCCATATACAATAAGCCTATTTCATTAAGTATTTTATCAAACGAAATCACATAAGTTCATATGAAAATGTTTTGTTTCCTAAAATTATGTTTAATTATAGTAATACAATTTATATCGGGATCAGAGGGGTGGGCAAGCCATGTAATGTCAGAGAAAAATAATGCCACAACTTACATATCGGTGTTCAGATCATCTTTTCTTCTCACAAAATCAATATAATGGCAATATTTCCATCCGCTGAATGTAAACTTTTCCATATTTCAAGCTTGCCTGCTGCACTGGTGATTCATGTGCCTGTGCGAGTCGTGAAAATTATGAAAATAAATCTAGGAATTATTGGATTGTTGGACTTCAAATCAGTAGGGATTGAGGCATCAAAAGTAACTAAGTAATGAGCTGTTTTATGGATGGTAACTGTAATATTATTATTGAAATCTTATTAGTAATTAATTACACTACTAGTTACTGTACAAAGTAATATTATTACTGTAACTAGTTACTTATTATTATGGTTGAATTGGATCATCAAAGGTCAGCAACTAAAAAAAATAATTCAGATATTTTCTTGTAAATTAAAAAGTAATGTTACTTTACTAGTTACTTGAAAAAAGTAATCTGATTACAAAACTTGCGCTACTTGTAATGCGTTACCCTCAACACTGGTTGTAGCCTTATGAATCCTTGTTCGGTCTTTCGTTCTTTGATTTAATATTGAAAGTAGAAAAAAATTGAAAACGGCTCCTTTTTCATTTTGTGCCCCCCCCCCCCAAAAAACAAAAAAAACGAGAATTAAGCTTAAATTTTCGTTTTTCGTTCAGAGGTAGAAAAATGAATAAACAGCTTGAATATTCGATTTCTACATGTGGGCGGGAATGAAATGGCCCTTTCTGCTGATTGGTCAGCCAAAGATCAAACCGTGCCTTCATCAGTTCTTCTGCAGTTTTCACGCAGCAGAATAATAGTCCTCCACGGCTGCAGTTGATTCTTAACGCATTTATTGCAACTACATTTCATCTTTTTTTCATCAAACAAGCAGACTAATGAATAGCTCGACACAACTCGTACCAGGGCAGGGCCTAGGGCTTTATTCTGTGTAGATTTAAATTCTATTCTTTGCATCAACTGGGCATGGCAGGGTATGATCTGATGGCTGTCATAGCCTACCCTGCTCACCCAGTAAGTCTGTTTGTTTAATTAAGTAATTAATTAATTAATTTGTTTTAAAATAAATATTTTAAACACTAAGACAAAAAGGAAAGAATTATAAATCGCCTTGGGTATATATAGGCCTATAACGTTCACGCAAGAACTGTCATTCTGACTGACAACCGGAGAACAACAGATATTAAATAGCCTACTCTTAGAGTTTTATAATGTAGTCTTGTTTTTATTAAAATTGATTATTATTGATATCTCAAAAGGATAAGCGCTCGCACACAGGACTGCAATGCAAGATTTTCATAAATAACTTGCCATTTCGGTTTGTTTCTCACCACAGTATACCTTCAGAACGCTTGGAATATACGCCACGAGATGAGAATCTTGTTGTCACAACTAGAGTATTCTTTATGTACTTTTTTTTTAACCAAGCAGACATTCATGTGTCTTCACCGAGAAGAGGCTTCTATTGGGCCATTCTGTCATAAGGCTATTCACACCACACCGACAGACACTGATCAATGCCAACAGTCACCAGATTACAGCATGACACTTCTCAGATATTCTAATACATGACAAACACAGATTCAACATGTTCAATCAGCAAAATCAAGTAACGACCAACAGCAAAAGGGTAACACATTGATTTGCCAAACCCCAATAAACATGTCTGTTGCCGTTGGTTGTATCTGTCACTGCAGTGTGCCCTGGCCTATATATAAAGTCCAGATTGGTGGAGTGTTTCAGTGATGGCTGTCCTTCTGCATGTTTCTCCCATCTCCACACAGATCTATGGAGCTCAACCACAGTGACCATCAGGTTCTTGGTCAACTCTCTTACCAAGGCCTGTTTCAGTTTGGTCGGGTGGCCTGCTCTAGAAAAGAGTTTGATTATTCCAAAGTTCCTCTAATTCTTTCATTTGTGACAAAAATTATTTTAGCACTAGGCTGCAACATGAAAAAAATATATGAAAAACAAGGGTTCTGAATACTTTCGGAATGCTCTGTATACTTTTAAATCTGGACACACCTGCTTTTCTCTTTCTCTTTTCTAAAGATACGTATTTTTAAATGAACTTGATTTGCGTCTTTTCTGTTTGCTCTTTCTTGTAAACATACTGCTTCATGTTTCACCAGCCAATCAACCTTCCCAGAAGGTCTGTGTGCCAGCCTACTTGTCTCATGCTCCGGTTTCTGGACTTCCCAACAGTGTTCTAACCTCAGACTCTGCCACAGGTGAGATCTCAAGGAGCAGTTTGCTTTCTTGCAGTTCTTTCTCATTTACTGTTGTCAAAATAACATAACATGATTTAATTTCTATTGTTAGTGCAAAGGGCCTTTTGGTGTGTTATATTTGTGCTGGGTGTCATCTTGGTTATGATTGGTGGGTTCGTCACAATTTGTGCAACCCCAGGGACCAGCCATCGTCTTTATGAGACTGGAGGTGCTCTCTTTATAACGGGGGGTGAGAAAAAAGTTGCCAAAACATCCAATTGCCAGTGATTCTATAGTGATTTGGCTGAAACATTCACTCTCTTTCTCTTCTTTCCCATGCAGGTATCTTAATCATGTCTGTAGTGATGCTGTTTGCTGTGTGGGTGCAGGTCTCAGACTCTTTAGAGCGGTACGGTCTCCAGCGCAGACGCTTAGTGTGCCCCAGTCTGCAGCTCAGTGTGCACTATGGTCCATCTTTTATGCTGGCTCCCACTGCTGCCTTCCTCTGCCTGCTCACTGGCCTGCTTCTCCTGCTCATTCCATCAGTCAGCAAAGCATCAGCCAGAGACACAGAGAATCAGCCATTCTCACTGCGAGAGGAATGTGTGTAGAGTTATGATACTTTCCCAATGTTTAAAGTATTTTTTTTTCTGTTATCACTTACTCCCCTTTTTCTGAATGTGTATAGTTTTCTGCCCTCCATATACCACAAAAGGAGATTTAGGAGGATATTTTACATGAGAATATAATTGAAAGTAATCACATTTTTATCAAATTTTCATTAAAGCAATAATTAAATGTACCTGTTGGCCACAAGGGGGTGCAACAGGGTTTACAGAAAATATTTTATAAATATCAATGATAATTTCATCGGATATGTTAAATTTGTCTTTACTATCACTATTTCAAATAGCTTTTAAAGGTGGGAATTTTTCACTTTTTTTATTCTACTGACAGCCACAGCTCTGAAAAGCTCCTAGTTACCATTCACTTTCATTGTATGAAAAAGAGCAACCCCAACATTCTGCTAAACTTCTACTTTTGTGGAGAAGAAAAAAAAAGTGATAACTGAAATTTTACTACCAGATGAACTATTTCTTTAAGACTGTTAAAAAGGTCATAATCAGATACAGGTGAAAATTTTGATTAAGCACTACAATTGTAGAAACTATAGAAACAGAAAAGGTGGAGAAATGGCCTATCCACCAGTTCCTATTATTAATGGATTGCAACAGTTTATTGGTAATATTTTTTTCATGTCTATATATATATATATGATTTATTTTCTTATTTTCCCCTTGGCTCCAGATTTTGTTATGCTTTTTTATTCTTTGTTGTTGTTGTTGTTTTATTGCAGTAATTTAATTGAACTAAACAAAACATCTATAATATAACAAAATATTTATGATTTAAATGCTGCTTGCAAATTTTTGTCAGAATACACTGATATATTTGAATGGCCATCAATGTAGAAACTTTGACCTCTTGCTATATGACCGCCTTGGCCACCTCAAAAATAACAGAACAACGTTTCTTGTGATCTCAACTTTCTCATGAGAAAAAAAAATCAATGTCACCCATTTCTCAACACAACTCACAATTTCTCTGGGTCAGCTGCAGTCTACTGAATAAGTATCCCTCAAACAATCTAGAGCCACCATAATGACAATTATGATAAAGTCAAATATCAGATGATTTAGAAGTGGTCTATCACTGACAGACATAATATAATAATATAATTATTATGGAAATATGTATCAAATATACATAATGTGATATATACATGGAGTTTTGTCCTCTGTAGTGGACATTATTTTTTAACGATTTCTCTGAGACCTTACATGTCACAGTTTTATGTCTGGATGTCCTGTAAAGAGCCATTCAGGGCTTTTCACAGATACCAAATGTTTGGAAGTTTCACCAAGACCACTGCATCTGCTTGGTCTTTAAAAATGGCTGACATTAATTTAGTGATCAAATATAGCAGCCTTGGAAATATGATAAGATTTTGTAATGATCATTTAAATCAGACTAATTTTCAAATTGTTTGTGATAAATCAACATCTCAGGATAATTTTATGGGCTTTCAAATCAAAATATGACTTTCGGTTATGAAACAGGACATCAATTTAATACATGTCCACTGTAGGACACCAGGACTTAAAGCATGTTTATTAGGCATTTTAGGAGACACAACAATTATTACTCCCACTATTACACTTATTTTTTCATTATATGTTGCCCCAAAAACACATTAATATGCAAATTAGATACAGTTTATAGACACATTGTATATAAGTGGCAAACCTGTTTATGGCCATTTTACACACATTTTGCATAACGAAAAATGGTATATTAAATCATTGTTACATCTTTCATAATATAGTTGAGAATCATCGTTATATAAAGTTTGGTATAAAAACAAAAAAATATTTGTGATTAAAACAAAAATCCTACTGTTTTTGCATTTTCATGTCTTTTTATAAAAAACAAAAGCAAAACAAAAAACAGGACTGGTGTCCTCTACAGAAGACATAGCATAACATGAATAAAATATAATTTTCAAAAATGTCATTTTTCAGTTTTTTTTCTTAAGCTCTAAACAATATAATGACATTAAAAAATACTAAATTCACAAAACTTTTTTTCCTGGTGACATAGTAACATTGTGTCACATCTACAGGTGCATCTCAATAAATTAGAATGTCTTGGAAAAGTTCATTTATTTCAGTAATTCAACTCAAATTGTGAAACTCGTGTATTAAATAAATTCAATGCACACAGACTGAAGTAGTTTAAGTCTTTGGTTCTTTTAATTGTGATGATTTAGACTCACATTTAACAAAAAAAACACCAATTCACTATCTCAACAAATTAGAATACTTCATAAGACCAATTAAAAAAACATTTTTAGTGAATTGTTGGGCTTCTGGAAACTATGTTAATTTACTGTATATGTACACAATACATGGTAGGGGCTCCTTTTGCTTTAATTACTGCCTCAATTTGGCGTGGCATGGAGGTGATCAGTTTGTGGCACAGCTGAGGTGGTATGGAAGCCCAGGTTTCTTTGACAGTGGCCTTCAGATCATCTGAATTGTTGGGTCTGGTGTCTCTCATCTTCCTCTTGACAATACCCCATAGATTCTTTATGGGGTTCAGGTCAGGTGAGTTTGCTGGCCAATCAAGCACAGTAACACCATGGTCATTGAACCAGCTTTTGGTAACTTTGGCAGTGTGGGCAGGTGCCAAGTCCTGCTGGAAAATGAAATCAGCATCTCCATAAAGCTTGTCAGCAGAAGGAAACATGAAGTGCTCTAAAATTTCCTGGTAGATGGCTGCGTTGACTGTGGACTTCAGAAAACACAGTGGACCAACACCAGCAGATGACATGGCAGCCCAAATCATCACTGACTGTGGAAACTTCACACTGGACTTCAAGCAACTTGGATTCTGTGCCTCTCCACTCTTCCTCCAGACTCTGGGACCTTGATTTCCAAATGAAATGCAAAATTTACTTTCATCTGAAAAGAGGACTTTGGACCACTGAGCAACAGTCCAGTTCTTTTTCTCCACAGCCCAGGTAAGACGCTTCTGACGTTGTCTCTGGTTCAGAAGTGGCTTGGTAGCCCTTTTCCTGAAGACGTCTGAGCGTGGTGACTCTTGATGCACTGACTCCAGCTTCAGTCCACTCCTTGTGAAGCTCTCACAAGTGTTTGAATCAGCTTTGCTTGACAGTATTCTCAAGCTTGCGGTCATCCCTGTTGCTTGTGCACCTTTTCCTACCCAAATTCTTCTTTCCAGTCAACTTTGAATTTAATATGCTTTGATACAGCACTCTGTAAACAGCCACACCTTTCAGTAATGACCTTCTGTGACTTACCCTCTTTGTGGAGGGTGTCAATGTTCGTCTTCTGGATCATTGCCAAGTCAACAGTCATCCCCATTATTGTGGTTTCAAAGAACAAGAGATACCCAGAATTTATACTGTATGGATGGTCATTAATTGAAACTCAAATGTAAATATTCTAATATTTTGAGATACTGATTTTTGACTTTCATAAAGTCTAATCTGTAAGCTCTAATCCTCAAAATTAACATTTTTTTAAAAAAATGTTTTACTTTACATGTAATGAATCTAAAATATATGAAAGTTTCACTTTTTGAAATAAGTTACAAGAAAAAAAATAGTTTTTTACGACATTCTAATTTATTGAGATGCACGCACCTGTATTATTATTATATTGTTCAGAGAACAAGGCATTTGGTTTTACTTAAAATATAGGCTACTCACATTTGCAAGAGGGTTATGCATTCAATTTGGTTAATGTAAAAATATGGCCTCTGTCTTATAGAAAGTAACCACTAGAGAGCAGCGTTGCTTCAGATCTTGAAAGCTGTCACATTATGGAAGAAGCGCTCACCCCAGGGAACTGTGGGACTTATCCAAAAGCTGATCCCAGATAGCTGAAACAACAGTGCTGAGATTGAAAAATAAATCACTGTTTTATGAATAAGACACTGGAGCTCAGATAATAACTGTACATTTGAAATAAACATGAATCAAATTGGCACATTTTGATCAAACCTCAGTGTTCTCTATTTTCCTCTACAGTCATTCTTGCATGAAAGAATTACAATACATTCGTTGGGTCTATTGTCACACCTTTATAATTGGAAAAGGCAAACAGACCCCTGAGATGTTCCGAGAGATGGTGGAGTTTGACTTAGATGAAGTGAAGCGCCTCATCAGCGCAGTTCTGTCTTTAATGTTTGACGCAACGTGCCGCACTGTTAATCTGAGTCGCGAGTTTGGCGCGTATAAGTAGGCTACACCTGGACCTGTCACATCCGCTTCCGCCGCCGAAACCAATTTAAACATCTCTGTCAGTCCAGACCCTCGTCAAACCACCGCAATGAATTGATGTTTTAAGGTAGGTTTTAATGAATAAGGGGGAGTCGGATTCGGTCATATCACCTCAGATTCAATTTTTTTCTTTCTTCCACGGCGTCTGTTGGCAGATTCATTACCGGTGCTTGCCCACAACCCCCCGCACGATATCTTCCCGTGGCTCGACTGTCACCCGCACGGCTAGCGCAGTTGTTCGCCCCCCTCATCACCGAGGGTCTTTGTCCCAGAGAGATAGAACTGCCCAAAACAATTACCTCAGGAGCTTTAAAGACAAGCGGTGGAGCATTTTAATCTCTTCGCACTTTCTCTTGGAGATACGGTTAAAAGAGGCGTCTAGACGCAAATACTTGACACTAAACTCGCTCGCACACATAAATAAATAAAATATGCCAAAGTTTACTGCAAAGCAAGCAAAAAGGCCTCTTAAAGTTGGCGTCCCTCTCATTTTTGTGAATGCGGCCATGAATGAAAAATGTTTAATGTTAAGTTAACATGAAAAATTTGGTAACACTTTAAGGCAGTGATCCTCAAATCTGGCTCGCGAAGATCCACTTTCCTGCAGAGTTTAGCTCTAACCCATATCAAACACACCTGAGCATGCTAATCAATGTCTTCAGGATCATTAGAAAAACCGCAGGTAGGTGTGTTTGATAAGGGTTAGAGCTAAACTCTGCAGGAAAGTGGATCTCGGGAGCCAGATTTGAGGATCACTGCTTTAAGGTGTCCTTGTTACACGTTACATCAGTAACTTACTATTTTAGCTCCAATAATTAAACACACCTACCTGTAGCTTTCTAGTGATCTTGAAGACACTGATTAGCTTGTTCAGGTGTGTTTGATTAGGGTTGGAGCTAAACTCTGCAGGACAGTGGCCCTCCAGGACCGAAGTTGCCCATCCCTGCGTTACATGTACTTACTATTATAATAACAGTATGGATACTTACATGCAAGTAATAAGCCAAATCCTAAACCTAACCATATAGGCTAAGTACATGTAGTTAATTAATATTACTCAGTATATAAATGTATGGTTACACTGTAACAAGGACACCTTGCAGCCTATTAATTCTAGATATTTGTAAAAAATACTTTTCATTTTGAACAAATAAAAATTGATTTAAAAAAGTATTAAGATGCGTACACTCACATGGATTCAAGGTGTAAGGAAATATGCCATTAGCCTATGTTATTCTTGATGTTTATACACCACATGACATTTTATTGTGACAATTAACTTTAAACTGCACTCCATATGATTCAATGCAGGCCAAAGTCCAAAGACCACTTGTATACGTGGCTCTCATTTTTTGGATCATACTATTCATCTAGAGGACACACCCAGGGGGCACAATTACCTCCTACACATGCTAGCCAAGAAGAGAAAATTACTGTTTCTGGATTCAAGACCTCTCAACCAGGGGACCTGGTGTTGGACCACTGTCCCCTCCACAATTATGCTCCCTTCTTCCTTTGAGCGCTGCCTGTTTATGAGTGGGCCCTCCGGAGGTCATATTCTGAGATGATGCTTTGTCTGGGCTTTTGCTCAAAGGGCCTGGGGCCTGGCATGTTGTCTCTGGAGAGGGCATTGGATGACTGCTTTTATATTATCAGGGAGGAAAACAGACAGTTGATTTGAATCAAATTCTGGGGCCACAATCGGCAGTGCTGTGAACGTCTTCTGCATTGTGTGAATCCCACTTATATCTCATTTATAGAGACCTCTTCAGCAAAAGGCTGTTCTTTAATTTAGCAAAGATGCCAGCCAGCGCTCTCATTCCTTTGGCTATTCTCTGTTTCTCTCTCTCTTTTTTGCACACTCGCTGGCCAACTCTTTTAGGGTCCATAATGAGTTCTGTGATTGCTGTGCGCCCCTGTGCCCCGTGCTTCCCCTCTCTGCTCTGCGGCAGGTTAATGAGGATCGGAGAGATCAGCATGCCGCTGTTAGACATGTCACACACGCTGAGGTGTTGAACAAACCCCTGTCCATCTTTGGCACTGAGCCTGGTAGACCCTCCTCTCTTTTACCCCGCCAGTGCTGCCCGCTACTCTTTTTAGGAGAGATAATATTTACATACTGTATATAGTGCATCATATTGTACTTTCTTTGTTTCCTTTTTCCTTATCTGTTGATTTATTTGTTTGTCTTCTAATCATTTGAATTTGAAAAGTGATCTTAAATCTCTCCTCTTATTTCTATAATCTCATTTGGTTATTTACATTAGGCCTAAAAAATTTTTTTTTTTTCCAAACATTCCCAAATTTAGTAGCTTAGAAATAAATATGGATGCAGCAGCTGTAGTGGTGCTGATGGTTTATCGTCAGTTTGTAAGAGTTAATGACATTTTTTTTGTCTTAATCTATTAAAAAATAAATAAATGATACAATTCATACATACAATGACTTTAATACAACTTTTTAGTTTTTTATTTTTGAATTAAAATTCATTTTGATGTTTTTGAAGGGAAATAAAATGAAAAACTGTACTCATAATGAAGAGAAAGCCTAATTTAAAGAATGAAACACTTTTTTACTATGGTTAGTTCTTTTCAAATTTTATTTTATTTATTTATTTATTGGTATTTTCGCCTTTTATTTTGATAGGACAGTATAGCAGTGACAGGAAGTGACGTAGGAGAGAGAGAGGGGGCGGGATCGGGAAAGGTCCACGAGCCGGGACTCGACTCGATCGGCACCGACTACTATGATTATTTCTTAGGGAAAAAAATGATTTTAACAAAACTTATTTTTTGCTTATTAATATTTGAAAAACTTTGTCTGCCTAAAAAAACAACAAAACAGGAAATGGTATCATTTGAAGGACTCCTGACGGCCCTCATGAATGTTTGTCAAGGTCAGTAAGTCTCTTAAAATATTAAATAATATGACCATTTTGAGGCAAGGTGCGACTCCACCAGAATGTAATATTTCTGTATTAATAATTCAAGATATTAAGTAAAAATACTTAAATCAAAATTATTAAGATGTGTACACTCGCAAGGTGTGAGCAAACGTAATTACTTTTTTCTTAATGGTTGCACCACATGACATTTTTAGAGTCATTGAATGTAAACTTTTTAACTTTTTTCAAAATCAAATGAAACCAACATGAATTCAAATAGTACATTTTAAAGTTTTTCCTTTCATTATCACAGACACTCTTATTTGTCACCATACACATTTGGGCTAGAAAACTTCCTTTCTTCTCACTAATGATCAGAATGAGTTTGCACCCATTCTCTCTTTTCTTCTGTCCTCCCCCTTTCGCATCCCAGCCTCTCCACACTCTTCCTGAGAAAAATGATCGACACAGTGTACTGGAAGTGTGAGCGAGAGAAAGATTAAATCCAAGTTTCTTTCATCCATGAGTGCTTTCATGTATTTTTTTTCAAGCAGAGAATTATCAGCGCTGGTACTCGTGCATCAGGGACTGATGGGAGGAGGAGGTGTGAAGAATGAGGAAGTAAGGTGCCTGATGAAGAGGGATTTTACTGAGCATCCACCTCTTTTGTCTGGAATTGTTTTGGTCACGAGATTAATAAAGAAAGTGAGGCGACAGTCTAATCAAATATGTCATTGATCATTGAATCGGAGACTGACATGAAGAATCCCGAACTCGCAGTAGAAAAGACCAGTTCAGCTTCAAGATTTAAGGATCTTAGAAGGAGGGATTTACGTCTGACCTCAATACACACAAGGCTTTAATGAAACAACCGAATACAGAGGCAGCATGGAAATGCTATTAAACCACCTCTGAAGGAAAAAAAAATAGAAAAACAACCTTTTCTATAGAAAGGAATTTTTCTGATATTCCTGGCCTGTCTTCTAATCTCCTGTGTTTGGAGAATTTTTTTTCATTAAATTTGTGTCAGGACTAATTTTGAGGCGGATGAATACAGATGTCAGGGTGCCATCGGATCCCATGGCAGGGCTCTTAATGAGATAACAGGCTTTAGTCAAAGAATTAACACTATTGAAAAAATGAGATTAGCTGAATGGATGCAGATCCGGCTGGAACGGGGGGCTTGGCTTGTGCCGTATCAGACTGAGAGACCTTCGCTGCCAAATCACAAATCTATTTCCAACGTCGGTATTAATTATCAAACTAAAGCTGCTGTTGCGTGTTGATTCATCAGGGTACGCTTCTGTATTATCTCCCATTAAGCGGAAAAAAGGAGAGATTATGTGGGCCTTCAGGGGCATTTTATAAATTCTGAGACTGTTAAACCATGTCATGGACTTTGGAGGATAACACCACCACGGTCCTGTGTGCAAGCTTCCTTCGCGTGTACTAAAATGCACCTTTAAGCCTTAAATTTGATTATTTATTTTAGTTTTCAATTAACTTTGAGCATCTTGGCCCAGTGTGGAGGAGTCGACTTGCAGAGGAGATGTGCTTTGTGTGCATATAGACAGCATATACAAGAGTGCTCGATGGCGTCTGGCCTCTCGTGCGAGCTGTTCGCTATATTATACTCTGCATTCTAGGACTGAATAGCCATACAATAGCTTTCTATTCGTGCTTGCCTGGCATCCGACATAATGATTAACATAAACGCACATCTTCTATTGTGGAAGCGACAGGTGCTGGCAATGCAGTTTGCATGTAAGACGGTATGCCAACTTACCTAGATCTAGATGCAACACCCATGTGATTGGGGGAAGGAGTTGAGTTGATTCACTGCTGCATTGATTGGCAGCCTTGTCTGTGGCGGTGCCTTGCTGATTATCCCAAGCACACAGGGAGCCTATCACAATCACACAGGTAATAATCTCCCAGTTGCACGCTGCTATTTCACACATGGATGCGGCCTGTGATGAGAAAAGTATGTCACAGTATCGATAAATAATTATGAGCGATGAGACTCTCTTCCTGTATTGGAAGTTGGCTGAAATGACTTCATAAAGCCGGGGGATTGTGGGAGAGGTGATGTCGTGACAGCATCTTTCTGCCGGCTCACAATCGCACCATGATTATGCAGTGTGAGCACATCTCGCCGTCCAGCGCGCATGTGAGCATCTCGGCTTTCGACTGATGCTCTGGTGTTTTATGCATTTCCCATCTGATGAGTCTTTATACGCTGATCAGAATGGTATTCTTCGCCCTATTGACAATGACAACTCTGACGCCTTTGCTGATGTATTCTGGCGGACTCACTGTTTAAAAATGGAAACAAGGAAGGTGACACCTGATGGAAAGCAATGGGTACATGGAAGAAGGAGATTGAAAGAATGACAGGCAAATGCAACAGTCATAAAAAAACGAAAAGGTGACAGGATAAAAACAGAGAAATGTACAGAAGGAAAGAGAAGGTATGAATGGAAACAGGTGAAGAAATGGGAGAGTAAACAGTCGTAAGAGCAAAAAAGGGAGATTTAAAAAGAGAGCAGGGAAATGAAAGAGAGAGAGTGTTGCAAAAAATGGGGTGAGGGTGCAGCGGTAGATGGGAGGGGGACAAAATGAGACCAAATTTTCTTTGGCAATCTCGTCTCTCCTGCTGCAGGTGTGGGGCTATTTCACTAAAGCAGGCCAGACGCGAATGTCATTAGTTCCTAAGCCCCAGGTGAATTTGCCACTGTTCCACATGATTAACCCAGATAATTGTGTGTTGATAGCGAGCATGGTCGATGGAATACAATTTTCAGGCCAAGATTCCTAAACAAACAGCTCAGCAGAGGGCTGGGAGGTGAGGGTGTGTTGTGCATGTGTGTGAATGGTTTAGGTGGCGTGGTGAGCAGTGACTGGCTTCGGTGTAACCTGCAACACCTTTCAAAACAAAAATAGTTTGGTGTTGTAAAACGTTGGGTAGATTTAGTCTTAAAGGTGAACACACTAGAAAAACATAGCAGACAAATATAAATTATGTCTAGCGTCATGTACTACAGTGTGGAAGAAGAATGTATCGATGCTTTGTAGTGCACTTGTGGTAAGCGGTAATCCAGAATTTTAGTTCAACTGCTGGAAATATAGACAAGCTGTGTGATCGAAACTAGAAATGATCCAAAATATGGTAAAACGATGTTGCCAAGTCCATAATTATTTAATTTGTTATTACTTTGAAGTCATCGTATTTACATATTGATACAGATCATTATAATGTAACTAAAGAGTTCAGAGAACATAGTGAATTTGTTGCAGAACGGTCACTTTTAATAGTTCTCAAATTAGGCTTTTCTCTTTTTGACTCTGATTGCCTCGATTCAGATTTGCAGTCTCTGTTGATTGCTGACTTTTCACAATGTTCCTAAACCCTAGGTTAACGTTCTTATTTTGCCATGTCAGTGACACTTAATGCATTTCGGACTATTAAGATAAGAATGAAAGTCTTTTCCATGAAACTCCATTTTACATGTTTTCTGTTACCATTTAACACCCCCCACCCCCCCTCAAATACCGACACTTATAACTTATAAAACCCAATTTCAGTGACTGTCCAAAGCATGTGAACATAAAGCATGCAATTGGATGTCTATTGCTAAGCATCTCGCCATAACACTACACTGTTTCACACTGTACATGTTTGGCACCGCAGTGCAGGGTCATAACTGCAGGTAAAAAGCGATGCTAACACTGCTTCTAAATTAGAAGTGTGAAATGTTCCTCTACCGAGGTTCAGTGCGGCATGAAAAGCCCTAATAAGTCCAGTTCAGACAGACACAAATGTTTGGCATGAAAATTTGGTCCAGTTTTAGCATGTGATTTGTCTGTGTGGAGAACCCCCCCCCAAAAAAACGTTGATGTGATGCAAATGTAAATGCATATTTACTCTCTGACAGTAGGTGGCACTTATGGCAAAGCAGAAATAATCTGGGTAGCAGTGACTTTCCATTTCTGGAAACAGCAGCAGCTCTGGGCATGTGACCAAAAGCGCAAATCTCATTAGCTGCGTTTCCATTACAGATTTGTGCAAAACTTTTGCGATATTTTATAAATGTCGATAAAAAAAAACTATTGCGAAATGACAACGTTTTCATTAACTGACATTATGAGACTAAAACGCGATAAGTCATGGCGACGGATGTTGGTAGGTTTACGTATATCGTAGCCACTGCATTAGCCATTATTTGTAAACGAAGGAGACATAGATGTGTATTTATTTGCGAAGCAGTGCGGAGCGCTGCTTCTAGGACACTTCTGAAACATGCTGTGGCAGGGCTGGTATAAACTCAAGCACTGACTAGAGCCGCGATCAGCTCCGGTGGTCGTGTTGGAGCCGAAATGCACCGCAGATGTGTGCAGTGCAAATAAGGGGTTATCCAAGCATTAATAGCAAGGAAATAGGGCTGTCAAAAAGGCTGAATTATATTTGAATTTAAAAGGCATTATTTCAGTTAGGGGAAAAAGATTTTGGCTTCTCTCCTGAGGCCACAAGAGGGTGCATCGAGCAAAATATTACTAATGCACGTTTATTCAAAGCAATAAAATAACACGACTATCTTTGAAAAAGTGCATAATGTTTAAAATAATGTTTATAAACCAAATATAATTAAGTTGCTTAGACAATTAGAAACAAAACAGCCTTCACGTGTGCATAGTTTAATACAAAGGGCTGAAAACCAATCACAAAGAGTACTTTTTTCATTTATTAACATGAGATGCAGTGGGATGGGGAAAAAAAACGCCATAAAGTCTTGAGACATGTTTTTTAAAAGTTCAACTTGCATACATTTTATATGGCTTTCTAAACATGCTCTCTTGTGCGAGACGCGAGTGCAATGGTGATAGATGTCCCTATAGAAAATGCGATACATATGCGTTCTGTGTGAATGGCTTGGTTTCAGTTTTGCCGTTAACAAGATCTTCTCTGCATTGATGTTTTTTTTTTTGTTGTTGTTGTGCAATATTTTGAGTGGGTTAACAAAAGCGTTAACATGCAACAACACTTACATCGTCATCGCATCTCGGGTGCCACTGATAAGGCTTCCTGACACATTCGAATGCAACGTTTTTGCATTCGAATGTGGATTTTTATTTTAAATTCGACAAATATTCGAAATGCTAATTTTTATTTGACAGCCCTACAAGGAAAGCCTCTTATATTTGGAGAGTGGCTACGTATGAGTTTATAGAATTTTTTGAGGTTATAGTACATTAAAGAATGATCATGTGAATTTTACATATGCCAGGTGACTTGTAAATGCAAAAAAAAAAAAAAGAAAATCCCTGTATCCATTGCAGTTTTGCAAAATATTCACTGTATTATAAACTAAACTATATAAACAAATCACAGTATACTTCTCAAGGTTATTAATTAAAACAACAAAGGAGTTTTTGAATTTAAAGGTCAACTGTGCACTATTATAGTCTGCCTTCACACTTCTAATGATCCTGGTGTGGTTTAATGCTGTGTGAAGTAATCATTTAGAGACCAGTACATGCAGTTACGATGGAAACAAAACAAGGAAGAAAAACAAAAAGGAAGTGCTCTAAACATGTGACCACCAGAATATCATTTCTGCAGTGATTTGCAAATGAGAGCCCGTTCTTTGTTCTAATTCTTTTAGGCAAGCAAATGTTGGTGTCATTCTCTCATTTTTCATGAAGAAGCTGCTATTCGAAAAAAAAAAAGAAAAGAAAAAAAAGGTGTCTAGTTCAAACAACTAATTATTTTAGAAGCACTGCAGTGTCTTTGGAAATAGCCACGAATGTTCTCAAAGATTAATGCTGTTTTTCTTCATCCATATCCGTTAAACGTCATTACCCCTGATAGACAACATGGTCTCAAACTTAACAGACAAACTTTTTTCACACATTATTAGTGAAATGGCATTTATATGAGCGTGAATATGTAAACAAGGAGTCATTAATAATGTTTTCAGAAAATACATATTCATGGTACAAATCAAAGAAAAATGGTTCCTGCATCATTTCACTCAATCTTCACACAAATAGCAAAACCCAACCCTCAGCATCAAATATTTGCATATAATTTAAATATGACCATTTGTTGCGCCTTAAGACTTGTGTGAAGACCTCCATCTCCATTTTAGCAGTATGCTCCAGCAGCAGTGGCTTGTATCAGATCAAATTCAGTTTATCACTGTTTGAAAGAACTACGCTTTTGCTCTGTGGAATGTCATGACCTGCAAGTAGCAGAGGTTTTATAAAGTGTGAAGTCACATTCACATCAAACATTCCCTTTAACAGCACAGGATTGGCGATGACAAGTGAAAAAGATGCTAGATGTGGCAACGCACAATTAAATGCATTCAATGGATACAGTTGACTTCTTTGGCTTGGGGAGAAGGTACAAAATTAGCTCCGAGCCCAGTGAATTTCATCTCTGTCCCTGCATAAAGTGGGGTCCAAAAGTCTAATTGAGGGGGGAAAAAAGAATGTTGAAAATAAATATTAAACTTATAAAAATAAAAGCCATAAAATGAAAATAAAACAAAAACATTTATATACATTGTTATATTTGAATATTAATAGTAGTGTATTAATGATTTTGCACTACACTCTTAAAAATAAAGATTTAGTTGAAAATAGTTCTTTAGATATTTAAAAAAAAACTTTTGGAACCGTTATTTTCAAGAGTGTAAGTATTTGAATTTTTCAGTTAAACACTTCATTAAAAGTGATATTCTTTCTGATAATATATTTGTATAATTTGTAAGTAAGCATGTTGTGTTCAATAAGGAAAAATGTGAAATAAAATAATTTTACAATAAGGAATGTTTCCCAGTGGTCTCAGTAGAGTAGTTTAAGGACCTTTTTTTCCTGTGAAACAAAAGTTAAAAGTGTTCATTATCAGTTTTAGTGACATAGTTTTAGTGACTGACATAAATTATAAACAAAGTATGAAAAATCGAGTTTTCAATTAGATTTTTAACTTTTCATACAGACCCCCAGTTGACAAAGCAATTTGCTTTAAACATTTACAGTCGGTACAGACAGTTTTTGCTTAGTACACTCATTTTCCAAGAAGAGTTAAAAAGTAATTTACTTTTTGAATCAGAACTTTTAGAGTTAGCAAGATCTTTCGGAAGACCATTGCGAAAAATTATCGAAACTCTTTGACCGTCATTTTTGATGAGGAACCGGCGTAATGCTTTGCTGCCGTAATGGTCTATATCAGATTCAATGAACTATGCTGCGTCAATCACTGCACCTGCTGCACAGATGGTACTAAAAGTGCTACCGCCAGACCCGGAGATCGGCTGAATGGATTCAAAAACGGTAAATCTCAACTTTTTAACTCTAGGGGAGGTGTAAAATGAGCCTATTTCCAAAAAAAGTGGAGTGTTCCTTTAAACTTAAAAAGAAGATAATCTATAATTATGAATTGCAAAATTATAATAGCCTATTTGAAACATTTTGTTAGCTAATGCTAACTGGCTAGCTAACTAGCTACCTGATGCTAACTTGAGGTCATTTTTAAATATAAAATCCAAATATTTTTATTCAACCAACTAGTTAGAATATATTTGATGGAAAAACAAAGAATTTGAATAACTACAGTAATTACCCATTGCCCCCTGGGGGCGTTTTACCCCACCTGGCTGGGGGCATTTTTCCCCACTGACTATGTTTGAGAAAAAAATTGTCATTCTGAAAATATAATTATATTTTTATGAAATAACACGTACTCCCTATCTACAGGCCCTACTGTTCTCACATCATTTATAACTGTGATGTTCTACAAAACAACAAGCTTTAAAACACTTTTTTTCTGACTGCTGAAAATTTGATCATTTACATCACCAGTGTAAGCTCCATGGTGAAAACTTCTACATCACTCTCGTCAACATAGTCCATAGTTACTATAAAAATGTATCTTGACTTTATCTTGCGGTTATTTTGGGAAATACAGTAGGGGGGCATTTTATCCCATGGGGGCGTTTTCCCCCACTCTACCCTATGCATATTGTAGTTTTTAATTTGAAAATAATAATCCTGTTAGTAGGCATGCTTTTAAGGTAAAACATAGCATATATCAAAAGATAAAGGCCAGAAAGGTGTTTCTGAATGAATTCAGCCATTGTCTGTTAGACCATCCCACAATCCATCAGCCACAAACACAGCATACAATCATGAAGATTCATTGGGATTGTTCTAATATGGGACATTTCTCTGTGCTGAACAGGCAGGCTCTTTAGACCAACCAGTACTAACGACTGGCTCATTGATTTGTCGAGGACATGCAGAGATAAGAGGACAAACAGACAGTGAAAAGACAGGAGGTGCTGGAATACAGATGAGCATGCTGATATTGATCCCTCTTTGGGGTTCTCCTCCTTGAGGGTGCAACTCACAAATTTTACACTCCAATACGAGCACATCGTTACTGTATATGTGAAAGCTAGGCTCCTTTAAAATAAGCCTAAGAATCTAGGATTTAGAGACACAATAATTCAACACATAATAATTGCAATAAGTGCTAAAAATCAAGCCGAGCGAGTATAAGTCTCTGATCTTGCGAATAACTGATTGTACTGTGACTGAGGTGCTCTTTTCTGCTCTTTTCCTATAAGGACTGCAGCGACAGATGAAAGCTCATTACGCAGCGTGGTGAGGAGAGGCGTGCAGAGGAAGTGGTTGGGGGAAGTGGGGCGCAGGGGTGGCTAATTGGGGTGTGTGATTACACCGGCTGCTGTTAGCAGGAATTAGGCAACAACAGACCCGGCAGTACGGCTCATCATCGCAGAGAGAAGAGAGTAAGGCGATATCGCTGATATTTCCCTAATTATACCAAACACCTTCCCTCTTGCAATATCACATAGCATAACACCAACATGTGCTCATTGTCTACAGGCGCATGCAAAAAGTAAAAGTCAGGCATTTGGAATCACAACTTTTGAACTATTCGGCAAAGTGGTCACATTTACTGTTGCGTGGAAATATGCTGTTGGTAAAATCCAGTCATTTCAATACGATTTCAAATATTTTGACTTCTGAAGAATTTCTCTATGCTAATTTTACATTTTGGGTTCAAGTTTGGTGAGCTTTGACACAAATTCGCAGCGTCGACTAATATCATGTTTTGTTTCAGCAGTCACTCGAGATTGTATGGGTCGAGATTCGTAACAAAACTGAAGATCCACTACACTTCATTATTATAAAATGATCCATAAAAAGAAGGCTGTTTGGAAAGCAGTTATTTAGGGTTTGTTTGTTTGTTAGTCAGCTGAATAGCTTTAGGTTTTTATTTAGACGTCATTATTTAATTTGTATCACATTCAGTCCCACTTTCTTTTGCCTGTGAAATTATTGATAAATGATTATTCGGACTACTTTTGTCAATTTTCATATCAAAGTAAAAGCAGAAAGCATTTTGATTGATTTGGGTCAAAATGGCTGACGAGAAATAATAACAAATCTTATAACCACACTAAATATAAGCAATGCTATTTGCTCCTCTCACTAAATTTCTTGCTCTTTATTAATAAAAGTATCCATCTCTATAGTAAATAGCAGCTGAGAGTTTCAATATATGACGTTGCCCGGCAATGAATGAATAAATAACTAAATAATATGAGATCACATAATTTTTTCCCCCTGACAAGCAGCAGAACGTTGAACTCTGACTATTTCAAGTTTCATATTGTGTGTATATTGTACTCTAGTGTTTTATTATAAAAATGAATCATTATATTATAGTTTACCTGCGGGAATAGTTTACTGATGGCGACTGATATAATGATCAATATGTAATATATTGATATTAAATTGGCTGCAATATCATATAGATACAATCTTCAACAACACCTAAAATTCTGGTGTGAGGGAAAAAAAATCAATCCCATCAGACAGAATTAACTTAAATTTATTTTACCTGTAATTAAATCTGCAAAATACGGTGTGCTGCAGATGTGCATGTTTAGATGTGTGATTCCCCAGGCGTTTCATCACTGAATTGCTTGTTTCTTTTAGCTTGTTGGTGGAAAAATACTGCTTAGGTTTGTTTAAAGTTCATAAAAAGACATCAACTTTTAACTATGTTTTTCTTTCCAAAAATACCTAAACCTACTGGAAATTTTTCTTCATTTTCCCAAATAAATGGGTCACTTTAATAACCCGAATTTGGTGGCGTAGGCAATGCTGCATTCACGTGCTATAGGAATTATGGTAAATACGAGCTTCCTAGTCGGAAATTGGACATGAACGGCCTTAGAGAAGCCTTATATGGCCAATTTCTGACTAGGAAACTCGTATTTACCATAATTCCAATAGCACGTGAATGCAGCATAAAGCCATATGGTTCTGTGGCTTCTGTTTACAACTTCAGCTGAAGTAGCTATTATAGCTCTTTTGTCAATGACAGAATTTTCACTTTTGGGTTTCTATCCATTCTCTCCTCATTTGTTTTGGGTCTCCATTTTTTTTTCTTCTCATGAACCTTACTTGACCAACCAACAAAAAAAGTGCAGGGAAGCCAATGTCATGTCACATTTAAGTTTCCCAGAGGTGCACTGCTAAGGTTGTGCACCTGTGACAGGAGTTTCCATCTTTTTCTGAATGTCCTGACGAATTATTGATTTGCACTTCATTCCAGATCATTCTCTCCCACTGCAAAGCCTCTCTGTTTGACTTCCCTGCACAAAAGACAAAGAAACAGAAAGGACAGGGTGAATTAGAGAGAACTGGCATCAAGAACAATGCCAGAACTCTGCTTTGATTTTGCGTCACTGGTAATATACGCTAATACTACTAGTCACAGAACCAAAGAATGCATATCCTGTGTTCATCTCTGTCTGACTGTATCTGCTCTTTCAGATGGTAGCTGTCCATTACTTTAAAGAAACCTAAAAGGAGACATCAGCAAATCTTTTGTCTTTCAATGTGAGATCTGAAGGATCTTTAAATTACACCTTGTTCAAAGCCTGAACCTTGGCCTAAAGTGTCCAAAGATAACCATCAACTGTCCATTTTAAGTGTTTACATTAAGTGTACCATAAAGTTTAGATGAAAATGCCATGTTTAAACTGCTCTGCTAATGATCTCTGATTCTAAACCAGTTCTGGAGACTTGAAACTGTCTACCATTAGTTTTTAAAATAGCAACTTTACTATTTTTAAATGAATTGTTAATGGATAGCTGGTGTTTTTTTTTAACACAAATGTATACTATTTAACTTGATTTTCTTTTTAGTTAATTAAAATGTACATTTTATTCAGTCATACAGTCACTTCAGTATTTTATGTAGATTAAAATATATTAAACTTAAAAACAACAATGTAAATATATGTTTTAAAGAAACATCAGTACTATGCCCTGACGGAAGGATGAGGTTGGAGTATACTTTCAATACAATTTATTATTTATATATGCTATAATAGTTTAATATTTATCAACTCTACCAATACTTTTTAAAATACATATATAATGTTTCACATGCTGAGTTCTACAAGGCCTGCAGATTCTCGTAAGCTTTGTAAATCTATAAATCTTTGTAAGAGAGTTGAAGAACATGTTGAAAAAAATAATCCAAGACATTGATACATAAACTTATTTTCTTCCGTTTTGTAGCCTGTTTCTTCTCAGTACTGGGCTGTTAATTCGTCGTCAAATGCATTAACAGATGTAAACAAAACCGCGCATTGTATTAGTGTCTTCTACCGCGGGTCACTAACACGAGAAGGTCTCCATGCGTGGATGAAGAATGTAGAATTCGAGCTTGCGCATATTATAAAACCATAACAAAACACCCTTATAAGCCGGTGTGGTCTCTTCAGTGTGGTCCAGACAGAGCTTCACTATCAAAGCTACAGGTGCTGCACAAGTGGAGGACATCAAAAGCGCTGCACCTCCTAATGAAACAATGTTGTTACAATACATGTCTTTGAACCTCATCTAGTACCTAGCGACAAAGGCTCAATGAATAAACACCAAACCATGCAGAACTACCCCCGCCGCCTTCACCCACCGGCGCTTTGTTTCTCAAAATCGTTTGCAGTTAATGTTTTTGCCTACTAATAAAATAAATGAAACGGCCGCAACAGAGCAGAAGATCAACAAACGTCAGATATCCCTCGAGATTCACAATTCTTCACCGAGGAACGTTGATTAAGTGTTTTTTTCTCCCAAAGAGGGATAACATTAAACACTTGCTCTTTACTGATGCGCAGATGATAGTTTATAGCCTATCCGATTACTAGGCCTAGGCTAGTCAACATTTGAAGTGGATAAAAAAAAAGTGAATCAAAGTTGTCCTAAGACAAGAACGCATTTTGGTTTTAGGACAACTTTGATGAAAGGTTTTGATCCACTTCAAATGTTGACTAGTTTAGTTTTTCGTTTGGGTGTGAATAATGCAAAGGAACTGCAGTTACACCCTTGTCCACTAGATGTCGCTAAAGTATTTGATAACACTGAACTGAGCGGGTTGCTGTGTTCACCTTCTGGAAATCTGCAGGCAAACACTGAATTATCTGATCTCTGCAGAACTTCTGTTCCGGCAGAACCTACCTATTAAACACTAAAGAATGCATTTTAAGCTTATAGGAATATTTAAACAACTAAACTTACCAGTAATACATTTAGGAGTTATTGTGCAATTTAACGCCTTCAGCCCAGGGAACAGCTAGTCGTTAAGAAATTGGGGATCAGGAGAAAATTGGGCACGACAAGGTCAAGACGGCGCCCCCTGGTGAACCGAAAACACAGAAATCCTCTCTCAGCATGCTTCGTGAGGCTATTCACCTGCAACAGACGGACATATATCAAACCAGAAAATATAGACATTTATTAAACGACCATATGTTAATTAAGCTGCTATTTATTTTTTAGTTACACATTGTATTCTCATATGCCGCAAAAGCTTGTATGAGTAATAAATAAGCCACACAATTGCAATGTGTTCTAAAGTGTATTATTTTCTTCTTATTAGCTAATTGAGAACCAAAAGACCACTGTCATTTGCCTGTAATCTCACAATGAAAGAGTTGGTCTTTAACTGATTCAATGTAAATCTTTGGCTAAAGGACATTACTTGCAGTCAAATATATTAACGTATTTAAACAATATGAATAATGTTAATATTTTTCTCAGTAGAGATTTGACTTTTAACAGGCAGTTGGAAAATGTGTAATTAATTGTAGGCTATTTTATAGGGACATATTCATCATTAAGTTTTTTTTATTATTTTTTTTTTATCATGAGCTATAATGCTAGAAAGACATTAAATATGCCAGCCTAATTTTAGGCAGCAGATAATAATGCACACAGTGTGAGATTATGCATTGTAAAATTCCAAAATCATCATCACTGAAAAGAACAGCAATAGATTTAATAATACAGAAATAAGTATCAACATCTGAGCATAAATAATTGCAGAAATTAACAATAAGTGTCACAGAAGCAAAATACATTGATATCACTTGCCTTAGAGACAATGAATTTATTTGAATAATATTATGTGCAAATGATATTGCCTGTTTCTCTTCCACTGACATTTTGTTTTTCAAAAATCTTAGTAAAAAATGCAAAATGATAATGAATATCCAACAGATAAGATGCCTAAATATCACAATTTACATTATGGGTTATCACAGCATATGGCAGGTTTGTGTGATATTACCCTAGAGGAGGGTGGATTTTGATGAACTCGATTCAGTTACACTAAAAGTGATTTTAATAGAATTATTTTCATCCCGCATTTGGATATAATACTTTCTTAATCTACATTACAAAAGAAGAAATTCAAAATTCAGGGAAAAAATGCAAATTTACATGAATAAATAATGTAGCCTATATATAAATAAAATTATTTATTTTCTTTCTTTCTTTCTTTCTTTCTTTCTTCTAGAAGGGGGCAGTGTAATTGTGGAGTAACTTTAAGTTTGTATTTGTTCCCTTAACATTTTTTGTTACACATCAGGTTGTTTAGACAATGCATAAAGACATTCTGCTGTGCATCTCTATAACAGAAGTTGTTTCAGGGTTGCAGGTAGGAAGGAAAAAAAATGACACGAATGAGCACAGAAAACACTAGATGAAACCCCTGTTATTTATAACATTATGTAACCTGGTTGACAGTTAGCAAAAATCACAATTTAAACTCCACAAACACATAATTGTTTTATTATTATGAATAATGACTTATAAAATCCAATGCAAAAGTTGAAGACTCAAGTAACACATTCTGAATTTATCTCCAAACGTCGACGGCAGGCTGGATCTACAGAACGCAGAAGAACATCAAGGCAGATAATTGAACTCTGTATTAAACTGCGCACCATTGTTTTAAAAGGCCTGTCTGAATGTTCTTTTACCTGCTGCCAAATGACTTACATTTGCATGTCATTGCCGCCCCTACTTTCATCTAAAATAACACTCATTGCGTAATAACAAGATGAACTGTGTCAGAAATACCTACTGATGCTCCAGTGCGGAGGTACATCTGCCTGCCTCTCTTCTCCCGCCGCACGCTGTTTAGAGCTGCACAAAGGGTGATGGGCAGTCGTTAGGTGGACACTCGGGCTTTTGATTTTTAATTGTAATTGTAATCCTCTCCACTTGAGGGCTGAAAATGTGCCGTTTGAAATCTGGACGGAAGATGGAGGGGGAGAGGCGATGTTCAGAGAGGCCCTCTTCATGCTGGCGATACATTAAAAGGTTTAATCCAACTGAAATGTAAATCACAGTTCTTGAAAACAAATTAAGGGGAAAGATAACAGAGCCGCACACCATCAATACACCATCAGCCCGGTCTCCGGCGTGGCCTACTCTGTGCCTGAAATTACGCCAGGCTTGTTACCATGGGTAATGGTACACTGTCAGGTGGGCTGATTGCAAGGTTATGGTAAACAGAGCAGTCAGACGGCGCTGGATGAATTGAGGAGAAGAACAGACAGGCCATCACAATCACCCGGCGGTTCAGACAGACCGCACTCACTCGCGGTTACGGTGATCCCTCATAATTGTGTATTCAACTTCAGTGATTTTGCGGGGCCCCCGCACATTGTGCTTCTCTGTCTGACATTACGAGCAGTGTAATTGTAGAGTAACACAACAGTGCTGTCTGCCTTGACCCTCCGTTGGGCCGAATGTTGTGCGACAGATGCGACCCTCTGAGCATTGCGTTTTTATGGCTATTATTGTTGCCCAAGAAATACCTTCATCTCTCAAATGTATCTACTTTTGTCTCGAACCTTCCAAAACAATGCAGGACCTCAGGGTTTAAGGTTAGGAGTTAAAGCAAAGGCAGATTCGAACCTTACCATTATATCATGTATCCGTGGCGTAAAGGAGTTCAGGGTGTTGTCAGTAAGAGAGGGACAGGTCAGCCCGTTTCTTTTTCCTGCGCTTCTCTTTTATCCCCTGTGGCACCATTATCCTCCTCAATCAGTCCCTTGTTTGGGCCTCTTTGACTCAATTAAGGAGAGTTGAAGTTACAAATTTGTTACAAATTAAGCTTGTTGAGATCCTGAAAAGTTGAGCGGGGCCACAGGAAGGGTTGAAGTAGTTTGGATGAGTGTAGCCGTGCTTGCCCCTCATCGCTGGCCAGGGGCCCCGATGCTAGCGATACCCTGAGGTCTGGAGAAGAGGCTATCCTTCTGGAGCTCCCTCTCCATTAGGGAACAATCACCGGCATTGTTAGCCGTGGAAGTGATGAGATTGCAAATGGAATCCTGCTGGAGGAAACAAAGATGGTGGGATCGTTTTAGTGCAACCGGAGATCTAGGCAGGTGCCCCTCTCTGAGTCTTTAATTGATCTCATTTGTTACTTATACCTCCCGATCAGACCGTTATCACCGCGGCCCCGTCACGGATGGTCCCGCCGTGTCACTGTGACGACAAGGTGATGGGTTGCTTGGGGGGTGCACGACCAGGGCGAGTAACCCAGGCGAGCTGCCCCTCTACTCTTACCGGCTTCATTTCAGGAGCGCTTACCGTTGCCCTGAAACAGGACGCTCCCAAATATCCCAATTACACCGGCACTTCATGTCCTTTTGTAACAGGATTTCTCTTACTTTCCTCTTTGTTCCACAAAGGGGCTGATTGTACTTCAAGCAGCAGCCCAAACAGGCATGTCTGTTTTACAGGAAGTCGGCAGATCGCATGTGTGTATAATTGCCCAAAGCTTTCAATGGCCTCCAGTAGAGTCCTGTAAAAGGCTCGGAGTTATGTAAACTGTCATTTTTACAGCTGCCACCTTACACCCCTTTCTTGGCTCCCATTTAAACTCATATAAACAACACTGCTACGATGGTAGCATATGCAGAAAGCTCATTATCTCTGTGAGATTCAAACAGGCTGCCAACTTAGCGAGTTCACCTGACTGTATTTTATTTGTTGTTTTACTTGGAAGTTAATGCGTTTGAGAAGCTACTAAAGCAAATCATTCTGCTTAGGCCTTTCACATATAAAGTGGCTACACAGTTAACTGTTAACATAAAAATAGTATCTGGTTGATGACGATGAACTTTTCTTCACTTAAAGATCACTAGTGTTTCTGTGAAGTCAATGTGAGTGCGGCGACCGAGCAAAATAGACTATGTCAGTCTTAGTTCAGTGAACAAATGAGCACGTGAGCTTAATGGTCCCTTAGGTGCAGCAGATAGTCGGTCAGTTCTGTTGTCTGATTTAGTTCCGTCTCTGTCTTTTTTTTAACCATGTCACTGTCTTCAAAGTTGGCGTGAGGCTGAAGACCTCGCCTGGAGCCCAGCGTGCAGTTGAGTTGGCTGTCAGAGAAAGTGATGGTGGCTTTACAAACCCAATTAACAAAATTCTATCTGATTTCAAAAATGAATCACATTTTTACTTCACCCCCATCCGTCATCTGCCAATTTCCCTGGAAGTTAAAGTGCCACCAATTACTGCCCAGCGGCACTAGCTCTGGCACAAGCGCAGCATGTTTCAGGCGTCGGGTGGCATCTTGTGTGGCTTGGTCTTTGTCAGTGGGAATGAGAATAAAATTAGACTAATAGGAGGCTTGTTTCCAGCCACTGATTAAAAGGCCTAGGAGTTCCTCGGGCATTGCCTAGATCCAGGTCTACACGTCCTCGGAGAGAGCGAGAGCGAGCGAAGGCGAGAGGTGGCTCCTGTAATGTCATTTCGGACATCAGCACGTCTGTCTCCTCAGGGTCATTCTTCCTCAGACTTACTTTTTTTGTCCACGGAACACGGGCGAGGAAACACACTCTTCCTTTGGGGTGCTAATTAAGGGGAGCATCCAAAATTAATCAGCAAATTCACTAGGGCGAAGGGCGATCTGTTTGAAGGCTTGGAAACAAAGTGCGCTCGAACCAGGCACAAAGAAGCCCTCGGCTATGGACTCAGAGAAAAACAAGTGCACAGACGGCGATCTGACACAAAAATTCATATAAGTATAAAATTTTACACTCATTTTTCTTGTCAGCTTGTCACATTGAATTATAAAGGTTGATTCGCTTATCTGGCTAAGCGAGATCATATGAGCCCGGTCATCTGAATATCATTGCATGGTCAACCTCTTCCGAGAGAGCGAAGAGCGCATCAAAAGACACTTCAGAGATGCTTGAGCATTGCAGAAGGCGCTGTTGAACAGACGCTGTGAAATTACCCCCCCCCAAAAAACAACCGAAAAAATCTGTAAAATCTGGGGATGTTTCACAGCCTGACTTGGCCTTGTGTTAACGTCACACGCTCGCCCAAACCCTGCCATTCTGTTCGGCGCCTTACCACCCCCTCAGAAGAACATGACACGTTCTCCCTCCAAAGAAAACCATGCTTTTTTTTATCTGCTGCAGATGAAATGTCTTATATTACTGCTTCTTTTCTTTTTTTTGTCTTTCTTATTCTCTTTTCTTTTAAAGCAGTCTCTAGTTAATGGAGGTCCTGGAGGCTATTTGTGACCTTTTGCTATGTAAATATGAGCAGGCCCTGGCATGGAGACTGTCAGGAAGAGCTTGGAGACAGAGGCAAACTCTGTGTTGCAGCACTCTGGGCATCTTTGGCACTTTGCTAGTGATACGACGAGGCGAGGTGTTTGTTTGATAATGGCAGTTGACTGATTTTTTGACAGGTGCTTTTGACACTACAGTCTGCTGCAGCATGCATGCAGCGACTGTCTGCTGTCACTCATCTACACGTCTATTAGAGTCTCCTCTATGAAGGTGCCCTGGTGACTCAAATTTGCCGGAGAGGTCATTTGGAGAAGTCAAAGTGCCTGTGTTTTCATATAGCCTACTGTATGCTGATTCAGACTTTTAGATATGCATAATCTCAGTCAGTGATAACATGTTAATTTAAAATATATTCTATAAAATACTTTACATGTTTAAAAGCTTAGTACAAGGGACAAATTGTGTGGTTTTGCAATATGTAATATTAATACACTTTTAAACTCACTGTATTGCATAGTACAAACTTCACATTTAAAAGTGCATCTGGTTAGATTATTGTTTATTAATAAGTAAAAACTTTGTATTATACAAAGTGCTTTGCCGTTTTGTGTTTGTGGTGTTTTTACGGTTATTTTATCATACACTCATTGTAAACAACTGGTGGTCATTAGTGCAAATTGTGTTGCATGTTATTTTGACAAAATTTTACTAAATTGTACAATTATTATTATGAAATTTATGATCATTAATGAACAGACATGTAATATTTACACTTTTACATCGCAAGACTTTTTAAATGAGCAAAAATATTATTTAAATTGATGAAGAAAAAATAACTTCAAAGAAATGGTGATTGGTCAGATCACCTAAAATATACATTTTCACTATACATTTATACATTTGAACCTTATCTTGATTAAAAAAGCTCATAGACATGTTTTCGGTCAAATACCCATATGTATTCACAAGAAGGCACAAAGAGGTTCTCAAAATACACAAAGTCTGCTTACATATGCATTCATTCAATTGAACATGACCCAACAGAATTTATATTTCTTTGCCAATTATTGAAATTGAGTTTAAGGAACCCTTGAAACAGCTCTTTTAAAATATTCTAAAAGGCAATTAGTCAGTAACATTCAGTAATATATCCCTTATTTTAAATAAAACAGTGTAATCAACAACATAATTCTATTTAATAATAACACTGATTTTTTTCAGTATCTGCTTTCACTATTTGCAAGCAAATTACATTTTTAAATTGTATTATGGTTTTAATACCATGGCATTATCCTTAAATTGTCTTTATGTAGCAGAACTGGAGAAAAAAAAAATATATATAAAAATCAATAACTTTTTCTCATCAAGTAAATTCTTGTTTGTGTTGGTCCTCCGAGTTTATGCAGGCGAGATGTTCTAGGCAGGTCTTCTGATTGCATGCTGTTTTGAAGTTGAATTATTTTGAAGGTTGGCGATTCTTGATTTTCCTGGCTTTTTTTTGACCTGTTCTCTGTCCACAGAGCCATTTACAGAGTTTTTGCCCACATTAATATACATTTTTAAAAAGCAGTAAATTAGCACATCACTAAAAGAGATGAATAGCAATTTGCATATTTTGAACTGTGGAGTGGTCTCATAATTAGCTAAAATCTAATGTGCTTTAATTTGGCAGAATAATCAACACCGTGTGCCAAAATAAGTAGCAGAAATTGGTTGACCTCTACTCAGGTGAAGACAGGAGAAACTTGCACATTTTCACATACAAAAAGTATAGCCCTGGAGTGAAAGACACATTTTTTAAAACAGGTACCAATGACCTACAGAGTCAGTCAGATGGCAAGCTTTAATGCTGTTACGTGGCATGTAATTGTTTGACTTGTATTTAATGTATGACTAATGTGCATTAATGGCTTGACTCTGTTCCAGTTCATACAGAGGGAAGTGTGTTCCTACACTGTTACAGCTCTCAAGAGAATTAGTTCCTCTCTGCCGTGTGTGAGATCTCCTAAGTGCATAATTGCTGATCGGGGTGCTTAGGATGTTATGTTTGCCATGTGAGAGACCTCCGTCAGAAAGAAAGAATAAAAGTCACACTCATCCTGTACTTCGAGAGAGGATTTACTTCTCTGTTTGGTTTGTTTTCATGCCCAGTTATTGTAACATTGTTTTTGTTGGCTGCAGCAGTTAACTCTCCTTCGCATGGCATCACATCCTTTTCTGACCTCTAGTATGGGCAGCCCACAGGCCATTTGTGTCCACTGGGCACAGGGGTAAAGGTGGCACTCTACCCTTATTAGCCAGACCACCTCCACCTTCTATCTGACTGTCTGCGACTGGGGTAAACATTCCTCTTGATTGCTGATGCATAGTGGCCGCTGCGTCCAGAGCCTGCGGCTCAGAACTATAAATTACTTTGGTTACAGAAATCTGTAATGGTCTCTATTCAGATGATTCTTTTAAGAGCTTTAATAGATGCTTTTACACAATGGCATTATAGGTATCAGACCTGACTTTTGACACTCGCCTGATGCTCATTTTTAAACCTCACATATATCACAGGTATGTGACACCACTGAGCAGCTATTTCTTCTGTTAATTAAGTGCAACCAATTTTGATCTTAAATAAAATGTTCTTGCTTTTTTGAAAGAAAAAGAAGGGTAAAAAAGCCTTCAGCAGTTTGGATATTAATATTTCTCTTTGTAAAGTCAAACTCAATAAATGTATCTTGCATGATGATTTTTACATTTGTTGAAAGTAGTATAATGTTGAACAGCTTTGCATAATAATTTACAAAAGTAACTGTTCGTTATTGTTCATGAAATTTTGATTTCTCCCAAAATATATCATGAAGTCACAAAATTATGACTGCCGTGTTTGTCATAAGCTTTAAATGAACTGAAAAAAAGCTATTCAGTTGTGATGCATCAGTGGCATTAATGAACGTGATAATAATGTGATAAAATTATAATCATAGACATAATTTGATGACAAAAACAAAAATTAGAATATATTTTCAATTCCGTAACGTATAAACTCATGTTAAAAATAATAAAAAAGAAATGCAAATAAAACATTAAAAGCTATTATTAAAAGCTTTGTTTAATAAAGTGCAAAAGTAACTGTTCATCATTGTTCATGAATATTAGATTTCTCCCAAAAAAGATTATGAAGTCACAAACTTATGACTGCTGTGTCTGTCATAAGCTTAAAAATGCACAGAACAAAAAAGCTATTCAGTTGACATTAATGAATGTGATAATAATGTGATAATATGATAATCATGGACATTAATTTTGACACAATGACAAGAAAAACAAAAACAAAATTAGAATATATTCTCAATTCCATAATGTGATTTTTTTTTTAAAAGAGCACCAATAAAATAAATCATTAAAATACATTATTTTTAATTCTACTTTTCATTAAAAAAATTGCGTGACAGGGAACTTGGGACAAATGGCCACCGAACGGATATGCATTGTTGTAAAATTACATACAACTTCACCGAGCCCAAACCCTGTCACCCTGGAAAAATATTTCACTCCTTCGCAAACATGAAGAAAGACTTGTGTTTGCTAAAAAGTGATAATTAATGAAAGACGAGCTTTCCCTAATTAAGTGCAGATTCCCCCCCGTCTTCTCCTCGTTAATCAGCGGTGAAACTGAGTTCATTGTGTGGCAGTTTGCTGTTGCTTGGGGTTTCGAATGAAAGAATAAAGAGGAGATGGGAGATTGAAATAATTTGTTTAATTTGGAGCTGCTTAGTGTCTCAGCAGGTGAGACCGGTCTGTATGAGAGCTCCGGGGCCCGGCTGGACCGCGGGGCCGGGGTCAGGCTGCCATGGCTGACTGTGTCACACTTCACTTCCCCCCCAGCTGCAGAGGCCCTAACACCCCCTTCACGACCCTGCTACACAAAACCAGCCACTAATTATCTCTGAATAGCAATTTTATTGAACCCTAATTTGTGGTAATAGATTGTGAAAGGGTGTAAGGGGATAGGTAGAGAGAAATAAAGAGAGAGCGTGAGGGAGAGAGAAACGGTTGTCTTTTATTTAAGCTAAACAATAGCTTTTGAGTTTAAGACGTTTGTAGCATGATAATGTGACCTAAAGGAGGTTTTACAGATGATTCGTGTCTAGGCGAAGGACAGCTGAAGAACAAAAGATTGTTCCTTTTAAAACTTCAAAGTTTCAAATTGTTGTAAAGCTAGAGATTATTCTGAAACGTGTACGCTTCTAAAATAAGAAAAGCGTTACAGGTATTTTCCTGAAAAACGGGATCTTCTCTTCTGGAATGGTGTTGTGGGGGAGGAAGCACTTTTAATGGACACGGGGCAACAGCAGATGCTGTAGGTCACCTGGGTCAACACAAACACAGACAAACCCACACACACACAAACACTCGCTTCTTTCTTTTATCGCCTGGATTAAGGACAAGACTGCTCGGAAGCCTTCTTTGTAATACTTCTTATTCTGTAGGACATGTAAGTATAAAAAGAATCAAATTAAAATGAAAATGTCATATGTTTTCTTTTCCTTAATACCCAAAATAAACACCACAGATGCAGGTAGTCGGGCTCTCCACTCAGCGGTCGGTCCGGCATTTGGTGTTTACTGTGGATTTTGGCTTCGTGGACTCACATCACAATACGCAGATTTAGAGATTTTAAAGGAAGTTGTGGGGCTTGCAGCAGGAGAATAGAGACATTCCCCTCACCCTCTCTCCACACATGCATATACAAACACACACACACACACACACACACACACACACGTCACACACTCTGCCTCTGTCAACCCGTCTACCCAAACCAGATGGCTGATGCCTAGGTTGAGCTTGACTAAGCTAAAATACCTGATTACAATTCACCGATACAATTCAAATATCGTACCCTGGCTTAAGGCTAATGCCACGGTAACAGTATCATTTATTTTCTGCCTGTAGTCTTTATCCATGTCTTACTGGGCTCTGAGCCCCTAAACCCTTTCACCAAACAGAAACAGATCAAATAACGCCATCGCATTGTTTCTTATACAGCTGAGACAACAGATATGTATTATTATTATATATAAAATTCTATTTCTTTTTGAGGTGTATTTTTAACACCAGCACTTTGACTGATTTTTAAAAAAAAAATATTTAAATATAATTGAATTAATTAAATATACATTTTATAATGGCTATTTTTTTCTTGTATAGTATTTAAATATTTCTGTTTAAGCTGATAAATGCACATACATAAAAATACAAGAATATATCAGTTTAGATTTTCTGATGATTTTCCTCATGACACCAGGTACTGATACATTAGGAAAATTTGTATATATTTATGCATACATTACATTTAAATGTTACAAAAATCCTAATACATTTCAAAATATAGAAAAAAAGAACACAGCTAATGAATAATATTCCATATTAATGGTGTTCCATTTTAATGAAAGCTTTAAGTCAAATACAATATTTCAGAAAGGTTAAAGACATCCTTGCTCTATGATAATAATAATACTAAATATAACAGTATCATTATTATATAAATATGTTGTTTTAATAATAATAAAAATAAAATTATTATTATTATTACGGCATAGTAATTCCTTAGTGAGTGACAGCTTTTTGGAGATTATGATTTATTTATTGACTTGCGATGTAATTTTAAGGAGGCAGTTAAATGCAAAATGCATTAGGTGACACATTTAACATCGACAGCAGAAACTGTTAAACATTATGCCTCACTCAATTTATTGGGTATTGCTGACAGTTATAGACATGTACAAGACATAATATTTTACAGTTGCAAAAATAACGAGAGAAAAAATAATTCGATTTTAAAGATAATGTTAAATATGCATATTTGTCTTAGTAGTCTGGTTAGTAAGTGAAGCACATTTTACTCTGAATTTGAGATCTAAGAGTATGTTAGAGTTACTAAAACTATAATAATAGTTTGTGCTGGAGAGAGAGTGACTGGAGAACTCCTGAACTCTAGACGCAGGATCTTACCCATATCCAAATAACATTCATTAGCAATTCAGCTACTTATTTTGTTTGGTTTCCCCCCTGGCTGCTAATTAATGCTTAATCAAAACTGCTGAACTGAACATCACAGAAAATTTAATGAATATTGAAATAAGCCTGAACAAATTTAGGGAATTCTGGCAGCACTTATTTTCTGCAAATGTCATAGCACATGGGGTCATTTTCATGTGCTTTTTATTTATTTATTTATTTACTGATTATACAATATTATCAATACTTTTAAACAGATATATAATCATTCAATTTAATCAATTTATTTAATAATCATTCATTTAGGATGCACTAGAATTTCAGTTTAGCAAGATAAAATGATGGCAAGCTCACATCTTCTTGAGGTAAAGGCTTAGACATTGAGATCCAAAAGGATTGCACTGTCAAATAGTTTTGACTTTTTAGTCCAAAGTGATATTTTAATGATTTATCAAGCTGAAAATGTCTGTTTGTGCATGTCAGGTTCATTTCAACCTGTGATAATCTGGAATATAACACATTTCTTGAGGAATCTGAGAGAAGAGAGAAAAAATCTCTTTCATTTTGACACTGCATTGTGTTCTGCCTTGCTTAGTGACTTTTAATGGAACATGATTATTAATGTTCCCTTGCAGGAGGAGCTGTCATGTTTCTCAATGCTGAACACGTGAGGAGGTGGAAAATGATTTTAAAATATACAGTAAATTGAGCTCTTTACCATATTTTATTACAAATAGTTGAATTGAAATGCATTTATTCAAATTCCAAACATTCCTTTGTTTTATTATTCACATGTCCACACTACAACAACCAACAGCAACCTTCCTCATTTAAATAGCTTTATGATTCTGTTTTTTTTTGAGGAAAAATAAACATGTCTATTTTTACTTCTTGATACAATTAAGACTGGCATAAAGGACACCCACTTTCAAATCTTGGTGACAATTCCTGTAAAGTTACTCAAATGCAATCTGACTTGTGACAAGGGGATGTAATTCCTAAAACAGAATATGCCCATCAGTGGAGCCCCAATTTGCATAATGAGGAGACTTCCATTTCTGCTAGCAATATTTTTGACATCTCCAACTTGGAGCTGCGCTCGAGCAAAGTGAAAAACGTCGATAGGGATGAGAAGAGAAAGGAGTGAAAGCAGCGGGCACTGTCTGTGTGTGAGGAGGGCACACAGAGCTGAACAAACACACACACACACACACACAACTTTGTCTCTCAGAAACACAGAGGCTCATTCGACTTTGGCGGTGGACTGAAGCAGTGTAGCTCAGAGCAGTACAAAAAGCAAACACCGAGCACCACCACAGGAAAAGCTTTTTTGGACTTTAAGTGACAGCCTGACAGAAATGTCCATGCTGACATTAATTCCATGTAGCTCTTTTGCTCTAATTGTTGATTCAATTTGCTAATTACTAATTTGATTTAAGTGGCAGCCAAGACTCCATGTGTTGGGGACATAAGCAATAGAAAGGAGAATGTTCTGAGGCTTTTGTGACGGCTTGTCGTACAGGGCTAACAGAGTAGTTATGAATATTCTATGAGTTCAGTCTTAATAGTTTCTGATCTGTTTATTTTTGAAAACAGTGCTCCACAAAACACGCCACCGGTCCTGCGCTTGACATTTACAACAACACAAACCCACTCATGTAAACACAAGTGGTACTGAATCGCTTTTCTACTGAAGCTGTTCTTGGAATCTACCAAAACTTCAATGGGACATAAACAAGCATGTTGTTTGCGAGATTAAATATCTTATTCAGCAAAGTATGATTGGACGAGTTGGGTAAAATCCCAAAATTTTTAAAAAAAAATTTCTCTCAAAAGAAAGAGAGAATGTGTCTGAAAAACAAACACATATATATATATATATATATATATATATATATATATATATACATTTGAAATTGCAAATTCCGTAACAACACTTTGTAATGACACATGATTTAACAAATTTAACATGCATTTTTTATGTAATAATTTGACGGAATCTTTAAACAAAACTTACCTCATTTCGGCTGCTTATCTTAAAGCAGTTGTAAGGAAACAGTAAAGAATCTTTGAGCCTTTGTTCACAGAGCTGAGAGGATCATTGTTCAGGGATACTCACGAACAGTAGGCTTACTTTCTCCATCCAGACAAGCAGATACATCAAGTCATCAAGTTTCTTGTTGTGCCTCATGAAGTTATCTTTGGTCCTGTACAGGTCCTGTGAGATGTGTTTTCCTCTGGTCTTCAGATGTTCGTAATGTGATTCAGCTGTGTATTTCCAGAGAACCTTTTTTAATAGATGAAAGTTTGAAAAGACCAGAAAAGCACTGCTTTTGCTCTTATATTCAGTGTGGTTTTGTTGGACTTGCAAATGATGTGTTGATCTTGAACGGCATTGGCGTTTTAGATGGAAATACATAAAGATATTGCATGTTATGATGCACAGTTTCTCTAATTAGAATAACAGATTAATCTCTTGGATAATTTTGGGTTGCTATGGTGACAGTGAATAAATATGGCCATGTAATTTATAGTTCATACATTTGAATAGATTTGTTGCTAGTTGATTTATTAATTTTTGTTTTAGTTTTTTTTTGGTTGGAAGTACAGTAAGGTTTGACAGCAGTAGGCCATTAAAATTAATGTATCTGTGCAAAATCATAATAATGTTGCATTAACACAGAGTTAGATTTTAAATGTACATGTAACCCTGGCCCACAAAACCTTAAGTCGCTGGGGTATATTTGTAGCAATAGCCAAAAATACATTGTATGGGTCAAAATGATTGATTTTTCTTTTATGCCAAAAATCATTAGGACATTAAGTAAAGATCATGTTCCATAAAGATATTTGGTAAATTTCCTACCGTAAATATATCAAAACTTAATTTTTGATTAGTAATATGCATTTCTAAGAACTTTATTTGGACAACTTTAAAGGCGATTTTCTCAATATTTAGATTTTTTGCAGCCTCAGATTCCAGATTCTCAAATAGTTGTCCAAATATTATCCTATCCTAACAAACCATACATCAATGGAAAGCTTATTTATTCAGCTTTCAGATGATGTATAAATCTCAATTTCATAAAATTGAGCCTTATGACTGGTTTTGTGTTCCAGGGTCACATATATATATATATTTTTTTTTTTTTTTTTTTGCTATATATTCAATGTTTTATTAATTTATATATTTTAATTTACAGTGACATATGAGAAGTATAGAAATATAGCTACTGTTTAATTTTTGGTCACACAAAGAGAGAGAGAGATGTCAAAAAAACATATATCTTTTATTTGTAACTTCTTATATATATATATATCACAAACTGTCCTAAATATCAGAACTGCAAATATGCTTTTGCTGTGTATTTTCTTGGCCTATATGAGTTATACTACACAAAACCTTTTTTCAGTACAACAATGGAAATACATATCATGGAGGTGGATGGAGGGTGTGGAGTTTCAGTTTTAGGCGTTTTATATTTGTATTGATAAATAAACATTATTTAAAACATCTGTCAAGCCCTGTTAAATATCGTTGGCATGGTTCAGTGGCTTTCGGAACCCTGGGCATGGAATATTTAATTATCGTACTAACTGAATAATCAAAAAGTCAATTTCCAAACCGCTGCCTGCCCGTGTTCTGGAGACAATTGCATTTGTAATATTTGTATGTGTAATCTATGTCTCGCTCCTGTGTCCCCACCCACAGTCTTATGGGGGAAAATGGAGTGTATTTACACTATAGAGACACATATCAGACCTGCTTCAGCTCTTATTAATGACTTTAGCTGTAGAGCTTGTCTTTTACTGTCATCCAGACAGACTCTGTGGATACTGATATGCCTAGAGAATTGAGTATGTTTATATTGATGATTATGGTGTATTTAAAGCCTCTCATTTAGATTAAATACTTTACAACTCAGTTTATAAAATATTACAACGAACAAATATGGGTTACATACAGCATATTATATAATGGTTCTACTACTAGTATTATTACAAGTAAATAATACTAATACTGCTAATAATACTGCTAATAATAATAATAATAATAATAATAAAATATACTTAATATTATGCAACAAATATATTAAAACTATATTATTAATATAACACAACAACAATAATTCAAAATAAAAATAATTTAGAAAGATGACAACAACAACAATACACTATACTTACACAATAATATACAACATACAAATATACTTACGTATATTAAAACCATATTATTAATATAATACAACAACAACAACAATTCAAAATAAAAATAATGTAGAAAGATTACAACAACAACAAATATATTAAAACTATATTATTAATATAACACAACAACAATAATTCAAAATGAAAATTATTTAGAATAGCTTTAATAATAATAATAAAACAATGTACTTACACAATAATATACAAATATAATATATGTAATACACTTATGTTAAGCCATATTATTAATATAACAACTACAGCAACAACAACAATTCAAAATAAAAATAATTTAGAAAGATGACAACAACAACAACAACAATACAATATACTTACACAATAATATACAACATACAAATATACTTGCGTATATTAAAACCATATTATTAATATAATACAACAACAACAACAATTCAAAATAAAAATAATGTAGAAAAATGACAACAACAACAATACATTATACTTACACAATAATATACAACATACAAATAGACTTACGTATATTAAAACCATATTATTAATATAATACAACAACAACAACAATTCAAAATAAAATAATTTAGAACAGCAAAAATAATAATTTTTATTGTTGTTGCTGCTGCTGTTATTTATGCTGTTCTACTTTTTTTTTTTTTTAGAATCCTAACATTTATTTTTATATTGTTTAAAAAATTATATTTTTTAATATTACTTCACACTACATTTATTAATATTTATTAATTTCTTAAAGTGTACCACTATTTTAAGGTAATATTTTAAATTCTGAAAGTCATTTACATGGAGAGTGCACTTCATTTTTGTAATACATGGATGCATTTATTTGTACACAAATAAACACCCTTATATTATGAAAAGCTTTACATTTCACGCCTCCTTACATTTTAATGTTGAATTTAATTAGGGAAAACCCACTAATGTAAAATTTTCTATAGACAAATAATTGAATTCTCTCAGTGTTACTGGCCGTTACTGTCCACGCCGATGCTGTCTTCCCTGTACAACGAGATCATTGTTTTATTTAGCAGGCTGGCTCCCCTGTGCTGGTGTGTGTACGTGTATCCGTGTGTGTTTGGCAGGCAGTACCAGGCTGGGTCAAACCAGCTTAGTTCCGAGCCGCTGGGTGACCTGGCTCGGTGGCGTGCTTGCCTGCTCCCAATGACCCGTATGATTTCATTACTGAGAGGTGAGGGACACACACACATACATGAGCGAGCTACTGTGCTGTAAGCCTCATCTGCCATGTGGAAGGGGTCACACAGACATGCATGACCCACAAACACAAACAGACAGTTACAAACGCAAATATGCCTCACTTCACGCACGGACACGTACAAATGCTCATAAACACACAGTCTCACCGCCTAGACACACACATGCATGCCTATATAACTTAAGTCAACAGGCACTTTTATCACTTAAACCTGTAGAACCTCAAACGTCCTGAATTTGTTTACATTATTTTGTATTACACACATTTTGTACAATATTATGCTGATGCCTTTTGCATTTTTTATTTAAAAACACAGCAGTTGCGCTCATCACTCTGCTTTTTAATTGAAGTAATTTGCACTCATAATATCAGTTTTGGAGTTTTGGAGGGCGTAAAGGTCAGAAAAAAAACTAGCTTCAATGAATCCACTAGATGGCGGTGTAGGTTTGTGCTGACCATCGTTTCTGTTGGGGTAGAGATGGAACTTGTTCTCTTTGGCATTAAGCGCAGCGACACAGGACAAGGCCTCAGAGACAAAACAAGGACATGTGCTTTGATTTGCCATTATTTGCATATACTATTAAGCAACCCGAACCATTCAAATCAATTTATAGATCTCTCTTTTGAGAGTTTGGAGCACTCCGTGTCAATATCCGCATTAGCTTAAATTCCTTGTTTAATTGTGAAGTCTTTTGTCTAGGCATCGAGTTTCTCTTCAACACATGCTGTGTCCAGTCCGGTGTTTCAGAGATGTGTGTCTGACAGCCCTCGCTGGAAGAAGTGAGTCTTGATTACAGTAATCATCCCAATGTCAGAATGAATGAGTGCAGAGGAGGAGTGTACAGTGCAGCTGCCCACTTCAGCAGCACCTGACACAAAGCCCCTGCTCTCTTTCACCCTCTCTCTTTATTCGTCTCTTTCTCTCCCTTTTACCTCTCCAAGAACCGTCCAGACTAAAGAGGCAGAGGAGGCCTGAGGGAGATGACTTACACTGGCCTGCTCGCATGAGCCGACACACGAATGCAAGGAGTTTTAAAGGATAGGAAAATTCATTCAACCCAGTGTTGTTTCAAACCTGTAAAACTTTTTTTTTTCCTCAGTGGAGCACCAATTGTGAAGATTTAAGCTTTTAAGTTTAAAAAAGATTCAAAAGCACCATTAAAGTATGATTTATAAAGTTCCACGCGCTGTTTTCCAAGCCTTCTGAATTCATACACTTTGTCTGAGGGACAGACCAAAATTTACGTTGTTGTTCACTGAAAATATTGACATCTACTCATGCTCATGCTCATAGCACAACTTGTCGTGTTTTAGAGACTTGTGAGACAAACGAATCAGTCTTTTTGAGTCAGTCGTATTCAATTCACAAAAGTAGTAAGAAGGATTGATTCATGAATCGAAACTTTAACTCAATATTCTGATAATAGCGATTAACAGCTCACTGGAGAGAAAAACTGACTAATGATGACATAATTTTGGCTCATGTTGACTGCTTGTACTCTTTTTCTCCGGAGCATTTTAAGCTTGAAAGCTTCATTCCATATGCATTCATTGTAATTCTGTGGAAAACGATAGCCAGTACATTCTTCAGAATTTCTTCTCTAGTGTGCCACAGATGCAAAAAAGTCATTCAGGTTTGGAATAGCATGAGGGTGCGTAAATGATGACAGAACTGTCATTTTGGCTGCACTATTCCTTTAAGCTTTACTAATAAACAAATAGAAACAAATTTCTATTTTGAAGTGCTCCCCAGTTCACTTATGTATTCAACTCATCCTCTCGAAGCCTTTTTTCCTCTTTCCTCTCCTTTCTTCTTGTTTCCCTTGCTCCCCTCATCCCTTTCTAATGTTCTGATGCTCCATTCTCTGTTTGCAAGATCGGAGCATAAAATGCATGGAGAGGAGAGACTGGGGGGAAATTGACTCTAACAAATAGCTTGAAAGGAATGCACGGCATATCAAACTAAAGCCCGCAAAGACAGACAAAACACCATCATTTCCTCCCAACTTCTGATGTCGATGCACAACAAACTAGCGTGCCAATGCCAGCAGAATGAAAATAGAGACAGAATCAGTCTGTGTTTTGTTGCGCTGTCACTTTGACGTGACTGGGAAGTTGCCTCGACGTGTTTGGCTAGGAGAGGAGAAGAGAGGAGCTTGTTTGATTAGCATCATCTCAGCGGTGTCAGTTACCGGCTTCCTCTTCACGGTTTAAAGGGCCAACTGAATCTGCCTCAGAGCATTCAGAAAGAGTAAATTCTTTTTTTGTTCTTCTATTCGATCACAAACACTAAAAAAGCGACGTCTACATGTGTGCGAAGACTTTAGCTTTCAGGAAAAATGGGCACTTTTCATATTTGGCAATGCCCGTAGAGCGTCCATTCTTTTTTGTTTGCTTTGATAATGTAAGGGTCAGGTATTTCTCAATAGCACAAAGGCCCGTCAAAGCTTCTACTGCCATTTTCTTTATTAACAAGGCTCGCGGTGAACATCAGCACTCCATCCATCTCTGCATATATGTGTCCATCACTGATATTCAGCCGGTAAAGTAGTAACCTTTCCACACACAGATCAGGAGAATACTAATGTCCTGTCGCTCTGTTGTTTTAAAACAACTAAATTACCTCAACCATCAGAGGCTACTGTGAAAATCACATAACGCGCTCACAACCGCTCTCTTCAAAGTCTGAACGCAGGGGACAGAAGCACGCAGCGAGAGAGGTGGTAATGACAGACCATTATACACACATTTCAGGAGAGAAAGGAGAAAACACAACTGAGGTATAACAATGAGCTTTCAGCATGCATCTGCGACACAAGGAAATGACTCTACTCCTTTTATTAAAGTGCTGGTTATTTTCCTGTTGAGATACACATGTTAAGAATATTTACTTTTTCTGTCAGCACTCTCGCCGACGTGCCTGACGGATGAAAATTCTCATTGTTTTTGCATTAATGCGTGTGTATTTAAAGAGACCGCATCTCTGTTCTGCCCGTAAAATGTTTTGATCTTCGAGTTTTCATAACATACGCACAACATTCCATTGCTGCAGAACGGTATGATGCTTGTCTTTGAGGTGTATAAGCTAAACCTAAATGGATATAATCTGCAATCACTTTTTTTATCCTGTTATTTTTTGAAAGCATTAATAATTTCTCTTTTTCATAACAGGCCTGTCAAGCGTGCACTTCGGCACCTTTCTGCTATTTGATTTCCCATGGTGCTGAATCAGTCTATCATTATCTCTGCTTTAGGTGAGCCTCGCTCCATGAAACAGGCTTTTTACAGGTAGTTACGTTAAAATATGCTCCCCCTGTGACTGTAGCCAAATCTGTTTTAGCTGTGCTAATGTGCTGGGTTTCGTGCATAAAGGCTACTGTTAGCGTACGGCGTGAAAGCGACACAGACTGCTAATGCTGCCTCATCAATTGGTGTCTGCCAGACCTCTGCTAAAACAGAACTATTTTGGCCCATTACTGCATTCCGGAATGGTTTTGGCAAAATATTTCCATGACTCTCTGAATTAGCTGGAAGGGCATGTGGACGATGGCCTAGTTATACAGGTTATGGTTCTGTTGCGCAACCTGCGGCTATAAAACAAGCGAGCTGTTTGACGAGGAATGATCTGTGGTTTTAATAGTCATTATCAGGTTCAAACCCGCATAATAGATGGCATGTGTCCAGTTTGCAAATCCCATTCACTTTTCTGCCCTCTCGCATACCTGCTTGGGTCTTCGGAAGAATGCATTTTGTTCCTTGTGACTGCTGTGTGCTGCGCCACGTGCTGTATACCCTGAATGCCATATAAGTTGCTTTGGATAAAAGCATCTACCAAACGCATGAATGTAAAAGTACCTTTCAATTCCATCTTCTTCACGTAGCTAAAACCTCAACCTTTCTAACACAAGACTTTCAGCCTTCTCCAAGCATTTATCGCTGATCCTTTCCGTTGTATATGCAGCAGGAGGTAAAATGACGAGCAACTGATCCTCAGACCTCTTGGCCCTTTCTCCCCACAACAGAGTGCATTCTGGGTAATGAATTGCCCCGCTCCTGCTTATTAACCTCTCCTAATGAAATCGCTAGGACACCATTGTTCCTCTAATGAACCTTCAATGACAGGACACAGCCCCATCTTTGTCCTTCGACACCACTGCTAAATTAGAATTCCTTTCTTTCCTCCTTCCCTCCCTCTCGCTGTTTCTGGAGGGCAGTGGGGAGATGAGCGTGTCCTAGCAGCTTTACCGTTGCCCAAGCTACGCCGAGGAAAGGATGGCGAACGGATTCCCTGGTCTACGGGTTGGCCGTGGCTGCGAGCACCCTTACATTAGCTCTGATTAGCACCTCCAGTATGGATCTGCGGCGCTAATTACTTGTGCTGTCGTGGTTCACTGAGATTTAAGTACCAGCACCATCCCATTATCCCCAATCCCTGAAGTCTAGCCCTGCCAACCTACACTACAGAGCACGCGTACCTCACTGCAGGGTTATCGATACAGGCTCGACTCGCTGTAGCTTAACCCTTTTGGTGCAAGCGCCGAGCAGACTCTATCTGGCCTAGTTCTGGACTGGCCCAGTTTTGGCCTGAGCAAGCTGAGAAACAAAAGGGAGGAGGTCCGTAGGGGAAGGGTGTTTTTCACATAGGGTCTGGGGAGGGAAAGCACCACAGGGTGGGGCCCGCCGGATCGCACTGCGTATTTGGAGATGGGCCCAAGCCTCTTGGAGTTTGCATCTAGCCCCCCAGAGTGTGGAGGGCTCGCTCTTTGCTCACCCCACAGATACTAATTACAATTCACATGTCACACTCGCAGAATAATGGGAGTCAGGAAGCAGAATTAGAATATTTCAGAAGCCTGCGGGGGTGTTAGCGCAGGAGAGGAAAGTGTGTCTGTTTCTCTGAGACTTGGGGGTGGGGGTAACTTACACAGGGGTGGTGAAAATTGTCGCTATATTTGGCATCTCTGTGTGTGCTTCTGCCCCTTGTATCTGGCCCTGCTACCCCTTCTTCGCACGCCGGGTGTGTGCTGGCATGGTGACGGCTGTCTGTTAGACTAGATTGAGTGGCATCTGCTGGGTAAAGGGAAAGGGCCGGCCTGGCTGTTGGCAAGAGGTTGGCACGAGGTTGGCACACATGGAGCACAGGGTACAGAGGGGGTGGCGGCGCCAGCAGCAGACTCAGGCTGGCCTGACAGCATGACATCTTCTGGAATGAAACCGCTCCTTTTGCCTCTCTCTCTCTCTCTCTCTCTCTCTCTCTCTGTCTCAGCTTCGTTCCTTTTCTCTCAGCACCTTCTCTCGCGGGTCTCACTCAGTTGCTCGTCCTGATCTCTGTCATTTTTTCCATCTCTCACTTGTTCTGCCACCTTTTATGACAGTTGCTTTTTCCTCTCTTTCCACCAGCTCTGCACCTCTCCCCCTCATCCCCGTTTTATCCTCTTACCAAGACCACATATTTAAAATATTTCTTGCTTGTGTTTTCTTCTTAAGTCCATGTGGTCATTTTCATCCACCCTTGGGTGGTGCTAACTGATTCTCTGCTGAATTCCATCTATATTTTCAATTTGCATGCATGTTTGCATGTGCGTGTATGTTTGTGTGTGTGTGGAAGTTTTCTGATAAAACAAACACTGTTAATGAACCACTGTGCTGACATCTGCAGGAACCCAACGACTAAATTAATGCGTGCACCACATATCAAACAGGAGCCTTCCTACTGTCAGCCACTGCATCTCAAAGAGAATACATAACAAGGAGAGACAGTTCAGAGAGAGACAGAGAGAGAGAGAGAGAGCGCTCTTACTCCAGTACTGCCCAAGCCACCGAGAAATATTTCTCTGCAGAATCCTCACGAAATTGATGCCTTAAAGGATTAGTTCACTTTAAAAAAACAGCTATAATTTACTCATCCTCATGTCGTTCCAAACCTTATGAAGTTTCTTTCTCCTGTGAATCACTAAAGGAGATTCACACTCTTTTTCGTGCAATAACAATGAACGGAGACTGGAACTTTCAACCTTCAAAAAGATGCAAAAACATCATAAAAGCAGTCCATAAATCTTTATTTCAAGTCTTCTAGAGGTTTTTATGTGATGTACAGGCCATCAGTTATTTATTAATCAACTTTGTCTTAGAGAGTTGAACTCAAGAACTGGATCAATCAAATTCATGGATGAATCATTCAGAACTGTTTTGTGAACAATTAATCTCTAATCAATGATCTGGCATTGCTACTGCTCTTATGAAATCTTGTGAATGTACCAAAGAGAGCTAAGGTACATTTCAAGATTCTCAATGGATAACATCTTCAGTTTTGGTCGGTTCCTCACACCAAAGTATGGTAATTCACCTTTTTGTGCTATACAGAAGAAGAAAGACATACAGGTTTGAGCAGACGTGAAAGTGTTTTAAACTTGGCAATTTAAATTTTTGGGTGAGCTGTTCTTTTAACTCCAAGAAAGCACTTACTGAAGTCATAATATTCAGTTCTGTTTCTAAAGAGCCATGCAAAGTCTTTTAGTACCAACCGTTGTGACTTTTTCTCTGCATAAACCCAGCGTAAAAATACATTTTATTGCACTTCTAAAGAGACTCGTTGTTCTTTGTCTACTAAATAATTTTTCACTAATCAGTGTGACCGTTTTCTGGGAAGAATGAACCTGTTCTGTTGTAAATGAATCAAGGGAAATATAGTGATGGATGATGGGGACACAAGCGTCATGTTTCACCCTGCTGCCGTCATGCAATGATTGCTTCTCTGCCAACTCACTGTTGATTGACAGGCACCCAGACAAGTCACGACTGCTATGATGCCATCACTCACCTGAACTGATCCAGCCCGTGTGTAAGTACCATCCTAATGGGATGGAGGGGGACAAAATAAATAAATATATAAAATATATTAAGAAAATAACGTATGTGGGAACAGATCAATGATGGACTGAATAGCTATAAATTGTCATTGTTTTACTCTGATGTCCTTGGAATATACAGTTATGTACTTTTGTAATAGTTTTCCAAAAATGAAAATTCTGTTATCATTTACATACCCTCATGTCATTTCACAACCTTTATGACTTAAAGGGGTCATCGGATGCAAAATTCACTTTACAAGTTGTTTGAACATAAATGTGTGTTGGAAGTGTGTGTACACATCCATCCTATAATGATAAAAATCCACCCAGTGTTTTTTTTTAAATCCCTGTTTTAAAATCCACTTTCTCAAGTCAGGCTGTTCTGAGAGCCCTGTCAGAATGACGTAGTTCTGCACAGACCGCTCCCACGATAGCTGATTGACAAGGCCATCCTACCTTAAGCCTGTGTTATACTTTCCGCGTGCGTGAGTCCGCTAGGGTCTGCTATGGTATGCGTGATGTAAAAATCGTCATCGGAGGGAGTGCGCGAAGGCTCTGCGCGGACATCCGTGTGCCTCCCTTTTTTGTGACCGCGCGGACAAGTACAAGGCTACAAAAGCACCAACTGCGCATGTGCAGGCTGTGTGAAGAAGCCTGTTGCTACCCGAACCTGTGCAATCCATTGAATAAACAATATAACAGCCAGATGTGCAATAACTCTGAGCAATTGTTTGCTCACATGTTTGTTTACTGTTCAAGCCGATCTACTGCGCATGTATGGAACAAGTCCACAGAGCGCACCACCAGCATATGCTTTCGGTAGTATAAATACAAGTAGTCCGCGTCCGCGCTGTCCGTGTACATGTCCGGATTGCTCATGCGGAAAGTATAAAACAGGCTTTAGACCCGCCCTGAGTGAACTGAGAGCTGTCCGCCATTGTGTCGACTTCAGTGCAGGGGAAGACAAGTCATCTCCGATTAAGCGATTGAGGTGTTTAGTTGTTGGATGTAATAATGAATATAGCAGTCGTCATTTACTCCTGACATCTGAGCCAATGAAGACACAGAGGATTAACGTTACTTTCGTTTTGAAGGGAATGCTATGATCTCCGATCTGCCTAAATGCGTCTATGTTCGCATGAATCATTCGTGATCCAGCTTCATCTACAGAAGAAGTGAGTACAGGTGCATCTCAATAAATTAGAATGTCGTGAAAAAGTTAATTTTTTCTTGTAAGTTATTTCAAAAAGTGAAACTTTCAAATATTTTAGATTCATTACATGTAAAGTAAAACATTTCAAAAGTTTTTTTGTTTTAATTTTGATGATTAGAGCTTACAGCTCATGAAAGTAAAAAATCAGTATCTCAAAATATTAGAATATGAGTTTCAATTAATGAGTTTCAATTAATGACCATCCCTACAGTATAAATTCTGGGTAAATCTTGTTCTTTGAAACCACAATAATGGAGAAGACTGCTGACTTGGCAATGATCCAGAAGACGAACATTGACACTCTCCACAAAGAGAGTAAGTCACAGAGGGTCATTACTGAAAGGTGTGGCTGTTTACAGAGTGCTGCATCAAAGCATATTAAATGCAAAGTTGACTGGAAGGAAGAATTTGGGTAGGAAAAGGTGCACAAGCAAAAGGGATGACTGCAAACTTGAGAATACTGTCAAGCAAAGCTGATTCAAACACTTGTGAGAGCTTCACAAGGAGTGGACTGAAGCTGGAGTCAGTGCATCAAGAGTCACCACGCTCAGACGTCTTCAGGAAAAGGGCTACCAAGCCACTTCTGAACCAGAGACAATGTCAGAAGCGTCTTACCTGGGCTGTGGAGAAAAATAACTGGACTGTTGCTCAGTGGTCCAAAGTCCTCTTTTCAGATTAAAGTAAATTTTGCATTTCATTTGGAAATCAAGGTCCCAGAGTCTGGAGGAAGAGTGGAGAGGCACAGAATCCGTGTTGCTTGAAGTCCAGTGTGAAGTTTCCACAGTCAGTGATGATTTGGGCTGCCATGTCATCTGCTGGTGTTGGTCCACTGTGTTTTCTGAAGTCCACAGTCAACGCAGCCATCTACCAGGAAATTTTAGAGCACTTCATGCTTCCTTCTGCTGACAAGCTTTATGGAGATGCTGATTTCATTTTCCAGCAGGACTTGGCACCTGCCCACACTGCCAAAGGTACCAAAAGCTGGTTCAATGACCATGGTGTTACTGTGCTAGATTGGCCAGCAAACTCGCCTGACCTGAACTCCATAGAGAATCTATGGGGTATTGTCAAGAGGAAGATGAGAGATACCAGACCCAACAATGCAGATGAGCTGAAGGCCACTGTCAAAGAAACCTGGGCTTCCATACCACCTCAGCAGTGGCACAAACTGATCACCTCCATGCCACGCCAAATTAAGGCAGTAATTAAAGCAAAAGGAGCCCCTACCAAGTATTGAGTACATATACAGTAAATGAACATACTTTCCAGAAGGCCAACAATTCACTAAAAATATTTTATTTATTGGTCTTATGAAGTATTCTAATTAGTTGAGATAGTGAATTGGTGGGTTTTTGTTAAATGTGAGCCTAAATCATCACAATTAAAAGAACCAAAGACTTAAACTACTTCAGTCTGTGTGCATTGAATTTATTTAATACACGAGTTTCACAATTTGAGTTGAATTACTGAAATAAATGAACTTTTCCACGACATTCTAATTTATTGAGATGCACCTGTATAAGGGTTTTTATGAATCTTTGCAAATCGCTTTTCCTAATAATGTGCTAGTTAACCAGTTTCCCGGCTGAAGTTTACAGTCTGCTCTTCACTCCACAGAAGAGAGGGGCGGGGTCAGCAGAGCTCATTAGCATTTAAAGCAACATGGACTATAATGGCTTGATGAAAACAGAACTGATTTTGACAGGGTAAAGGTGGTGTTTTTACACTACCATTGAGAAATTTTAACCAAAGTATGTTATAGACTTTTCATTAAGACCCTAAAGAATCGTATCAGCTTGTGTAAAATGGGCATCCGATGACCCCTTTAAAGGTTTTATGACTGTGGAACACAAAACATTATATTTTGAAAAATATTTTTTCATTATATATATTTTTTTCTTACAACGAGAGTCTTTCATGCTTTATATTTGTCCTTAGGTATAAAATTGTAACACTTATTATTTTTTAACATTAATATAAGAAGAACATCTGTGGCAAGAGCTACTTTAGCCATACCAAGCAGTCTCTTGTATATTGGCTTTTTCTCGGCTTTTTATTTTTTTTATCACATTTTCCTCATTTCAAATCCCTAATAGCATCCTTTACTGTTGGAAGGAATGTTTCTTTTTTATCTGGTAGAATGACATAAATCATTGTAAATGATCATGTACTGTTTTTTTTTTAATTCAGTAAATTATGTAGATATGTGTGATTGGATCTTGATCACACTGGAGATGCACTAGTGTATAAAAAGCAATGCTAAATTCAATTCACCTTAAGATTATCAACAAACTGGATATGAAGTGCATGTTAATGCCAGATGTAAAAGGATCTGACTTGTTTATTGATTAAAATAAATGCTGTTAAGAAAGCTGAGGAAACATGGTAAGAGGATACAAAAACGAATCTGAGGACCATTTTGGTGCCTCATTTGTCCTCCCGCTTTCGTGAATTGACCTCTATGATCACCGTCACAGTCTTGTGTAATCTACTAATGTGTACAGTAAATTTGTCACTAACCAGTTTTGTAAGCATTAATTCTTCTTTTCCACCAGCAGCTTTTAGATCTGAGCGATAGAGACACGGTTGTTTGTCTTCGTGATTAAAAGGCGAGGAGACTGTCCTTTTAATCAGAGAGCGTGCATTATTACAACCTTGATTAAAGCTGCCAAATCTTTACGTTGTCATCTCTCATCAAGGCAAACAGGTAGGATGCGGTTTTGATTAATTCCACCCTGTGAGTGTGTGAAAGAGTGTGTGTTGAGTGTATGATTGCCCAAAGGACAAATCATGACAACCATCAAAGGAATGCAAAAATCACAATTGCACATCGAGTCTACAGATCACCATACTCTGTCGCCACAATATTTGAGCAGCTCAAGCATTCCCCTGTAAAAACGCTCATATATTTCAGAGATGAAGCCACCTCTATTCCTCGCTTTTCTCTCTCCTGTACCTGAGCCAGTGATTAATGAGAAGATGCGGATGATTCAAGCGCTCAATGGCTCCTCATGATGTGTTGGTGTCACCAGCAGTGACAGCTGGATGCTGGCAGAGGCCAGTGCGGCAGAATCGAATCTTCTCTCTTGTACAGAAACTACTGTCAGTCATCAAGTCTTTGAATACATCTAATAAAAATGAATACATGATCTACGTTTTTAAACCCATTGTGACCCATCAAATGCAAAACTATAATTTCATAACTGATGTTACCACCAGGCACAGAAGGAATCTACATATTTCTTTTGTATTTTCTATGCTGATTTTTAAGGCAGAATTCTGAGGGATGAATTAAAACAGTAAAATGTTTTAAAAATAACTTGTGGGGATAGTTGAAACACTTTTTGCTCTAAATGTTGTATTTTTTTTATCTCAAACATTTATTTCCCCTTACTTATCTATTATAAATTAAAGTTCCTAAAGTTGAGGAGACAAATTGTTGAATAAAGTCGTTATTTTTGTTTTCTTTTGCACACAAAATGCAATCTCGTAGCTTCGAAAAATTATCGTTGAACCCCTGATGTCACATGGGTTATTTTAACGATGCCCTTACTACGTTTCTGGGCCTTTATCGTGGTAGTACCCTTGCTGTCTATGGAGGGTCAGAAAGCTCTCAGATTTCATCAAAATATCTTCATTTGTGTTCCAAAGATGAACGAAGGTCATGGAACGGGTTTTTGAACAACATGAGGGTGAGTAATTAATGACAGAATTTTCATTTTTGGGTGAAAATCCCTTCAACCTAATTTCTAAGTGATTAAAGCTACCTTTGTTACACCCTGTATTACAACCATTCTTTGTCTCTCCATTACACTTTTATTACCTGAAAGCTTAGTCAAATTTTCCAAAATATTTGTTAAATGAACATGCATAAGACAGGGGATTTGTGTCACTGTGTGAATGTCATTTGTTTCAATTCTGTGGAGCTTTTGTGGAGTTGTGCACGTGCAGATTTTGTGTGGGATTGGTTATCACTCACAGATTTGAGATGCTTGAGATATGGTGTCATAGACATTTAAGTTCAGTAAAGGCCTTTTTAGTGCAACCGATCCTGTGCACACTTCAGCTGTTTTGTGAAAGGAGCCTTTCTTTTTGTTCTTTGCTTTCGCTCTGCCTTTCTTTTTAAATTATTTTTCTTTGTTTGTTTCTGTCTTATGGCGTATGACCTCTCAGTTCTGGCTACCACAGTGCTCACATTAAAACAGCTGCAATATCTCGTCATGTCTCTGGTCCCTGAATGCAGGGTTTGTGTTTGGTGAAGCGGAAGTTGAAAGCCTTTATTTAAGGACTCGTGTTTAAGGGTTCACTGGCCCTGACCTCTCCTCTAATGTCCCACACTACTGACTCTGGTTGCACATAATTCATGCCATCAACCAAACACACACACATTTTTCTCTCTCTATCTTGTGCCCTGTTTCGGCTCCTGAGCTTTTGCCCCATACTGCGGATCGCTGACCCCTGTCGCTCTGCAGGGGGCCGTCCCATCACACCTGGCATCAGTTCAGACCCCCATCAGCCCAGTCCAGCCCAGGGGAGTGGGTCAGCTCAGCTCCACTGTACCTGTAGACACGCACACACACTTGCACACTTTATTCAGTCTTGAGGCATCAACAGGAGGATTTGCTGACTGATTTACTTTAGAGGACGATGAGGGCATACTTCACTTTGCTTTACGCTCTTCCCTGTGGCTTTTAGACACAGACTCAATGCTGAAACAAAGACAGACCGAAGACTGAACTGATCTGTGACATAAATACGAGGTTAAAGGCCTGTTTACAACATATGCAAATTTTGGCATGGAAAATATATGCGACAAGATTTTGAAATGTAGCTATGCATATAAACTTAGACTCACACCGAGTCTGAAATATCGTCACTTTTGAAAGCTTCTGATTTGATTTATGAAGTAGTTCCAGGTTTGTTGACCACATTAAAGTTCCGTAGCACTTCACCAAATTATTCTAACTTCAAAGAGCCATATAGCTATTTGAAGCCAAGTAAACCTAATAAAATGACAATATAGATTTTTTCAAAGTTATTTTAAAGATCCACAGAATGCTGGGTGACATCTGAATGGGACAACTTCCCAACTAGCCCACTGCTAAATCATAAAAATTAGTTTTGTTTCTGAAAAGAAAAAGAGTGTAGCTACCATGTAATTACTGAGAAATTAATAAGTTTCACTTTTTGTAGCAACTTCATACTTTGACCACAATACCACTTCAGGTCATTTTTTATTTGTTCAAATTACATTTGTCTGCTCAGCCATGATATTATTATTATTATTATTATTATTATTATTATTATGATTGTTGTTGTTTTTCTTTTTAAGTTTTCTTGTGAATGCAACAAATTTGAGAGATATATTCAACAAGGTAAAATTTGACTTTATATTTTCAGAATTGGCTGAATCATGAAAGTGGCACATGCCAGAATAAAACCAAACTTGAATGGTCACAGTTCTTCTTCTTCTTTTTTTATTGGTTTACATTATCCAATGGTGATCCAATCAGTGAAGAAGGAAAGTTGTTTCAGAAAATGAGATCAAGTTATTATATTATATAGAAAAGACATGCATTAACATGCATTAATGAAAAGTTCACAATAATACCAAGAACATGTCAATTTTGATGTCATGTTAAAGGATGAAAATAAACATTCTGTCATCATTTACTCACCCTCATTTTGTTACAAACATGTATGATGCTGAAATATATCCCAACATATTATCTTCTATTATACTCTACAGAAGAAAGAAAGTCATACAAGTTTGAAATGACATGAGGGTAAGAAAATGATAACAGAATTTTCATTTTTACCTTTAAATTTAACACTGATTCTTCAGGTATTAAAAGAACCCTATTCAAGTCATTCAAGTGATAAGACAAATAGAACTATGGACAAGGCTTAAAAAGACAGTTCTATGTCAATATAAATTTGCATTCTTTTTATTAAACATTTATTCTCCATTATATATGTAAGCAGAATGTGCATATAGTATGTTGTGACTATAACTTCAGCAATTTGCAAAATATGAAGCTTGCGCACACACTGTGCCATTTAGTGTTAACACCTCTCACACGCCTCTGTGGTCCCTTCCTCCTCCAGACATGACATCATACACGATAATCATGACTCAGCACTCCGGCCTCGCTGCCACAGAGGCTGATTACACGCTCATTATGTGTATAACGTCGTGTTAGGAGGTGTCTAATGCAATTACTTTACGTACGTACTGCATTTCAATAGCACTCCCACACAGACACACGCAAGAGCCAACCAGTGACACAAAATCAATAGGCATATATTCCCGCCTCTGTGCGACGCCTTTTTTTCTACTGTGTGTCTCCTCATCCTCATGCTTGTGTGCTCAGAATGACCTCTGTTTCAGAAGCTTTCAAATGAGCCTGGTGTGGGTAATTAATTATTTCATGGTATAGTGTCTAAATTACAGCTATTTGACAGCTAGGTTTGACGCAGGCGGTGTCAGTGTGTGTTTGTGTGCGCAGTCGTGCCGTGTGTTTATATGTGTAGTGTAGCATAAGAACGCATCAGTGGAATACCGAGCGTGTCACACCAGATGTGGCTAAATTACCTCAGAGCGTCAGGTGACATGACACTGGAAACAATCACAGTAACAGCGATCTCAGAGTGGGAAGAACACAATATAAAACTCAGAGAGTGACAGACTGACAGATGGAAAGATGGGTGGAGGAAGAGGAACGAGGTGTGTGTGTGTGTGTGTGTGTGTGTGTGTGAAGATAAAGACATAGGAAAGACTGACATGTCTGAGATGTAGAATGTGTGTGTAAGTATAATTGTGTGTGATATAGACAAAGAATGTGTTTGTGTGTGTTTTCTGAGCATATCAAGGAACTGGTATACCTGGTCCAAAATGACCTTTTTGTTACACCAGCCAATTGCAGGAAAATATGGACGGCCTAAGTACTTCTTATCATAAAACTGTATATGGCTTATTGCAGCATTTTTGTTTCTATAAAAATTTGATTATTTTGATGTTTTACTTACATATTTGTGACAAAGATTTTGTTTCTTAATATTTTTTTTGGTGGCTTAATTTTACAAATAGTCCACATACGATTAAACCTATGCAGTTCTAGGAAGAACAGAAAACTCCACCCTGGATAAACTTTTGAGTGGTAGATTTTCCACTCTGACCTGCTTGACTTTATGCATCTTTCAGAAGTCAGAGTGCCAAGGTTCTTTCCAGTCCACCTGAAAAAGTTTATGAGGTACCAAGTTGTTACAATGAGTACTTCTCATAGAGATCCAGTTACTGAATTTGCAAGTGGAAGTTTGCAAGTGGAATCAAATATTTGACATATTCAGAATATAGTTTGAGGCACCCAGCATTAAGTAGTAAGTATTTGTATATGCTATAATTATTTGATATTTACAGTGGTCTGGCATCTTGCTGCTGCGCCACAATAAAATGTCTGTAAATCTACTTTAAAAAGTAAATAAAATGTAAATGTATTAATAATAAGTCAATGCACTGATGCACTAATAAAAAGTTTCATGTTACACCACCTGGAAATTAGAGCCTCAGCCAAAAGATGGTCAGAAAACATATCTATATACCATAAAATGTGGATATGATTTCTTTATTTGAAATTCCTTGTCTTCATAGAATCACACAACCATGTATTTCTTAAAAATAGACCAGATCATGTTGTGCTTAAAATCTTATAATGTTTCATAATACCGTTTCAATACAGAGGGTTATGCTTAAGAATAGGGCAATGTAAACACCATTACCTTATTATGAGAACTGCCTTAGAGGTTCTCACTAATACAGCTTCAAAGGTATGTTTATGATTCATGCGACAAAATATTCATGTATTTATGGATTTATAATAAATTAAAATAATATTTTGGAGGTTACGGTGAGACACAATGGAACTGAATGGAGCCATTATTTAAATCAGAAATGTGAAGCTTAATGTAAAAAAAAAAAAAAAAAGTTTTATTTTTATGAAACTAAAATAATGTTAAATGCATATTGATTACATTTTGTGGTTTATACTATTGAAACAGTATTGTAACGTTTATGGCTTATAGTCCCATTTACTTCCATTTTTTTTGGAAAAGGAGGGACAAATAATTTTTATGGTATATCAAAATTATGCTTCAAATGCTGGTGATCAATATTAACTTGTACTGAAACTGGAATATTCCTCAAATTTAGCAACATATTTGGACTACCACATTATTCCACCTAGTAGAAAGAACAAAGTGAACCAGACTTCATAGAAGCCCAAAGAAGACTAACCTTAAAATCTGATTGGCTAATAGAAATGTTGTTCCAGGACCAACAAGGATGATGATCCAGGAGCATGTCCTTCTTCGGTAAATCATGTTAGGCCTGAGACAGATTTGTGGAAGCTTGCTTTCATGCTCCAGAGTACATGCACATGCATCTCAGAGCAAGCTATAAATGCTTTAAAGCTATAAATCTTTATTTAACAGCATATGGATTTCAAGACAGAATGTCATGACAGCTAATGTGGCTTTGGAAGCCTGTGGCCAGTGAGGGAGAGCTGTGTCAGCTCAGACCCAGAGCTGGTGCAGATGAGCTGGGTAAAAGACCCTCAGAGGACGGGAGTGGGAGGTGATCGATACATTAGCATAGGGAGACGGCTGGAAACATGAAGTAAACCACATCTGACCTTGTTCACACTCACATTATACTACTGAATATCTGTACCATAACATTATAGACACAACGTGACTGTTTCCATTGTAAGCATAAGCCCTGGATTAAAAGAGTTTCTGTACACTTTAAAATAGTCACATCTTCTTAGTCATTTAGCGGTTACAAGAAATAGAGTCTTCCCACACAGGTGACACAGAGGCCCTGTTTTCAGCTTGTATTACCATCTGTTTAAGTTCCAAATGTTTTTCTAATTTTTTATCTAAATCACTTCAATCTAAAATTGTGACATGCTTCCCACCAAATATGGTTTGTGGTCTGCTATCCAGTCAAGCTGCACATATAAATCCACTCAGCTATCAGTATTCATGTCTGGTGAACACAGAGTATTGTTCCACATAGTTTTGTCTCACTTTTAAGTGTGAATACTCACATTAGATTTACCTTAATTTGGCATGCACAAATAGTTAATATAATGGCAAATGGGATTTGGGAAAATTGTGAGATAAACATGCTGAGGTGCTCCTTACGTGCTGAGGATCAGCCACTAACAGCATTATTCACATAATGGCATCTTTAAAAAAAAATACTTATAAAGGAGTATAAAGGTCAACATTATTTATGTAATAAATTATGTCAGGCCAAACTCATTGATATATTCCAATAGGTTTGCCATGCTATTCCAACCAATATACTTGTTCAGAGGCTTTAATTTATATGTAGCCTATCACTCAAAAACATAATTCTTCGGCTGAACATAATTCAGTTGCAGACATGTTCGAAATGGGTTTTCTTAAAATGATTGTTCACCCAAAAATGAAAACTCTCTCATCATTTACTCACCCTCAAGTTGTTCTTTTATGCTCAACAAAAGAAAGAATGTAATTGAACTTTGGAACAACATGAGGGTGAGTAAATGATGACAGAATTTTCATTTTTGGATGAACGATCACTTTAACATTAACTAAATAACAATAGTTGTAGTTCTAATACAAATGTACTACACACCAGTTTAGTAGATTTTACACAGTGAAATTTTTAACAAAATGTTCAAGAATTGAGTTAACATTAGCATGAATGTTAGATCATTTTAATTAAAGATTTACCTTAAAATAAAAATGATAATTTACTCACACTCGTGTTGTCTGAGTAAGTGTGTTCCGCTAATTATTAAGTTGTAACTTTTGGGCATTTGTGCTACAACTAGATTAATTTGTAACTTTTTTTTTTTACACCATCTGCCAGCAGTCTTGAGGAACAGTTTGCGGCAGGTCTAAGATGTGCAGAGAAGTAGAGAAACGTGATGAACAGAGGCAGGAAAGAGAAGGAAGGGTTGTTAAATGTAATGAATCTATAGACATGTGCCTGACTGCTATTGTTGCCTGTAATTACAGCCATGTTCATCTGGCCTTGTCTCTCTCTCACACTCTCTCTTTCTCTCACTGACAGACATTGTGATTTCTCTGTACTTTGTCCCTGTAAATGCAAGCTCAGAGCCTTCTCTCATAGACACTAATATTAAAGAGAGAATATAACGCTAATTAAAATGGCAGTGGCACTCCATTCAGTTTAAATCGGGGAGAGATAATCCTGGAGACCAGCAAAGGCTTTTCTGCTTTGTGCACACAGCATTTATGGGGTCTTTATGTCAGAAAGGAAGTTTTGGATCATCTCTCACTCTGTAATGAAACTGTGTAATTCATTTGTACGTTTCAGGTGGAAAAACCCTGAGGACTATATTTAACAGTGCTGCTCATTCAGTCTAAAATAATATCAGGCTATGTGTGTCTTTACTAAACAGTGTAACCTTTGTACACTGCATAAGAGTGTGTGTATGGGTTTACTTCACTATTTATTTGAGGACAAATTTGTCCACAGAAGTAAGCTACAGTAGATATGACAACTAACCTTTGGAGAGATCCGAAGATGTCCTTGATTGAAAAAAAACTTTTTCTTTTCTTTTCCATTTCTAAAAATGCATAAAGTTTGGTTTGCTTGTGTATTTATTTATTTATGGGTCAGAGATAGTATTTGAAATGAGCTTTTTTATGAAAACCGTAGTCTATGGGAGTTGTAAAATGACAATTACATACCTAGCTAGCATTTATGGACCCCCTTCTTAAAATATAAAGGCAATATATACTATACAGTATATATATATATATATATATATATATATATATATATATATACAGTGCCTATAGAAAGTCTTCATACCCCTCAATTTTTTCACACATATATATATATATATATATATATACAGTGCCTATAGAAAGTCTTCATACCCCTTCATTTTTTCACATTTTGTTATGTTGCGTTATTATGTTAAACTGCTTTAAATAGCTTTTTTTTCCCCCACGTAAATCTACACCCCACTCACCATAATGACAAAGCAAAAACCGGATTTATAAACTTTACAAATTTATTAAAAATGAAACACTGAAAAAATGACATTGCACAAGTCTTCATACACTTAACTCAAAACTTAGATAAAGCACTTTGGCAACAATTACAGCCTCAGGTCTTTTTGGGTATGATGTAACAAGCTTTGCATATCTGCATTTGGTTATTTTTTGCCATTCTTCTCTTTAGATCATCTCAAGCTCTGTCATTTATAGGTTTCTCCAAAGATGTCTGATTGGTTTTAAGTCCCAGCTCTGGCTGGGCCTCTCGAGGACGTTCATAGAGTCGTCCCTAAGCCACTCCTGCATTGTCTTGGCTGTGTGCGTAGGGTGATTGTCATGTTAGAAGGTGAACTTTCAGCCCAGTCTGAGGTTCTGAGTGCTCTGAACCAGGTTTTCATTAAGGATATCTCTGTATTTAGCTGCATTCAGCTTTCCGTCTTCTCTGATCACTTCTCCAGTCCCTGCCGCTGAAAAACACCCCCACTGCATGATGCTGCCGCCACCATGCTTCACCGTCGGGATGGTATTATGCAGGTGATAAGCGGTGCTTGGTTTTCCTCAGACATAAATAGGGAATTGAGGTTCATCAGACCAGAGAATCTTTTTTTTTTCATAGTCTGAGAGTTATCTGGGTGTATTTTTGTAAATTCCAATCATGGTTTCATGTATCTTTACAGAGGATAAGCTTGAGTTTGGTCACTTTGCCATCAAGCCCAGATTGGTGGAGTGTCGCAGTGATGTTTGTCCTTCTGTAAGTTTCTCCCATCTCCATATAAGATCATGGAGCTCAAACAGAGTGACCATCAGTGTCTTGATCACCTCTCTAACCAAGACCCTTCTCCTTCGATTGCTCAGTTTGGACAGGAGGCTAGATCTAGGAAGAGTCAAACACAACTATTAAAAAAGGTTCAAACATTCACTGATGCTCCAGAAGGAAACACGATGCATTAAGAGCCGGGGGGTGAAAACTTTTTGAATTTGAAGATCAAGGTAAATTGTACTTAATTTGTCTTCTGGGAAACATGCAAGTGTCTTCTGTTGCTTTGACCTCTGGCTTACTAAATGACAAAAAACTTTAATTATAGACAAAAATAATAACTGAATTTGGAACATCTTATAGAAACATCTGTTCAATTTTTTTTGTGTTTGAGTCCCTCAGTTGTCCTCAGTGTGAAAAGATGGATCTCAAAATCATACAGTCACTGCTGGAAAGAGTTCAAATATGCAAAAGATGCTGGAAAACTGAAGAATCTGCAGGACATGGAGGATTTTTCTGAAGAACAGTGCTCAGTTTAACTGTTCAGAACAAACAAGAGACTCATGAACAACCATCACAAAACAAAGAAACAGTCGTAGATCATCCTGTTAACCACACAGTATTAAGAACCAAGGGTTCCCAAACTTTTGAAGGGGGTTCTTTTAATAATTTCAGCAATTTTTTTGTCTTGTTGACTATATGTAAAAATCTTTTATGTAAAATATCTTACTCAGGACAGTACTAAATAAAAAATAACATGCATTTTGTATGATCTCTTTTATCTTGTTAAAATTATTCACATTTTCACAGCTTCTGCAAGGGATTCCCAAACTTTTGCATGCCACTATATATATATATATATATATAGTATAAATATGTACTTATAAATATTACAAATCATTTTATAAATTGTTAGTTATTATTAAATATTATTACTTGTTGATATTAAATATTACAAATGATTAAATATTACAAATATGTGTATTATAAATAATGTTATCTGGAAAAAAGCAAACACTTCATCTTTTTTTGTATCTTATCTGCCAGTAGAATAAATTATTTTTTGAGTAATTTCATGATTTACAAACAGTGTTTTGAAAGGAATCTTGAATGGTAATAATGATCTGCAAGCAGTCTGTTAATGTAGTCATTTATTTATTTAAAACATAAAGTTGAATTTATTTTGTGAAAAAAATAATATCATAAATATGTAGAAAATGTTATCTGGAAAAAAATACGGAAATAAAAAATCATATTTTTTTGTTTGTTATCTGTGAGTAAAATCTGTGATTTATTTAATTATCCAACCAGTGTTTAGAAAGGAAAATTAAATGGTAAAATGTTTTGTAGGAAGTCTGTAAATGTATAATGTATTTACATTTTTAAACAAAGTTGTATCTATACTGTAAAAATACAAATATTATAAATATCTGAAAAATAAATCTGTAAAAAGGCAACACTTCATCTTTATTGTATCTTATCTGTCAGTAGAAAAAAAAATATTAAGATTAATTTCATGATTTCCAACCAGTTTAGGAACAAAATGAAATGGTTATAATGATCTGTAAAAGCTCTGTAAATGTTGACTATTTTTTTTTTCAAAACATGGACAACCTAGCACACTGCTATAGATAGGCAAAAGTGTGTGTGTGTGTGTGTGTGAATGTTCCAGAGTAACACACTGAACAGCCCTAGTTCTCTGTACCTGAAGTACTGTCACAGAGAGAGGATTGTTATTGGAGACGCTGGTCTGTGTGAGCGTCAGTCCAGTCGGAAAGGTGTTTGGAATCTGTCAGTAATAGCAACAGTATGTATTTCCACATGCTGATCACAAAAAGAGCGAGAGGCAGAATTCTCTCTTACATATGGTGGCAACGCACCTGCTAGCAATTACTACAGCAGAGAAGAAACGTGTGGTGTAGAGCCGAGTAGCCGTGGCCTCTCTCTCTCTCTTTCTCTCTCACTCAGCACAGCCCCAGGCACTCTAATTAATGCCCAGAAACCTGAAGAGCTGTCAGGATCAATCTGAACCTTCTACACTGCAAACTAGAACCAGCTATTTGTTTGCGCTGCAAACGCTCACCCAGTACCTTACACAGGCATCTGATGCTGTTTATTAATGCATGTGTGCCGATCAAACTAGGTTCTTTAATTAAACACACACTTTTGACCTCTGTTTTTGAGATTTAAGGTATAAATTTAGATGTTTTTGTATATAAATAGATTGTAATGACAACTGAAAATTTATTTGAACCAATGCATTGAGAAACAGACATTTATTTGCACGCAAAGCAGTATTTGCTAAATGTTCTGTTATTATGTTTTATTCAACTGTTTGGCTGGTTGAAAAATTAAAAATGGCTTTTTTGCCAAGGGTGCAGCTCAAACGGGTGTCGTTTTTTTCGAGGTTGAGCGAGCAGACGAGAGGACTACAGATTAAAAATTACAAATGAATGGTTTTTAAATAATGCTTTTGGAAAAGTGGATTGTTTCTGACTGGCAATACAGGATTGCAAATTGGTAACAAATGAGTTATAGTGGGATTTAAGGTGTTTGGAGGGAAGAACCCTTGCATTCATTAAAGAAATATCCAGGTTGTTGTAGCATTTGTAGGCCAGTCTGATTGTAGAAATGTAATGGCAGATCTTGGATCAGCCTTTGCAGGTGTTCTCACAAGCTGTTTTGTTTTTGAAGAAATTAAATGGACTTCAAAAACTGCCTGAAGGATAATGTTTGATCCATGATTATTTGATAAAAGGATGTTGGTCTAGGAACATGTCCTTCTTGGCTAAATCACACTGTGCCCTGTCCCAGAGGCTGTGTAACAGGAACTTGTGTGGGACTGATCTAGGAAGATTGAATGGTACATTTATCTTACTAATTGGAGATGTGGAGAAGCAGTCTCTGCATCTTTAGTTGATGTGTGGTAGTCATGTGAGTTTACAAGTTTATTCAAAGTGGCCTACTTGTATTTGGTTAAACAGGATTGTTTTACAAACAGTGGGCCTCGTTTATGAAACTTTCATAAATATATGAGGAAATTCTAAGTTATTTGCACATAATAACAGATCTTCACAAAAATTTCCTCTGCATTCTCAAATGCAAAAGAGACTATTGCATTGAGATGACCTATGAAAATTTCAATTAAAGTGTTTAGCTTGCAGACAAATACTACTGGTACTCAGAATAATAGCAATCTACAATAAAAATCTGAAAATCATGAATCCAAAAATTTAGAACAAGCTTTACAATTTACATAAGAATGAATTATCATTGTGGTTTATTAATGAAGCCCTACATTTTTAAAGTGTTATTAGAAATTTTAATAAAAATATATATATATTAAATATAAAAATGTAAACAACAACAACAAAAACTCATTATAAAAAATATATATATATATATTTAATTCAAATAAAATATTTTTTGTTAAATATAAAATAAAACTTTCTCTTTGCCTGTAAGAAAACAAAGTCAGTAACATAATTTAATTTGAATAATTTATTTTGTCTGTTTCTGTCAGGAAACAGGTGTGTAAAAAATAATAAAAAATAAACAGTTTGTATGTATGCATTTATTTATCTATTTCTGGATGTATGTATGCTTGTTTGTTCATTTTCAAAAGGTTTTCTTTCAGGGAAAGGGTTAGTCTATAGGAACTATAATAAGTAACTGTTATACATAATCACTGCAGGTTTTTGACATGAGATGGAGGGGGAACTTACACAGATTATAAATAGTTAGACTTTTCTCCACTTACTCATTTCTGCATCCACGCTTTCACCTTAGTTTTCTGATCTTCTCCTACTCCATTTGACCTGCAGTGGCTGAATGCTAATTCTTCAAATGTTTGTTTTCTTCTCATTATCTCTACACCATCACGTTTTTTTTCTATTGTTGAAACAGCAGCATTTTATCAGCACTACTGCCTGTGCAGCTGACCAGCCAACAGCAGCAGCGCTACCACTGTGGGCCATTAATAATGCCAGGGCCCGTCTGTATACCAGCGACTGGAGGACAGAGGGAGGGGAGACGAGATGGTGATCAAGCCTTTACTTGAAAGGGTTTGTACTGACAGTATCATGAGTGTGTGTATGTGTGTGTGTGAGATTGTACTGGGTGGTAATGAGGGGCACATATGGGACAGGGAGCTGGCCCTCGTTAACCAGTCTGAAAGAGGAAACATCCTGTCATGGGCACCAGGCACCGGGAGCACCAGACGGGGCATAAACACACACATTTGTGCATGCATACACACACAAATGCACACACTTACTTGACATTGCCAGCAATATTTCTTAAAGAACATATATGAACACCAATGAAAAAGATGATACTGTAGTTGGTTTAAAAGTCTTTGGTTTTAGTTACATCTATACTATATAACGTTTGGCCCTCTTGCGGTTGAGGCATAAAACTACACGTTATGGTAACACTTTATTTTAAGGCATCCGTGTTACACGTTACATGTACTTACTATTATAATAACAATTAATTATGGATAATTACATGCAAGTAACCCTAGACCAAACCCAACCCTAACCATATAGTACATGTAGTTAATTAATATTACTCAGTACTTCAATGTATAATTTCACTGTAATAAGGACACCTTAAAATAAAGTGTAACCCAAGTTACTTGCAGGGGAACGTTGATTTGGTCATTACGTCAGTTGCGTGAATCAAATGGTTTGAAGTGCGCTGCAGTGCCCATGCTTACAGATAATCGGTTATCAGTGTGAATGTGACTAGCGTTTTCAAAACTCTCCCAGTAACGAAAAATGGATATCTGAAAAATATGATTTATCAGCAGGTGAGTAGCTAATATGTGACTTGTTTAAATCAACTGTTTTAAAATAATGTTACAAAAGTTTGGAAACACTAATGTTAGACATAACTGTTGCTATTTATATCAGATGGTGCAATGGTGGGGGCACTATAACTTGGCAAGGCTATTTATAGGCAAACAGACCTAAATAGTAACTGATTTAAAGACTGGCATTGTTACCAACATAAACATTGTTTTGCGAACCCAGCCAATGCACAGCAAATGAGATGCTATGCAATGTAATACTATGTTGATTCGTGTTTTATTACAGACACTGTCACTCTTTTCCCCCTTTAGGAGGTTAGGTAATCATTTATGTTCCTCATAAATGATCTTTAGCTGCATTATGATGATTTCCTAATTCGGAATATGATTGCATAGGTGGACGTGCCCAGGGAGTATAATAAGTTCATTTTGATAAATGAGATTTAACAAGATAGTGAGTAAAATGTGTACCTTTAAACGTTCATATTAATTTGAAAACAAACAGACAATCATATACAGTATGCACCGTTGAGATGCTACCTGTTTGGGCCGGTGGAGCCCAGCTGGCACAATGCCCCTCGCTGTGGCGCCCAGTGCAGAGGACAAGAGTGCAGGCCACTCTCTTTCACAGAGAGCCCTCACCAGCTGTCACCACAGCCCCGACAACAGCGCCTGTCACTCAAACCCTCTGGGATTTCTGCAGTCAGAGAGAGAGAGTTACAGAATCTGTCCTGGGCTCCCTCTCTCTTTTGTTTGTGGACAGTAAAATGGATTATGTTGCCAGGTTGAAGCTCCTTTGGGGACCTCTGTGTGGATGGAGTAAGTAGCTTGGCTGTGTTGCAAAGATGCTATTGCTGTCACTCCTTCTCTCTCTCTCTGTACCCTTTTCACCCGCCATGAGAATGTGCTAAAACACTGCTTGGAGAATAAAGGGGGAAGGAGAGTAGGGAGAACTGACAGTGAGTCTGTCTGAATCTCTCCCATGGCTGTCAGTGGCCTTTTGAAAGCAGCTGATGACACTTCTCTGTAGCACAGCTGCCTGGATCTGGGCCGCAGACAGCGTCTACTGCTGTTGTGTCTCTCAGGCTGGTAGCCGCACTGCTAGGGAACTGAGTTGACACTACAGGACTTAGCCAGACTGATTACACTTATTGGCAGATTTGTTGTTCAAAGGTATATTTCAACCAAAAAAAACCTCAGAAAAAAACTTTACTCATCCTCATGCTGTTTCAAATCTGCATGCATTTCTTTTTTCAACCCAGCCTCATTTGATATAACGAGCCTGTGGTGACATTTCTGCAAAAATTGTATGTTTCATGACACTTGCAAAGTGAAATGTCCAGTGACTGGGGCTAAAAGCATGTTCAGTTTTATCCGAAAGATGTGAACGTGAATCTGGCAATGCTTTATTAAATTGTAAGTATTGTGTTAGTTTGTAATTGAAATTTCCGGTGGGTGGCGCTAAAGGCCACAATATACTTGAAACGAAATCGAGTAACAAACTGATCTGATTTCGTTTAGAACAAAATCATCCAAAATCATCATTTGGAGTTTGTTTCAGGAAGCAAAACTGCTTCAAAACAGTTTGCTAAAGTGAACTTTCTAGAAAAATTGGGCTTTATAGTAGTAATTGAAGTTGTAATTCAAATTAAAAGCTATACTGACACGATTTTTTAAAATGTTTAGTACTGTAAAGCAATCTGTTGCACAAAGCGCTATATACAGTAAATAAACTTGACAGGACTTGACTGTAGTGCCGAATTGCAGAGCCTATATAAACAAATGCACATCTTTCTATTATCAGATACTTTCTGAACTGCTATTTTCTCACCACTTTTTTATGGACTTATCTACAGTGGTGTGAAAAAGTTTTTTTTCACACCACTCAAACCAAGTAAGACCTCAACCCAAGTGCGCTTGAGCTTGAGGTCACAAATTGACAGCCGGACATTCTCCTTCAGGATTTTCTGATAGAGTGCAGAATTCATGGTTCCATCAATTATGGCAAGTTATCCAGGTCCTGAAGCTGCAAAGCAGCCCCAGACCATCACACTACCACACCATGTTTGACTGTTGATATGATGTTCTTTTTATAAAATGCTGTGTTGGATTTACATCAGATGTAACGGGACACGCACCTTCCAAAAAGTTCAACTTTTGTCTCATCAGTCCACAGAATATTTGCCCAAAAGTCTTGGGGAAAATCAAGATATTTGTTGGCAAATGTGAGACGAGCCTTTGTGTCCTTTTTGGTCAGCAGTGGCTTTTGCCTTGGAACTCTCCCATGGATGCTGTTTTTGCCCAGTCTCTTTCTTATTGTTGAATCATGAACACTGACCTTAATTGAGGCAAGTGAGGCCTGCAGTTCTTTAGATGTTGTTCTGGGTTCTTTTATGACCTCCTGGATGAGTCGTCATTGTGCTCTTGGAGTAATTTTGGTAGGCCAGTCACTCCTGGGAAGGTTCACCACTGTTCCAAGTTTTCTCCATTTGTGGATAATGGCTCTGACCATGGTTCGCTGGAGTCCCAAAGCCTTAGAAATGGCTTTATAACCCTTTCCAGACTGATACATGTCAACTATTTTGTTTCTCATCTGTTATTGAATTTCTTTAGATCGCGACATGATGTGTTGCTCTTTAAGCATGCTTCACTTTGTCAGACAGGTTCTATTTAAGTGATTTCTTGATTCAAAAGGTCTGGCAGTAATCAGGCCTGGGTGTGGCTAGTGAAATTTAACTCAGCTTTCTAAAATAATGTGGTTAATCACAGTTCTTTCATGATTTAACAGGAGGCGGCAATTATTTTTTCACGTAGGGCTAGGTAGGTTTGGACAGCTTTTTTCCCTTAATAAATGAAATCATCATTTAAAAACTGCATTTTGTGTTTACTTGCATTATCTTTGTGTAATATAAAAATTTGTTTGATGATCTGAACCTTTTAAGTGTGACAAATGTGCAAAAAAATTTAAAAACAGGAAGGGGGCAAAACGTTTTCACGGCACTGTAAATATCTAAACACTGCTACCAGCAGTCGTTATGGCTTCGTATGTAGGTAACTTGCCCCTTAATGTCCTTGCACACTGACTCCGAAATGTTCGTCTAAAATTTTCACACGTTAAAAAATAAATACGACCTCACATTGTGTCAATCACGTTTACACACTGCCTCTGAAACTTTTGTTTGTCATAAAAAAATTCAGATCGGGTTCGATTTTCTGCATTTTTGTCATCCGTAGCAGGCATTTTGAGAGGTGTTTTGACAATTCAGAGCCACTGTACAAGCAAACACCAAAATCCAGAATGGCGTCTGACAAGTTGATCTACTTCGTCTCGCAGCACAAAGCACTGTATAGATCCTTTCACACTGAATTCATGGGAATTGGTGGTATTCTTTTTAATGTGTGGCTGCAGTATCACTAGCAAAGCATCAAACTGAGCCACTGACATCCTGAAGTAAACTTTGAATCACCTGGGATAATTCCGCAGCTCCTTGATAAGGAGGTGGAACTCTCCTTCCTCTTCTTCCCCCGCAAATTTTTTTTTGCACCGGATGAATTAATATACATCTCAGTGTGCAAGGTTTCAGCGTGTGACAAATTTTTAGGATGACGAATACGAAAAACACATATGAAAAGTTCTGAAGTTTGGAAAGGAAACGTTCGGTGAGTGGCACTAAAATATTTATACTCTATCACATTTTAAAATTATGTACCACTTTCACTAAACCCTAGCTAATAGTGTCAATAAAAGCATAATGTGAGATAAAACCTAATTTGCTGAAGTAGACATGCCACTTTAGCTTGGTTCTACAAGTCTTTGAACTCTTTCATCATAGTTCACTGGACTTATGAATCATGGTTCACTGGACTTATATTCGAGAGCTTTGCATCATAAATGCAGTGCTGTACCAGGTGAGCTACAGAGCAAGTTTACTACACCAGAAAAGCCCCGCATGGAGCTGGTTATGTGATGCAAATGTAAAAATGCATTCAAATAATGTGTTATGAAAAAAGATTTTTTGAGGTCATAACAGTATTCTGCAAGTTATTAATTAATAATCTGCCCCATAATCATAACTTGTGTGAAAAGAAATAAAAGTTGTTGTAGTTTTAGTATTCATTGCAGCTGGAACCTGAAGTGAACTGTAGGTATGTTCTTGCAAAAAATGTCGATAGAGGTATGTATTTCCAGTGAGTCTAGGTTGTCTTTTTTTGTGAATATATATATTTTGAAAAATGTGCTTTTTTGTCTATACAGTGAAAGTCAACAGTATCTGATGTTGTTTTGGACCCCGTTGACTTTGGGACAAAAAAAAACTAAAACTCTTTAAAATATATTCTTACCTCTTAAGAGAAAGAACAACGTAAATGATTACAGAATTTTTATTTTTAATTAACTGCCAAACACTAGCACCTGAAATAAAATCCAACCTGGAGAGTAAATCTTGCCCATAGGGGTCAGTAGTACCTCATCAAATTGTAAAATATTTACATAGCAGGACAATTTGTGGACAAGGAGATGCACAAATACACACATACATCACACCAAAAATGTTTAGTTAACTGTAATATAAAGAATCCTAATTTGTAGCCAAAAAAGTCTGCATGTTGGCTCGCGCATGTATGTGGGGAAACGGCTGATTAGTGGTGTTTTGTGAATATGACTCTTCCTCTCTGGAAAATCACCTACCCCAGCACCCCCTCCGGTGTCCCTCATGCTCTGCCCCGGCAGGAGATGCAGGCCTCCAGCCAAATCACTGCCACATGCAAATGAGCCCTGTCCATTCAGGCTGAAATTCAGAGACAGAGGAGCGTATGGCCGACCAGCGGGACCACCCCTCCCCCGCCAATGTCACCCGCTCGGCGTACACTCACGAGCACATGCACGCATAAACACACACAGTACAGTGCTACTACCCCGGCTTCTTCGCTAACAAACACACACCATACACATTATGGAAAGAGACATTCAAACCCCTATGAGATTCCACGTAATACAAAAAAAATAAAAATAAGATCTCCTTGATTATTAACGTATTTCCTCACTGGGAAAATCTACATGAGAAAGTCTCTGAATAAAGGAATTAACATGGAAATAATTAGATAATTTAAAAAGATATAAAAAATAAAAACAGGTATTTCTATTAATTTAAATTCCTCAATTGAGGAGGAAATGGCATTACATTTTATTGTTCTATTTTGATTTATAAACCTTTATTTCTGCATAAAGCAATTTTCTCAGTTTGTTGAGTCTTTGTAGAAATGCTCAGTATTGGTTGTATCGCTTTGTTCTCATTTTGAGAGGTGAATTAAATATCCTTCCCGCAGACAGAAATAAAAACGAAAAGCTATCCCTGCCTGAGAAGGTTTCACTCCAAACATTCAATTATCTCTGTTTAAATGTTTAAAAAGCAGCTATCCTCATTATTATGATGCCATAGTAAACAAACACAATTATAGAGCTGTCACTCTTTGTGCAAAATAACTCCAATGTTAATATTTGATCTCAGATTTAACAGTATTGATACATTATCAAGCTGATGCTGCATAACATGAGGTTTACATCAAATTCGAAATTAATTTTCTTTTTAATTAAATTAACAGAATTATGTAACAAATGATGAAGGAGAATATAATAATAATAATAATGTATAAATAAAAATACATTTTAGTCTTGATTTTATCCTTTTGATTTGTTTAAATTTGTATTAATTATTTAGTACTAACTAAATGTCTACAAAAGCTTTTTATCTGAACAATGGGAACATCTTTGAAGTTGAAGATTTCTCTCAGAGAGTTCTAGTTCTTCTTCATACAGGGGAAACCTTTTTGAATTACGTGGCTTTTCAAACGATGTCATCAAAGACTCTAAGTTCCTTTAATCAAAACATGTTAGCTACAGCACATTCACGAACACTGCATGCTGTTGTGCTTTCACATCATTTTTTACACACTGTAATTTGTAACAAAATGCAAAAATAAATAATAAAAAAATTATAAAAATTACAAAAATAAAAATAAAAATCTCTATTCATTTTTTAAGACGTAAGATTCATAATGATTATTTGAGAATTTTTTTTTTATTAACATTCTCTGAAAAAATATAATCCAAAGCAAAATGCTGTAAGAGCTTGAAAAATTATGAAAGTAGAAAAAAAAAGAAAAGTGATATCTGAAGTCTTACTAATGTCAGAAGATTGCCCCTAGAGGGACAGGATGGTAGATCCCATCACACAGTTATAGCGTTGATATATCTATTAAACCTGTTGTCAACTTGTTTCTTTTCCTTAGCTCAGCTTTGTAGCATTTTGATATAGAGGCATGTCAGAATAAAATGATATATTAATCTGGTGTAAACACAGACCTCACAGAAAATACATTTCCTTGAGGTCAAGGCCCATCTGCCGTGTCTAGGTGGATTACACACTTGACCTTAAACTCTGACCTTTTGGCTCCCGAGGATCCAGTCTCTCTCTCTCTCTGTATCTTAACGTGTAAGTGATGGAACTCAGCTGATGTCTGATCAGACCCCCTTTAAAGAAAAAAAAAAAAACAGAATGACACAGAGAGAGATGGATGAAGAGAGAGAGAGAAAACCGTAACAAGAAAAACAGACATGTGAAGGGAAGAAAATATTGCTTCTGGACATATTTGTCGTAAACCAATGAGAAAACAGTGTCTCACCTTTGCGGTGCACAGGTCACACACTGCCTCAGGCTGACTCAGCATCTGGGAGACACTTACTGGGAGAGAGAGAAACAGAGATACATATGGAGAAATCCTTAACAGTTGCGCGCAAAAGGGCTCAGGAGGCATCTTTATGAGCGACTGTGAGTCAGCCAGGTCGGCCCGTTTGAGTCTCTCCCATCCCTCTCTTTAACAGGCTGTGATAGGTGAGCACGAGAGCACACGGCCATTGTCATGGCCACTGTTCCTCCATCTCGTCTCTTTAAAAAGCGTGTTGAATGGCTCAGATTCAGACATACCTCCACTCTCCCGCCTTCATTAGCACATCTGTATGGCCGATCGGGGGACGAGACAGGCCCAGGTCTTGAAAGGAAAGAGCCGCCGACAATGGGAAGGGCTGATGGTTATAGAAAAGAGGGAGCCGTTTGAGTGCCAATGAATAGACATGAGTAAGAGATGGAGAGAAAAGGGGGAGAAAAAAGCGAGTGAGGGTGAAAGGGAGAGAGAAGGGTCCGATTAATTATTGCAAGGCTGCTAGGTGCCGATCTCGCTTCTCACTCCAGTGGCTCGGCGCGGGGCTCTTGCCTCCGGCCGTGTCGGCGGGCCTCATTAGCCGGCCTCTCGGGACCTGACAGAAATTGTTAGCTGGATGTGATGGCCGACTCCGTCAGCCCCAGACATCCCCCTCCCCCCGCGTTCCCCCCCACTCGCCCCTCGTCCGGACAGGAGAGAGGATTCCTTCAACCAGCAAAAAAGAGGCCTAACAAGGCCGCCTGTACAACACCTGTAATCAAACCGCTCCAAAAAGCGCCCAGGGAGACCGGCAGGGTGGGCGTCTGATTGGAGGGCAGAGCGGCTGAAAGCTAAGGCCGATCCATAATTGATGTGTGCACAATTACGGGCCTCCAGACATGGGCAAAGTGTTGCACAAGAGCGCCTCAAGGATTGTTGAATTTTATCTGCCGTAGCATAAAATCAAGGTTTTCTACGATCCGGAGATGTGTTGTATAAGAAATCTGGCTGATCTCCATGAGTGAGCGCCTCGCTCGGATAGTTATGCATGAAACTGCGTCTGCGCCCCATCTTTGATTTTTTCTCTTTTTTTTTTTATCTCGTTCACTTACAATTCATTAGCCTGCGTATGTTTGCGGCACTAATTTGGTCCCGGGTTTTTATCTGGGGTGTTCATTTGATTTTCTCGCTTGCTGCTTTTGGCAGAGTTTATTTGCCTGGATGTCCCAAGAGGGGACTGTCATCTAGGAAATCGGAGGGTATTCATGCTTTGAAACAAACAGTAGAGACAAACTTCACCTCTGACGCTGCAAATAACATTTGCTAGGTGCTCGGTGTCTTTTCCACATCCTGTAGCGCCACATCAACTGTAAATATGTCAAGAGACGTACCTCACGCGCACAAACACATCAGCGCTTTGATATGACAGCACCGCGTAGCCACACTGCATGTCCATAAGGTATAAATCTGTACACGGGTTACGCACCTCCATATATCAGTATTGAGAGCAGCATGACACAGTGTACAGTAAATCCTCCAGGAGAGGGACAGAGGAGCTGAGAAATGGAGAATGTGGGGAAAAAGCACACTGAGCTCAGGGGGATAATGACTGCTCTGAGGAACGCAACAACTCACTGACATTTACAAATAACAGAGCTGAGACCCTTAGCTATGAGCTGAGAGTTTGTGATGAGAAAACTACATGATATATCAGCTGAGGACTTGGGAGATTTCATATAGTCATAAAATATATTGTGAAATGTGTTATTTGTGCTTAAACCGGGGATGTGAGCGATCTTTAGGCTGCCTGTGGCATCAGAAATGAGATTCCAGTAAACAATGTACTTAGAGCAGTGCTTTAGTGAGGAGCAAACTTGAAAACATGAAACAGGGACAAAACACAAAATCAAGATTCTGGATTTGATATAAACTCCTAAACTCGTAGATTTTGTGTATAATGCACATTACATACAAGAATGGCGAGCTATACGATATTCAATACAATAACACGTTCATCGGTAGAAATGCAGATGAGTTGATATTCACAGCATTACTTTGTCAGTGAGGAAAAAAAAAACTTTCAAACCATTAAAACAAACAAACAAATAATTGCATAATTTATTACAATTTATATGACTAATTAAAAACATATATAAAAAATATATGATACTGTCAAAGCACTTGATCTTCAAAATGTACTTTTTAAAAATGAAATATTTTTTGTGACCACAGTTACCCCTTAAGCCTTTGACCTGCTGCTGCTCTTTATTGAAAAGATATTTCACTTACTCATCCAATTATAAGACATTTTTGAATCCAATTAGAAACAATTCATCTGCATATTACAAATTATCTGACCCCTGTATACCAGGCAATGGTAAACTGTAATTTGTCTGTAGTTAGAAATGCAAATCTTTTCCCTCAATTTTCATTTAACCTTAGCATATTGTAATTACACACTACGGCAGCACATTTCAACCTTAATGGCAAAGTAAAACACTGTACAGCTGTATAATTAAGTTATACTATTCAAAACTAAAATATATTAATTGATGTTATATGAGTTTATTTGGAAGGTCTGACACAGAATATTGTATAATTAAATGAAATTTTCTCCTATTATCATAGCTGCACAAGAGAAGAAGAATATATATACCAGCCACTGACCCAAATTAGATGGGTTTACAGGCCAGAGAATTCTGTTTTTTTTTATTACCCAAAATGCAAAGTTGTTTAGATTGTATGCTATTTCTTATTAACCCGGAATATCAATTCTAATTTAATTATAATCATTGATTAAATTTTAAAAGAACTGTTTTGAACTCAACTGCAACTGTTTTGGATTAAAATGAGATGACCACCATGAACAGACAGAAGAGACACGAGAGAAAGTGCAAGTGACAGATGGAAAGAAAAAGGCAGATAGAGACAGAGGGTGAGAGCGAGAGGTGTACATAAGTAGCCCACGTGCAGCTTCCTGCAGCTGTGGTGCAGTATCTAGAGTCTTCACCCCTGGGTGTCAACAGGTGAGAGTGGGTGATAAGAGCTTTTGATGTTGCCAGCCAGAATTTATACCTCCCAACTTTATTTCTTCTCCTAGACCTCTCTTCAGACTTCAAAGGCCCCCCCACTCGCATCTCGCTTTAATCCAGGAGCACACAGGCCCTTCAGTTCAAAGCTCCTTCCCCTCCTCAGAAGCCCCCTCCTCAAAAAACTGCAACCCAAACTTTTCCTTTCCTCTCCTTCTACAGAGTAGCAATTACATCCCCTCTCATGCGTTGACCAACCTCTGTTATTAATTAATCCTACAAAGCAGGCTCATTTCCTGCCTCTCTCCAATTGACAAGAGACGCAGGAACAGAGGAGACTCTTTTCAAAGGCCACTCGGCTCAACCAGGAAAAGAAGCTGGAAAAAAGAGTAGCGTAGACGAGAAGAAAGACTTGCTCTCCCAAAGTGAGGAGGGCGGAGGGCACATTTGATACCACGCTACTTGGAAGTGATTGAATGCTTTGTTGCCAAGAGCTCTTTACTAATCTTCTACCTGCCAAAAAAATCTTAAGCTCCAGAAACAGCGGTTGAAGAGAGGGTGAGAGGAGCCGAGAGGAACCGAGAGGCCTGGGTGGCCACCGGTGGACGCGCTTCTCCGGCACGGCCCTCTCGCTCCGTATGAGAAAAAAAGAGCTTTTTCTCAATGAGAGTGACGGTTGCAAAGGCGCGGGGAGAGGGGAAACGTGGAAGAAAGGAGGGAGGGACAGAAATGAGGGGAGAAGAAAGCAGGCATTATGAAGAGATGCAGGGAGGAGAATCCAAGCAAAGAGATTAAAGCCTTCCATTCAGTCGGTGAGCAAATAGTTAATTCAAAAGTACTTTATTTGTGTTGGCAGTTCATTGATATGGACAGTGATCTGTGGGAGAATTCCTGAAGGGAATGATGCTGTCCGTTGCTTTGTTTGGAACTAACATCATACGACAAACTAAAGCATTCCCAGTTATTGCAGCCAACTGGATGTGCTTCCTGACAGCGGGACGGCATTGTTGTTGTTTCTCTGCTGAGAAACTGGATCATTTTACTAGACATTCTTCAATGAAATACGTACATACAAAGCACTGATAAATATTGGTCCACTGATATTCTTCCAGATTGTTACACGGCTCTCTCAAATACTTAATTCTGATTGATCAATTTTTTCATACAGCAGTCTGATATTTGTGCCATCCATCGTCCGTGGCAATGTTCATGTGGGTAACTGAAACTGGCTCTACTTGTGTGTCTATTGTATCACACTGTGGACTCTGCAACTGGCATCATCTTGTATCTCAATTATTTGTTCTAGAAAAAAAAAAGTTACATTAATATAATAGCAGTGGTCGTGTTGCTAGGCTGATTGTTTTGGACATTGTAAGGATTTTTTTTTAATGAAGCCTTTTGTTCATCTTTGAAATGCAAATCAAGACATTTTTAATGAAACTTGTAATATTTCTGTCCGTCCATTGAAAATCCATTCCAACAAAACTTGGATGCTTCAAAAGTCATCGCAAAAGTCATCCATTTGAATTTAATAGTTTTAACCAAGTTTTTAAACAACAACTTTATATAATGACTTATGTTAAGATTTATTTAAGTATTTTATTCACATATAAAAATTAAACAATGTACAAATGTAGAGCACATCAAATATGGTCAATGGCAGCTCAACTGTACTTGCTTGACATGTGAGAAAAAACCTCACTGTTTTTTTTCAGAAACTCAAATATACCTGCATGATACGCAAGAACCTTGTTGGTTCACTGTGTGCATTGATTATTGTTTATATTTGAATGAATAAAAGCCTAAATGAAATCTGTTCATAATATAAAATGATTGTGTTTCTTAAGAAGTTTCTTCAGAAGACTTCAGATTAAACCAATTCATATGGAATTCTTTTACAATCTCTTTATGAACATTTTATGAAGTTTTGGTGAAACTGATGTTCAGTGCAGAAAGAAAATGGTTTTATATATATAAAAAGAAGAAGCTGCATTTGTGTTTTAAAGATGAATCGAGTTTGGAGCCAAAATTATGGCTATAATTTAAATTTTTGGGTGAACTAACAGTTTAGCATTTAATAAATGATCAAACAATTCAAATTCACAGTCAAGTACACATATTTATGTATTTAGCAAGTAGTTTGTTAGCTTAAATTAAGTGTACCAGATTACATCAGGGTTAGCCTTCTTGTACTTCCGAAGAGTCTTGACCCTAGAAAGTGGCGTGATAGTTTACGTGAGAGGTCAAAGCTAAGGGTTGTGGGTGTTAGCCGAGTCTTTTCACTGCTAATAAACAGTCACAAAACACTGACAGGTGTGAAGGCCTCTGCCCCAAGCACCCCAAAAACTCCACACAGGAAAAGAAAAAGCTAAATATTCAGCTACTGGGACACACACAGGGGCATTCACAGGCCCTGAGCGCTGACCCCGAAAGAGCACCATTCACCCCCAAACCGGCCAGATGTCTGTCAGGACCAAGAGCACGTTTGCCTGACCGGTCTGCTGATAGCTAGCGCTGTTAGCCGCGCTGCACATGGCAGTCTGTGTTTTTCTATCATTCATCAAGCTGGTGTCACCAGTCAGGTTGGAGCGCTCATTTTCTCCCTGTGCACCGGGTCAAGTTAAATGAAGGGTGAAAGTCTAAAGCAAACAAGATTAATGGCAACACCTGATTAAGAGTGATTTCCTTTTCCTGTCCAGTGTGTGGTCAGAAGCCGTAGTTAGTATGCTTTCATTATCCTGTTTCGTTACAAAACTTGCTGTTTTTCCAACTAATAAAATTCGAGCTCCTGCAAAAACATGGATTACTCACGGTCAAATGCTCTGCTAAACATCTATTTATTTGAACGGGGTAGAGGAATGAGTGCTGGCACTCTGCATACAGAGAGATTCCTTCTGGGTAATGTGGTCCCACGGGAGGGTCTTATGAACCATTAACAAACTTCCCACTTCAGATGGGCGGCCATGATGGCAAGACAAACAAACACTTTAAAAAGTTAATATTCCTCTCCTGTTTGGACGGCCTGATTACTTGAATGCTAATTCTGCCAGTGTGTGTAATTTATCAAACTGCCTCTTCTGCTAAGGATCAGGAAGTGCCCTCACATTTTGGCAGGTTTCCCCCTCTGTTAAAATCACATCATTAGATTACATGAATTATTTGGCCTCTTTAATTAACAGAATTTCTCAGCACTGAGATTCTTTCCTACATTATAAAATGATCATCTTATTAATGTTATGTAATGTTTTTGTTGTGCTTGTGTTCATCTTATTAAAAACAATTAATATAAAATAAATGATTTCTAAATAAATGATAATTTACTGTAAGACTTAACAGCAACAGACTGTTTACAGTATTAATAAATACCCAACATTAGTTTGAAAGATTTATTTTAATCAGATGTTTTTTTTTTTTTTTTTACTTAGTTGTTATTTATTTATTTATTCATTCTTTGATAAGCACACACTCTCACTACAGCACCTTTATTCAATCCATTTGCTTCTGAGCAGGCACTCTTCTGTTATCTAATTAACCCAGATTTGATTGTAGGAATAATTCATTTTGTTGCAGTGTTACAGAACTTCAAAGCCGTGGACAGATGCTGAGCCTGCAGAAATGAAGCCGAGGGAGGAAGACACTGAAGAAGATGAGGAGAGATGAGAGAATGACGAGAAGCAGAATACGATCAAGGAGGTTGGAAAGCTATGCTAGATGTGTACATGACAGGACATTGTTAACATACTTTAACCCATGAACATTGTAACTGTTGGCAGATATTCAACTTTAATCAGCTTATCTGAATTGATTTTAACATTGCTTAGGCCTAGTACTACTAAGGGATAGTCATACATTATAGATTTATATAGGGATAGATTTTGTCATCATTTACTCACCCTCAAGTTGTTCCGGTAGCACTTTATTTTAGGGTCTCGTAACTAGTTGCTTATTAGCATGCATATTACTAGAATATTAGCCATTTATTAGTAGTAAATAAGCACATATTAATGCCTTATTCTACATGATCTTGTTCTAAATCCCTAATCCTACCCAATACCTAAACTTAACAACTACCTTACTAACTATTAATAAGCAGAAAATTAGGAATTTATTGAGGGAAAAGCCATAGTTAATAGTGAATAAGTGTTCCCTATTCTAAAGTGTTACTGAATTCTTTTATTATTTACTCACATATGATTCAGGTATGTAGTTTTTTCCCCCTCACGGAACATAAACAATTGAACAGTTTGACAAAAATTTAAATAAAGCTAAATCTAATGTTGCTAACATTAGATGCCACTGATTACTCTGAATAATAATCAAAGGTAGTTGCTTATTAGCATGCATATTACTAGAATATTAGCCATTTATTAGTAATTAAGCACATATTAATGCCTTATTCTAAATGACCTTATTCTACATCCATTATCCTACCCAATACCTAAACTTAACAACTACCTTACTAACTTAAGCAGCAAATTAGGATTTTATTGAGGGAAAAGTCGTAGTTAATAGTGAATAAGTGTTCCCTATTCTAAAGTGTTACATATTATTGTAGCGTTTATTAACATGTTGCTTTTTACTTTGCAACATGCAGCTTTTTTATTTTTTTTATTTTTAGGTTTCTGAAATTTTATGTGTTTATTTTTTATATTTTTCTTTAGCTTACTTATATTTTCATTTCATTTTTACTACTTTTAGTACTTTAGTAATTATACTTAACCTTATTTAATTTCAGTTAGTTACCAAGACAACATTTCTAATTTGTATTTCTTTAAGTCTTCATTTCATAACACTGGCATGAATCATATTAACTACATCAATGGTGCTTTAAATAAATAAATATATAAATATATATATATATATATATATATATATATATATATATATATATATATATATTATATTATTATTTTTCCCTGCCCTGTTGTTTAGGCTAATATGATGAATTCTTATGAATAAATTCACTGATGGCTGACCTTTTCCAATAATGACAATTTAAATGGCAGGGATCATACTAAATTATAAAACTTGAAATTTTACATAAAATTGCACGTAGAAATAAAATTTGGAATATATATATATATATATATATATATATATCTACATGCTTTTATGTGAATAAATATGATATTTTGTGTCTGATATATCAGATTGTGTGTGCGCATAAACCAGTATTGGCTATTTGGCATTGATATCACCTAACAACACAGTTGTCCCGAGTGGGCTGTTGTGCACAGAGCGTGGCATTGTTGGTTTCTTCCGCACGCCAGCTGGCATGACATTGACCATGCCATCGACACGCAGCACAATACCCCCCTCCAGAACAGGCGCTCACTAAAGTACATGGAGCCCCGGTGGCATAGAAGAGGCCCAGTACAGCAAAACGGCAGGTGCTTTTGATCGCACCAGAGATAATGCAGCAGAGAACGAACAAGGATTCAGAAGTTCTACACTGTCAGAAAAAAATGCTGTCATTGGGGTGGTACCTTTTCAAAAAGTAATAATATGTGCTATTTACATACTAATATGTATACTTTATAGGGCTTAAACAATACATTCATGTCATGATTTGGTTCAATACACAATACTGATCTCCCAATACGATACTCTCACAAGTAGAGTTTAAAAAATGTAAGCTTTTTTATTTATTACCTCGAAGAGATAAGATAAACGGTTCATACAACAACAGCAAAATTATTGTTTATTAAAATGCTAAATTTGGTATTACATCAGGGCTGGCCTTGGATAGGCTGATCTTGGTCCTTCTCCCCATGCTCAGGGCAATGCTAATTTCGTAATCGTAATTTTCTTAGTTAAAAAATACATATACTTGCACTGTCCATGACTCCCTACATTTAAAAAAAGCATAAATATTGTAATGTATAAAATAGTGTATATTTTTTTTTACTGTAATTTATTAATAATCATTTATCAACATGGAAGGTAAAATGTGTAAACTTCTGGGTTTTACTATATCTGATGCACCATTACCATAACTGATGCTAAATTAAATCTGTCCAATCTTTCGTTATGGGCGATATGTATTGTAATTATCCATGATACATATTGTTTTTTGTATTGCGATATATTGAGATAATTTATTGTTACATCCCTAATACTTTAGGTACTTAAGTACTAATATACACCGTTTAGGGGTAAATTAGGTACAACGGATAGAAGTTTTTTTTTCTTTCACTATCACATCCCAAACAACCCCCTCTCCCCCTAACTTTTTTTTTTTACTAAACAATGTTCGTCTCCGCCATTCCGCCAGGACAGTCGTGAGCATCTCCCAGGAAAAACTCTCCTCCTGTTAGATCTTATGCACTGAAAGAAAGTGACAGTTTTGCATTTGTAAAGCTAAACTGGGAAAACGGTTGAGCAAAGCTCCAGAGAAACAGACTCAGCTGGGGCAGGAGGAGCGGTGTGACAGCGAGACACCGAGTACTGTCGAATGGAGGGCGTCAAATCTCTGTAAAAGTAGGTGGGAAACAAATAAGTGAGTAGATAAATCAATTTTACTGCAGTACAGGTAACGTCTAAAGAACCTCCCTGTTTTAGGACAGTAAAACTCTTCTTAGAGGAGAAGTGAAAATTCCGAGTCATTGGCAGTATCCAATTAAAGACCTTATAACCCACGGACACACAGCAGCGAATGTTTACGCACGCACGTCTTTCCAGCGAGCCAAGACAGCATGTCTGTGGATCTCATTAGAGCGGGAGCGTGTGTATCTATACGTATGTGGTAAAGCAGTTAAGGTATAAGTGAGTTGATGCACTCACGCACATAGAAAGGTGTTGACGTGTGTATGTGTGGGTGGGTGCGTAAGGCCCGGTGACAGTTTAAAGATTGTTTTGATGTTGCGATTCCTCTCCTCTCTTTCACCATGTGGCTTCGCTCTAGACCCTGCTGACATCACAAAAATCATGCCCTCCCAATCCCAGCCCTCTTTTAATCATTCCTTCCAAACCTGCCAGCATATGCCCTCTGTTCCCCTTTCCTACGGTCTCGCTCTCACGTTTTCTCTCTCTCTTTCTGCTTCTGTCCCTCCCTTCAGGCATCTCCTCTCTGCTCCTGTCAGTTCAGCACTTTAGGGGAACGCTGAAGCTTTGAAATGCATATTCAGGGCTGCTGAACGCTGGCATGTGTACTCTGCTGAGTAATTGTGGAGGCCAAATGTTTAATTACATGTGACAGGCACAGCAGTGGGGGGCCACGGCGTAGCGGCCTACAAAACAACACACAGCTCTCCTCAGACCTCCACTTATACTATCACCCAAAACATGGGAAAGATTTTTTTTTTTTACTGGTGGTATTTGCCAAAAGCATTCTGGTAGAGTGAGTATGTCGAGTGAAGGGAAGGGTCAGGTTTGAAACAGGAAGTTGGCTGAAGGGAGGAAGTTGGAAGCACCTGTGCAGGTCAGTGACATCTGATAAAACAACGCTAATTTCAAACTTACCCTTTGACTTGCCTTTTGATTCCCACATCACATTGCAGAGCGAACGCAGAGGCAGCAACAAGGTTAGTGCTGTTTCTGATTAACTGAGCTCAGGCTTAAATCTTTATCTGATTAACCTGCCTCATAAAGTTATACCGCCAAAACGTATGTCTCAGCATTACGGCAAATTATCCTGTTAGCGGCACAACAGGGATGGAGAGTGAGATTTAAGTACTGAAACTCTAAGCCTGTAATGATCCCAGTGGTCAGCTCTGTTTGAGACCACTAGTCATTCATAAAGCTATACATTGTAAAACTACACAAGAGCCTTTTATCCTATAATGACTTTTAATGAGGGGTCGAAGGTGCTATAAATGTAGCATAACAGCTCAGCTTTTGAAAAGACAGATTGTTTACCCTTGTGGGAGCTTAGAGCTTCGGTTGTAGGTAGAAAAACTGGACACAGTTTCTTACAGTGGTTTGCAGCAGGCGTTCATCTGGCTCGTAACGCAGACATGTCTGGCCATTTAAAAACACGAAAATTCAATCTAACATGTTAAATTTGTCTCACACATGGGAGGTCGGAAAGGGGTCTTGATGCATTAGTGTGTGAGTGCGAGCATGTGTGTGAGCAAGCAGCAACATGCTGGAAACAATCATGTTGCGGTGAGTTACAAGCAGCCACATCTGGCAGTCTTCTCCCATTTTTTTACTCTAAGACAGAGCAAAATGTAAAAAATAAAAAAACAACAATCAAGTGAGCTAAAATGTGTGTAGCTTTACCCATGACACATTTTTTTTTACTTGTTTTTCATTAATACTAAACCCTCACAGAGTTCACAGAAGGAAATGTAACGGGGCAAGAGTAGAGTGATGGCCATAGGCTGTAAAACCAATATGTCAAGTTGGGCCATGCCCCTACCTACTTTGGCATTCATAAAAGGTCAAATGTCATCAATACTATCAACATTATTTGTATGTTTTTTCTTGCCCTGCACAGCACATAATCTAACCACATCAGATATGCAGAGTTTACAAGGAAATGCCTGTACATTCTTTTGTTTGATTGGTTAATAAAGTCATGTGATGTAAACAATAGATACAGTATCCTGGGGGTGTGGTTTAGCATGAGGGAAAACAAATCCCAGTTACCGTAGTTACCCATTTATTCCGATGGGGAGAACTAAATTTCCAATTAGGTTTTGGTATTTTTAGAAAGAAAAACATGCCTAAAAGCTGTTGTAAGGGTTTTAGAACTTCAAATAAAGCAAGAAAAAAAAAAACCTGTCCACCCCAGCCCCCCACCCCCCACAATCCAGCTGAATAAAATACACTAAAGGACACTCCTGTGAATACACGAAGTTCAGTGACAAGATGAGATGTCTGGGGAACCACACATTTAAATGTGTACATCTGCATCACCTTATTTTGCTGATTTAATTACAGGTAAAATATACACAAGTTAATTCATTCTGCTCGCATTGTTTTCCCTCACACCAGTATATGACACATTGTTATTTACCAATACAATTTTATATTATTTTATATTACATTCTGATTGTTATATCGATCATCATAACTGAACTGTTCTGGCAACTAAAATACAAAAATTAATTTTGATAATATAATACTAGAGGATAATACATGGATAAAGAGGGATACAGAGGATAATAAATGTATTTATTGACTGGCATCGTCACAGTTTGAAACTCTCAGCTGCTGTTTACTATAGCCATGCTCACTTTTATTAATAAAGAGCAAAACATTTAGTCAGAGATTTCATGGTCAAATTTAGGGTGGGAGATTATTATTATTTCTTATAGGCCATTATTATTTATTTTTCCATCTCTGAGTCTGACTATTCCATGATGAAGTCCCTTGCAATTTGCACACACTCAGTGTAAAAATAAATAAATAAAATAAAATAAAAACCCTACTAACAAGATTTCGTCATGGCTTTGGGGTCTCAGGGAATTATATCAATAGTTACAAATAAAACAGAACTGAATCATTTAATCTTTAAAATGCATAATGAACCGTATACATTTTTCAGTATCAAGACTGATCGAGATATTTGATATTTCTTCAGAAACATTTTTTGTTATGCTGGTTGAAAGTCTCTTCACACCCCGATAGCAATCATTAAGTTAAGTGGTCTAAATGTATTTCTATATTCTGTGGAAGGCGTAGGACATAGAAATGTTCGTCCAATCAAAATGCTCATTCCGAGTGTTTTGATTGACTTTCCTACCTGCCTGTCAACATGTGTATTTGCATACCTCTGCGCACCCAGTTCGTGCAGACATGATACGTCATCAACACATTCACGTACGCTATGCAGACAGAGAAAATGGCAGACAAACCAACAACCTGATCTTCCTTCCTGGTATTGTAGTACTTTTACTAACTGTACTATAAAGTTTTCTCACCGGTGAATGACACATGATGTATTGTAGTAATGTTGTCTTTGATCGTCTGATCTGCGTGCGTTTATGCGTTCAGGGGGCGTGGCTTTGAACGGCAGTCTGCAGGGAGGGTGGGACGTTCGCGTTCAGTGCTATCAGGCTAAAGTTAGCATTTTCCAAGATCTCTTACTGCACCTTTAAGCTGATGATAGATAGATAGATCGTAATTTAGTTATGCAATTTTATTGCCATTAATATTCAGTTGTTATAAAATGTAATTTATCAGGTATATGTAATACAATTAATTCTTTGTGTTGTCTTCCAGTTTCTGCTGTCTGTTTAGATGCACCTTGAGGATAGATACCATATGTCTTTTGTGATACCACAATGACAGCAGATGACCTTTCCTTTGGAGGACAGTCCAGAGAGTACAAACAAACAAACAAACAACTCACTGTCTGCCAGCATTATTTTTCACATGAATTGTTGAAGGTGTTGACCAGAGTGGCGGTCAGGTCAGTCTGTTTTCAAATGATTGGCTCTCTGACAACTTCACTCTGTTAATGGAATTTCAGTGCAATTGAGTTCAGTTGCCATGACAAAAGAGCAATATGAGGAGGCTTACATCACTATGAAACTGTGACCAAGGAAGTTAACGGCAAAAGTCTTGACCTTTGACCCCTGCCCTGTTCTTTACACCCAAAGCAAGCACAAAACTGCATATTTTTCTTTCACTCATTCTGCCAGGAACATTTTAGCCTGATAATGCCTCAGGATGTTGGTTTAATCTAAAACATAATTTATGTTAAAATTGAAGAGAGCATCATAAACAGTTTTGTGTACCTGGGAATACTTGTTCATAGCAGTGACTTTAGGATCAGTTTTCCCAACAATATTGCAAGATACAGGAAGTTTTTAACATAATACATTGTAGCTAGTCTACAAAAATAGGTCAAGATGAAAAATCATTCAAGTTTGACCATGTTCACTGACCATGATCAGAAACCATCCTCTGGCTACAGAGCCTAGCAGGGTTCCCGCTCTTTTCCTCTCCACAGAGTTTAAATTTAGGCGGATACACCAGAGTTCCCTCGGCACAGTATGGGCCCAAGCTCCTGCTGAAAGCCTGGTTGAAACCTACAAGACGCTGCACTTAGTGCATGCTGATTCCACTTCCCTGTGAGGTCAAGGGCCATGAACCCTCTCTTGTGAAAGTAAGACTCCTTTTACAGTGCTCTTTTCTCTTGTTTTCCTCTCCTCTACCCCCTTGTACCCTTCTCCTCTTCTGCAGTTCATGGGTTTCATGTGACGTCACACAGTGGTGCGGCCGCCATTTGTAGGACCGAATTTACAGTTCCGTCTATCTGCTGTGCTGTGCTCTGGGCTGTGATAACAGCAAACCACAATGTATTATTTACCAAGAGATGTGGATGTACGGGATTCTTTTTATTAAATATTTCTCGTAAGCATAGATGCGTTTTTACATTTTAGTATTTTATTTAGCAAGTTCATAATGAAACTTGCAAAAGGTTAAATTCGCGTGCGAAACTGCTGATTTGCCAGAAAACTTTCGGTATGCTCCACCTAAAGCTAATAAATCAACGAGATGTTTGATCTTTGATCTAAGTGCAGTAATGTGAGTCTAGAATGTTTACGCTTCATTAAACTTTGACGAGCAAAACACCGATCCACAAACAAACAGATGAAGAAGAGGAGGATGACGGTCCAGTGCATACAAGGAGAAAGGTTTGTACTTTTAGTTTCCTCATTATTTTTATGAATGTAACTGAATGTAATTACACCAAGGATGCTAGAGTGAATAGGATTGTTTTGTACTATTAGTATTATAATTTTATAGAAGAACGTTCTTTTCAAATAATGTCAGTTAACTAAATACATAAGCTAGTTCCAGTGATTTTTAGATAAGAATGTACTGCAATAAAATGTATATGCATCAATATGTCTGAGATCATCTGTAGTAGCTCTGTCCTGCTTTTACAGTTGCTAAATGTAAGCAGACTTAAATATGTACAGGTGCTCACCAACCAAAACACATGTAACTAACTATAACAAAACACAGAATCACAGTTTTGTTGCTACTTTAGTTGCTTCTTCACTTAGCATGTAGAGACATACATGAATAACTGAATATTTCTCTTAAATGTGCCACACATTTCTTTTAACCTATGTTTTGTAGTAACCAAGAGAAGTGTCATCGCAGATGAAGTGGCAGAAGTTCCTCAGACACCTGTGAACAGTGAGCAGTGCTTCATCATCACATCATGCACATCATCACATCATCTTCATTATACTTCTCTAAATGGACTACCGTGGAGCAGTTAGAGTCGATGAGAAAGTAAGTTCAAGTAAATGTCTGCACTGACCATGATTATACCATGTAATATAATGTTTTCTGCAACAATTGGGGAGAATCTTAACTGAAGAGACAAACTGACCAACAGGAAGCTATGGATCTATTGAATATGTATTTTTCAAGCATTTTATTGTGGCATTCACTGTTATTTCTCTGCACAGTGATGACTAGAGAAAAGTGCTTCTACTAATTTACTTAAAAGTATAGGTAACCCAGAATTCTGTCACTATTTACATTATTACATCAAATCCCCCACATTTTTTTCAAACCCCTGACTTTTGTTTTTCTGCAGAACTCAAAAGAAGATACTTTGAAGAATGCTGCAACAAAACCAACAGGTTTGTCATGTGTAGATGACATAAAGGGAGTAAATTATTTTAATTTTGGGGTAAACTATCTCTTTAATTAGGATGATACACATTTTAAATTTCAATCATACTGGACACAGCCACTTAATGCGCTAGAATTAAATGGGTAAATAATAATAAGTAAATAGTCTTTCAAACATCATCATACAATATATATATTTAATTTCATTCAGTTTGTGTGCGTTCAGTTAGACCTTTATTAGCAGATATTTGTGCATTATTTGCTCTTTACAGGTGCAGAAATGAAAGCTCCCAAGCAAAGAACTCACTGGACTAAGATGTGGAAAGACATGCTGCACAATAAACAACCAAGAACAGTATTCACTGATTACCTTTAAAAATGATTCATAGTAACAGTTAGGTAATAATTATTTAAATTATTTTGCCAAGTACAAAATGTTTCATTCCAAAACTTTGCCATTTACCAATGTGTTTTTCAAAACACCTTTCAAATTTTTAATGTTTTAACCTTTATTTATTAAATGTTACAGTCCAAGTGTAATTATAAATGCCTCATTCATTCAAGTAAATGCATGGGTAATTTTGCAAAATGTGTTAAATATTTTATCTACACTTATTGTATAACTGCTGTTTTTTGGTGTAATTGTATGGTTTTGTAAATATATTGTTCTGTAAATTTTCCTCATGCCAGCTTGGCCAAGCTAGTTATTTAATGAACTTTAAAATTGCTTTCATAATAATGAGATGTTTATAGATTTGTTAAGTCATGTTATTTATGTATTATAATCTATATAATTAAAATGAAAGTAAATGTTTTGGCTAGGTAACGTTATCAATTTTAAATGAAATATTAATTAATAGTACAGTAGATACAGAAATGAAACTGGGCTAAGTCTGGCGTGCTGCTCAACGGGCCGAGTCCGGTTTGAATGCTGGAGTGTTGGTAAGTTACAGCTGTCGCATCTGGTCCTGTTGATTCGGCCCAGAATCTGAAAGAGAGTACACAGGCATCCAGGCCAGGTGCGGCAGATGGATCTCTAGCAGGTGAAAATGTAACTGAAACTGGCCCGAGTGTACGGAGAGGGATTACGTATGAGGTAACGTTAGATGTAAATAGCTTTATCAGCAACAATCAAATTGGTAAGTTTTCACTAGACTTTAGTGGAATCAGCAGTTTGCTTGACGGTAAATAAGGATCTAATGCTAAAGTATCTTTTTTTTTATTTAAATACCATTGTTTTTCGTTGTTGGTGAAGTGTTATTTTGGTTTCCGATCACCAAGGAGAGGCTACGCAAGGTCCTAAAGATGGCGGCCGCAACAAAAAAGTCACGTGACTGAAACCCATGAATAGATGTACGTAGAGAGAGAACTAGAGAGAGAGAGTTTTGTGTGATGGGTAGGCCCTACAGTATAAAAACCAGGTAACATTTCATTTTACGGTGTCCTTGTTACTCGTTACATGTACTTACTATTATTATGACAATTAATTATGCATAATTTCATGCAACTAACCCTAAACCAAACCCTCATCTTAACCCTAACCCTATAGTAAATACATGTAGTTAATTAATATTACGCAGTACTTATATGTATAATTACACTGTAACAAGGACATCTTATAATAAAGTGTAACCCCTAAAGTGAGAACTATTCACTCCTTAATATTACCAATTAACAATTCCTTCATTACAACCTAATTAAACAATAATAATTGTGTTAATTACAGTGACAATGAATGAAGAACTCACTATTTGTACATAGTCTATTAATGTATTAACTATAGTTTATAAACTAAAAACTAACTATAAACTAATAGTTTATTAAAGATTTGTAAGTACTTTATTAGCATATACTTATTATAAAATGATACAGAAAAAAAATCTGAAAATTAATCATTATTTATTTATTATTTATACCTCCCCTGGATATTAAATCAATATACAAAAAAAGAGAAACTAACCAACAAACTAATTGTCCTAGCATGTTTTAAATCCAAATTTCACCAGTGGTCTGTACAAGTTATGGACTAAGAGACTTGAAAACCATGTGTTTTTGTCTTGCTCTACTATTTTTTATTTTTTTTAACCTCCCTTTGCTTTTCTGCAGACCTTGCAGTCTAGTTAATGCTGACTTTAAAATGCCTTTGTTAAACGTCGGTTTACCTCTCTTTGAAGAATACGCTCTCCCTAAGAGCATTTCATAATTCTTTACACGACAACATGATGGATTATTCTGATTTTAGATCATAACTTTGACAGGCAAAAAAGGAGAAAAAAAAATCTTACAAAGGTGGCTTGTGTTGAGCATTGCAAGTCACTTACCGATAGACAATAAATCTTCCTGATGCATATTTTACAGAGAATAAGTATATTTTGACTCCTGAAGGTTAACCAATTTTGAGGCCGAATTTGATGTGGAGACAGTTTAGCACTTAGTCCTTGTCTAGACTTCAAAAAATTATCGAAAATAAGAAATATACATTATGACTAAAGCTTTCAAGTTGAACTGTCCCACTTGAACAAGATATTTTGTTGTTGTTTTCCCAAAATAGCAGTTGTTAAAGTTTACCGTGTCATAAAATTCTCTTGATATGAATGCTTAGAAAAACAAAACAATCCCAAGTCCCCCAGGTGTATAAACAATCCCAGTCAGCAGTGGTTTACAAAGAGATAGCCTGCCATTGCATACACACACCACCACGACAGGCCTGACAAAGGCCCGACTCTCTGATACACACAAAATAATTCAAATGTCAGGATTTGAATGTCATCTTCAAAGAAGCCTTTCCATCAGTCCTGAAGTCATTATATGGGAGAGGAGAATAAAAAGAGAGCGACATTGTTTTATGTACAGCCGCTTGATGCCAGTCTAATTAATAAAAGGCCTTTCTTTTCCTTTTGAAAAGCAGGTGAAGGGAGTGTGAGATTAAAGGTGCTTATTGTTTCTTTTGCTGATTTTACAGGTTGGGTTTTAATTTGTGAGAGGCGGCGAGGAGCCTCAGTCCAGATGGTACGATAACCCCGCCGAACGCTCGCACAAAAACCAACCTGATAACAAAGATATGTAGATGAGAGAGAGAAAGGGGGAGAGAGAGAGAGAGAGAGAGAGAGAGAGGGAGAAGAGAGCTGGAACGATGCCAATTGCTCCCAGCTCTCTGTAGCAGAGGAACAAATTGATGTGTCCAGCAAACGATGTTTCCGGAGCAGCAGGGGTTTGTTCTTCACTGCCAAATCCATCTCCCTTTCATACGATAGCCCAGCTAATGAGTAACCCCTCCACAATACTAAATAAACACTGAGAGCAAAAATGTTGCACATCTTAAATGATTTTAATATTTTGGAGCTCTAAGGGCTATAAACAGGTGTTTCAAAAAGTGGTATTTATAATGTTCTGTTGTTCAGAACAAACAATCCCATCTACCCTGAGTATCTTCACCTGATGAAAGTGAAAAGGAAAAGCAATACCACCTAGACCGTTGGTGAGGAAAATGACTGGTGGTGAATATATAAATTGAAATAATTCTGCTATTTCTGTAAAAGCCCAAATATTAATCAACATGTTTGGAAGATGAAATATAAAAGTCACACATATTGTATTCTGGTATTCAATATTGCAACGTGGTGTGAAAATTTGTGACTGAAATGTAAAAACAAATTGTGAAAACTGTGGGAAAAATAATTGTGAAAGAGCAGCTTTTGTAGTTCTTACACCCTCACTTTCTCAGATTAGAGGAACAAAATATCCATAGGCCTATAAAAACAGCAGAAGTCAATGCAAAGTCCCCACAAGGATACATAAACAAATTTGTATGTGTGTGTAAAGAGTTCTTCTCTTGGTAACATGTCTCTGCCCTACTCTACTCTTCAGTCTAGACAGAGATCCTGCTCTCCAGTGGACGGCAGGTCAGTCCTACCGGTGAGATGCTGAAGGTTACTCAACCACCTCGACCCGACCATCTGACTGACACATCCTAAGAGCAAGTTCAATGTGAGGTAGGCAGGTAGGACTCAATGAGTGGCAGTGAGGGTGAATATCTAAAGTCTATGCGTATTTGCTAAGTTTTTACTTCACCGATGCTATCTAACTACTATCACATACACACACCACTAATATTTTTTTCCTACCCTACATTAATTGCAGTGTGTTGCTCTGAAGGACAAGTCCCTGACACACTTGATCCACAGAGATGTAACCTAACCTCTAAGATGAGGACAAGAGAGAAAAGGACATATTTGATCTCATGTAAGAAGTGTAAGTTTTATGTAACTTTCAGATCAGGAAGAGAAGAGTACTCAATGCCTCTTTTGGATTGTGCAGAACCATTTTGACAATGCTGTGAAAAAAGGAGAGAGAGAGGGGCTTATAGCTCTGGGCTTGATAAGAAGAGTCATTATGCAGTGTGATCGATGCAGCCTTAGTGTGTGTGTGTGTGTGTGTGTGTGTGTGTGTGTACACGCTTGTGTGTGCATGTTTGTTTCTGTCACCTTAATTACACGTGTACACCACACATTGAAAATATACAAGTACAAAAATATTCACGCACTACTACAAACAGATATTGATTAGCAATAGTGAAGTTACTTAAAATATCTGTTATCATTTATTTTGAGTATATCTATATTCTGCAAACACACTCAAACATAAAAAAATAAATAACTGAAATTTGTATTTTTTTGCATATATCTGAACATGCTAAATGTAGTAAACTCATATAAATCACAATTCCAATGCAGGCTCATTGAATAAACATCCCTGTGGTAAAATTTCTGCAAAATGATATTACGTTTCTTCATGAAGATTTCACAACTATTTCAAAGCAAAAAATATCCAGTAATTGGCACTCAAAGCATGTTTAGTTTTATCCAAAACGGATGAATGAGAGGGAATAAATCGATGTAAAAAGATGACAACGTTTTATGTTGGTTGCTTTCTGGTGAGGGAGCTAAAAAGTTAATGCTATTGATAATGTAACACCTACACTAAACCCTACTCTAAACCGAACTGAAAATGATTAAAAAAGCAAATGTGAGATAAATATGCATTTGCTGAAGCAACCATGCCACATGTTTATCGTGATTTGTGTGTCATGGGACTCAAGTACAGTGAGGTACCAGGTGAGCCACTGAGCAAGTTTACTACGTAGGAAAAGTCTGGGCTGTAATGCAAATCAAATACAAAACAAAACAAAACTAAAAAAAACAAACAAACAAAAAAGCACTATGATCATAATCATAGTTTGTGTGAAAAGGAATAAAAGTTGTTGATGTTTTACTCCCAGTAGTGGTCCTTTTAGCAGGAAAGTGCACTGAATTGTATGTATAGGTACATTTTTGGGGGTTTTGCAAAAATGTAGATAGAGGCACATTTTTTCAATGACCCTATGTTGCATATTTCATAGGGCATTTCGCACATTTCATTTATTTTGACAAAAGTGCCAGATAAATCAATAAACATAAATGTAAAAGGGTTGACTGGTGTTTTTAATATCAGCTTAACTAGCATACTGACTTCTAAACTATAAGTGTTTCCTCTGTACTGGACCTTTATTTTCTAAAAACATACATTGTTATGAAAATTACTAGAACAACAATTATCTAATGTTATTGTAAAGTTGGCAATGTTAGTCATTTCTCTTGTGTGAGAGTTTTGTCATTGTATAGCTAGACTATATTGTCATGCTAAAGTGGCTAAATGACATGCAGCAAGATCATTTGGAAATAAGTTTGACTATTCTAATCATTACATTGTCATAATTGCTAATCATTTACTCTTTTCTTTTGGGTTTCTGCTTTAGATTTTAGTGTGAATTGTGCTAAAGCAGAAGGAGAGAGTGGTGGAAGGTTGGGGGGAGGGGGTCAATTATCCCTTAATGGGCCATCAGCTTCTAATATCTAAATCTTCATCATTCTGTAATTGCTACAAAATGCTTTTGCTTGTTCTTTAGAAGAGAGACTTCTCCACAGTTCATCCACTCACTTATTAATGAAATAAAAAGCGAAAGTGCACATGAGAAGGGAGGGAGGTGAGTGAACTGGAAAGCGTAAGAGTGGGTTGGGGGTTGAAAGTGAGTAAGGACAAGAAAGAGAGACCCTTATTTTTATAAAAATCCCTGTATGATGGAATCCTCCAGAGATCATTAAGATCTGTCTCCGCTTTCATATCAGCATGTAAGGACTAGTGACGGTCCGTAAGCTGCCAGCCTCAATGGCAGCTCTGTCGCAGGCACTCCTGTGATTAATTTTCTCGTAAGGGGTGCTCCATTTGAAAGGTGCTTTATTTGCATTAGCATTTATAATTACTTAATGACGAATCAGATATGGTTCATTGCAAGCAAGTGCAGAAACAAGCTGTCTGTGGCCACTGTTTCAATTAGAGCACCACTGAAAACATGTCCCCCATGACCGTACAGTACACGTTGTGTTTTATTAATGTAGCTGTGAAATTAGGGCATTCTTTGGCGTTACGGGAGGACTATCTTTAGCCCAAACCTGACATGTTTTGTTTCACTGTAAACAGGTTTGAAAAAGTTAACAGATAAAAACAGATTATAGGTCTGTTTATCTAGTTTTACTCATCACTTTCATTGAAAAGGAAAAAGATGTGCTAACAAACTAGCTGCAGCGCCATGGGGAGGGACCTTGAGTTTGAAAAATCTTTCCCAACGAGGTTATAACGTTTTCAAGCCTTTCATTTGGAAAACTGCTTCTCTGGCAACATCTCCTTTAATCAAGCCTGAATACAATAACTCCAGCAGGAAGCCAGAATAAATTCTTCATTATTAAGCATCCATTGATCCCCTTGAGGCACGGCCAGCACTGAGGGTGTTTAGGAGAACTTGCAGGAATAAATATTGCTTGGTTGGGGTGGGTTACACCTGACAGGGCAAGACTAGCTGGGATAGGATATACTGAGCTGGACTTAACTAACCTAAGCTTGGCTACATCCCATTGAAATGAGAAAGCAAACACATACAACAACATAAAAATCCCACAGCAATTTCTCTTTCATGACTCAGATGGGTTTTACAGTGTCTGTTCTATCAGAGGCCAGTGTATTGTAAAAGTGAAATAAACAGAAATTCCAATAAGAAGCCTGAGGTTAGAAAAAAAGGTCTCTCACTGTACTATTTGGTGCAGGCTCCCGAGTTAGCATGTAATCCTCTGATGAACATGCTCTTGAGACTTAAAATTAGAATGCTAATGGGAGTGAAAGAATGGGTCAAATGAGATGAAATGGGACATAAAGGAATGGTTGGCATCCTTATAAAAGCTCACCAGATATCTGAATCAGAACGTTCAGCAAATTCATAAGGTAATGGATACTGAAAAACACTGGTTAAATGAATTTCCTTCCACGGAGTAGGACTTCAGAGAAGAGGGAAGGTGCTAGTAACCCTGTGGCAGTAGATTGTCAGTTACCTTTGTTTGTTGAGTCATGGGGCACTGGACAGCCCTCACGAACGACCTCCACTCCTGTCTCTCTGCTGTCTTTTGTCCTGCCCTGCTCTCTCAGAGTCTGGAGAAGCAGGGAAAGGAAGATGTATGGTAATGCGCTGTCCAGCTGTACTGAGCCGCCCGGCTGCAAACAAAACACTTTATAAAAGGCCCATGGAGAGAGGTAAGGGGATACATCAATCAATTAACAATTACCCTGTTGCTAATCAGCTGTCCCTGGCCTCCATCGAGCCCCGGCTTTGTAATCCTGTTGGCAGCATCAATTAAATTCTTAAGGTTACTCTATTGAATTTTCCAGATAGAGGCAGAGAGGCGGGAATGAACTGTAACCGAGGCTTAATCGCAGCACAATTGTTCTGCTTTGGCTACTTTTTCACACCTCAATGCTGTCGCACCATTGTGGGCCTGATAGGATCTCCCAGGGCATTTTTAGAGAGGAGAGACAGAAAAAGAGAGCAAGAGGGAGTGTGTGCTCATATATAGAGGCATTATAAAATAGTCCTCCCTCCGGGAGGGACATGGTGCCCGTTAACGTACATACTGTTTATCCATCCACACACAAACACAATAAGTCCAGGTGTATGAATTTCAAACATTCCTTTACAAACAAACATTGTTAGAGGAACTGTACTCAAATTGCGTAAATTAAGACTAACCTGATTGCGTACTGGCTGGATTTACTTTTGTAATGTAACCAGCATGTAATGACACTTAAATGACCATATGTTAGTGTAAATGCTTACAGCATCGTGTCACCGCTCATGAATATGTGTAAGACACTAGATTAGATACTGGAGTCAGAAAGTGCTTGCATGTTGAATAATGAGTCCCATGTCATGGGTATGAGAGTCAGGATCTGCATAGCAATGCATGTTTTGTCCTTGTCTTTGTCAAAGCCCAGTAAGTCAGGAAATCGTGTATGTGTATGTATGCATAAAATGCACAATCTAAGTGCTAAATATTTCATAGTACCCAAGAGGTATCGATGAACGGAGTATAGCATTCAAGGTATGGCTCCTAAATTTGACTTAGACTCATTTTGATCTCTGTGCAAAAAGTCAACAGGAATTTGATTTATTAGATTAATTTACAACAAAGTAATCAAACCATTATTTGTATTGAAACATAAGCACTTTGTGGAGTAATAAAGAAGGTTTCTTCAGTGGGAGTGATTTGTAATTTAAAGCAGAAGGCATGGGAATTTGATAAGCTGCCATAGTCGCCTGACACTGCTGAAGAGAGACTGCTGACTCGGGTCTTATTTCCTGAAATGAAACTTTAACAGGTTGACCTCAGGACCCTGGGTGTCTCGTCTCCAAAGACCCTCCTTCCCCAACCACTTATCTCCACGATTGCTTTGGACACTGATCACATTAAAACATCATGAATCATCAATTAAGAAAGGACCGGAAAAAAATTTGGGGGCTCGACCGGGATTTTGAAGACAGGTTTGACTTTGAAACAAATTGTGCCTGTAAACTCTTTCCTTCATCTATGACAAAAATACATATTAAAAGAAAGAAAAAAGAGCAGGTAAGGTGCTTAATAGAAAACTGCATCAGGAAAGACTTTTTGTGTGAACTTGAGTATGAGAAAGAATGAGAGAGGGAGGGCTGAAATTGTGTTTGTGTGTGAAGGCTCACCATTAAACCTTTGAGACACTCTCTTTTCTACAAAGTATTCTTGAGGTGACTGTGCTGTTGTTGTGAAGAGTGCGACTATAAGTGTGTCGGTGAGAAGTCTTGATTTATACTGACTACATGACTGTCAGACTGAACACTCCAAGCTACATTTGTGAGGTTACAAATAATGCAAAAACTGCTGGAGAGTTACTTTAACTGTGTGTCAAATGCCTTGTTGAGAAAGGAACAACTAATAATGACTTCGAAACGAATAATGAATTTTGCTGAATAGAATAATATTTGTATTTTTATTTTAACATATTTTTTTTAAATATATTTTTTTATAGCTATTTTGTAAAATGTATATACATATATATACATTTATATATGTATAAATGTATATATATATATATATATATATATATATATATATATATTCCATTCCCAAAAAAGAAGAAAAAAAACCTTTTTCCTTTTTCAATTACTTGACTTAGTGACAAGCCTATGAATGGTACTAATGAATTCCAAATTTATGGTGAAATAGTGGATGGTAACTGTTTGTACTCGGAAAATTTTCAAAAGGACTGAAAAAAATAGACCTTTATGGCCACAGTGTTACATTATATTGGCTTTATATCATTGAAACTCTAGTAACTGTGCCCTTTAATTCACAAACTGGTGATGGGGTTGTCCAAATAACAACAATATGAGTTTATTGATTTTCTGGTTATAGCATCCATGTGAAAATCTGGTACAGATGCTGTACGGCTGAGGTGGTCTGCGCATGCATGACATGAGACTCGCAGTGGATATTTGGGAGAGAATTGAGAAAGACACGCTTAACTGAAAGGCCGCGAGGGGTGTGTGGCACACCTATGGCTAGACTGGAGACTGAACCCACACACTGCTGTGAAAGGACCTCTGGCAAGTTCTAGCCAGCACCACAAGGTATATGTTTTTCCACCAGAAGATTCAGCCGTGGCGCTTTCTCATCAGAGCGAGCGTGTGTACTCGGCAGAGCGTGAAGTGGCAGATTTTCCGGTAGCACAAGCCTGAGATGGACTCCTACATCTGGGGCTGGCTCGACCAACTCACCTCCCACAGAGCTCCCACTGTCACAGCTCAGAGAAGAGATACAGCAGCCCCAGGACATGAAAAAGGGAGGGGGCTCAGGGAGAGAGCCAGATAGACAGAGAGAGAGAAAAAGTCAGAGAGAGAGCAGAAGTGATAGAGGTTGCTCCCGGCTCATTTCTCTACACAGAAGCCCATCTGCCGGGCACCCATGGTGGGACGACATCACTGCTCTTTGCCAAATGACAAAAAAAGCTCTGACACCACAGGAAGCCAAATGCAATCCCATGAATCCCGGCATTGCCACTATTCCTCAGAAAGCCTTAAAAGTGCTATCTCTGTCCTTATGGTAGCTTGTTGATTTACTCTCAGTTCCATCATGACTTAAGTTGACTCTAATGTGCAGCAAAGAAGCTCTCGGTGCATTTTACATTTGAAATATGGGGATGGTGTATATATTTTCTTTCTCACAGAGTTAGTTCCATCAACGCTCAACACCAGGGGGGAAAAGGGAATTGACTCAGAGACCACAAAATGGTGTTTGCAGGCAGAATCTTGTGATATTGTAATATTTACTGTTAGCACCTCAGGCTACACGCCACGCTTGGCTGTCGCCATCCAATGAGTCGCTCCGAAACGGAGCACATCTGGTGTCTCTCCCCACCCTCTCACCCATTCCATCTCCGTCTCTCTCTCTCTCTCTGTATCCATCCATTTTTGTGATGCTTTTGCAGAAAATGTGCCACTCTAAAATGTTAAACTTTCCACCCACTCTTTGAGCCTCTTGCCCCCGTCCGGTGCTGAGGAAGTGGCCTGCTCGAATTGATCACCGCTAAGGCCGATAATTCATTGTGATGGAGGCTCCATGGAGTGAACATGGGGGGCTGAGGCCACGCACTGCCACCTGCATACTAATCAGCTTAAGAGGCCAATAGGAATGCAAGGGTTGTGGTCACATGACCTGCTGTTTATTGTCTGATAAATGACGGGTCACAAAGGGTGTCACATCCCTCAGAGCCATGTCTTGCTGTCTCAAATTCCCTGTCAAACAAATTCACAACACACGCACACACGGACATTCACACTCCATCACACAACCAACCTCGTATCTGTCGTCACGGGCCGATTCCGGTCCACGCTTGCAGCACTGTCAGCACACAGGAGAAACTAACTTCTACCTCTACCTCTAACTCATGCAATTACTTTCCATAATGTGTTTTGGAGGAGCACGGCAATTTGATTATCAAAGCAACACACACTCAACCCTCTACACTCCCTGAAGTCCTGGAGAAGAGGGAGCTAAATATTTCACTCTCTGTTGGGAAATGTGTCATGTGTTATGGACACATAATTCTTTTTGAAGCTGAAGTATCAATCCAGGTCGCGCAGAACTTATTTAACCAACAAAACCTTCTGGGCCACATTTCCCATAAGCACTGTAAGCCAAAATAAATCGTAGAAATTATCGTTCGGATCATCTTAGAATTACAGGCTGTTTCCCAAAAGCATCGTAACTTAAGTAGCACTTGAAAATCGTCTTAGATCTACGAGTGCTCTGGAGTAATAGTAGCGTGAGATAGACTCGTGCAGCCATCTGCAAGACAGCCACAATATTACATCTAAATTGAAGATATAGCTATGATGCTTACACTTTACACACTATACATACAGAGTTCAATTTCTAATTTCGTCTTGATTTGGCATTTATAGTAAAAAAAATACAGTCAGAGTATATAATTTTGTATTTACTTTAATTCATTCAAATTCAGGAACAACCCTGGTGCACAACCATTGTACAAACATAAGTGGTGGCATGACTTTTGCACACAATGAATTTCAATTCAGTTGGTCGAGATTTTATATTCAAGGGGAAAATGATTTGAGTAATTACACAGTAACAATATCACCTTAAAACAAAGCATAACCCCATTTTCACTTTTGATGCCCTTGAAGCACAGCTTCTGCTTCCTATTGTGCACTCCACAATACTCGACAAACATGGCATGCATCATTATATAAATGTTTGTGTCAGTGCCACGATCAGTCACATGATCTCAATGGGTAACTACAGTTTCCATATCTCCACTGACCCTGGAATCTTGCACCTCATTGATTAAACCGGCAGCCGATGAACGAAGCAGTGATTTTGTAATACATTGTTCTGTAAAAAAACTAATAACAAAATTTTATTGTGAAAATAATTAGGTTAAATATTTAAGATTATAATTTACATATAAACATTAACATCTAAACATTAGGTAATTTACTAGTATTTATAATGTTATGTTATGGAATGTCACATTAAGGACACTGAAAAGATGTGATTCTACTGTGCAGGTGAGGCCTCAGATGAAGTTGCACTTAATGTGTACCACACAACTGAAGATGAAGGACACTGGTGTAGGTTTTTGTGTTTCCTCACTTGTTTAATTCCGTATGCCTCCACAATGCACTGAGACCCAACTTGCCCTCCACGCTTTATGCTGCTGTAACGATTGACATAGACTT